>CM062295.1:500393343-500993343 GCA_031216915.1 Pictodentalium vernedei
TGAGTGTGGACCTGAAAGTTTTATTTTTCACGAGTGCTTGCGCGAGTGAAAAATAATACTTTCAGGTCCACACTCATGAGATAATTCCCGATATTAACTAAAACAGTGTAGATTTTCTTTTTTTTATACGCTACATGACATTTTACTGCGCAATATTCAGCACAAGTCGACTGCAAACAGTTTCAAGACAATAACAAAAAGCTGCTGATCGTTCCTTCAAGGCGACGTCATGCGCCGAAGCGTAACGTCATTTAGGAAGCTACTGAAAAAATGCATCGTGTGGACCTGGAAAGATTATTTTTCACTCGCGCAAGCGCTCGTGAAAAATAAAACTTTCAGGTCCACACTCATGAGATAATTCCAGATACTGACTAAAATAGAGTAGATTTTCTTTTTTATTATATGTTACGAGACCTTTTATTGCACAATATTCAGCCCAATTCGACCCCAAATGCGTACGTTTCAAAACAATAACAACGATCAGCTGATCGTTCCTTCAAGGCGACATGATGCGGCGTAGTGTGACGTCATTTAGGAAGCTACTGTGGGATACTCCTCTATATCTATTGAGTCGATGGATATCTAGAAATGTCTTTTAGATAATTTGCGATAATTCACAGGCTAACATATAATAAATAGACAGAACGCAATTTGTGTTTGAATCGGCGGGTGTTTTACTTAACGGGTTGGAATGGCGCAGTCACATTTCGCGAGAGCCGAAGGCTCAAGCGAAATATGATTACACCATTCCAACGAGATATGTAAAACACCCACCGATTCAAACACACGTCGCGTTCTGTGTTTATTACGCACCCCATGCATTAAAATTCATTTAACTAAACAAATTTTAATTCCGATGTTTAAACCCAAAGGTGAAGAGTCCGTTTGTTTTGACCGAAGCTGTACTGATCAAATGGATCGATAAAAATTCAAAACAACCTTTTCGGAACCAGTGTTTGTTGAAATTCGTATCGCTGTTTCTCTTCGGCTGGTGCCCACTCACGCCTAACCATTTGGTGGCTATTACTGTTAGTAAAAATATAAGTACAAATATGCGCAGATTTGCAAAACAACTGGGAGAAACATTTTTAAAAGAAGTTCGAAGCATGTCAAGATGTATGAAGATTTAACGAAATAAAGCTGACCAATTTAGATATAACGGGGTCCACAAAACGAGACGGCCACGGGACTGGGTTAATGTTCTGGTTGGAAAAAATTGGGGTTAAAAATATTATCTCATTTTTGTTTAACTAATTTTTTTGTGAACCGACTTTATTTTGCTTTGGACGTTTTCATATTCATGCTATGCGACAGACGGTCGATAATTGTATAACGAAATTTGGAAACTTTTCGAAGCGTAACTAATGACTCGATGGAAAAGGAACTAGTATAAACGGTGCTGGGAAAAAAGTTCCGGCTTGTACATCACCCGTTGAATACAAAATCATTTATTTCATAGCGGCCATTCCGTTAAATACAAGGGTTTAAAGTTGAATGGATGTGTAATAAAATCACTTATTTGCTACTAGTTTACTGGGAGTGAATAAACAAGGAATAAATAATAATAATATTGTAATTATTTTGTTAACGTTAATAAAAGCCTTTCACTTTTTTATTATCTATATTTTTATCCTTTGTAGGTTTTTCTTGCAACTAAAACACTAAATGGAGCCAAGTACTTATAAAATATCGTACTTCGAGTCTAATCTGCAATGCTTTATGGCAGATGCCGCCTTGTTGCACTCAAAGGGTGATACATTATAAATTATCTCCGTCACCATGTATGGTATATGGAGATTTAATACCTGGATGTCGGTTTTTAAACACCAAGCCGCATGCGATATTTGCTCATATTTTATTTTTCTCAAGTTGTTTCATTTAATTATTCGACTATTTAATTTATAACGGCAAAATATGATCGAATTGTCGGAAATCTGATGATATTTGTGACTATTTTCATGTTTTTGTGGTTCGATTTTTATATCGAGGTGAACAATAGCGAAAGGCTTTCATTTAAACCATACACCCCCGATGTTTCGCGTGCTCTTAAACCCTGGATGTTGCACGCTCTCGTATACCTTGGATGTTGCGTGCACCCTTTGTCATGGCTATTTGTCCAAGGCATTGTGAGCAATCAAAAGACAGAAGTTATCGGGATATAGGGACAAGGTTAATTTGTTCTATCATTTACAATCAGATTCCATTTGACACTAAAATCTTTCATCTGGCACCCAAAACATTAATTTGTTACCGAACAAAAATTCTACCTGGCACCAAAAACACTGGTATGAATGATGTAGTACAAACAGCATACAATTATACCCAGAATTTCTACATGGAATGATAGTTATCACTTTACAACCAATCCAGTCAGGTCCTTGCGGATATGGATTTTTTTTTACTCGACTTTCGACTTGAACTTGCCAAAACAATGTTCGAATCGACCGAACATCGAATTCGAACCACGTTAGCCGAAACCAGGTGTCCAAGTGTGGTTTCGTAAGCGATATTTACAGTTTAAGCTGGTAACATTAGATTTGTTTTAGCATTGTACTGATGATTTATCCAAATATTCATGCTGACATTTAACAGTTCGTACGTTAACAGTGTAGCACAGTTGAACACGTGGTTGAATGGGAGACCAGGAATCTGTATGTAACTGTGATTGCTTCGCTTCCTTCTTGGCTTTAAGCTTGGCATCGTCCGATCTTGCCTTATCAATATCATGAAGCGACGGATGCTTCTTACTGAAGTGGACTCAGAGGCAAGATGTTGTCCTATAATATGAATGTATTACCGATGGCATTTGGAATCACGCGACGCTCGTGATTCTACATGACATTGGTAATGCACTATAAGTGCCATGTTTTTATTTAAAATTCATCGAAATTGAACACGTGGTTGAATGGGATACCAGGAATCTGTATGTAACTGTGATTGCTTCGCTTCTTTCTTGGCTTTAAGCTTGGCATCGTCCGATCTTGCCTTATTCATATCATAAAGCGACGGATGCTTCTTACCGAAGTGTACTTAGAGGCAAGATGTGGTCCTATAATATGAATGTATTACCGATAGCATTTGGAATCACGCGACGCGCGTGATTCTAAATGACATTGGTAATACACTATAAGTGAAATGTTTTTATTTAAAATTCATCGAAAGTTGTTGTATCAATAACGCGAAACAGTAACGTAGTCAGTTAGGAGTGCATACTACATAGTACATACATCATTAGTTTCGCACTCGTTATGAACGACGACGTGTGCTCGCGGTTCGCGCTCACTTCCTCGTATTGTGTTGACAATTTCGTCAGTATTATATGGACGAATGTACGTGTACCGAGACATTTATTAATAAGTTTTTTTTCATATTCGATTTTTAGATTTTATTTTCGACTCGAATGTGTTAATCGACTCTATTTCGACTCGAACAATCGAATATTCGCAGGGGTCTAAATCCAGTACATTATCCAACATTTCCCGGAAGGTATTTGGCATTTTGATGGGGATATAAGCTTTTATCTATTGACTAAAGTGAATTTTTTGATTTGATTGGTTGATAGATACGTGGTTTGAGACCATATTCATTGAAACCCACGATAAGTCCGCCCAGACACTGACAAATTTCCCATACCCAGTGGAAGCCTCGTTCCGAAATCTACAAATTATCCATACCCTGTAGAAGACGCGTCATTCCAGTTTTACAGTGTACATGTATTATATTTTAATTTTTTATCTCCACAATATAGCTCATGACCCCTTATTGGAATGAGCTTGTCGAGTCCCCTCCAATGTGGGGTTCATAAGCTATGTTTTTGAGACAAAAAAGAAAAAAAGAAATTCAATAATTTTTTTATACTAGTCATATCGGCATATTTTCACAAAAACTCTTTTGCACAAAAATTCCACTGAAACCTGTATGGCTCAACAATGGAAGATAAAAGATCTCATGCTGTGTGTGTTCACACATGAAATAGATTGTACTTCTAAAACGGAAAATCAATAGATAAATTCGTTACCCCGTGTCTGATCACGTGGCACGGGTTTTTACCTACCCGAAGCCAGCAACCCGTACCACGTGATCAGAGACGGGGTAACTAATAGTCTCATGTCCATCTCCCCGTATATGCTCTATGGGACACAAATAGGAACAAATTGCAAGACGGCGAGATTCTACGGAGAGCATATCGAAGATTGCAAAATCGCAGGGGAAGGTACATCAAAGATATGCAGAGTCATGTTATTTATAACATGCTAAAATAGGGGATGGGCTCGAAATGGAGGTCCGGTTCTCATTGTAGATGAATTTGAAACTGTGATGTACTAAGGAAGATCCTTCCTTTGTTTGAAGTATACTTTGTTGTTGAATATAGCACTATGCCTTTTAGCACAACCCCGCGCTCAGTGCATCGTTATCGTGGGAGCCAAAGAGGCATTTCACAACGTAATACATTCAAGCGGGAAGCGTCTGAAAAGCCGCGGGGTTATAGCTAGGCCTTTTTACCCAATTACCCCACTGGTAAATGGCAGCACAACACCTCTTCTTCCGACAACCTCGACCCATATTTTGTGAAAAAACATCTGACTTTAGTCGAAAAGTGGATTCAAGACGGAGTTTGCTCAAATCAGATATGTTGGAAAAAACAACTTAAGTAAAAATTTGGGCTCTGAATCAATTCTTTACTGAAGATCTTGTGTCTACTAAAAACATTGGCTTTACCTTTTTAACTCTGAATTACTGAGAGGGACCATCAAATACAATACTACCTTTAGGCCAAACAAAATTAAATAATTGATTCTCATGCAATTTTTGTTGTAAAACGAATGATGGAGGGCAGTTTTTACTTTTATTCCTGATGGAATGGTCGCCGATGCCTAAAATCCGGTTGTGAGAGCCTAAAATTAAATACTAGAGCTTCCATGTTGATTTCACTGATAGGTTTTTTTTTATAACAGTGGTCATATAACCTAAATCAATATAGAACAACTAAAATGGAGATAAAAAATAATAAGGAGTTTTTTTTAACTGGTTGAGTGCTAAAAGCCACAATCAGGCCATTCAAAAAAATGAGGGTACCAGTGCAAACGCCAACATTTTCATTACTCATGTTTCGTATTCAGTCAAACGTAAATAATAGTTTGTTTATACAAATTTGTTCTATTACAAATTATGAGAATCGTGTCACATTTCGCGAAGAGAATAACAATACTGTATCAATGTATACGACATTTTGCATCGCAAATCGCGATGAGATACCGCTAAAATCACACCCAATGATTGTTTTATACACTTTGAATTTTGCCTCCGAAATAAATAGGACGAAAGCAGGCCGAAAACGAATGCGCCGCTGCCTGAGAATCAAAAGATTAATTTTCTTTAGCCTTAGCAATTAGATGAATCGATTTTCCATTTTGGGCGAGGTTCGGTAATAATTCAATCGTTCCGCCCTATAGGGCTGTAGGATTATCTTTTCACTGGCCCTCTTTAGCTATTTGTTGTTCAAATTACGCTGTTCGCTGATCGACCGATGGGTTTTATTAACCTTTTGAACTCGCGCCCCATTTTTGCGTCCAGGAACATGATACGTCATAATTTCATTAAATAGGATGGATGCTAAGTGCATCTGTGTGGTAGACCAATCAACATTTTCAACGTGCAGCCCCAAGCCTGCACGTTGAATATATTAATTGGTCTACCCCTAAATAATGAACATGGACTCTACCAGTTGCTGTCATTGAACTAACATGGAAGATACCACCAGTGCCCAAAGGGTTAAAGCAAAAAAATCATGCCTATCGAATTGAGAGGGTTAATAGTGCACTAAAATCAAGGAACTATCGACCTTTATCGCTGAAAAAATGATGAACGGTGGCGGAAACTTTAAAACTAAGCTACGGTTTGACTTCAGTTTTTTTTTCAAATGTCGATTTTAGACAAAATCTCAGCTGAGTCCAGAGTTGAACAAGTTTCAGTCGTGAATCTTGAGACCAAACATTAGTTTTCATACCCCCACAAAACGAAGTTTAGGGGGGTATATAGGAGTCAACTTGTCTGTCGGTCGTCGGTCCGTTGCACATGTAAACTTGTGGAGCGAACTACTTCCACAGTTTTAGTCGCATTTTCATGAAACTTCACAAAAATGATCAACATGATGAGGGGAAGTAAGTGACAGAATTCTTTTCCAGATCGGATTCAAGATGGCTGACTGGCGGCAATATTGGATTTTGCAAAATACTTGTGGAGCGAACTACCTCTATAGTTTTTGCTGCATTTTCACGAAACTAAATATAAATTGATCGACATGATGAGGAGCAGTGCGTGACATAAAATCTTTCCAGATCGGATTCAAGATGGCCGATTGGAGGCCATATTGGATTTTGCAAAATAACTGTGGAGCGAACTTCAACCACAGTTTTAGTCGCATTTTCATGAAACTTCACCAAAATGAACAACATGATGAGGAACAGTGCGTGACATAATCTTTTTCCCGATCGGATTCAAGATGGCCGACTGGCGGCCATATTGGATTTTGCAAAATATTTGTGGAGCGAACTACTTCTACAGTTTTTTCCTGCATTTTCATGAAGCTCCATATAAATTGATCGACATGATGAGGAGCAGTACGTGACATAAATGTTTTCCAGATCGGATTCAGGATGGCCGACTGGAGGCCATATTGGATTTTGCAAAATACCTTGTGGAGCGAACTACTTCCACAGTTTTAGTCGCATTTTCATCAAACTTCGCCAAAATGAGCAACATGATGAGGAGCAGTGCGTGACATAATTTTGTTCCAGATCGGATTCAAGATGGCCGACTGGCGGCCATATTGGATTTTGCAAAATAATTGTGCAGAGAACTACTTCTACAGTTTTTGCTTCATTTTTATGACACTCAATATAAATATATCAACATGATGAGGAGCAGTGCGTGACATAATTTTTTCCAGATCGGATTGAAGATGGCCGACTGGCGGCCATATTCGATTTTGCAAAATACTTGTGCAGCGAACTACTTCTACTGCTTTTGCTGCATTTTTATGAAACTCAATATAAATTGATCGACAGTGCGTGACATAAATTTTTTCCAGATCGGATTCAAGATGGCCGACTGGAGGCCATATTGGATTTTGCAAAATACTTGTGGAGCGAACTACTTCCACAGTTTTAGTCGCATTTTCAGGAAACTTCGCCAAAATGGTCAACATGATGAGGAGCAGTGCGTGACATAATCTTTTTCCCGATCGGATTCAAGATGGCCGACTGGCGGCCATATTGGATTTTGCAAAATATTTGTGGAGCGAACTACTTCTACAGTTTTTTCCTGCATTTTCATGAAACTCCATATAAATTGATCGACATGATGAGGAGCAGTACGTGACATAAATATTTTCCAGATCGGATTCAAAATGGCCGACTAGAGGCCATATTGGATTTTGCAAAATATCTTGTGGAGCGCACTACTTCCACAGTTTTAGTCGCATTTTCATCAAACTTCGCCAAAATGAGCAACATGATGAGGAGCAGTGCGTAACATAATTTTGTTCCAGATCGGATTCAAGATGGCCGACTGGCGGCCATATTGGATTTTGCAAAATAATTGTGCAGAGAACTACTTCTACAGTTTTTGGTTCATTTTTATGACACTCAATATAAATATATCAACATGATGAGGAGCAGTGCGTGACATAATTTTTTCCAGATCGGATTCAAGATGGCCGACTGGCGGCCATATTGGATTTTGCAAAATACTTCTACAGCTTTTGCTGCATTTTTATGAAACTGAATATAAATTGATCGACAGTGTGTGACATAAATTTTTTCCAGATCGGATTCAAGATGGCCGACTGGTGGCCATATTGGATTTTGCAAAATACTTGTGGAGCGAACTACTTCCACAGTTTTAGTCGCATTTTCATGAAATTTCTCCAAAATGATCAACATGATGAGGAGCAGTGCGTGACATAATCTTTTTCCCGATTGGATTCAAGATGGCCGACTGACGGCCATATTGGATGTTTTTTTACTTAGAAAAATTGAATGCCCTTTTCAGACACGCACACTAGGCGGTATGCCACGATGGGGGTATACCGGGCGACAGACCATCTCTGAGTTTTTTCTAACATAGGACTCTGTTAAATTTTAGAATTGAACAATAAAGCAGCATCTCTTTTCCAGGCGAGAAGAATGAGAGAGCACGGCTGTGTCGACACATTTCAGAACACCGTGGTTTGAACACAAACAGAAAGATGTACTTTAATACTACCTATAACGATACTTATACAAACCAGTACCGTCCCAAAAGCTGTCCAACATCACGGCAAGAACAGAAAGATGCATCTCCCGTTCAAAGCAGATCAAGCGTCACGCCAACGCCTCAATCACAAAGTGATACTCAAACGAAGGGCAAATGCAAATCGGAAGAAACTACGAAAGCATCGGAGAAAAGGCCTGTGTTATGTAAATCGCCAATGAATTGCAAACTACATGGTGGAAACTCCATAGGGGTGATACCTGCGCATTCGGCCGCGGAATGCCTAGATTTGAGAGACAACGCCGCTCAAAAATCCAAAACCACGGAGGCTGCTAAAAAAGAAGAATAACTACGTCTTGCGGGATTGTTGAAAAAGGCCTTTTTTTAATTGAACGTCTAGCTTTAAAACTACAAATTTCAGATTCATTTTATAAACTGGCGTTTATATGATTTCAGTGAGAAAGATAGCTTTTCAGATGATTGAGGGGTAGGGTCAAATCTTCCAACAGAAATTTAAAAAAATGAATTCAGTTTTCGATACCGTTTAACCCTTTACCCAACGCAGACACAATGTATTATTCTAAATATTATTTTTTCATATCGTGTGACCCCTCATTGGAACGAGCTTGCCCCAGTGAGAGGGGCACATGATATGGTTTTATTGAAAATTTTTGGAAAAATAATATTTATTCCCCTGCTCAGTTTGTATATTACATGAGCGGATGCTATCGATTCGTTAGGTAAAGGGGTTAATTTATGTTCTATTCATTTACCTAGCGTAACAACGGTCTTATTCGGCCAGCGCTTCTCACAAAAATTGCAATTCATTCTTTTTCTTCTGCTTTTGTCGTTGCCTCCAAAACATAGCTTGTGATTCCCCATTCATCAAGCTTATTCCAATGAAGAGTATCAGCTGTGTTTTCGAGGCAAAGAATTAATTTTTTACTTACCAAAGCAAATGTTTTTTGCAAGTATCGACTTCTATTCGTAATATTTTAAAACTGTAATTATGTTTAACGGTTATACATAATTTCGAACCTTGGTAGTCATATGTGGAGAAACCTTATGTTTTGTATTTATATTTTCATTCTTCCGATCTCAGTTTCGGTTTTTCAAGAAAACCAAAAC
Source organism: Pictodentalium vernedei (assembly GCA_031216915.1). Lineage (NCBI taxonomy): Eukaryota > Metazoa > Mollusca > Scaphopoda > Dentaliida > Dentaliidae > Pictodentalium > Pictodentalium vernedei. The sequence goes on from CM062295.1 coordinate 500,402,725, forward strand.
CGAGTCATGCCACTAAACGTTTAACCCTTTACCTAACATGAAAAGCAGGCGACACTTGCAAAACAAATTCTTGAATAACTAATTTTTTTCATTTTTTGTCTCAAAAACATAAGTTATTGCCCCTCATTGGAACGATGAGGGGGTCATAACCTATGTTTTTGAGACAAAAATAATGAAAATAATTGGCGATTTTTGAGAATAAGGCTGACCGTTTTTGGTCGTTACGTTGGGTAAAGGGTTAAAATAAGGGAAGACTTTTAATACTTTCGCATTCCAATAATCTTATTAAAGTGTTTCACATACTTTTAATTTTTACAAAAAGTGGCCTTTTCCATGTTAAATTCATAATTTTTATATTTAAGATACTGTTATTTCCTATTTTCTGTAGATTGTTTTAGAATCTCTTTTCTTTACCCGATAAAAAAATTTGTATTATATGTTTGTGAAATATTTTTGGCGCCCCTTTTTTATCCAATAAACATATATTAAAAATAAATCTTCGTTATCATTTGTTTTGGAGCTCTGCAGGACTTTATGCTGAATAACAGAGATGGGTGGTATTGGAATTTTGAGTTCGACATCGGTTTCGCTATTTTTAGGGTATACCTCGGTATAGGTTCGGTATTCGGTATCTAACTTGACTGAGATAGTTCCAAAGCGGTATTCAGATCAGGAAAACAGAATAAGCTGTTGTAGTATCATTCCACCACGACGCACAAATGACACTGCCAAGGGTCTCAACAGTGGCATTCTCTGACGACCACAAATCATATCCACAGTAATTTTCTAACTTGTTCTAAACGCATCTTAATTTTTAAAGACCTATTTCAGGCTTTTGCGACCTCTGAGCATGAGCTCTGACCATGCCATCTATAGGAGGTCCTGCTGACAATAGGCAAAACACCTGGACAGTGATTTCTAGTCAGGTCTTGGCTGCCTTAACCCTTTACCCAACGTAACGGCCAAAACCGGCCAGCGCTATCCCCAAAAATCGCCAATTAATTTTCACCATTTTTTGTCTCAAAAACATACGTTATGACCCCTCGTTGGAACGAGCTCGTCGAGCTCGTTCCAACGAGGGGTCATAACCTATGTTTTTGAGACAAAAAAATGAAAACATTGGATATTCGAGAATTTTTTGCAAGTGTCGTCTGCTTTTCATGTTAGGTAAAGGGTTAACAGTACATTGAGGGTTAACAAAACTAAAAAGAAAATCAGTCACTTCTTTCATGAAAATGAAACTTTCAACTTTTATCAAGCCTCAACAGGGACTTGTAAACACCGAATGTAGGAACATTTGAAAATTCAGATGGTATCGATATTCAATGATTGGTTCAGTTCGGTTTATTCGGTATCCCCGTGATATCGGTTTAGTTTTTCGGTATATTGCCCATATCTACTGAATAACTGTGACATAATCCTACAATCGAGAGTAAATCCGATCTCACCTCTAATGGCCTTGATTTGTCAGATCTGAAAGGCGTGGGACGGGATTGTCGTTCTGAGCTTAATGGATATTTTGTATGTTTTAGTCTGAAAAGAGAAATATATCTTGAGATAATCTCCTACACTGCAGAAAAGGTAAACCTTGAGTACATTACATCGAGAGTTAATTATCGCAACTGAAATATTCCATCCGATTGAATATGAAAATATTCGATAAGGCCCCCCCAAAAAGTTGAAAATCTGTTTCTTAGACCCTCCCACATGGTCCTTTTGGTTGCCGCATGCTCTCTTTTTTATAACCAATGCAAACTTAAAAAAAAAATAATTAAATGGTTTATGTCTGATATTTTACCCAAGTAAATAAAATTAATAATTTTGTCCCTGGAGTGCAAGAAGGCTTTGCAATGCTTTAGCATAGCAAAGCCTTCCTTCACTCAAGGGACGAAATACAGCGCCACCCATGCTATTCTGTAGATTATGAGGCCTAAAACATAAAACAAACCAAGAACATGAACTTTTAATGGCAAAGAAATAATTACAGAAGTAAAAAATAAAATAAAAACCATCCGCACGCATGCAGTTTTACAACAACAACAAAAATGGCCTGCGAAACAGATCCTTTGTGGGGCTAAAACATTATTTTATTCGAATCAACGCAAGAAATCGTTCTCAATTCGGACTTGATTTGATCGAATCTTTTACAAGATATACCATTTTGGATGAAAAATCACCCCACTGTTGCAGTTTTTATGATTACGTTACGTAATCCCCTAACCTAACTGTGCTAATATCGTGATGTTTTCAAGGTGAATTCAACATTTATTGACTGGACTCTCAAAAACCAGAGCACAAAATTGTAGCTATCTTTATGAGTAAAGGGACAGCATATTGTATCAACTTTCGTTCGTCTGCTCACAAACGCAAAGAAAAATGGTAAACAGCCCATAACAGCATTAACTTCCGAACAAAATTAGACTGCGGCCTGTGAAATTGACTGTAGATAAACAATAAAAAGGCTCATCATATCTGGACATGCGCACTACCAAGGGAGGAAAATGTTAGAAATAACGCCCCTGCTTGCAATACATCCATTTATTTGTTTACTTATTGGTGTTTAACCCTTTGCCAAGAGCAGACGATATCAAATTTTTTTATTTTTTAAAATTTTTATAAAAAATTTCAACAAAACCATATTATGTGACGAGCTCGTTCCAATGAAATGTCACACGATATGATTTTTGTTAAAAAAATTTTCAACTTCTCAATTGGTAAATTATGCGGGCAGCTGCGGACGATTTGTAAGGTAAAATTAAGGTCACTTTTTCAAAAAATTTCGACAAAACCGTATTATGTGACGAGCTCGTTCCAATGAAATGTCACACGATATGATTTTTGTTAAAAATTGCTGAAAATATATTTCTTTCAACTTCTCAATTGGTAAATTACGCGGACAGCTGCGGACGATTTGTAAGGTAAAATTAAGGTCACTTCTGGCATCTTTTGCCAGCCTATATCAACAAACAACACAGATATGACACCACGGTTAGCTAACTTTTTAAGCCTATGCTATCCACTTTTTCCACTGCAGTCCGTATCCTATTTTATCAGTAAAGCAGAAGTTGTTTACCACAGCTAAAAAACACTAATCCACTTCCTGGGGTTTCTACGGACGTGTATACCGACTCAGTTAATTCCGTATTGGGCGAGAACGAAGCATGAGACCGATAGAGAATTAACTGGCTGAGTACTAGAAGCCACTATCATGGCTTTACTAAAACTGCTGAAAGCCACTATAGTGGCTTTACCATCCCTGTAAGGTGCCGCTATTTTTCTTCGAAAATAGCAGAATGTGTATTGAAATGAAATATTTTGTTTTCCTTTATTGAAGAGTGTCAGTGGGCACTCTCCAATAATGAAAACAAACTATTTGAAATAATAAACATTTAGAGCAAAAAAAACCCAAACATAATTGTTTGAGTGAACTTCTCCAGAGAAAAACAATTTCATGTTTCAAAACATCATTTGAAAAAAAAATAGCACTCTACCAGTAAATTGACACTACATATACCATGTTAAGTCACCAAAAATAAATATGTAACGAATATATTCTCTCAGCATACTAACATCTTACAACTGTGCTCAGCAATAAATGAGGATTCTTACTTGCTTAACGTGAAGCGGTTATCATGTGCCGATATTTTGAAAGATATTGGAACAAACAGGAGACCGACCACTCTTGCCGTTTGCCCGTATATAGATTTTGACTGATGGTATGTAGAGTGCAAGCTGCATGTGACGTTTTAACCCTTTACCTAACATGAAAAGCAGACGACACTTGCAATAAAAAATTCTTGAATAACTAGTTTTTTTCATTTTTTGTCTCAAAAACATAGGTTATGACCCCCCGTTGGAACGAGCTCGATCCAACGAGGGGTCATAACCTATGTTTTTGAGACAAAAAATGAAAAAATAATGAAAATTAATTGGCGAATTTTGAGAATAGCGCTGGTCGGTTTTTGACGTTACGTTGGGTAAAAGGTTAAAATGGGTTAAGTTTCAGATGCTTGCAGGAGGCGAGATAAAATGGAATACATTCCTATAAGATTGCTCGTTTTGGCGCATTTTGTACTTCTACAAGACAAGGCGAACATAAACTGGAGAATGATGATAAAGACTATTCTCTGACACAAATGCACTGGGTTTAACCGAGAGCGCGGTAGCTTAGTGGTTACGGCATTGAACTTCAAACCGAAAGATCCACAGTTGTGTCCTTGAACAAGGCATTTAATCCCGGTTGCCCACGTGAGGGCACGGTGGCGCTGTGTACTAAGCGTACTGCACATCAATGTGCACTTGTTTTCAACCAATGCTTGCGCGGAGTTATTACGTTGGGTAGTCTGGCAGCTACTCGCCTTCGCTCAGTGGTTCTCTCCTGATAATCCGGCTTCCTACACCCATAAAACCGTCGGACACGAGGTGACCCTGACTGTCCAAAGTGTCGTTAAACCCTAATAAAAAATCATATCCGAAATATGAAGCGTGATTCTCATTCCATTGGATTGAAAATACCCATTCCAGCATTGCCGAACTGAATCTCTTCTGATCGCCTGATAATTGTAGCATTTTTCAAGGATTTCCAAGGAAAGTTACAATGTTCAAGACCTTTCCGGGCCTTTGGCAAGAGATTTCTACTGAGCTCCTACAGCTGTGGACTGATGAAATTCAAGGGTATTATTGAAGGTCGTTTCTCGACATTTTTCGCGGTCCAACAGTAGCCCAATTCAAGGATTTTCAAGGCCGTCGCCTTTGCTAGTCATGTCTAATATCTAGTCGTTACCACCTCCTCCCACTTCCCTTAAAGGGGATTAACGACAAGAGAATCTTAGTTTGGAATACGTCTTCACAGACTATGACATATAAAACTATATAGCTTTGATAACGCGCTTTGTTACCCTTCTAAAATTACACAAGCTCCATGACTGGTCAATAACTAATGCATCTAGTACCGTACATTAAACTCCCACGGGATTCACGTGACAGCAAAAAGGGGTTTACAGACACTCTATGGTACACTTTGCCGATTTCCCTTTCACCCATCGCCTCAAACATTTTCGTTAGTAATAACAAGAAAAGCATCTCAAAGCCACCCCCCCCCCCCCCCGCAAACAAATATATTCGGAAACTAATCAAACAGTTTTTTTAACAAAGGACAATAACTCCCATAATTTTCATCAGATAGCGGTGGTTGCTGAACTTGACGTAGACATTGTTGCTATAGGGACAAATGTTAAAAATAATTGACGTCCAGTTACTATTGTTAAAGTTATGCCATAAACGAGCATTACACAATATTTTTAAAGAAAGGGCAATAACTCCGACAATTTTCATCGGATAACGGTGGTCATCGAACTTGAGGCAGACATTGTTCTTGAAGAGATATATACTCCAAAAATTGAAATTCGGTTTACTAATGTTTAAGCTATTCCATAATCAGGCATTACACGATATTTTTAACAAAGGGCAATAACTCCCATAATTTTAATCGGGTATCACTGGTCATTGAACATGACGTAGATGTTCTTGCAAAAGAGAAATGTAACGAAAAGAATTGAAATCCTGTTACTATTGTTAAAGTTATGCCATAAAAAGCATTACATGATATTTTTCAAACAAAGGGCTGTAACTCCCATAATTTTCATCGGATATTGGTGGTCATCGAATTTGACGTAGACATTGTTGCCATAGAAAGTTATACCTTAAATAATTGAAATCCATTAACAGTTATTCAAGTATAAACAAGTTTTACAGGATATTTTTTATAACAAAGGTCCATAACACCCATAATTTTCAAGAAATATTGGTGGTCAGCTTACTTGATATAGACATTGTTGCTATAGAGACATAAACCAACAAGAATTGAAATCCGTTAACTATTGTTCAAAGTACGGACGAGCAGACACGCCGGACAGATGGACGCACGGGCGGACGAAGGTCCTTGTTATATCCCTCCCTTGCAGGAGGATAATAAACACTCAGATTCACAATCAAGATGAGAACACTATTGTTTTTCTTCAGAATATACCGAAAACTTGAAATAAAACGTGTACATAACCCCAATGTCCGATTTTACAGTCGAGAAGTGGGATTCTGTTGTGGTGTTTCTGCAGTACTACAGGTCTGTTGTGGTTTCGAGAAACATGCACCCCGCCTCGTTATATGAATTGTCTCTTCGGTGAAATATATTAAAGCTTTTGTACAAGTTTGAATGTGGTGTCCGCAATTCTCCAAGACACATAACGCACCATCGAATAAAACACTAAAAATGTCAACTTGTGCCCATAATTATAATGACGCGTCATTTCCAAATGATCTTGAATTGAAGCCTCCCAAATGTTTGAGTTCAATCGAAGGGGAATAACTCCAAATAGTTTTTGTTTAATAATAAAGAAAGATATGTTTCTTTCAGTTTCTCTAATTATTACTTCTTTCGAGGTTTTCATCACTGGAATAACGTATGGGGATTATATAATAAAACCAAATTCGACACACTGAAGTGTAGGACAATAAATTCGTCACACGGTGTTTCAGCAGGGTGTACGGGATTGTACTACCCTTCTGAGATTCGTATTTCCTTCAGCTTTCAGCCCCAGGAAATACGCATCTCAGAAGGGTAGTACAGTCCCATACACCATGCGGAAACACCGTGTAACTAATGTTGTTTGTGTTTTTATTTCTTGAATATTCAGGGCTATTCAAGGCACCCTGACCCATTTTCCATATCAAGGCCTTGAATATGCCTAATCACGTTCAAGGCCATTCCTTGAATGCAAGGCCCTGTTCTAAATGTCAGGACTTTCATGGAATTTAAGGAGCCTCGTAACTCATATTAAGATCTCTACAATTGACTTTCCAATATCAACATGGTCATTTGATCTGCTACAGAGAAAAAAATATTTATTTATTGGTATTTAACTTTCAGGTCACACATTTCTTCTGCACAGCGGTTAAGCGTGACCGCAACGAGGACATAAAATCGAGCCCAACCAATCATTTATATCCATGTTGCCCATTTTAGAGGACCACAGGGATACAGAGAAACTAACACCAAACACCGCCATAGCCTGCTGCAATTGACATACTAGCTTTGTTTTTTTCCTTTTTGAGTGGGGGCAATTTTAAGAAGACAAATATTTTCATGGCAGGCAACAATGATACAAGAGCCAGAGTGGCCTAGTTTGGTAATTGGCATACGATCATTTAAAACTGCAATAGAGATGCAAGTTTGGAGACACAATGCTAGTGCCGTTAATTATCCTCAAGACAAAGATTTTCTCACATGTTTTTTCTGCCATCAACAAAGTGACATCCACCGAAGGAAGCAAAATTTTGGCATGTGACACGCTGCCATCTCAAGCTATACCAGTGGGGCATGTCTGGCGATCCTAAGCGAAATACTGTTAACCCTTCACCTAACATGAAAAGCAGACGACACTTGCAAAAAGAATTCTTGAATAACTATTTTCATTTTTTGTCTCAAAAACACAGGTTATGACCCCTCATTGGAACGAGCTCAGCGAGCTCGTTCCAATGAGGGGTCATAACCTATGTTTTAGAGACAAAAAATGAAAAAAATAATGAAAATTAATTGGCGAGTTCTGAAAAAAGCGCTGGCCGTTTTTGGTCGTTACGTTAGGTAAAAGGTTAAAAGTCCTCTCAGAAACAAGGATTTCCTCCATTTGCTTCCAGCCGCAAAAGAAGGATAAGAATTACCTAATTATGTGTAGGATGCGACCATCTCAGGGTGAAAAACATACACAATTTGGCATCCATATACCAAATGACATATGAAACATGCTCTGGACAAAGTGCTGAAGATTTTCTCGCACCAGAGGCGACAGATGCGCAAAGAAGGCGGGTGGAATGGTGAAGGAGGAGCACAAATGTCTGTGAGGTTAAATGAGTTCCATGAGAAAGAAAATTTAAAAGATGGATAAATAGAATTCTATTTCCTTCGGGCTCAAGGCTTGACCAGTGCGACTTATTGTGTTAAAACGTGTGTGTGGGAAGGTATTGGGAGGTCTTTGAATCTGTAAGTGTGGGGAAGGAGAGCGCATATAAATATACATCTTTGAAATAGCTGACATCATTTCTTAAAATCGCAAACTGGGTCTCTACTGTTCAAAAAGAGGTCACGGTCGCTGGAAATAGGAAAAATTGAGAAGAGCGGTTGAAAGAAGTAGTGGAGACCCTTGAACGCTTTCGTTTAGAATGTCCAAAGTACCGGGCTAACAGAATAAGATTCAGTATAATGGGAAGTAGGATAGGAAAATGAAAGATATGTGGTGGGTGACACGAGAAGAGGGTTAGCATGCTTATCGGAGAGATTAGGAAGAATGGAGTACGGGATGTCATCAAGCAGTGCGTTTCCGGGTGTTGGGAAGAGGGACGAAGCGTGAGGATAGGAAGGCATTTGGCAGCACAGGGTTAGTCGAGGCCTTCTAACCTGAAACAGCGATAAATCAGCGGTTGGCCAAAGTGTTATTATTACACCACAAAGTGCCTAATTGCCTTCTAGTTCGATCCCCGTCCGGGACAACCCGTGCTGTGTCCTTGGGCAAGGCACTTTATCCCGGTTGCCTAGATGGGGGCACGATGACACCGTGTACTGAGGCGTACTGCACGTCGATGGTGCACTTGTCTTCAACCGCTGTAATCCTGCTTGAGTGGAGCTTGACCTGGGTTAGAATGTTGAGGAGCTAATAGTTGCTCGTCGTTGCTCGGTTGTTCTCTCCGGGTACTCCGTCTTCCTCCACCCCTAAAACTATCATGGTCACGATTAACCATTGTGCATAAGTATGTGACCTTAAACATCAATAAATCAATCAATTGCCTTCTATACTCTCCCAAAAAAGAAAGTGTGCATGCTAAAAAATAACACTAAAAAAAGATATATATCATTTTCATTCATGGAAATTTTATTCAATCACAGATGAATCAATTTGTGATCAACACGAGAAATTTCATTACGCTACGACGAATACTCTTGGTGCCATGGAAAGACACTAAGGGTCAAACACAAAAGTCACACACTCATTATCTGGTATGACCTCCGTCTGCATCGACTACTGCTGTGCATCTACGCCTCATGGAAGCGAACAAGTTAGCATGGAAGTGTTGTGGGATGTTGTTCCATATTCTGATAAGCTGTCTTTGGAGTTCCACAAGCGTTGACGGTGCATGGGGAAGCCGGCGTAGCTGACGTTTCATTTCGTCCCATACGTGCTCAATGGGTGAGATATCGGGCGACATTGCGGGCCAGGGAAGAACATCCACTTGTTGCTGCAGATACTGTTGAACAACACGAGCTGCGTGGGGTCGGGCGTTGTCCTGCTGTAGAATGGCGCCGGGGTCGTGACGTTGCAGAAATGGGACAACAACAGGTGTAAGCACTTAATCACAATATCTGGCTGCATTGAGATTGCCATCAATAATGACCAGTTCAGTTCTGTTACGGGCAGTGATGCCACCCCACACCATGAGAGACCCTCCCCCATAACGGTTTCGCTCCACGACACATGGATCTGCGTAGCGTTCGTTTCGACGTCTGTACACTCTCTGGGGGCCATCTGATGATGAAAGATGGAAACGACATTCATCTGTGAATAAAACACGTCGCCACCAGTGTGAGGGATGCCTGAGATGTTGTCTACACCACTGCAGTCGAGCACGACGATGACGTAACGTCAAAATCGGACGAATTGCAGGTCTTCGAGGACGTAAGCCGTATTCTCTCAGCCGGTTGATTACTGTTTGAGGATGTATCCGTCTCAGGTTAGGGATGTTCCTGGCTGTCGTCGTTGCCGTTTGTTGCCGGTTCCGGAGATGGACGACACGGATATACCGATCTTGTGCAGGGATGGTAACTCGGGGTCTCCCAGAGCGGGGTCGGTCTCGAACGTCATCATGTTGTGCATGTCGATGGACTAGCCTGTCTACAGTGTTACGGTGGCAGTTCAAATGCTGGGCAACCTCTCTGTGTGTTCTGCCAGCTCTAATCATACCCAGGGCAAGGAGACGTTGATTCATTGTCAATCTTGGCATGCTAATGTGGAGTCGTTTTAACAGCAGCGCAAGTTTGAATGTGAACGATAGGAAGGCCTTACTTCAGTGTTTAAATACCCAAGGATTCACACTGCTGCATGAATTTTCAGACTCTCCACGTGCAAAACATGCCTTTTCACAAACGTGCAGCACGTCATTTAACGTTAATGCAATTTTAACGGGGAAAGCTGTTTTTGTGTTCAATATAACTTATTCACGAACAGGTTAACACTCTTTACACCTACAAAATTATTTTTTTGGAGTTTGCTCAATTTCTGCAATGCACACTTTCTTTTTTGGGCGAGTATAGTTTCACTCTTTAGTGTGTATGCCATGGTCTTTCCAAGGTCTCAGGTCAACAGTCTAATTTGATTCCACTATGGCCTGGAACCAGTCTATCGCTTAAATGGTCTTACTCTTATCTTTAGATTCACTCGTCTAGAATATTTCAGTTGGTCGGAAAAGCGAACCTATGGTTCACTTTTCCTACACACTGATATATTTCAGACGACAGAATCTAAAAAATACCACAAGCTTTCATTTTCTTTGAATGAACGGAAGAAATGTTTCTCAATCGAGACATGATTTGGCCGAATTTGTGATGACAGTACCATTAGATATAAGGGCTCACCACAGCCGCAGGTCTGAGATTGCGCCGTGTAGCTCCAGTAATAACTGTTTGAATATCTTCATGGTTTCAAGGTGAATTAACTACTTACAGATTGGAATATCTCTTGAACTGTAGCACAAGAGAATATGAGTGTATCTCTGTGAGTGAAGGAACAGCACATTACCTCAACAGAAGTCTCCTCGCATATTCCACGGAAAGTTGGTAAACAAATAGTAAATAACGACTTCCAGTTCCTTACAAAATTTGACTCGCAGCCTGACAGCTTGAGCCTCGTTGTCCTGCAGGTAATTCCGTCCACTTCCGCTAGTAGATGAACTTGGTAGGAACAAAACAGACCAAACTGGCTAAGGTTGAAAACAATGGCCAAATGCAACTAAACTGGTTCACATTTGCAAACAATATATTACCGGGTAGCAGAAATATGCACATATTTGCATTCTCTCAAATTTTCAAACCCACCGTGCGGTCATGTAGCATCTTGTGATCTAATTTTGGCATGCAACAAACTGTCACCTCAATCGGTACTCGTAGTGCAAATTTAGCGAACCTAGGCCAACAAGAGCTATTGCTGCAGGCAATTATAACCCCCACTGCAGTGCTGGACTGAAGAAGCATAAGTAAGGTAAGGACTGTTACTCTGGTGAAAAATACGCGGGCCACTTTTTTATAACATGCGCAGGAGCGGCTTGTCACAGGGATCCCTCACACTAAATTCCATTGAAATCCATCCACTCACTGCTGAGATATCGCTGCAGACGGACAAACGGACGGACGGACGGACGGACGGACGGATGTAATTCAGTATATCCTCTATTCTCTTCAAGGGAGGGTATATAAATAATTGTAATTATTTTCTGGGCGATATTCTTACAAGTGTAGCAAAACATAAAAGTAAGGATCGCGGTGACGTTATTTTGGTGTGCATCACAGCGCCATTCCAGAATGTAATGCACACATACGTCTTCGTAATCTTACAACAACCAGCGCTTAACTCTTTTATTAACACAATCACCATCAAATAGTTCATTTCGGAAAATATCGTTCACAAGACGTCTAATATGGGAATGACGTCAGAAGTCAACGTCGATGTCCTAACGCTGTGAGTCAGTTGGTTTCGGAGTCAGTCTTCTCTTATTTTTTATTAATTGTCTATCCAACGTCATTTCGTCTCCTGAGTTCCAATATGTTCCATGTGCAGAAGGCACATAGAAAACATTGGAACTCAAGGGACGATCTTCAGAAAACATTTCCTGAACAACTAAATATATTAATTTTTTGTCTTGAAACAACTTGTGTTCCTTCATTGAAACTACCTCTACGAGCTCGTTCAAGTGTGCAGTCATAAGCTTTGTTTTCAAGGAAAAATTAAAAAAAAATACTAATATTTATGATACGCCTGTTCTGTGTAATCTCCATCTACAGCAACACTAAAACATGCGGACAATGAACATCTGTTCCGCACATATGCGCGGAAGGGAAATCGTTGACGGACTTTGTTTAAATGGAGGCGAAAATTCACTGAACTTTTTCACAAATCGTGCACCGCAATTACAATTTGAATTGCTGGCGACAGCTAAAATAGTAACACTGGTTCCCCTCGCAAATCAAATTTGGTTGACGATAAAATGTTTTCTTTTTGTTGATAGTTCGTCCCCTGAGTTCCAATTTGTTCTATGTGCCTAGTGGCACATAGAACACTTTGGAACTCAGGGGACGACTGTTGTCAAATGAATACCTGAGAGTCATTCTAATAATTGCTTTTATAGATGTGAAGGCGTGTAATAAATACAGAACGGCACGCGTGTGAATGTGTTAATCGATATGGCACTTGTGCCATCGCAGAAGGGTAAAACTCGAGGCCTGCAGCCTTTCGTTTTATCCTTCCGCGCTGGCACTTGTGCCATATCGATTAACACATTCACACACGCATGTCGTTCTGTGTATTTGAATGGCGATTTTTTTTTTTCAACAGCGCTGGGCAGCTTTAGTCGTTAGAATCTTAAATTCGTTACGATTTTTCATGAAATTTCTGAACCTCGTTCACTAAAATCGATCTGAGCCTCATTAAACCTCGGCTCAGATCGATTTTACCGAACTCGGTGCAGAAATTTCATATGAAATCGCGATTTATTAGATCTCAATAAAATACGACTAGCAGACAAAAAAAAATCTTGAAGGAATAACTCAATATTTTCATTTCTGCCTCAAAAACATTGCTTATGACCCCCGATTGGGACGCGTTATGTTTTGGATGCAAAAAATAAAATAAATAATAATAATAATAATAATAATAAATCAATAAAATGTGAATTGCGATTTCTGGGAATTGTCCTGGCAGGATATGACTGGTATGTAAGGTAAAGGTTTTTGTTTTTTTTTAAGATTTTCTAATCTGTGCTGCTGGTCCAATATACTAGTATACATGCGCGTGGATAAATGGCAGTGTCTGGTTTGCTTCATTAATGCTCAGCCAATCATAGGGAACCATATTGACCTAACTTAGCCATGCAATCTCCTAGGTGGACTAGCAATAAGAGGTATTGTCCCAACATGCCCCCAAACTGATAAGGTATTGTTCAAAGCTTCTCTCACAAGCATGTTTAGCCAGTCATCAACTGCAAGTTGCAATGACACAACTTTAGTATGTAACACACAATCACCCCAAGCTGTATGCAAAGTTTGTCGTCGTCTCTCTAACAAATAACACATAGATGGTTTCTAATGAGTCCACCCACACCGATATCTCAGCAGTGAGTGGATGGATTTCAATGGAATTTGGTATGAGGGATCGTTGCGACAAGCCTCTCCTGCATGTGTTATAAACAATTTTCCCGCATATTTTTCACCATAGTTACGGTCCTGACTTTTCTTTATATAAATTTGTTTTATTACAAATTATTGGAGAGTACCTGTAGGTACTCTCCGATAATGTGTAATAAATCAAATGTTGAAAACAAATTCAGACCACCAAAAATAAAATAAGCTTGCCCTCAACCAATTAACCAGTCCATAAAATTTGAACATTTACTGCAGCACACGAATGCTTGTGGATGGGTCTTGTTTTGTTCTTTAGTGTTAAGCTTATTCGTTTCACATGGAATTTATATTAATGCCTCTTCTGAGCCCACAGATGCGGGTACGTGGGATGACATCTGTAGAAGCAACTTCACGTCTTAGCTCTTCTTGAATGTTACGAAGAGGATCTGTAGGGAGTCGCAATTTCAGACGAAATTTCTGCACGGAATTCACTAAAATAGACCTGAACAGAGGTTCACCAGGCTTAGATCGATTTGGTTGACGAGGTTCTGAAATTTGAGATTATTTTTTATCACATAATATCAAATTTAACCTTTCAGCTAACGTTACGACTGAAGCTGGTTAGCGCTGTTCACAGAAACTGCCATCCAAATTTTAGTATTTTTTCAATTTTTGACTCAAAACGAGCCCGCCGGGCGTGCTCCAATGAGGGCACATAAGCTTTGTCTTCGAGACAAAAAATTAAAATATTTTGTCATTCAGGTAATGTTTTCTGCAAATGTAATCTTGTCGCCGGCTTATTAATTCAATTCCACTTCCAAGACCACTCAATTTCACTCACAACGTTACGACGTCTGACGTCATTTCCGTTTGGACGTCTTTTGAACAATATTTTCGGTAATGCGCTATTTGATGGTGAAGTATGTGATAAATGGACAATTGATTTACAGCTCGGATTTGAGTACGATTTTTTATCCTTGAGTGGGGTACGTAAGGGATTATTTCACGATGCGTTAGTTTCCCAAATCAACCCTTTATAATTGATTCCGTGGTCACTTTTAAAACAAGTAAAACAAATCCCTAAAGAACAAGAGCAACGAGAAAGGGTGGCATATGCCCCCAGTCATAGCGGCCGTATTGAATTGGCTAGCTGGACCAAAACTGAAAGGAAGCATTGCCTATTCATCCACAAGTAACCCTTAAAATTATGCTTTGATCAAATATGGGGTTCTTTAGTTATTAGTCAGAAACAAAAAAAAGTTAACGGACGGACGGACATGGTGGAAACATAATGCCCCAGAGAGGGCCGGGGCATAAAAAAATAGTCTGTCATTGCTGAGAGTGGAACAAGATGCTAAAATACCATTTCGGCCAGTGGTGGTGGGAATACTATTTGTCTTGTGTACTACGTGCAAACATTTGTTAACGGATGTGCCTAAGTACATATGGGAGGTCAAGTGGTAAACTGATCAATTGACTGAATGAACAAAGATACGAGGCGGACATCTGTCGAGTATGGGCATTAGAGCCTGAAAATAGATTTCCAGCACTTTTCTGCTGACGCCAGATATCATTTTGCACTAAATGATAAAAAATGCGATTCCATTAAAAAAGCACAAACATTCAAGTTGATAGGAACTTTTTTATTGTTTCTATTACATAGTAAATGACCACAGGCTTTAAATGATAGCTCGTATACAATGCGAGTGGTTTTTCAATGTATTTTCCATTATTCTCACTTCCAATACCATGAACTCAAATCATTATGAACACATAAATACATCGACAACATATGCGTGTGAATGGGTTAATCGATATGGCATGAGTGCCAGCGCGGAAGGATAGAACGAGAGGCCGTAGGCCTCGAGTTGTATCCTTTCGTGATTGCACAGGGGCCATATCGATTGATCCATTCACACACGCGTGTCGTTCTGTGTTTATTACACCCTTCGCGTCCATAAAAACAATTATTATTATGACACTCAGCAATTTATTTGACAACTGTCAACAAAAAGAACACATTTTATTGCCAACCAAATTTGCAAGGGGAAGCTGTGTTGCTATTTCGTCCCCTGAGTTCCAATGTGTTCTATGTGCCTACTGGCACACAGAACACATTGGAACTCAGGGGCAAATTTTAGCTATCGCTAGAGATACAAATTGTAATTGCGGTGCACGATTTGTAGAAAATTCGAGTAAAATTTCTTTTCTTTATAAACAAGAGGCCCCAATGGGCCTTAATCGCTCACCGGCCAAAGTGGTTCAAAGAAGTGTTTGGGGTCACATTCAGTTAGACATGGTTCATCAACACTACAAAGGAATGAAGCCATGCAAAGGCAAATTTTATGGAAAAACACCAAGGAATGGATTTGAACAAACCTGAAACTAATATGCCCCCCCCCCCCCCAACCCTGCCCATAGAGAGCCCAAATAATAAGCCAGGGACTCAAATTGAACAAACTTGAAGCTGATCCCCTTTGAGATGTTACAAATGTATATACCAAATATGAAAGAATTCTGACTGGTGGATCTGAACAAGAAGGTTTTTAAAGAAATGTCCTCACATTCCACTAAGTTGAACTTTGGGCTCAAATAGGGAGCCAAAATATTAACCCAGGGACCCGATTTGAACAAACTTGAATCTGACCCACCTAGAGATGTTGGATGCCAAATATGAAAGGATTCTGATTGGTGGATCTGAAGAAGAAGATTTTTAAAGAAATTTCGTCAAATTGCACGAAGTTAAACTTTGGGCTCCAATAGAGAGCCCAAATACTCACTCAGGGACCCGATTTGTACGAATGTGAATCTTGCACCCCCCCCCCCCCCCCCTCCCTCCCCTATAGATGTTGTATACCAAATATGAAAACATTCTGACTGGTGGATCTGAAGAAGAAGATTTTTAAAGAAATTTCCTCATATTTCACTAAGTTAAAATTCGGGCTCCAAACGGGAGCCCAATTATTAACCCAAGGACTCGATTTGAACAAACTTGCATCTGACCGCAATAGAGATGTTATATACCAAATATCAAAAGATTCTAAATGATGGTTCTGGAGAAGAAGATATTTTTAACTTTAAAAAAAATTTATGGGTGCTATCAGAGTAATGCCCCTCGTGGTACCCCCTGTGGACGCGGAAACTTTATTTGTACAACCTTGAATTGACATATGATAAGGAACATGCACACCAAATTTGGTTCAATTTGGTCCAGTAGTTTGGGAGGAGAAGTCGATAATGTAAAGTTCACGACGGACGACGACGACGGACGGCAAGTGATAAGTTAAGCTCCCTTTGGTGAGCTAAAAAATAGTCCGTCAACAATTTCAGTTCCGCACTTATGTGCAGAACGGATTTTTATTTTCCGCATGGTTTAGCATTCCTGTAGATGGGGATTTTATAGAACAGGCGTGTAACAATACTTAGTAGTTCTCGGGATAATAAACATTGAATGAATTTCATCATTTCGTGTTTTTCGTTTATAATATATTTGATACAGAAGATTACACTTAATCATTTATATTTTTGCGTTTAGTGTCACTTTCAGCATCTATGTCTATATTGTAGCAGCAACATAAATATAAGGTCCACTTTTGTCCATTTTATACCTATGCGGCCCACTTTACAGGACTTCCCGTCTAGGAGTTGGCTATCAGGTTCTATTTTACCAGTAAAACAGAACCTGTTTACCAAAGTAAACTAGCAGTGCTCCACTTCTGGGTTCTCACGCGACACCTTCTAGTAGCAAAACAAAAGTGCAACGGAGCAAACAATGGGTATAAGATATGACAGTTGCTGGTGGGTAGCGAGGTGAATTATCTAATCGATGGAAATGTCTGCCGTAAGCATACCCTGCAAAAACGGGATGCAGTAAATACATGTAAAAGGCAAAAGCCATCTAAATTTTCAAATGACCATCAATAAAATAAGAGATTGAACCAGAGGTGCTGACATACCCCCACCAGAGTCAAGTTGAGGGATAAGGCTGTGTCAGATGGACAATATTTCTCACTCAATGGACCGACTCAGACACAAATCTCATGGGAAAAAAGGTTTTTTTTGCGTAAAATCATTGAAATTGTCACAAACCCATTTTAAAACCGTAAACCAAAGTAACACTATAGAGTCATGTAATTTTAAGAGCATGCCAGGCATGGCACATGCAACCCCTCGCCTCTCAAAATGCTAACATGGGCATATTTTCAGTGTTAGGCTTACACACATGAGCTTTGTTGTTTTTGTTTTACAGCAGGGAGAAATCCAACACAGCAGAAATTGTGAGATCCACATACAGCTGTTACCAATAGTTTGTGTCAATCAGACCAGTGGAAGGGGAGATGTAAAACTATTTTTGTTTTACAGCAAGAAATTACACCCCCCCCCCCTCCCCCCCCCCCCCCCGAGGTAATTGTGAAGGCCAGAAACACCGGTTACTAAAGTCCAGTGACGATCGGACCATCTAGATAAGAGATATGGAACAGACATAATGCCACATGATCGAAGGTGATTTGCTTGTATTTTGTTTGTTTTACTGCAGAGACATGAAAGCCAATCCCACAGTCACAATTATAATGTCCACATACACCCATGGGCTATGTCTGGTGATGGTCGGACCATCCAGTGGGAGATGTTGAACAAATGCGCCCACAAACAAACCATTCTCAAACAAGCCGAACAGACAAAAAATGTCTATTTTGTACACTCTATAGGTTATAAATCATGGAAAAAATATATGTACAGCAATATGGCAAAGAGTTCATCACACTGACCTCCTGTATGCAATTTCATCAACATCCAAGCACTAATGTCCATGTTATGATTGAACAGACATCGGGTGGGCAAACTGAAGTCGAAAAAAGGGGATTACTCAAGAAAGTAAATTATAAGAAACACCATTAGACACTTGTTTGAAAGCCTTTCCCGAAAGCAATCTTCACGCCAAATTTTATTGAGATCCGATAAAACAAACCTGGGATACAAGGCGAACAGAAAAAAAAAGTTTCTGAAAGAGCTCATGATACTGAACACCTGCATAAAATATCATCAAATCCGAGCACTAATCTTCAAGTTATGGCCTGACCAGACATCAGTCGGACATACAGACATACACCCCTGAGCCTAATAAAGGCTTCTTCGATGATATGCAAACAGCGATAGCAAATGACAGATGCTGATGTGTAAGTTTATGACATTTGCAGGAAAAAGGATGTCTGCATCAATAGTACAGCCACCCTTGGATACATATATGGGCTTGCTGAGACATCAACTTCCAAAGAAACATTACAGATATAAACTTAAATTATTTTTTTTACGAAAGCATATTTACATCTACAATTTCAAAAATATATTCTATGTATATACACATAAAGCTTGAGCAAAATCAATATAAATTTATAACTGATTAAATATATACATAAATCCATTTTTTTATGCACGGGTCCCTAAATTTGACAAATGAACATCTATTGACAAATTAGCAATATACCTTCCAAGTTATTCTTCGCCAGTTTCATTTGATGTGGTCCAGTCACGCAAGAAATAGAAAAACTTCTTTGATTTCTATAAGACAAAAACACATTTTGCACAGACCCAGATATTTCAAATCCAGAGAACAATGGTTTCATCACACTGACACACAGATGGCTATGAAACATAACTTCTAGTTGAACAATCTGAAAAGTAAAAATCTAATTAATATGTAATGTGCTGAAATTTTTTTTCAGCACAGGAGTGGGATTATTGGTGTTGAAGGTCACATATTTCGGCATAATGGCTAATTGTGACATCAACATGTCACAATTAGCCATGATGCAGAAATATGTACATGGGCATTAAGTCAAGCCCACCCAATCATCTACAACCATGTTGCCCATTTTAGATGACTTTCACCCCAAGCATTAGTGACTGGGTCCTATTTTACCAGGAAAAGAGAGCCTTTTTACCAAAGTAAACAAGCACTGCTTGACTTCCAACAGCTCCCACATGGGAGGAGTGGGATTACATGCAATTGTTTAATGGGTTCAGTGCTAGAAGCCACTATCATGGCTGTATTGAAAAGTGCTGAAAGCCACATTAGTAGCTTTAAACTGTTTTCATGGGCTTGTTTTCTTAGCTGTAGAAATTGTTTATGTAAAATTATTTTGTTACAATTTATTGGGGAGTGTCAAGAGGCATGCTCCAATAAATTGTGACAAAATAATTGTTCATTAACAAAATCTTGCTAAACTAAGGCATCTCTTGCTGGGATTGCATGGCATCTTTAAAAAAATACTCATGTTTCAAATCACCTTTGAAAAATAATTTAGCCCTCAACCAGTTAACCTTTACCCAATGAATTGGCCGAATCAACCCATGAATGAAACAAATTGTGTAGTTGAAAAAACATTTTTTTCCAAAAACTTCTACAAAACCATATCATATGACCTCTCATTGGAACAAGGACACCAAACATGTTCCTTCCAATGAGGGGTCACATATGGTTTTGTTGAAATTTAAAAAAAAGAAAATTGAAAACAAATAAATAAAATAAAATAATGAAAGTGTCAATGACACTGTAGCGCAACTTGACAAACTTGAATTTGGTAAGTTATAAATGAAATGGCAAGATCATTGGTACCAATGTTATTTTTTTTGCCAGTGGCAACATTTTTTGACAGAAACCGAAGAAAATCGATAGCTCCCATCTAGCGGCCTCCCAAAACAAGCACGCCAGGTTTCAAAGCAATCCGATCCTAAATGTGACCTGCAGGATGTACAAAAGGGAAATATTGTGGTCTGACTAGACTAAATTCTAAGAACGTTGGCTGTGGCAACATTTTTTGACGGAAATGGAAGAAAATCGATAGCTCCCATCTAGAGGTCAACGTAAATAAGCATACCAGGTTTCAAAGCAATCTAATCATAAATGTGCCCTGTAGGGTGAGCCAAAGGGAAATATTGTGGTCTGACTAAACTCAGTTCTAAGAATGTTGGCTGTGGCAACATTTTTTGATGGAAATTGAAGAAAATTGATAGCTCCCATCTAGAGGTCACCCCAAACAAGCATGCCAGGTTTCAAAGCAATCCGATCATATATGTGCCCTGTAGGGTGTGCCAAAGAGAAATATTGAGTCTTCTGACTACACTAAGTTCTAAGAACATTGGCCGCGGCAACATTTTTTGACGGAAATTGAAGAAACTTGATAGCTTCCATCTAGAGGTCTCCCCAAACAAGCATACCAGGTTTCAAAGCAATCTGATCATAAATCGGCCCTGTAGGGTGTGCCAAAGGGAAATATTGAGGTCTGACTAAACTAAGTTCTACGAACGCTGGCCGTGGCAACCTTTTTTTCCGGAAATTGAAGAAAATCGATAGCTCTCATCTAGAGGTCACCCTAAATAAGCATACCAGGTTTCAAAGCAATCAAATCATAAATGTGCCCTGTAGGGTGTGCCAAAGGGAAATATTGTGGTTTGACTAAACTAAGTTCTAAGAACGTTGGCCGCGGCAACATTTTTTGACGGAAATTGAAGAAAATCGATAGCTCCCATCTAGAGGTCACCCCAAACAAGCCTGCCAGGTTTTAAAGCAATCCGATCATAAATGTACCCTGTAGGGTGTGCCAAAGGGAAATATTGAGTCTTCTGACTAAACTAAGTTCTAAGAACGTTGGCCGCGGCAACATTTTTTGACAGAAATTGAAGAAAATCGATAGCTCCCATCTAGAGGTCTCCCCAAACAAGCATACCAGGTTTCAAAGCAATCTGATCATAAATGTGCCCTGTAGGGTGTGCCAAAGGGAAATATTGAGGTCTGACTAAACTAAGTTCTACGAACGTTGGCCGTGGCAACATTTTTTGCCGGAAATTGAAGAAAAACGATAGCTCCCATCTAGAGGTCACCCTAAATAAGCATACCAGGTTTCAAAGCAATCAAATCATAAATGTGCCCTGTAGGGTGTGCCAAAGGGAAATATTGTGGTTTGACTAAACTAAGTTCTAAGAACGTTGGCCGCGGCAACATTTTTTGACGGAAATTGAAGAAAATCGATAGCTCCCATCTAGAGGTCACCCCAAACAAGCATACCAAGTTTCAAAGTAATCTAATCATAAATGCGACCTGTGAGGTGTGCCAAAGGAAATTGTGGATGTACGTACTAACGTATGTACGTACGCCAACGGACGAGAAGTGATGGCAATAGCTCAGCTTGACTTTGTCAAGTTGAGCTAAAAATCATATCATGTGCATTCGGTATAGGCTAAACATGACTGGAAAACCTTGGTTTACCTAATCCTTAATGCTTACCCTGCCATACAAAAATATTTTTTAATTATTATTTTGTTAGGATACTCTGCACGATGAACACTATCATCAGATTAAGTGTTCAAAGCAACAAAGAGTGCTCTTTCCAACAAATAATCAGATGGAGTAACAAATGTATTTGTATAACTTTTATTCTTCATTCAACCCGGTATGCATAATTTTTTGCATGAAGAAAAAATTGGCAGTGGACGAGCAGACGACACAATGGATGATAAGAGGGGAATGAAGCTTGGTAATAAATCATTCCTACAGCACAAGAGAGCTCTAGGATTAATCCTTAAATTATTACTTAACCTCCAACCAAATCCATTTTGCAGTGGATTATAATACATGTATGAGATGATACCATCTGGGACACCAGTTTTGAAATGGTTCAAGTTCCTCACATACATGTATGTATGTAGATCCTACATATGAGGTAAAGTGGGAATAAGCCTTTTTCAAAACTGCCATCTTGGTTTTTAATCTATGCAAGGTCACAGGTCGCGGCGTGTAAACAAAGCGATTTCTATGTTCGTCGCGTTGAGTTCTCTGTCCACCAAGACAACTAGTTTTGTGAAATATCAAGTTTAAATTCGTAGAACTGATGTCATCATTCAAATTAACTGAAGTGGCAACCCTAGACGACTTTAAACGATGAGATACTGTAGGTTTAAATACTTTTTATTACGGAGGCGATGCCTTGTTTTGAATGACAACAAGGAAACATTCGTTGCACAGAGTTTCTTGGCTGGGGAATCCCTGAAAGTTGTCGAAACAGTGCCGATGGCCACAGAGTCATGACACAGCATGCATTCAAACACCATTTAAGTCAAAAGGAACTCAATCAGAAATAATTATAGTTCTCATACAACATTGCCATTGTCTTAAACAAATGGTAACCTTGGCTAAATGTTTTTTTAATTCATGCTAATTAACATAATCGGGTCCGAAGCACTTCACCTTCTGTCTTCTCCCATTGCTAACGTGTTTTCTTGAAATGTTTACACCTCGCACCCTGTGACCTTGCATAGATTAAAAGCCAAAATGGCAGTTTCGAAAAAGGCTTATGGCAGGAGAAAGAACTGAAACCCTGAACAATTTTCACATTTTTTGCCACACATGACAATATCTGGTCTGTTTGGAGTGGTTTCTAAATGAGTCTAGGCTACCACATATGCTTAACAAGCTAAGCATTTTACTGAATTTCTCATAAAAGCAAGTCATGGCTGCTGTAAAGCAGCCATGACCTGATTTGATGGAAAATTCAAGAGTCTGGCATAAAGTGCTGCAGATTTATTTATTTATGTTTAAGATTACATATTTCTACACAATAACTAATCATGACTGCAACATGGATATAAAGTCAAATATGAAAAGCGAACATCTATTGACAAATTAGCAAAATGCCTTCCAGGTTCAGGATTTCCGCTAGGGGAAAGGGAATGAGGCCGTTGGTGTGGTGACTGATGATTGTCAGTTCCACGGGCGACCGTGGTGGGAAAATTTTGAAATCCGGAATCCCAAAACCCCCATTTCCTTGCATCTGAGAGGATATTTTGCGTCTTTTCACAGAGATATATCTGTCCGATTTTACACATTGACAGCCAGTAATTTCCGATAAATAAGACGTGAATAAGAGAAAATGGTTGTTCAACTGAAAAATAATTTGTAGTATACGTGACTTTCTATTCGCCCAGGGCGTTTCGTCCCAATAAAACTGTCAAGCCTTGGCATTTTCATTGGAACTAAACGTTCAGGGCGAATAGAAAGTGTGGAGTAGGAAGGGTAGATTCACCCATAATTTAATGAAAGTGTCAATGACACTGTAGCTCAACTTGTCAAGACAAAGACATGTACATGTATAGTATGTGACACAGCAATGACAAACATCTAGGTAATGACCTGATAACAAAAGTACATATAAAGTATTGTAACGGTCTGTACATAAATACTGACCATTGCCTGTAACAAATGTATAGGTAAAGTATTGTAAAGGTGGGTGACAGTCAGATGCCAAACTAGAAAGAAAACTTTGAGTCCCAGAGTAGGTCTGACTGAATCCCAAAATATTTGTTCTCATAGCACAGTGATAACAAAGGCACCCCAAAACACACTCGTTCCTGTCCCAAGGTGAAAACAAAGGTACCCAAGAAGTTTTGTGAAGATCAGTTCATAAATACGAGCTGTATAAAACTTTTGACAAAAAACTGATTGGACCTAGTTTCGGTACAAAATGGCCACTGGCAGCCATCTTGAATTTTGGACCGTACCCAGAAATACTCATTCTCATCCCAAGGTGATAACAAAGGTACCCAAGAAGTTTTGTGAAGATCGGTTCATAAATACAGCCTCTACCCTGAGCCGTATTGACATGTGTGCTTACATTGTGAAAGTAGCACTGAATAAATCAAAGTTCATCTAATTTGCATAATTTCTGCACGAAAAAAAAACCCTTACAATATGTGATGTATTCCATGTTACTAAACATTCATACAAAAATTTATTCAATTCAGAAGTTTCATACAGAAGTTCTGTACAAAAGACTGATTGCACTAATTTTGGTACAAAATTTCTGCTGGTGGCCATCTTGAATTTCGGACCACACCCAAAAACACTTGCTTTCATCCCCCAAGAAGTTTCGTAAAGATTGATTCATAAATATGGCCTCTAGTCTGAGCTGTATAGAAGTTGTGTACAAAAAACTGATTAGACCTAATTTCGGTACAAAATGGCCACTGGCAGCCATCTTGAATTTTAGACCGCACCCATAAACACTCGTTCTTGTCCCAAGGTGATAACAAAGGTACCCAAGACATTTCGTGAAGATCAGTTCATAAATACAGACTCTAGTCTGAGCCGTATTGACATGTGTACTTACTGTGTGTAAGTCGCACTGAAAAAATCAAAGTTCATCTAATTTGCATAATTTCTGCACGAGAAAAAAACCCGTATTATATGTGATGTATCCCATGGTACTAAACATTCACACAAAAAATTATTCAAATCAGTGCTTTCATTTGGAAGTTCTGTGCAAAAATCTGATTGCACCTAATTTTGTACAAAATGGCTGCCATCGGCCATCTTGAATTTCGGACCGGACCCCAAAACACTCATTCTCGTCCCACGGTGATACCAAAAGTACCCAAGAAGTTTTGTAAAGATTGGTTCATAAATACGGCCTCTAGCCCGAGCCGTATTGGCATTTGCACTTGCAGTGCTGAAAGTAACCCCCCAAAACATCAAAATTAGTCTAATTTGCACAATTTACGCACGAGAAAAAAACCCGTATTATATGTGATGTATCCCATGGTAATAAACATTCATACAAAAAATTATTCAAATCAGAGCTTTCATATGGAAGTTCTGTACAAAAAACAGATTTCTGCATCGTCGGTACAAAATGGCGGCTGGCAGCCATCTTGAATTTCGGACCGCACCCAAAAACACTCGTTCTCATCCCACGGTCATAACAAAGGTGCCCAAGAAGTTTCGTAAAGATCGGTTCATAAATACGGCCTCTAGCCCGAGCCGTATCCAATTGTTGACAGATGGACAGATGGACAGACGGACGACGGGCCATGACAAAAGCTCAAATTTGGCTTCGCCAAAGTTGAGCTAAAAATTCAATTTTAAATTTGGAACGAAACAACGCTTGCGAGATATTTTAGCAGACACAAGCACTGCGCAAAAATCTCACTGAACGTGCATGGTACAAATTTTGAGGTTTGCGGCCACTGTGAAAACGAATATTCGATATTACTATTGTTTGATGTCTTTGATGTTGAAAAATGCTTTGGAATCAATTACTCTCCAGGTGCAGCGACAGAACGGTGAAACGGACATGTGTTTTGTTTTCAATGAAATATGTGTACGGAAATTGGCAAAACTAGAAATGGCAATTCTACAAGCTAGGAACTAAATGTATTCTTGGGGGGCGTGCAGATCAATGCGAATTTCAAAGATTCTGTTATGTCGGGAAGGTGACCTGCCAGGGGAATGCGGCCGTTTGACGGCCGCTGTGCCAGTATAGTGGAAACCCTGAAGTTATTCTTTGCCAGTTTCATTTCATGTGGTCCAGTCATGCAAAAATGGAAAGAAATCTTTGATTCTTTGAAACAAGACACTTTTTACACAGACCCAGACATCTCAAAACCAGCCAATCATTTCTGCCCATGTTGCCCATTTTAGAAGACTTCCACCCAAGCACGGGTTACCAGTTTCTATTTTACCAGTAAAACAGAGCCTGTTTACCACAGTAAACAAGCATTGCTTCACTTTCTGGGTTCCCCACAGGAGGGTATATTTTATATATTGAGAGTATTAACATACCTTCAAACAGTGTATCCCAAATGTTTTGGGTCTGGGCATGACAAAAAATTCCAGAACTTTCTGAGATTTTTTTTGGACCTTTTCTATCACTCTCTGGAGCCTCAGCCTGGAATTACCTGAATAATCTCTGATGTTCATATATATACTGCAGTAACAGCCAAAATGTGACACAGATGTTTTTCCTTTTCTTGGTAATCTCAACTTTTGACATCGTTTCTTGAGAATTTCTCAATGAGAGCCTCAAAATAAGCAGTCTGTCAATTGCAGAATGAGGTCCTCAGAGGGTGAATTTGCTGATACTATCCCATACAGTGAGCTAGAATCCACCCAGTTTATTCTCTGGGTACTTCTTTCTGTTTAGGCCAGAGACCCTGATTTAGATTGAGGTTCACGGAGGGTAAATTTTTTAATGCTGCCCTGCAGTGCAGGGTAGCATCACCAAAATTACCCTCTGAGGACCTCATTCTGCAGATGATTATCTGGTTATTTCCAGGCTTGGTCAATTGGTGAAATTATAAAAAAAAACAAACATGATCTCAAAATCATTACAAAAGTTGATAAGTGTGGCAAACTGCTTGGAAGCAGCATTTTGACAGTAAGCAATTTATTCCAATCGTAGGGGGTGTGGTGGCGTTGCGGTAACCGGTTCTCGTCAGATCACCAAAGTTAAGCAATGTCGAGCCCGGTTAATCCTTGGATGGGTGACCATCTGAGCGATCGATTCGGACTCCCGCATTGTGTCCTTGGGCAAGGCACTTAACCCCGATTGTCCACATGGGGGCATGATGACAGCGTGTACTAAGACATACTGCATGTCAATAGTGTGCATGTCTTCAACCAATCTAACCCTGTCTGTGCTACATTGTGGAGTTACGATGTTGGGGAGCTGGCAGCTGCTTCTCATTGCTCGGTGGTTCTTTATCCGGGTACTCTGGCTTCCTCCACCCGTAAAACTGTCATGGTCATGATTAGCCATTGTGCATAAGTATGTGACCTTAAACACCAATAAATAAATAAATAAATTCCAATTGTAACATAATCAAATGAATACAAAGAACAAAATCTCCAGCTACAAAGTAAAAACATTTTGGTAAGGCCCCACAAAGAAGATCTTCTGTTTCTCAGGCCATTTTTTGTAAAATTGCATGTGGGCAGGCATTTTTTTTATTTTATATTTTATTTTTGTAATTATTTCTTTGCCATGAAAAGTTCAGTTTCTTGGTTTGTTTTATGTTTTAGGCCTCATAATCTACAGAATAGCATGGGTGGTGGTGTATTTTGTCCCTTGAGTGCAAGAAGGCTTTGCAATGTTGAAGCATTGCAAAGCCTTGTTGCACTCAAGGGACAAATTTATCAATTTTATTAACTTCAGTAAAATATCAGACATAAACCATTTAATTTTTATTTTTTTAAGTCTGCACTGGTTATAAAAAAGAGCATGCGGCATCGAAAAGGGCCATGCATGAGAGCCTGAGAAACATATTTTTAACTTTTTTAGGCCCGATACATCCAATGTGAAATCTGTCATCATCGTTCAGTTTTAAAAATATGATTTATGCAACAAAAACACATATACACTCCAATTTATAAGCACATTTTGAGACCAAAGCTGGCCAAGAAATACATTACAAACACTTTTAAGGATCTTTTCCAAAAATGTTTTTCAAAAACTTTCAAGGTTCTGGAATTGCAGTTTTAAAATTCAAGGGCTTTCCAGGTCATGTACAAACCTTGTAGGAAAATACACCTACAGCATGCATAAAGTTAGACAAAGACTTTACTGTACACCACTGCCAGTAACCTTTGACCCTTTACCTAATGAATCATCTGCAGCCACTCGCGTAATTTATATATTGAGCAGCGAAAAAAATGAAAGTGTCAATGACACTGCAGCTTAACCCTTTAACCAACAAATCGCCCGCATCCGCCCGTGTAATATATAACAAAACCATATCATGTGACCCCTCTTTGGAACGAGCTCGTCGAGCTCGTTCCAAAGAGGGATCACATGATATGGTTTTGTTGAAATTTTTTTTTAAATTTAAAAAATGATATTTAAAATAATAACTTTTGATATCGTCTGCACTGGGTAAAGGGTTAACTTGACTGTGTATTGCGTTTGATGAAAAGGATAATGAAATAAGACCAGAATTATGATAATTGAGAATATGTTAATTTCTGTTCCCTACATGTTATGTTTTCAATGCGAATAATTTGAGGTGTTGACTGTACTAAAGAACTGGGGCCTGGGTTAATGTGGCCCTCACAGTTAATGTATGTCAACCAAAGTTACCATGTTACAGTTAAAACATTCCAAAATGAGTCATCCAACCAAGTTACAATGAAATCCCTTCATAAATACAAGAGGCCCCAAGGGAACTTAATCGCTCACCGGCCTAAGTGGTTCAAAGAAGTATATGGGGTAACATTCAGTTAGACATGGTTCATCAACACTACAAAGGAATGGATTTGAACAAACCTGAACCTAACATACGGCCCTGCCACCACCCCACCCCTGCCCATAGAGCCCAAATATTAAGTCAAGGACTCAAATTAAACAAACTTGAATCTGATCCCCCTTGAGATGTCATATACCAAATAGGAAAGAATTCTGACTGGTGGACATGAAGAAGGTTTTTAAAGAAATCACCTCACATTGCACTAAGTTAAACTTTGGGCTTAAATAGGGAGTCAAAATATTAACCCAGGGTTCGGATTTGAACAAACTTGAATCTGACCCACCTAGAAATGTTGTATACCAAATATGAAAGGATTCGGATTGGTGGATCTGAAGAAAAAGATTTTAAAAGAAATTCCCTCATATTGCACCTAGTTAAAATTCAGGCTCCCACAGGTAGCCCAAATTAATAACACAGGGACCAGATTTGAACAAGAATCTTACCCTCCAAGAGATGTTGTATACCAAATATGAAAGGATTCTGACTGGTGGATCTGAAGAAGATTTTTAAAGAAATTTCCTTATATTGTACTAAGTTAAAATTTCGGCTCCTATACACAACCCAGGGACTAGGATTGAACAAACTTGAATCTAACCCTCCTAGAGATGTTGTATACCAAATATGAAAGCATTCTGACTACAGGGTCTAAACAAGATTTTAAAAACAAGTCGGAGCAGGACCCAAAATTTTCAGGCTATAAAAAAAAATATTTCCGTCTCAAACTTGAACAAAATGCATAAAAATCCCCCCAAATTGTCTCAATTCTGGTCGAAAATTTCAGACCGAACCGGACCCCAAATTTTCAGGCTACAAATTTTTTTTTTTTCAATTCAAAATTTAACAAAACACATAAAAAACAAATTTTTTTTCTCCAAATTTTGGTCCAAAATTTCCAAGTCTGAACCGAACCCAAAATTTTCAGGCTAAAATTTTATTTTTTTTTTCGTCTCATAATTGAACAAAACACATAAAAAATCAAAAAAAAATTCCGAGTTTTGGTCCAAAATTTTGGGAGTCCGAAACGGACCCAAACTTTTCAGGCTAAAAATTAGGGGGTGGGGTGGGGGGAGAGGGGGTGGGGGGGGGGGAGGGGGAGTTGTCTCCAAATTGAACAAAACGCATAAAAAGTCCGAATCAGATCCAAAACTTTCAACCCATGGACCCGGTTTGAACAAACTTGAATCTGACCCCCTCCTAGAGAAATATGTATACCAAATGTTAAAGTATTCTGACAGGTGGATCTGAAGAAGAAGATTTTTAAAGAAATCTTCTCATATTGCACTAAGTTAAAATTCGGGCTCCCATAAGGGAACCCAAATATTAACCGAGAAACTCAATTTGAGCAAATTTGAATATGGCCCCCCTAGAGATGATGTACACCAAATATGAGAGGATTCTGACTAGTGAATCTGAAGAATAATTTTAAAAAATATTTCACGTATTGCACAAAGTTAAAATATGGGAGCCCAAAAATTAACCCAGCGATTCTATTTGAACAAACTTGAATCTGACACCCCCCCCCCCCCTATAGATGTTGTATACCAAACATGAATGGATTCTGATTGGTGGATCTGAAGAAGAAGATTTTAAAAGAAATTTCCTGAAATTGCACCAAGTTAAACTTTGGGCTCCAATAGAGAGCCCAAGTACTAACTCAGGGACATGAATCGAACAAACTTGAATCTGACCCCTCTAGAGCAAGCCTGGAAATTAGCAGACTGTCATCTGCAGACTGAGGTCCCCAGAGGGTGAATTTGGTGATGCTACCCTGCAAAGCAGGGTAGCATCACTAAATTTACCCTCAGTCTACCTTAGTCTGAATCAAGGTCAAGCCTGGACAGAAAGAGGTACCCAGAGGATAAATTGGCCCATTGTATGGGATAGCATCAGCAAATTCACCCTCTGGAGACCTCATTCTGCAAATGACAGATTGCTTATTTCCAGGCTTGCTCTAGAGATGTTGAATATCAAATATGAAAGCAATCTGACTGGTGCAACTGAAGAAGAAGATTTTTAAAGACATTTCCTCACATTTCAGTAAGTTAAAATTTGGGCTCCTACAGGGAGCCCACTTATTAACCCAGGGAAAGGATTTGAACAAACCTGAATCTGACCTCCTACAGATGATGTATATCAAACATGAAAGGATTCTGACTGGTGGATCTGAAGAAGAAAATTTTTAAAGAAATTTGCACCAAGTTAAATTTGAGCTCCAATAGAGAGCCCAAATCTTAATCCAGGGACTCGATTTGAACAAACTTGAATATGACCCCCCCCCCCCCCCCCCCCCCCCCCCCCCGCGTTAGTTTATTTGTATAAACTTGTATTGACATATGATAAGGAACATGCACACCAAATTTGTTTCAATTTGGTCCAGTAGTTTGTGAGAAGTCGATAATGTAAAGTTCACGATGGACGGCAAGTGATAAAATTAAGCTCCCTTCGGTGAGCTAATAACTTGTAGACTTTGCTAAAAGAATCTATGTGATGGGACAGTCCGGCAGTCAAGGTTGACCAATCATGACCCAAATACGACAGTCTAATCTGAATATCATACCAAGTTATCCTACCAAGTTACAATGAATTCCCTTCGTAAAAACAACACGTAGAGAGTGCTAAAGGAATCTAGGTCATGTGACCAGGTAGAGGTAATGGATGACCAATCGTGACCAAAATAGGACAGTCTCATCTGGACATCATTCCGAGTTATCCCCTTCAAGTTACAATGAAATCGCTTCATAAATATAAACTGTAGACTGTGCTAAACAAATCTAGGTCACATGCCTGTGTAGCTATCACGGCTGACCAATCATGGCCAAAATAGGATGTTCTCATCTAGACATTATAACGAGTCATCCTACCAATTTACAATGAAATCCCTTCATAAATGCAAGCTGTGGACAGTGCTAAATGAATCTAGATAACGTGTCCCTGCAGCTGTCACGGTTGACTGAACGTGCCCAAAATAGGATGTTCTCATCTAGACATTATACAGAGTCATCCTACCAAGTTACAATAAAATCCCTTCTTAAATATGACCTGTGGACTGTGCTAAAGGTTTCCGGGTCCTGCGCAGACATCATGGTTGCGACCAAAAGGGGATGTTCTCATCTGGACACTATACAGAGTCACCCTACCAAGTTACAATGAAATCCATTTATAAATATGACCTGTAGACTGTGCTAAAGGTTTTCCGGTGTCAGGCCTGTGAAGCCATCACAGTCGACCAATTGTGACTAAAAGGGGAAGTTCTCACCTAGATATGACCTCGAACCTGCATATGAAATTTCGTGAAGATCAGACAAGAACTACGGGGTGTAGCCTGTGCTCAAGAAAATGTGAACAGGCTCGCAGACTGACAGACTTCTGCATGTGTGATGGCAATAGCTTATCATGACTTTGTCAAGTTAAAGTAAAAAATGTTCCAAAAAAAATGTTCCAAAAATTTCAACAAAACCATACCATGTGACCCTTCATTGGAAAAATCACATAGAGCCCATTCCAATTTGAACCCTTAAGGGCCTAATTCCTACTTGATAACTTTTTACTACAACAGAAAAGGTGCCCCAACATGTAATCTACAGGTTAACTCTCAAGTTACAGTCTAAGTACCTTGGCAGTTGTTTTAGGCAAGTCTTGGTTGCCTAAAAATAACTGCAAAGCGGCAGGGTGTGGACTGTCAAAATGGAGCAAAAACATAGAAAAATCTCCGGGCCCTTAAGGATTAAGGGAAAAAAGTTGAAATATTAAATTTTGATATTGTGTGCATTCGGTAAAGCATTAAATTTAAACCTTTACCTAACATGAAAAGCAGACGACACTTGCAAAAAAAATTCTTCAATAACTAATTTTTTTCATTTTTTGTCTTAAAAACATAGGTTATGACCCCTCATTGGAACAAGCTCAATGAGCTCGTTCCAAAGAGGTGTAATAACCTATGTTTTTGAGACAAAAAATGAAAAAATAATGAAAATTAATTGGCGATTTTTGTGAATAGCACTGGCCAGTTTTGTCCATTACGTTGGGTAAAGAGTTAACTGGAATATTTACACAAAGATGGTGGATAGATCATCTGTTCCAGAGTGAAGAAATTGTCCAAAGTTGAAATTTGGCCTCAAAGGGGTAATTCATCCGACAACTGAATTGAAAAATTTCTGTTATGCCCATAAAAAATGTTTTGATTCTCAAGCAAGCCCTTACTTAAAATGACACTCCCACCCCCTCTCCCCTCAATGGATGTTTTTTTTTATTGCCTTGCATTATCTTCCAATGTTACTACAAAATGGCGAGACTCAAAACTTTTCACGTTTTTTGACTGGTGCATGTTACTGAAATCTGAAGAGCACAACTGAAGGTTCGTATCTTGGCTAGAACCTAGGCAGAATCGGAACCGGCGGGAAGGCGTAGCCGACTAGTCCATTTCAATCGAGTGACAAGAGCATCCAAGGCAAAGGACAGAGAATCTGGACACGGGGACACGAAAGTGTCTATCTGATGGTTCCAACGGGTTGCAAACAGATTGAGGCGGGGAAGACCCCAGAGATCACAAAGTGACTGGAACACTTCTCTGTGAAGCATCCACTTGGTGGAAATTACCCTGCACTGTTGGGACAGGGAGTCGGCTAGCATGTTCATACGACCAGGAATGTAATGAACCACCTCACCGGAGTTGATGTCCTGAGCAAGCAGTAGAAGATCCTGAGCCAATTCATACATGGGAACCGAATGCATGCCGACCTGGTTCCAAATGTAAGCTACCACTGCCAAATTTTCAGACAAAGAAGGACCTGATGATTCGGAAGGTGGGGAATCCACTGCTGGAAACTCAGAAGAAGAGCTAGAAGATCCTTCTGGTTGATGTGAAGAGCTGCCTGATCCTGGTCCCAATCACCATGAAGGGAAAGACCAAGAAGATCCAACGTCGTGCTCCATCTGAGATCGCTGACATCTGCCGTCAGAACATGATCGGACGTGGATAACTCCAACAGAACTCACTGCATAATCCACTGAACATCCATCCAGGGAAGAAGGTGTGGACTGAGAGATGCTGGTAACTGAAGCACCAGATCCAGAGGATCGACATTCAACCTCCAACGACTGAGCAGAAAATGTTGGAGAGGTCTGACATGCAGCAGCTGACCATGATATCCGTCAGTGAACTGCAGAGACCAAGCAGCCGGAGAATACTCCGAGCTGTCCCAGACGTGAACTGGGTCAGAGCGAGGGCAAAAGCCAGTAGTAGTAAAATGAGACCGCAGGTAGAAAATGAGACCGCAGGCTAAGTATAGGGAGTAGAGCCTCAAAATAAACGCTATCTGATCATATATGGTGTACACAATATATATTCGAAGTTTGGTACAGATATTTTAACGCTCTATCTGACTTGCGGTCTCACTGTTCCGCAACTAGGGACAAAGAGACTGCAAGTAACCTACTAGTCCTAAAAACACCAAATAAGCGCTATTTGCTTAATTTGGGTATAGCCAATACATATCCGATCTTTTATATCGATATTTTAATCTTAACCCCAAAAATTTCACTTTTAATGAAAAGTGCGACTTCCGATTTGCCGTCTCAATTTTCAAAATTTTCAGAGGCAGGGACAAAGAGACCGAAAGTAAACTACTAAGCTCAGAAACTCCAAATGAACAAGAAAGTGCACACAATATCACATATAAAACACATTCCAAAGATGATTGTAATATCTTGATTTTACCCTTCATTATTTTATGTTTTATGTCTGATAGAAAGACACGTTTGCGGTCTCATTTTCTACTGGGCAATGACACAGATATTATGGGGAAACCCTCTGTTGTAGTGAGCAAATTAACCCTTTACCCAATGCAGATGATATCAAAATTTATTATTTTAAATACCATTTTTTGAAATTTTTCAAAAAATTTCAACAAAACCATATCATGTGAGCCTCTTGTTGGAACGAGCTCGTTGAGCTCGTTCCAACAAGGGGTCACATGATATGGGCGGGTGGATGTGGCCGATTCGTTGGGTAAAGGGTTAAGTGGATTTGCCTATTGTTATTAGGTGTGAATAACAATAACAACTCCACTTATCCTTTATTGGGGCTTCAAGAAAGAAATTGTGAAGATTTCGAGGTTGATTTGAAATAAATAGTTTGTAATTTATCAACACTTTTCACCTTTCGTTCATTCATTCACTTCTCACATTTTATCAAGATCAAGTAGTATAATGCTTGGCAGATTTAAAGTTTTTTCTACAATGAATTTTGCTAATGGGACAAAATGGTTTGGAGACCAGAATGAAGCCAAATTCATGTCGCCAGACCACATTATAGATATTTCTTCCTTCCTAGATTTGTCACTTTTATAATACTGTCGCGGTTGGAAAGTGGTATTCAATATTCCTATCTGAAGATCACCTGGACCATTAACAACAGGGTACACAGATCTTATCGGTCTTGACATGACTGTACTGGCGGCATGTATAGTCCATGCTGATGAATATTATTCTCTTTCTCCAGATTTTGAACAAGCTATTGATGCATCAGTATACGAAGGACTTTCAGATATGATTTGTGTTTTGAAATGGCATGATTCATAAAATGCTTTGTTGTTTGCCAAGTTCGGATATGTATTGACTATACCCAAATTCACAAGATAGCATTTATTTGGTGTTTTTAAGATTAGTAGTTTACTTGCGGTCTCTTTTTCCATGGTTGTCAAAACTGAGACCGCAAATCAGAGGTTGAGCTATACATTAAAAGCGAGATTTTAGGGGTTAAGATTAAAATATCGATATAAAAGTTCGGACGAGTATTGACTATACCAAGATTAACCAGACAGCATTTATTTGGTGTTTTTAGGACCAGTAGGTTACTTGCGGTCTATTTATCCCTAGTTGCGGAAAAGTGAGACCGCAAGTCAGATAGAGCTCTATACATTAAAAGTGGAATTTTATGGGTTATCGTTAAAATATCGGTCCCAGATTTTATATATGTATTGAATATACAACAACTGACCAGATAGTGCTTATTTGGTGTTTTTAAGATTAGTAGTTTACTTGTGGTCTCTTTGTCCCTGGTTGTCAAAATTGAGACCGCAAATCAGAAGTCGAGCTATACATTAAAAGTAAACTTTTAGGAGTTAAAATTAAAGTATTGATATGAAAGTTTGGATATGTATTGAATATACCCAAATTCACCAGATAGCGTTTATGTGGTGTTTTTATGATTAGTAGTTTACTTGCGGTCTCTTTGTCCCTGATTGTGAAAATTGAGACCACAAATCAGAAGTCGAGCTACACATTAAAAGTGAAATTTTAGGGGTTACTTTTTAAGATTAAAGTATCGATATGAAAGTTCGGATATGTATATATATATACCCAAATTCACCAGATAGCGTTTATTTGGTGTTTTTAGGACCAGTAGATTACTTGCGGTCTCTTTGTCCCTAGTTGCGGAAAAGTGAGACAGCAAGTCAGACAGAGTGCTATACATTAAAAGTGGAATTTTATGGGTTAACGTTAAAATATCGGTACTAAACTTCAAATATATATTGTGTACACCGTATATGATCAGATAGCGTTTATTTTGAGGCTCTACCCCCTATACTTTGCCTGCGGTCTCTTGCGGTCTCATTTTCTACCTGCAGTCTCATTTTAGTGCTACCCATAAAACCCGAGAAAATCACTGCCTTCGCCCGGGGAACCGCCACCGTATTCAGCTGAGAACAGCAGTCCATCCCCAGATTACAAAACAACTGAGAAGGCACCAGGCCCGACTTCTCCTCATTGATTCTGAACCCTAGAGACAAAAGCAGGTTCAACAGTGTGTCGAAATCGGACGACTCCAGAGGAGCAGCATTGGAGTGCCTCTGGAGGATGTCATCCAGGTAAGCCAAAGTAGTCACCCTGGACTGTGTGCGATGGAATGTTCACACATGCGACATCAATCGGGTGAAGGCCCAACGAGCCAGGTTGAGGCCGAAAGGCATGGCCTTGAACTGGTAAACTCGCCGCAGAAAAGCGAACCAGAGGTACTTTCGCGATGTCTATTGAATCGGAACGAGAAAGTAAGCATCTCGCAGGTTGATGTTGGAAGCGAAGTCTCCATGGTGAATGGAGCTGCGAACCAACCTGAAGGTCTCCATGCTGAACTTGGGAGCAATGATAGACTGGGTCAGGATACTCAGATCGATAACCGGTCGGAGTTGGCCGCCCTTCTTCGGCACCAAGACCGGTGGGAATAAAATCCCACAGAATGAATGTTCTTGATGAGCTCAATCGCCCCCTCAGCTGGGTGACCAAAGCAGAGTAACCAGCCGGCAACCCCGTCCAACTTCGCCGAGTTGAAGTCAAGGAAGGTGCGGCCAAGAACCCACGTCCAATGAAGCAGAAATCCCTGCAGACCCCTGCAGAGATAAGCCGAGGCTGGCTAAAACGGAGACTGAAGACATCACTTAAAGGGGCAGCAGCAGGATTGGATACATCAGTAGGTGTTGACAAAGGCAGAAATGTGGAGAGAGTTACCAAGCTCGGCTCCAAAGGAGGAGGCACAACCCTAGCGACAGCCTCAGATGTCGACTAAAGGAGGACAGTAGTCCCGGAACGAGGCAACTCTTCACCAGAAAGTCAGCAGCTACCACGGTATCCACCACCAGAAAAGACTGCAACACCCCCACCGAGGAGGTAGAACTCTCTCCTGGCAGGCCCTGAATGACTGCGTATCCCTTCCATTGGGCATGGGAGGAACGGACATGTGCCCGAACTACACGATAGACTGAAGGCCAAAAGGTGGAAGACCCAAGAACGACACCGCCCACAGGGTCTTTCAACGGAACACCCATATCAAGTGGAGCATGAATCATGGGAATCTTCAACATGCTAAGGCAACAAACATCGCCCACAAGGTATTGTCATAGGCATATCTGGTGAGAGCAATGGAGATGGGAAGGTGAACCCAAAGAAAAAATAAATCAGGATACCCCCAGCTACCAGTGTAAGGTGACAGGAAACAAAGGCCCAATGGGAACAGAAATGTACCCCAACTAGTGTTGAAATGATTTTTCGACTAGCCGGTGCTGACGCGATTAGTACTAAAAAAAATCTATTAATCGATTAGTGAATCACTTGTCGATTATTCACCTGAGTGTATTCTCTAAAGCCTTGCAGTTTCCACTTTGTTTAACTTCAAGAAATTTAATTCAATTTTATTAAAATTAATTCAGTGCTTTTGATTTGAGGTGCACTATCGCACTCGTGCTTCTACATTGGAAACAAAAGCTCTCCACAGATGTTCATGCTTTTTCAACACGTTCTTGTTTTGGGTAAATGTTGAGGTAATAAGACTGGTCATAAAACAAAACATCACATAATGATATTTACTACTGAATGAAGTTTTACAACTTGCATTACGTAGTGCACCAAACAAATCACACTGTTTGGTCACGTGATGTATTTAATATTCAATGAGGCTATTGTTTATAGTTTGTCTAGCTTTTCGTTGAGGGTTGATTAAGTTATGTAGGTCATGGAACAATCACGTCATCAGTGTACATTTCTTCAGTGACCTGTTTTCTACTTTCCAAGTTTTTTAGCACAATAACAAAGAGCAGAAATTTCTTATTAGACCACAGTATACAAGGGAATTTTGGGGGAAAAGTTCAATTACGCTTAAAAATATTTGACAGCACCGAATATTGGAACACCAAAGATTTATTATTAGACCAATTTATTTTTTGCGGCACCGGTTGTTTGGTCAAAAGGACATGGAGACATCGGCTTCCGTAATGTTGCGCAGTTAGACCCATTAATTGTATCATAATTTGGAAGCAATTCCAGCCAATGAATTCAGTTAAAATCACAGTTTTGTAGAATTCATTGCTTAGTTTAGCATCTGATATTGCATAACCGACTAGTCAATTAATCATCGACTACTACCCGGTGGTTAGTCGATTAGTAAAAATCAAAATGGCATTAATCGTTTCAACACCAACCCCAACAGCCAAAAGGGGAAAAACGGGCAGAAATTCGACCCTCAACAGAGGGGAGAAAAGCTGCCACAACTGCCCCCAGCTGACACTTAACTCAGAAAAAAGCAGAAGGGTTAGCATTAATGAACAAGAGACCAAAACAGCAAGGTACTCGAAAACTGCGCCCAAAAGCAGAATGGAGATATATCCCGAAAAATATGGTGAAAATTGAGAGAATATACAAAAACACAGCCCTGTTTGTCTGAATAGCAAAGCAACAGCTATGAGTCCACAATTCAGAACAGGAACATCATCAACATTGAGTCAAATGGTATCACTGTTGATGAGCAAAATGAAATGCATCTTCACAAGATGGCAGAATGAAAAACAATGACACGTTGGTTATTCGTCTGCACAATGGTACTGGAAAGCCGTGGATTATACTGAGAAGAGTGTCCCCTACAGGGTGTGCGCCGGTCGCACTTGACCCAGTTTCGGCTAATTTTTTCTTGGTGCTTTTGCACCACTTTTTCTTTCCCAAATCGCTTGGGAAAGAACAAAATAGAGAGTATACTTCTAAGTTAGGAACTTCCACTGTAGTGCAAGCCTGTTGTAAACAATTACGAGGTAGGTTGATAAGAAATAAAACCCTCTGTCTCTCACTGATTCAGAAAAAAAAATGCCTGAGAATCAATTTATTTTATGTGGGTTTATATATTTTATTATCCCAAAGAATGAAGATTCACAAGTAAGATTCGACGAGCTCATTCCAATGAGGGGGTCACATGATATGGTTTTGTTGAAATATTTTGAAAAATATATTTATTTCAACTACTTAATTGTAAATTATGTGGAAGGATGCAACCAATTCATTATGTAAAGGGTTAAAGAGACAAGACATGCCTAATTATGTAGATGAGCACTGCTCACCTTCCAAGGCCTCATGTGGAGAAAGCACAAAATAAAGGAAGCCCACTGGACATAAAATGATGCATACAACATAAACATGGATTCATCTTAACTGGTTGAGGTCTACATTATTTCTGGTGGCCTGAATTTGTTATTCAAAATTTGTCTTATTATAAATTATTGGAGAGTGCCCACAGGCACTCTCCAATAATTTGTAAAGAACAAATTTATATAAACAAAATATAATTTGCATTTAAATGAATATGAAACATTAGCAATGAGAACGTTCACTTTTGCTCTTGTACCCTCATTTTTATGAAAGCTCTGATGGTGGCTTCTAGCACTCAACCAGTTAAGGAATGTCCGTGAAAAATAAAAATAAAAATGGATTTTCCAAGTGTGAATGATATAAAACTGACATTTTGAATCAAAAATATTTTTGAATAGTGAACTCAAATGAACTCCACTGAATGTAATTCACATAAAAAAAACAACACGATTTTAATCTCATTTCCAGCATTTTGGTTACATCCTGGCAAAAAGATATGAAAAGGAGATATTTATACTATGGTTGCTATGTGTATTCTACGTTACGCAATACAATACAGACATTGGGAAATGTTCAAGGTCCACACATGGAATCTGGATTACAGAAATGGGAAATGTTCCAGATACACCATGTGTTGAAGCTGGATAATGAGTAAGAACATCATGTAAGAAAGCATCTGATTGGACAGCACGTATCTGAGTAACGTTAAGACGTGAATGAAAGTCTTTGACACAAAATAGTGTTAATCAAGAAAGTCATCAGACTGACAAAGGTCATATATTTCTGTAAAAATGTCATCGTCATTAACCCTTTACCCAATGTAATGACCAAAACCAGTCAGCGCTATTCTAAAAAATCGCCAATTAATTTTCATAATTTTTAGTCTCGAAAACATAGGTTATAACCCCTCAATATTTGGAAAATACTCAGCAATTTAAAAGTTAATACCATTCATTGAGAGCTGTTAATTGTCAAAGTTTTTGATCCATCATTTCTGTACATGTGTTGCCTGCCTCATGTTAGGTAAAGGGTTAAGTTTTTTCAAAACCTCTTATATTGTTATTCCAGAAGAAGACCAAGTTGAATTCTTGCATGGTACATGAACCCTGACATTTCACTGTCTGTTCCAGTGACACCATTTAACGAGTTAATGGAATATGCATCTCCACCCCCACTGGAAAGATCTCAACAAGCTAATTCCAGTGAGGTGGGCGAGTCATAACTATGTCTCGAAGGGAAAATTGAAAAAAAAAAGAATATTTAATTGTAATTTTCATGAATAGTGCTGGTCAGATATGGCTGTTATTATATTTATTTATTGACACTTTCGACAGCCAAGTTCACCTCGAGTCGGACAGTTTTACGTGTGGAGGAAGCTGGAGTATCCAGAGAGAACCACTGTGCAATGGCGAGCAACTGTCACTCCCCAACGTACTGACTCTGAGCAATAAACCCAATATCAACATGTCTTCGAAGTCGGAAAGGGCCCAGAACTCCACCAAAACATATCGGACTGAGTCCACTATCAGTCTCAACCTGTATTATGAGGTTATAAACCTATGTATACAATTTTGTTTCATTTTGTTCAGTCAAACTGAAATTATTGTCCGGAAACCATATTTGGGACAGAGGTACATGCGTACGGATGTACGGACAAGGGTAACACTTAATGCTCCTTCAGCAAATTGACGAGGGTATAAAAAAAAGTTCATAATTTTCAAAAATGACAGGAAGATTGCTATATGTGATCAAAGCTCATGAGTCCAGCAAATTTATCCATTTAGTTATGCGTATTGTGCACTCGGTGGATTTACACCTCTAACAATGGCTACAGAGTCTTACATAATCAAGTCAAAAGTTTTTCAGCAAATGAAGAAAGAAAAGTGAGACAGTACCATTGAAGATATTTAACTCTCTGCACATTAATGTCAAAATACCATAATTTCATTGAGCTCTGTCAAACAAGATTGAATTGGTTGAATTTCTAGTTGCATTATGGCAAAAATGCTGCTTGAAATTTCAGAATGTTTACATCAGAGCACAAAGGGTTGTTAATGTTCAATATCTTACTTAATGAATCAGCTAAAACTGGCTTGCATTAAACACAAAAAATCACCATTCATATCCAAGTATTTAATCTTTTGCTTCCAAAACATAGCATGTGATCCATCAGTGGAACAAGCTCATTCCAATGAGAGGTCATAAGCTATTGTTTGAATGTAAAAAAATGAAAATATTTTGTAGTTGATGAAAAATACTGATTGTGTCATCTGAAAATTATGTTATGCAAAAGATTATCATAATTATGATTGGATTTCCTTATCAAATAAATTATAATAAATTATGATAAGGCCCCCACAAAGTAGATCTTCTGTTTCTCAGGCCAGTTTTTTGTAAAATTGCATGTGGTTCGTTGGTTTTTTATTTTATTTATTTTTGTAATTATTTCTTTGCCACCAAAAGTTCAGGTTCTTGGTTTGTTTTATGTTTTGGGCCTCATAATCTACGGAATAGCATGGGTGGTGGTGCATTTCGTCCCTTGAGTGCAATAAGCATTGCAAAGCCTTCTTGCACTCAACAGACAAATTTAGCAATTTTATTAACTTGGGTAAAATATGACATGAACCATTTAAATTTTATTTTTTTAAATTTACATTGGTTATGCAAAAGAGTGTGCGGCAGCCAAAAGGACCATGCAGAGGGCCTGAGAAACAGATTTTTAACTTTTTAGGCCTAAACTTGTAAACGTGAGTCAGATCTTCATCATGCTTGGACAAGCTCAAAATCATTCACAAAGTAATCAAATGGAATGTTTATTCACCATAATAATTTTGATGTTCAGTTCCCAGCATGGGCAACTTTTAAATGTGAAAAATGATACACAATAATGTATAAAATATATACAAATTAAGCAGTGTTTGTCCTAGCACTGATTAGCACCATGAAAAAAATGGAGCCCTGTGTGAAAAACTCTGTGTGTATGTATCACTGTCCACTCGAATTCTACCAGCACCATGACCATTTTTGTTCCGCTCAACGGTTACAACAGGCATCTGAACTAATTGAACAGGTGACTTGGCATCTTTCAAGGCCTGAGTCAGATTAAGTATCTGAAAGAATGGAAAGAAATTAATATTAGTTCACAATACATTGAGCAACATTTATTTCTGAATTCTCATGTGAATTACTGCAAAATATTAACTTGTTCATTACTGGTAACGGATTATTCAATTTCCAAATCTACCTATGTACAGACTGGGAATGGGCATTTATGTTTTCACCGATGACCAGTTGTAGCCATCGTCTCTATTGTATCTGGTGAATTAACATATCCAATTACAAGCTGCTGATACTGGAGATGATTTCGTTGGTTGCTCTCATCGTATGTGCTTAACTGGTAGAGTGCGGGAAGCCCATATTTGGGCTTTATTCTGAGGTGCCAGTACCACAATTTAAAGGCTTCATATTCTGTGGATGTGCTTCACAATATCTTTAAAATGATATTATTTTATGTGTTAAGATTTGCCTTGTTACAATTTATGGGAGAGCCCACTCTCCCATAAATTGTAACAAGGCAAAGGTGCACAAAGAAATTTTATGGACCAAAAATAATTTAGCACTCTACCAGTTAAAAATGTGTGATATTTTCCTAATTATATCAGGGTACAATCTCAGTGAAGCAATTAAAAAAAATTGCGACATCGACGCCGTAGCTGCGACGGGTGGTGCAATCTCACAAAATTCTAAGTTCATCAAGGGCATAACTCCAAGAAAAATATTTGGAACAACACATGCATTGAACAGTGGCTAGACATCAATAAGATATACTTACATGCCACATATAAAGTCATTCCATCAAGTATTTCAAAAGTTATTGAGTTTTGAAACTCGTTGGGCAAAGACAGACTGACAGACCGACAGACTGACGGACCGACAGACAGACAGACCGACATTGCCACTTATTGAGCTGCTAGTCGCAGCTAAAAATTATGGAAGATTCAGATAGTTAATTCGATTCATGACACTGATCATTGGGGGGCGGGGGGGGGGGGGGCGCAGAGGCATACAAATATGATTTGGCTGATGCATTTGACGATGACCTTGTTCTATTTGATCAACCAAACACGTCAACGGGTGTTGGTAAAAAAGGGCATGGCAACCTGGAAGCAACTTCTCGCAAAAGGAAGAAAACAAACAATGATAATAAATATAAGTGGTCTGCTAAAGATGAACTTCCAGATATGTTTGAATTTACAGGCAGCCCTGGGCTATGGAAACAAATAGATGACACAATAAATGAATTGGATGTTTACAAATTCTTCATGAATGATGATGTGTTTGAACTTATTTCTGAAGAGACAAACAGTTATGCTGCAGAATACAAAGCAACACATCAAACATTACCACAATATTCTTTGGTCTGCGATTGGGTTCAAACTTCACCTGCTGAAATCAAGTTATTCTGGGGACTTTTGATGTTGATGGACACTGTTCAGAAACCCTCACTAAAACTATATTTGCAAACTTGAATTCAAGGGTAGATTTCAGAAAGGAGACCAGTCAGCTAGACCCGAAACACGCTACCTATGTAAAGGGTGTAATGTAGCATTACTTATTGAAAAATGCATCAAAATTTACTTAACTACAGGGTCCCAACTGAATCTGCCAATGAAAGTGACTAATCCTTGTAAAAAAAACAAGAAGAATATGAATGTGTACGTTACTTGATCATTTCAAACTGATATTTGTGAAAATATCAAGTCGTGGGGGTTACAATTACTTTTAATAACTAGAGGTGTGACTGTCCCAGATAGGCCTGTCCATACACCCCCCACCACCATAATTATTCTAAGACAAAAAGGGGCACAACTCTGGCAAAAAAAGTCTGATCGAAACTATAATCGCAGGTGCACAGTGTCCCATGGTAATGAACATCAATACCAAGTTTCAAAAGAATCGACCCATAAACATCTGACAAAATCTCTGGACAAAATTATGTCTACGGACTGATGGACGTGATTCCAATACCAAGTTAAAAAGAAAGGAATTTTGTTCACAAGATGTATTATTGCTAAGATAAGGCATACAAATGAATA
The DNA here is from genome assembly GCA_031216915.1 of Pictodentalium vernedei. Taxonomy (NCBI): domain Eukaryota; kingdom Metazoa; phylum Mollusca; class Scaphopoda; order Dentaliida; family Dentaliidae; genus Pictodentalium; species Pictodentalium vernedei. Next base: position 500,447,233 of record CM062295.1, read on the forward strand.
GCTCATACATCAATCTTTAATTCTTAACCCGCTGAGTATTTTCAAGACATTTTTCATCAAAGCTATTCATGTGAAGCAGCCATGACTAGATTTGATGAAAAACTCATCAAAATTTAACTCAAGAAACCATTGGTGAAAAAAATCCATTCTATTTACTGGAAGAAAATTGGACTAAATGGGACGAAATTACACTGATTTCAGTGGCAAGAGAAATCCTGTCCTGCACAGGAATATCTGCCAGCAGCAAGCACAGAGTTAATGTTCCAGTAACATATTTGATGACAATGAAAAAATGGGTCTTCCTGGTTGCATTGATTTTAGAATCAGGATAGGCAATTTCATTTTTCAGAGCACTGGATAATATGCTTATAATGTTCAAATGAGCAAAAAATGCATTGGAAATAATAATGGAGCACACACATATGCTTTACATTTTAAGAATACAATGGAATCCTGTTAATTGAATAGTCACTTTGCCAATGAAAATTATTCAATTAACATGAGTATTCAATTAACAGGGACTGTGTTACTTTCCTGTATTCTAATGATAAACTTAGCATTTATTCTTTTATATCTTGTTTGACAGAGCACCATGAGAAAGTTATCAGTCATTGAATTTGATGACACATTTTTACTCTCGGTTTTGTTGACAAATATCAGACAAGGTCATTGGAGTGTGGGCCAGTGTGAACAAGCCTGGAAATAAGCAGACTGTCATCTGCAGAATGAGGTCCCCAGAGGGTGAATATGGTTATGCTACCCTGCTTTGCAGGGTAGCATAACCAAATTCCCCCTCAGGGGACCTCAATCAGAATCAAGGTGTCAGGCCTAAACAGAAATAGGTACCCTGAGGATAAATTGGGAAATTCTAGCCCACTGTATGAGATGGAATCACCAAATTCACCCTCTGGGGACCTGATTCTGCAGATGACAGATTGCTTATTTCCAGGCTTGAGTGTGAATGGAACTGGAATTTATGGAATAGTATGTTCACGTAATTTCTGCTCTAACAATTTGAGAGCACTTACAGGTGTTTGTAAGTTTTTACTGTCATTATTAACTGAAGTACGAATATTAGCTATAGATTATAAGCTTAACAATTCTAATGGGAGTTGAAGCAAGCTAGTCAATGTCAAAAGTTATTCTTAGCACCTGGATGTTTCTCGTGCAACAAAGAGGTGACAACAGCACAAGTTCTTATTTAGTACCTGCATGTTTTAGAATGTCTGGCGTGATTGCTATTTGTTTTGGCCAGGTTACCCAATCAGAATACACATTCAATGCTGATAAATGGACAAATTTTATCCAGCAGAATCTTTGGTTTTTAAGAAAGTTTCAAAATTTTAAAAAGGCTAATGTACAAATTTCTTGTATTTTCAAGACCTTTACAACACAATTTTCAATTCCATGACTTTCAAAGTTTTTAAGGAACACAATAAATCCTCCTTTACAGGGTTCTTACAGTCAAAGACCAAAAATATTCAAGGACTTTTCAAGGACATATCAGCATTTTCCAAGGATGTTTTTTTAAAATGAACATTTGGAATATAACCATTTTTAGAAGGCTTACCTATTTTAACCCTTTACCTCACATGAAAAGCAGATGACACTTGCCAAGAATTTTTGAATAACTAATTTTTTGTCTCAAAAACATAGGTTATGACCCCTCATTGGAACGAGCTTGATGAGCTCGTTCCAATGAGGGGTCATAACCTATGTTTTTGAGACAAAAATGAAAAATTTAACTGAAATTAATTAGCCATTTTTGAGAATAGCGGTGGCTGGTTTTGGCCATTACACTGGGTAAAGAGTTAATAATGTCTTCCACCTCATCCTTCTAAATTCCAGGAAATCAGTGCTTCTAAAATACTCTGCAACAAAATTATGGTACTTACAGTATGACACCTAGTTAAATAATGCCTGAACTTTAATTCCTCATTTATTGATTATCCATTATTTATGTTTGTTTTTTTTTTTTTATTTTTCAACTAAAACAAGTACAAAAGAGATGTTTCAATTTCCACTATTGCACAGGTAAAAATGATACAGGGCAAAATTCAAGGATTTTCAAGGAGTTTAATGGATTTTCAAGTACTTTTCAAGTACATTTTCTGAATTTTCAAAATTCAAGGAGTGAGACTGAAATTCAAGGACTTTTCAAGGATGTGCAAACCCTCCTTTATATCTCATCACACCTACCTGTCCTCTCATCACAGACATCTGCTTTTCAAAGGTAGCTTTATCAAATCCCTTATCAGTCTGAAATGAAGATAGGTTTACATTAACTTCTCTGATTGACTCAGTTAGTACTGAAACGGTTGGCCCATTTTTGTAAGCGGCTAACCATTGGGCATAACCTGATTTCAACCGGATATCTGTTAATTTCAACCGCTAGTATTATTGCATTGTCTACAACACAAAATCAGTAAGGAATGGTGAAAAAACAGTTCAAAACAGTTCAAAACACTGCCACCTGACTTCCGCAAAAAGTAAACAAACGAACACCAGCGAGTCCCAACAGAAATCGCTGATGTGCAAACCATCGTTAACAATTTATATGATTTATATGCCTGCAATGGTCCCACATAATAGTGATGATACATCATAACTGCGGTCACCCTGCATTGCCCGGTCACAAAACCAGGCCTTGCCATTTGAAAATCATAGGCACGTTGAATGCCGCACACCCGAAAAAAAGTTTGCTGTGCTATTTGTTTCCATGTACATGCATTTGAAGTGAAAGATGAATCCAATAATTACCATTGATATTAATTAAGAATTTTCCAACCAGTTTGTAAATTGTAGTTAGGCATAGTTAACTGTATTAGCAAAGAGCTTCTTACCTTGAGTGGCTTGAATTTGATGCGATCATAGGGTGAATATGTCCTAATTTTTTTAGCATCTTTTTCTGTTTACTTCTAAGCCAAATGCCACAAACAGTTTCACGTTTACATTTACATATTCATCGCAATGAAATTTCTGGCGGGAATATGTTGCGAGTTATGAAAGGGGTGTGGTAAGAAATTATTATGTGCCTCATTGACCAAGAGCCCCTCATTGTCTGACAATGGCCATTGAAAAACAAATTTTAAAATGCAAGATTCTAAATTAGGTTTTTTATGACATACGTTCATACTTTTAAACAGTTCGGCAAAATCAAAACATGGTTTTTCTGAAACACGTTGGAAAAGACCAAACAGTCAATTTATTTTGTAAGCACCATCACTCACACTGAGGTATTTTTTCAGCTTTGCAATCTGCAATTAACAACACCTCATCAAAGAGAAGAATGTGAAATTTGTCTGTAGAAGACAATGTTACATTAACAGGTACATGCTCACTGCTGTCCACGCAGAAAACAACTTGCAGTGCACTTGACTGTTGGCAGTTTGTTACAAACATTTATCAGCGACTTGACGGCCTAAGTGACCGAAATAACTGTTCATTCAACATTCCAACACCTTTACCCTTTCATATTATATCGAGTACACATCATTGTAAATCGACAAATGTTTTGTAGTTTTGACATTGCTTGCGTCAGCAAAATAATTCGAACGTCTCATGGTCAAGTACTATTTATTTTCCCGATGCTATTCTGTAAACTATAGGTATAGCGGTTATCCGGTTGACAGCTTTACCAGCCGGTTGTGTGATAACTGGTTGCAAACCGTTTATCTGGCTAACCATTTCAGCACCAAACTCAGTAATGTTTCAAGACATACTGTGACTGGCCAGCCACTGCTATTCCCAACCTATACTCTAATTGCCTATTTTCTGAAATAAAATGTTAACATTTGTTGACTTAGTTTAGGCCCCACAAAGTAGAACTTCTGTTTCTCACTCCATGTTTTGTTAACTTGCATGTGGGCAGGTGTTTATTTTATTTTTTATTTTTAGAATTATTTCTTTGCCATCAAATGTTCATGTTCTTAGTTTGTTTTATGTTTTAGGCCTCATAATCTACAGAATAGCACGGGTGGTGGTGTGTTTTGTCCCATGAGTGCAAGAAGGCTTTGCAATGCTTTGTTGCACTCCTTTGCAATGCTTTGTTGCACTCCAGGACAAATTTATCAGTTTTATTAACTTGGGTAAAATATCAGACATAAACGATTTAATTTTTATTTTTTTAAGTTTACATTGGTTGTAAAAAGAGCGCATGAAGCAGCCATGAACGAAGACCATGCGGGAGGGTCTGAGAAACAGATTTTTTAACTTTTTTAGGCCTTAGGTATTTTGTCTTACAATAAGTATGTACTGAGCCAGTAATTACCCATATACAGCGTACATCAGAGGTACCCCCAATACAAAATCTTATCTGGCAACTACAAAATACAACCACATAGAACCTAAATGTTTGTCAGTTGGAAATGGGACCCTCATCTCATAAAGGCCTGGAGAAGTTTATCAGGCCTGATATTCTTAAAAATGCAGGAAGGGTAAAAATCGCTCCCCTTGCATGGCCTTGGGGTGCGATTAGCTCTCCGCAAGCTTACAAAAGCTAAAAGTGGCAAAATGAAGTTTTACTATTAATGAATTCTGCCTAGGGGACTTTGTACATTTTATTTGGTGCTGCTAACAAGGTAGTCTCTGTGAGACAGCTACACTACCCCTCTCACACCTCCGGGCCTCGGCAAGGCCCAGAGGTGTGGGAGGGGCAGTGTAGCCGTCTTACAGAGACCACTAACACAGCAGAGATCTGAAAAGATGTGGGTTTTAGGAATAGGCTGTTATGGCAATCATTATATTTTCTAAGGTCAGGAGGGCTAGTTTTCACCCTCCTTAATTTTTTTAAGGTGAGCAGTGGGTGAGCCAATAAATCGCTCTCCTGAAAATGCCAGGCCTGGTTTATATATTTTTGCTACACTTTGGCAGTCTACATCCCGGGGCCTTGTATTTACTTCTATGAAAGACTTTCTTTTCAAGCAGTTTCAACAAAACCATATCATGTGACCCCTCATTGGAATGAGCTCGACGAGCTCGTTCCAAAGAGGGGTCACATATGGTTTTGTTGAAATTTTTCGAAAAGTTAAAAAATTTATAGTAATTTATATATTTTTTATACTTACCAATGACCCAGACTTAGCTGGTGCTAACTCTAAAATATCTAGGGCCAAATGCAAATTTTACCCCCCCCCCCCCCCCATCCCCAAAATTTGCATCTAAAACCGAAAATTACATGTCCTATATGGTCCTCCATACTTTTACTCCACTGCGCATGCACAGTGTCAAGGAAGTCTCGAAATTGGCACAATTATCATTCTTACAACCAGTGCCTGGTAAGCGTTACGTACTCAGCGGGGAGGTATGAGATCCCAACTCATGGGAGGGCCATCCCCGTCTGGGTCATTGGTAAGTATAAAAAATATATAAATTACTATAAATTTTTTAACATGTTCATACTGTACCATTGACCCAGACTTAGCTGAATAGTAAAAAGGTTGGAGGGCCTAGGATATAAAGGAAAATCCAATAGACTCATTTACATGTAACAGAACTATCCCCTGAAGGAGAAAATGAGAGATGGGCTTTACATATATCTTTCTTATTTGTATCAAAAAGAAAGACACAACACTATTCTGTAATTGAGCACAATAACATCAATGATTTCTATTAACATTCAGTATAACCCTTTATACTAATATTTTTTAAGGAAAGCCAATAAATAAGGAAGTCCTGCAAAATGAGACTCTATATACTCATATAAAAGTGTCCGAGGATTGTATATTAACGCCCGATTAATACGTGATATATACAAATGTCTCACACCGAGCAACACTTAAAACATATTACATAGATGAGTAAACATTAGCTTTACTTTAAAACCATCTCGGTACCGACTCAGAATTACTGATTCCAAGGGAGGTATTCCCTTGCTTTACACTATAAAGCAGGTGACCTAAGGGAACACCCCTCCCCCTCCCCCCTTCCCCTTGCCCTGGATCAAATACTCCAGAGTGAAGAGGGCAGCAGGACAGAGTCACTGCCGGAACCGAAAGCCTACATATATATAGTTGCCACTGTTTAATGGACGACATTCTGAGTGAAAAATAACGGACCTAAACAAAGCAGATCTGCAGAAAAGGACTCAATATTTCTCAGATACAAATTCGAGAAAGTGGAGGGCAAAGAACAATATGCAGCCCTCACTAGATCTGTAATAGCAACATTATTAGCGTAAGCCCATGATGTAGAAAGAACTCTTACTTCATGAGCTTAAAACTAAAGCACAGACTGCTGACTGAAGATATTATCATAGGCAGTACTGATAGTAAATTGAATCCAACTGACCATAGAATGGACCGAAATGTGGAGGAAGCTTCCACGGCATGTCCCACAACAGACGTCTGAGTAGATTAATCCATGGTCTTTGTGGAGATAGAAATGCTACCAACAGAATTTTGCATGGAGATATATAACTTAAGCAATATCTGCTGAATCAATGGCGCTGGAAGATACGCATATCCTATTATTCTGTCTCACGAGATCGATAGAGCGTCTACTGCAAACGCTCGAAGATCCAAACATTGTGACACATACTTCTGCAACTGATTGTTGAGATGCGTCACGAAAAAGTCGATCATATGCCGCTCTCTTTGGTAGAAAATCTGACTGAATACTCGTTTGTTGAAAGTCCATTCTGGCGTCAACAAGCGGCCCCTCCGTGAAGGGAGTCCGCTAATACGTTCAGACAACCCGGAATATGATGGACCGAAAGGAGAACTTGATGTTCTAGTACAAACAGAAAGATTCCTTCTGTTAACATGAATAACAGAATGGAATGATTGTCTCCCTAGTTCCGAAAATACGTTAATACCATCGAATTGTCGGACAGAATTAGCACATGAGCATTCTGAATAACGTTCATCCAATAACGTAGCACAAGCCAAAAAGACATCATTCTTGATGTTAATGTGCTTAATTAGGAACTACGGATCCCAAAGATCCTGGCCCTTCAAATCTGTTGGGCTCAATGATATGACCCAACCTGTTTGACTGGCATCCGTCAAGACTGTAAAACTTGGATCCGGCAATTGCAGTGGAACTCCCTGAGTTAACCACTGAAAACCTGCCCAAGTCTGAATCTCTTATTCACTTGATTGACAAGAAGATGTCCGTATCGAGGGAAAAAATCTTCACCCTCCAATTCTGGATCAGAAGAAACTGGAGATAACCGCCCTATCGAAATAAAATCGCGGCAGCTCCGCACAAACGTATCAGTCTCATGAGATCTCTCGCTGAGACCTTGTCTGAGAGAAGACAATAGTGAGCATAACAACTGATTAATTTCGCTCTGAGTAACGGCAGACGGCCGAAAATGTTGTGCGTTTCGAAGCTCATCCCCCGGTGGGTGAATGACTTGGATGATATCAGATCCGACTTCTCCTAGTTTACTTATGAAACCGAGGCATCGGAGTAATAGAAGCAGATTCTACACATCGTTCTGAAGCATTAACTCATTGCCGTACCTCTAAAGAATGTCATCCAGGTAGGCCGACGTTATAGCAGACGAATGAGCTCGGAAATTAGTCACCGAGTTCGTTATTCGAGTGAAAGCCCAGAGGGCTAGATTCAGACCGAAGCACATTGCTCGGAACTGATACACGACTCCTATGATGAAGAAGCGAAGATACTTTCAGAAAGCCTGATGTACCATGATGTGAAAGTACGCATCTTGAGATCTATGCATGTAGCATAGTCGTACACCCAAATACTCGCTCTAACCAATCGAATGGACTCCATATATAAACTTGGAGCCACAATCAGCTTGTTTATCCAGCTCAGAATTATGAGTGGATGGAACGAGCCATCTGGTTTTGGAACCAGAAAAGGATGGTTGTAGAAACCTGGAAATTCCTGGATTTCTACGATCTCTATTGCGATCATTCCAGAAGAGACTGGACTTCTGATGGAAGCGAGCCTCTTTCCTGCTGACTTGACAGAAGCTGAAACCATCTTGGACTCCGAGTTAACGGAGGTTTTTGTTTGAAGGACAATTTAGTCCCTCCGAAATCACCCCTCGAATCCAAGAGACGTCCGTAATCTACTCCCAGTTAATTGAGAAACTCACCAGTCTTCCGCTCACTAGTACACAATAGAGGTTAATACCATTACCTCCTGGTCCTGCGAGGCTTGCGGAAGGAGAAGCCATGACCTCCACAGCCTGCACCTCGCCCCGTCGACCTAGGGGCATCTGACCGGATGTCTTGGCCAGTATACGGCCCCTACCTGAGTCGCTACCCTGACGGTCTCTAGAGTAAGACCTACAGGATGCATAGGAACCTCTATAGGAACTTCCCTTGGACGTATTCATCCCAGAAGTGCCTGTCCTACTCTTCTCTGCTGAATCCGCCTGTATGGAAGCAGATTTGAATAGCAGAGAGTCTGAAGCTTTTTTAGTTATCTGATCATAGACTGCAGAAAGCTTGCCATCGAAGAAAACTCTCCTGAGACTGGAGCGACTCTGAGAGTGTTTTTCACCTTACTATCCACACGCGTGGATGTAGCCAGGGCCGCATCACGTCTAACCAACTCCATATTGAATGTCCGGAGTATGAAGGCCTCGTATCCTTGGCTACCAGATGGCGTGACCTGGTCGCCATAGAATCCCTGGTCGGTGATGTTGGTTGAATATGACTGGTCGCGTAGACAATGTGCGGTCGAGTGTGCTGCCGTGGGGATGAAGAAGCCGAGAAGAGCAGTCTCTCTGGACTGTCTATGTAACGGAGAGTCCCGAGTGGTGGACGTATGCCCCGACTGAGGAACGTTTTGTACAACATCTGTGCCCAGATGTTGTAGTAAGAGAGAGGGACCTCTCTCGCTCGCAGCCCGGATGGACCTGGACGAGCTAGGAACTGGACTAATAGGCTTCCTCCATACCATCCTCGTATCCGTCATCACTGGGTGTGCACATTGTATTTTATAGTGCTCGCATCACTCAAATTTCCTTCCTGGACCGCAATGGACGAACTCGGGTGCTGAGCCATTCGGTGAATGGTCGCGACACCGGGCAAGCTAGCGGACGTCAAACCCTTCGATCGAACTAGCGAACTCTCGGGTAATTGACGTATCTGCATGAGCACTTTTGCCGCTAGCTCTTCATTTGCCTGTGACGACTGAAGCACACTTTACAAAGACATCAAGGTAACAACACCTTGTTCATGTTACTCTATGAGACCTGTGGAGCCGCGGCCCTACGTGAATAATCCGCTGTAAGCTCCCGGGACATTCATTCCTGCATTTATATAATATGCGAACGTCCCAACTGGAAAGGTCTCGTATCCCTGGCTAGCAGATGGAGTGACCTGGTCGACGTGTATTCCTTGGTCGGCAAAGCAGGAGCACCAGGGACATTCAATCCTGCATTTATATAATATGCTAACATCCCATGGAAATCAGTGGTCACATAGCCAAGGGGCGGTCGTGTGTGTTGACGAGGATGAGGAAGCCAATATAACAGCCGTGTCGGACTGTCATGCGACGGAGCGTCCCGAGCAGGAGGAGTGGATGTAAGCTCCGACTAAGCGAACAAACATACAACAACATCGTGGCGCAGATGTTGATGCAAGAGAGAGGGGGCCTCTCTCGCTCATGGTCCGGGTGGACCTGGATGAGCTAGCTACCGGACTGACAGGCTTCCTCCATACTATCCTCGGATCCGTTGTTGCTGGGTGTGCACATCTGATGTTTTATAGTGCTCGCATCACCCAATCCGCTTCTCTGGACCGTGACGGACAAACCCGGGTGCTGAGCCATTCTTTCCCGGTGAATGGTCGCGACACCGGGTGGACTAGCGGGCGATCAATGCCTTCGATCGAACTAGCGAACTCCCGGCAATTGTCGTAATACCTTGAGCACTTCCCACTAGCCCTAATATTGCAACGACGGAGACACACTTGTTGAAGACATCACGGAAACATCACTCTGAATTCTGAAAAAGAAACTGATAATATAGAGTGACCCTACGGAGAGAGGACCGTAATGGACCCCTCACCGCTAACAAAATACTGTGACACGCGTCTCCAACGTTGTCATATCAATCAACACACACAGAGCAAGAATTAGTGCGACTACATTGACTATAAGAAACACAATGAACCTGTGAATTAGAGGAAGATATCCTCGCATTACAATTGAAGAATATTTTTTCAACATGAAAAAATATACACAGTCATATTACTCACACTAACCCTTGAAATAAATATACATAATATATTATAATCCATTATAACATTTCAAAAGAAAATAATTTCCCAAAAAAAAATTTTTGAAAAAATTTTCAGAAGAGCCCAAGTTCCCAATGGGAACAATGAGCCCAAATGGATCCCAAAAAAGCCTAAGTGTGGACAAAAATTTTAAAATCCTTTCAAAAAATTAATGTAACACTTACGGACAATATTAATGTATCTTGCTATGAACTGAACTAAGCAGAGGACAAGTAATCATTATAAGAAGTAACCGTTGTCAACATAGACAAAAAGTTTAAACAAACCGGAAACATGACTCCAGGCACTGATAAACATGGCCCAAAATCAGTTACCAATTTAAACACTATCTGATGCAAAACAGAGACTTCCAGAGAAGAAACTGCAGAACATCAGATGGTAGATGCAGACCAAAACGCCTAACCACCCAAGGGTGAGGACGTAAACATGGGGAAAACAACAGAAAATAATTCTGTTTCCAAGCCAAAACTCCCAAGAAATTTTAGTAATAAACATTACAAAAAAATAAGCCAAAAGCATGGGAGAATAGCTAGGGGGGAATAAAAGAAAGGGAGAGAGGAAACACTGATTAAACAATGGAACATTCATAGCAAGAATGACCACAACAAGGTCATGCCTCGAAAATAGGCAACATGAATAATTTCGTAAAATAATTATAAGTTACAGCCCTGAACATTTGTTTCCACTGTTTTTTCCTCTCCTCCTTCTATTTCCTCCTTATATCCACCATTTCTCTCATAATTATGAGTCTGGCATCCTTAAAACTGAGATTTACAAGCACAAATAACAGTGAAGTGTAACTATATTGAGGGCCAAACAAAGAATGATAATTGCGCCAATTTTGAGACCTCCTTGACACTGCGCATGCGCAGTGGAGTAAAAGTATGGAGGACCATATAGGACATGTAATTTTCGGTTTTAGATGCAAATTTTGGGGATTGGGGTGTAAAATTTGTGTTTGGCCCTAGATATTTTAGAGTTAGCACCAGCTAAGTCTGGGTCATTGGTACAGTATAAAAATAGAATATTTGTTCAGCTGCTGAATTTGCATATTACGCAGGCAGATGTGGGCGATTCATTGGGTAAAGGGTTAAAGGACAGACTACACATACCTTAAATAACTCATAGAGATCATCTACAATTTCTTGAACAAAGTTCATATCTGATAATTGTGGAAGCACCAAATCTCTGATTTCTGCTGAGAATGGTACTTTAGCCATAGGCAACCATGCCCAGTGATATGGATCTACAAAAAATAACAGAAATATTGATTGTCTTTGGACTGTCTTTTTATTAAATTTTACATGCAGGGCTCTTTTGAAAAGAACAGAGTTTTATAACAAACAAAGCTTATTGACATTCACTGCAGTAAAAACTGAATTTTTATTGATAATGAAAGCGTCAATGACACTGCAGCTCAACTTGACCAAGACGAGACTGAACTAAACAGAAAATTTCAGTAATGCCAAGTCATTCACTCAAGTTTCTACAGGAAAGACATCACACCAAGCTACATATGAAATCTGAAAAAGATCGGGTGAGGGATGCAGCCTGTAGGGTGTGCAAGTTTAATTGTTGACAATTTAAATGCCAAATCCAGGATGGCCATTGGCAGTCATGTTTTTCAAACAAATCTGGAAAAAATTTGATATCTCCCATCTGGACATTACCCCAAAGCCAGGTATGAAATTTAAAACTGATCAGGTGAGTGATACAGCTTGTAGGGTGTGCTAAAGGAATTGTGGATGGACAGACCTAAGGATGGCCGACGGATCTCAACTCATCCCAATAGCTCATAATTGACATTGTCAAGTTAAGCTAAAAATAATAAAGAGTTTTTTAAATGAATAATTGTGGATGGACAGGGGTACAGACGAAGACAGATCGCAACCCATCCCCGTTGTCAAGTTGAGCTAAAAATGACTCCTTGAAAAAAAATTTCCTTGAAACTGCCCACAACAGACAACTAGTGAAGTTAGAATAGGAGTCAAAAGTTTGCTGACCGAAAAGGTAGAAGTATTTTTTTACATTGGCAGTCAGCAATCACGATAGATTTCATGAATGTAACAAAGTAACACAATCAATCCCTGAGAACCAAATTCAGACTCCATGTCTTGGACAAAAGTTGATATGTATTATGAATGAAGGCAGCCACACACACTCAAAAAAAACAAAAACCAGAGGAGAAGTTGACAGAGGGAGGGAGGTAGGGAGGCAGGAGAGAGAGAGAGAGAGAGAGAGAGAGAGAGAGAGAGAGAGAGAGACAGACAGACAGACAGACACACAATCACATGCATTGGCTTCTGAATTCTCCAGTTAAAACATCTGAACCTCAATGCCTATTAACTCTTAAGTGTCTGGAGATTTTTATACCTTTTTGCTATACTTTGAAAGTCTACCTCCTGTAGCTTTGCAGTTGTCTCTAGCCAAGACTTACCTATAAACAACTGACAAGGTAATTAGAAAACAAGTTTTGAGTGTACCCAAACAATGCATGTTGGGGCACCTGTTACTTTGCATTAAAATGTTATCAAAGTCGGAATTCGGCCCTTATTTATTTATTGGTGTTTTAGGTCACATACTTCTGCACAATGGCTAATCATAACTACAATTAGGCTCTTAAGGGTTAACACTATCTCAGATTTCACACAAGAAGAATGACTAATGTCTTCAGAGTGAGAGATGTTTCCGTTTTATTAGAATATTTCCAAATTTCTTTAACTTTCTTAGTAATAATAATACTCTCATATTTACAGCAAAATTGAATTTTCACATCTAAATCACTATTTTGAGAATTTTCCTTCTAAACCAGTATAAACAAAACATGTTTTTAACCATACACCTTTTTAAATTTTTTTTTTTTACACCATCCAACTTGAGTGCCAGTGCTGTATTATCGCTAAGGAGTAAAGGTTTCTCAAATTCTTCAATTAGGATCCACAAAATAGATCTTTTGTTTCTCAGGTCACTTTTTGTAAAACTGCAAGTGGGCCAGGGGGCAGGGGAAAGGGGGGGGGGGGTGGGGGGGGGGGGAAGGAACTGCCGCAATTTTTTTCGACAACTTTTTGACCCCCCCCCCCCCCCCCCCCCCCCCCCCACATCAAAAGCTCATGTTTTGCAGGTAAATGGAATCTGAACGGTTTTGCAAGTCAAAACTAGAGGTACTGTGAGCAAGCTCACAAAGTGATACCCCCCGAATGTATAAGTTAGATTATCTCCCCTTGGGAAATGTCAGAACAGAATTATATTGCTTCATGCACATCTTCATATAGAGTTCTTCCATTGTGTAAAGTTTCATGAAAATTCTTCAAACGGTTTAGGAGGAGTTGCGCTTATAAGGATGGACAGACAGACAGACGGACAGACAGAGTGATTCCTATATACCCCCCACCCCAAACTTTGTTTGCAGAGGGTATAATAATATGTAATGTGATGTACATTATCAATACCATCAATGCATGTTCAATACCTGTCACCAGATATATCTCAAACAATTAACTGGTAGAGTGCTGGAAACCAAGACATATTGCTCCGTCACATTTGATTGGATAGTTCCCAGAGGCACTATCCAATGAAATGTGACAGAGCAAGATTTGATGAAAAAAACTCTGTTTCTTGTGTTCTTTAGCACTCTACCAATTAAAGATGACACCAGATCTGATAAGGTAATTCCAATAGCAGTAACAAATATATGAATAATGATATTTCTGTTATGATGTTGTATCAGGTTCAGTGATATTTTATCAACAGCAAATTGATGCAACGACATACCGCAGATGATTTTATTGTTTCCTTTTCTTTCATTTTCATGCCAATCAAAAAACATTCGAAGTTTTATTTATTTCCTTATGATTACAAAAGACTGAAGGCATATAACAGTCTTTATCAAAGACTTCCTATCCTGGACACTGTAGTGGAATTCACAATGGTCGACTTGGGTTGCTGCCACAACTCTCCAGTTAGCTTTAGACAGTTAAGGTATGCATGAGAGTAACAATTATAATCTCACAACAGCATTCAAAGGGAATATCCAGGAATATCTTAATTTTTCTGCAATCACTGTGTATTACATGAGTTTGAATGACGAAACTGGTTGCATAAATTATGAAAACCCATGCTCTGCTTTCAAAGGAGACACAGTTTGGAAAAAAATGCATGCATTTTTTCTCCAATGTCCACACGACACCCACCCCCCGTCTTCACATGAGTTCCAGTGACAATCACCCCAAGTTTCTTGTCATTGGATGCATATATACTGCTCAAAATGCCTTATGGTTGGTATGCAAACAGATTCAGTGCATGGTGAAGCTGTTTTGGGACAAAAATACACTATAAAAATGGATAAGGAAAAACTTTGCATGATCTGGTGAAAATGAGTTTTTGACACCTGGGTACCCACCCACCCGGTTTTTTATTTTATTTTATTTTTTTGTATTTATTTCTTTGCCATCGAAAGTTCATGTTCTTGGTTTGTTTTATGTTTTAGGCCTCATAATTTACAGAATAGCATGGGTTGTGGTGTATTTCTTCCCTTGAGTGCACGGAGGCTTTGCAGTGCTAAAGCATTGCAAAGCCTTGTTGCACTAAAGAGACAAATTTACAAATTTTATTAACTTGGGTAAAATATCAGACATAAACCATTTAATTTTTATTTTTTTAAGTTTGCATTGGTTATAAAAAGAGAGCATGCGGCAGCCGAAAGGACCATGCAGGAGGGTCTAAGAAACAGATTTTAAACTTTTTTAGGCCTTATTAATCCTTTAACTAACCCCAAAAAACAAGACTTGCAAAAAACACCATTTTTTAATAAGTAAAAATTATCATTTTTTGCCTCAAATACTTAGCTTATGACCCCTCAATGGAAACAGCTCTATGAGCTAGTTCCAATGAGTGTAATAAGCTATGTTTCGGAGGCAAAATTTGAAAAGATAATAAAAGTGTTAAGGCTATGCAAAATAAATTAACTGAATCTCAGGCAACTTTTTTGTTAAATCAGTGAGGGAGGGAGGGAGGGTTTTATTTTTTCTTGCATGTAATGGGCATGGATTTCCACTAACTTTTCAAACACAGAATATATGGAAAGTGCACAATCATACAAATAAAATAAAACAGTTTTGTCTCTCTAGTTATACAATTTGTAAAATGACTAAAAAGTCCGAGAGGGCCTATAGGATAAGTAATCCCTCTATTATTGCCTGACCGGTTTCGATCAATTGGTAATCTTCATCAGAGGCGTTGGGCTAATTGTCCTCTGTCCTTATATACAATTTGTTGGCGAATGACTTGGCGAGTGCACTTGGTAGGTGCGCTTGGCGAATGACGTGGCGAATGCATTGGCGAATTACAGTTGTTGTGGCGAATGCATTGCATGTACGTACAATAGCAAGGGAAATAACTCTATCTTGTGTTTGTTGGGTATTTGTGTTGTAGAGTTGCTCCCCTTGATATGTTGAGGGTGAGTGAATCTAGGTGATGTTCTCCTTCTCTAGTTATACACTTTCAGTTTATTTATTTATTGGTGTTTAATGACACTTCTGACAGCAATAATCA
The DNA here is from genome assembly GCA_031216915.1 of Pictodentalium vernedei. Classification (NCBI taxonomy): domain Eukaryota; kingdom Metazoa; phylum Mollusca; class Scaphopoda; order Dentaliida; family Dentaliidae; genus Pictodentalium; species Pictodentalium vernedei. The sequence goes on from CM062295.1 coordinate 500,463,006, forward strand.
CCTCATGTCAGACAGTTGAGGAAGCCGGAGTACCTAGAGTAGTCACTAGCAATTGTCAGACTCTCCAATGTTCTAACTCTGCACAAACAGGGTTAGATTTGGTTGAAGAAGAGTGCACCATTGATGTGCAGTACATCTTAGTACACAGTGCCACCATGCCCCCACGTGGGCAATCGAGATTAATTAAGTGCCTTGCCCAAGGGCACAATGCAGTTACTCCTCCTGGGGGCAAATTCTGGACCTTTTGGTTTGAAGACCAATGCTGTAACCACTAAGGCACCATGCCCCCATGCCCTTTAGTTACATACATCAAGCAAAAAAACTAATAAGTTTTGGGTCTTCTGATTTTGCAGTAACACTGGAAGACACGGCAAGGAAAGGTTTCAATTCATTGAGGGATTGCCTGAGAATCATAACATTTTTTGTAGCCTAATGACTATTTTTTGGTAACAGCACTGATGGTTATTGGCCATCAGTCCAAGTAAAAGGGTTAACACAGCTGAACGTTAATGACTAGCTGGTATATAAGATATATTTTTAATATAATTTCTATTTTAAAATGATAAATTAATTTCCCACCCACAAATTAGAGATGGACCGTATTCCATAAATATCGTTCAGTATCAGTATCGAACCAATACTGATTTAACATATCAAGGGAATGTCACAATACCGAAATTTCAGTATTGTAAAATATTTCGGACATTGGTTAATCCTTTACCCAACGTAACGTCAAAACCGGCCAGAGCTATTCACAAAAATCGTGAATTAATTTTCATTATTTATTTCATTTTTTTGTCTCAAAAACATCGGTTATGACCCCTCTTTGGAACAAGCTCATCGAGCTCGTTCCAAAGTGGCATCATAACCTATGTTTTTGAGACAAAAAATGAAAAAAATTAGTCATTCAAGAATTTTTTTTGCAAGTGTCATCTGCTTTTCATGTTAGGTAAAGGGTTAAAAAATAAAAGGCCAAACAACACAACATTACATAGAACTCCCAAGAAGGAGAGCCCGTGGATTATGTATTTCTAAAGGCAGTCACCACCGGTCATTTTATGTAACAAAGAAGCTAAGAGAAAATACAATCGGGGGTATTTTCTCTCGGCTTTTGTGTTACATCAAATGGCCAAAGGCAAGTGCATGTGTTGTTTCCAGCACTTTGATACTTCGGTGGCTTTGTCTGCTATAAAACGGTGAACTACAGTTGGGCAGTATACCAATATGGGGGGTGTCAATCCCCATTAGCTCACAACACATGGCATGCAATAAAACTAGATGAGAAAAATATATTAAAAATCCTTTCTGTTCACGCCGATTGGTGTGAGCGTACGTAATGTATATATCCATTGTATTTCGCATTTGCGTCTTTGTGGAGTGGAGGTGGGATTCTCGGGGTCTGATCTGAGGACTTGGATGATTCTGTATGTCGAGTCCCTTAAGGAATGGCCTTCGTCATTGAAGTGTATTGCCACTGGAGTATCTCTTTTGTAGCAGATATCAGCAATGTGTTCTTTGATTCTAATTTCGAAATGTCTTTTTGTCTCACCAACATATTGTTTTCTGCATTTATGGCAGGTGATTAAGTAAAAGCAATTTCTCGTGTAGCAATTCGATTTGAATGTGTATATGTCATATATGTGTTAAATGCATCAATATAAGTCAACATTAACCCAGGACCGGACATTTTTTGCAGATTTGTAATAAGCCTAGTTTTATTGCATGTAAGTAAATAAATCCACACAAGGTGCAGGGGGATCTACTGGTACTAATTATACCCGTATAGTTTTCTGTGGTATAAATATTGCCTGACCGGTTTTGTACAAGACTGTACTCATCAGAGGCATTGTGCTGTGCTGTGCAACACGGCACCTTATATACCCTTGGCAAAGGGGGGGGGGGGGTGTTATACAGTGGAGCCCACTTAATTTGATATCTCTTAACTGAATAACCCTGTTAATTGAATATAATTTTCCAACACAAAACCATTTACCATACCTCCAGTACAAAGTTGACCTGTTAATTGAATACAGGTTACAGAATAAACTCCTGTTAATTGAAAAAAAAATCTTGTAACCTGTCAAGAAATTACTCTGACTTTCCCCAGTTTTCCTTTATTTATAGACCTATTTTGGCCTCAGTACATCCAATACAGGCATTTAATCTAATATATCTTGTTTGACAGAGCTCATGCAGCTCTGTCAAACAAGATATAATAGAATAAATGTTAGGTTTATCTCTAGAATACAGGAATGTGACACAATCCCTGTTAATTGAATACTCCTGTTAATTGAATAATTTTCCTTGGCAAAGTGGTTATACAATTAACAGGGTTCCACTGTACCATAAATACTGTTTGGTGTTGTTATTGAGCTATTGCCGATTTACGATACCGAGGGAATCTCAAAATACCAAAATTTGAGTATTGAAAAATATTTCCGACATTGGTTAAAAAGTAAAAGGACAAACAACAGAACACTGCAAAAAACTCACGAGAGGGAGAGCCCATGGATTTCTAAAGACATTCCCCACCGGTCATTTTATGTAACAAAGAAGCTGAGAGAAAATACCCAGGGGGTATTTTCTCTCAGCCTTTCTGTTACATCAAATGACCAATGGCAAGCACCCGTGTTGTTCCCAACATTTTGGCACTTCGGTAGTAGCTTTGTCTGCTATAAAACAGTGAACTATAGCTGGGCAGTATACCAAAAATACCACATGATATTGGTATCAGTGTGGGTACATGTATGTTGTTGACACTAAATACATTACCGTACCGATACCGAGGTGAATCATTCTAAAATACTGATAGGGTTGCACGGTATATCCATAAACCGATATATACCGATATTCAAACCAATATCGATTGAATACCGGTGTAATTACAAAAATATCGGTTTATCGTCATTATTTATTTACCCACAATTTAATTTTCAAGATGTCTTGAGTTTTAACTGTAGCCCAGAATGAATAATATTATCCCTTTACCCAGGGAATCGTCCGCATGTGCCTATGTAATATACAAATTCAGCAGTTGAAATAATAAGTTTCAAAAATTTTAACAAAACTATATCATGTGACCCCTCATTGGAACGAGCTCGCTGAGTTCGTTCCAATGAAGGGTCACATGATATTGTTTAGTAGAATTTTTGGAAAATTCTGATAAACTATTATTTAAAATAATAAGTTTTGATATGTCGTCTGCATTGGTTGAAGGTGTTTCGAACCGCATCATCAAGGCATGCTGATTCCTTCCAACAGTGATGCCTCAAATCTCGATTGTGGTACTTAAGTTCAGAGATTTGAACAGATTTCGATATACCGGTATACCGCAGTATTTTTTGGAATACCGATACTGGTATTCAGTTTTGAATATCGTGCAGCCCTAAATACTGATACTGAAACCGAATTTGAAATTTCAATACCACCCAACTCTACCACAAATCACTTTTATACTTCACATTGCTATTAGCTTAAGAGTTTATACATAAACCATGGAAGATAGTAATCACTTACATGCCCGCCATTCATCAGGATGTTTAAATGGGAATGCTAAACCATTATCAATAGCTGCTACTGATATTTCTGGATTATCTACCATACTCCATTCATCACTACCCTGGAAGAATGCAAATAGGAAAAATCTCAAACTATTCAGTGGTACATTTCTGTCAAAATATGGTGAATGAAAAATCGAGTTCCAAAATTCATTAAGAAGTGCTGTTAGGAGAGCTAAATTGCCATTACAGATGTTCAAGGCAAGAGGTTTTGATAAAGCTGAAGAATAGAGGACACTTCAATTTATTTTAACATACCTGGTTCCTGAAATTTTTTCATTTTCACTACTTTTCATTTTCACTACTCTCGATCATATTTTTATTAAATTTAGAGAAAAAGAGTGGATTTTGCCCTCTTGTGTTATTTTTTATAGGTCCATTTTAGGGGCTGCATGACAATGGAACACATAATCCCTGCTTGTGTTTTGCTTGTATTATAAAGTGCAACCTGCTGCTAGAAAAAAAATTACAACCTGGGGAAATAATTAGGGCCAGTATAGTAAGGATAAGGGTTAGCAGGCCACTACTAACCATTACACTTACTATACTGACCCTAATTCCAATTATGATGTCTCACATTTTAGTCCACTTCAAGATGGAGATTTTGTTTGTTAGCATTTTATGTTTACAGCACCAATGCAGGGTATTTTTTGTTTTTAAAAATTTGATTAGCAGTTTCCATCTTGGTTTCAAAAAGTGTTGATAAATAGTGAATATAAGGCTAATATGAAAGAAAAATGGTTAGCATTTGGAGATTTTTAACTAGCATTTTGCAATGCGAATCCAGTCATCAAATACCCTGCAATGGGGTTAAAATAACAAATAAATAGGATATTGTTGGGCCTTAAACAGTTATTATTTGTTGGGACCATGATTTGGAATGGAAGCAATAGGCTCCAGGGGACCTGAGGGTGCTCACCTGACATGGTAGTCTAAATATCAAACCAAGGACTTGACTTGAATATGCTGCATACGCCCCTCCTAAGAAAAGCATATACCAACTAGATGAAGCGATTGTGCCCACACAATACACAGGATTTTCCTTCTATTTTCAGTTCCTGCACTTTTGAGATAAACGCATAAAAAACAGATTTTTTTTATTTTTGTTCGGAAATTTTTGAAGTCCCAAACAAAATATTTTCCGACTAAAATTTATTTTTCTTCTTAAAATTGACCAAAAAGCATAAAAAAACAAAAAATTAATTTCCGGATTTTGGTCCAAAATTTATAAGTACCACCTGGACCCCAAATTTTCAGTATAAAAAAAAAAAAAAAAAATTTTTGTCTTAAAATTGACCAAAACGCATAAAAAACAAAAAAACTAATTTCCGGATTTTGGTCCAAAATTTCTAAGACCCATCCAGAACCCAAATTTTCAGTGTAAAAAAAAAATTTGGGGGGTCTTAAAATTGACCGAAACGAATAAAAAAAACAAACACTCATTTTAAGATTTTGGTCCAAAATTTTTAGGCCTGGACTGTGACCCCATATTTTCAGCCTAAATATGAACCTAGGGACTTGGCTTGAACAAACTTGAATCTCACCCCCCTAAGCATGCTGCATACCAAATATCAAAAAATACTTATTGGTAGATCTGAAGAAGATTTTTAAAGAATATTCCTCATACTGCACTAATTTGAACATTTGGGCTCCCATAGGGACTCAATTTGCCAAACTTGAAACTGGCCTCCCTAGAGATGTCGTATATCAAATATGAAATGATTCTGATTGGTGGATCTGAAGAAGAAGATTTTTAAAGAAATTTCCTCATATTGCACTAAGTTAAAATTTGAGCTCCAATAAGAGTGCCCAAATATTAACCCAGAGACCATTTTGAATAATCTTGAATCTGAGTCCCCCTAGAGATGTTGTATACAATAGGAAAGCATTCTGACAGGTGGATCTGAAGAAGAAGATTTTTAAAGAAGTTTCCTCATATTGCACAAGATTAAAATACAGGCTCCAAAAGGAACCCAAATATTAACTCAGAGACTCGATTGGAACAAACTTGAATCTGACCTCCCAAGAGATGTTGTTTATCAAATACCAAAAGATTCTAATTGATGGTTCTGGAGAAGATTTAAAAAAAATTTTTTTTTCAAATATATGGGTACTATCAGAGTTATGCTCCTTGTGGTTCCCCCCTGTGGGCATGGCAACTTTATTTGAACAAACTTGAATTGACTTGATAAGGAACATGGACAACAAATTTGGTTCAATTCGGTCCAGTGGTTTATGAGAAGTTCATAATGTAAAGTTAATGCTGGACAGACTGAGGGACGGATGGAGAGACGACGGATGGAAAGTGATCAGTAAAGCTCCCACTGAGCTTTGCTCAGGTGAGCTTATAAACACAGAAAAATAAAGGTTGAAATGATTAGGGAATTTCATAGTCGACTTGTCGGAGGCCATTAGTCAACAGTTAATCATCAAGTCGACACCCATCACACAGCACTATAGTATAGGGGAAGGCAGCACCTACAGTTACAGCCAACCTCTGATGGAGACCTCTAGTTTCTATCCCTGAATCCTCCTTTAGAGGTGGGGGCGGGGGGGGGGGGGTAATCATTTCTATGCCACCCCACGCCTAATGGGTCTCAAAATCCATGTAGGCCTGGGATGTGGTATAGACTATGCCAACAAAAATTATTCAGCAGGAGTATTCAGTTAACAGAGATTTGGTCACTTTGCTGTGCTCTGGAGATAACCCGAGCATTCATTCTATTATCTCTTCTTTGTGAGAGCTCAGAGAGCTCCGTCAAACAAAATATAATAGATTAAATGGATGAACTGAGACCAAATAGATCAACATAGGGGAATTTGGTGATTGGGTGGATAGTTTCTCAACATATTACAACATTTTTTATTCAATTAACCCTTTCGTCCTCAGATTAATTATAATTTTAATTATTAATTGATAGAGTGCTAAAATTTATTCACATGTTTTTGCAATTTTTGGAAGAGTGCCTATGGGCACTCTTCCAAAAATTGTAACAAGGCAAATCCATAACACACTAAATATTTTCACTTTAAGGATAATATTAAGCACATCCACAGAATATGAAGCCTGCACTTTAGAATAAAGCCCAAATATGAGCTTCCAACACTCTACCAGTTAACTACCGATGCACAGCTGCAGAGGACTTAACAGTGCTTCCACATTACTGTACAGGCAGTCAACAATGATGTAAAAACACCTTCAAGATAAATGCATCCTACAAGTCAAATTCTCAAGGAAAAATACACTTCGAGACAACTTTTTCAGTTGAATATAAAAGGGGTTGATTGTGGTTGTATAGGGTCTAAGGATTAACAGGAGTTGGCTCTATTCCATATATGCAACTAACAGGTCAAGTTTGGACTGGAGGTATGGTAAATGGTTTTGCATTAGAAAGTTATATTCCCTTAAAAGGGTTATTCAATTTAGAGATATACAATTAAGTGGTCTCTACTGCACTCTGTCACCAGATATTTAAAGACTGAAGTTGGGAACATAACAGTCAAAATCCCTTTACAAAACATGACTAGGACACCACACCTTAGCCTGGACATAAGCACATTGTCATCTGCACGAGGTCCCCAGAGGGTGAATTTGGTGATGCTACCCTGCACAGCAGGGTAGCATTACTAAATTTACCCTCTGTGTGCCTCAATCGGAATGAAGGTCTCATGCCTAAATAAAAAGAGGTACCCAGAGAATAAATTGATGAATTCTAGCTCACTGTATGGGATAGCAATCATAGCATCAGCAAATTCACCCTATGAGGACCTCATTCTGCAAATGACAGATTGGTTATTTCCAGGCTTGACCACAGATTCTTGCACACACTTTTTAATTTTTGGCCCCAAAAAATGTAGTCTATGACAAAAAGTTGCAACATGCTCGGGGAGCTCATTTCAATAAGGGGTCTTAAGCTATAGATATTATGCCAGAAAAAGTGAAAAAATAATGAAATCTTTTGTGAACTGGCTATATCTGTTAGGGAAAGGGTTAATATACTTCACTTAATCTGAAAGGTACATGAAAATCTTGCTATAAACAAGCATGGTGAAACTTTCAAATGGTTTTCTTCAATGCATCGATGCTCTAGTCATTATTGTGATTGTTCTGAACTCAATTGACCACTGTCTCTGAGCTACGTTCATTATGCCATGAAGAAGTATTGATTGCTTTTCAAGTTGTTCAATTTGGAATTTCTGTTTTTTTTCTCAACAAAAATATATAGTATGTTGCTGTTGCCAAGAGCAACAAAATTCTATGTAAGTTGGACACTCTTTCCATTTACATGAACCCTCTGCCCACTGATGTCAAAATACCAATATTTAAAGCCGCAACTTTTTTCCCATAAGGCCTAAAAAAGTTAAAAATATGTTTCTCAGGCCCTCCCACATGGACCTTTTGACTGCCGTATGCTCTTTTTTTCTAACTAATGCAAACCTAAAAATATTAAAATTAAATGGTTTATGTCTGATATTTTACCCAAGTTAATAAAATTGATAAATTTGTCCCTTGGGTGCAAGAAGGCTTTGCAATGCTTTGGCATTGCAAAGCCTTCTTGCACTCAAGGGATGAAATACACCACCACCCATGCTATTCTGTAGATTATGAGGCCAAAAATATAAAATAAACCAAGAACATGAACTTTTGATGGCAAAGAAATAATTACAAAAGTAAACTAGAGGTGTGACTGTCCCAAATGGGCCTGTCCATACCCCTGCTGCCATGATTATTCTAAGATGAAAAGGGGCACAACTCTGGCTAAAAAAGTCTGATCAAAACTATAATCACAGGTGCACAGGGTCTCATGGCAGTAAACATCCATACCAAGTTTCAAAGGAATCAACACATAAACATCCGAGAAAATCTCCAGACAAAATTCCAGACCTGCTTTTTCAAGTTGAAAATGGGCATAATTCTGGCAAAATTAATGCAAATATACAAAAAATGACCAAAGAAACAGAAGATCTGCCTTGTGGGGTCTAATACAACAAGAAATTCAATCAAATCAGTCTTTTTCACAGAGCTCATTGAGCTCTGTCAAATAAGATTGAAATGGTTAATTCTTAATGAAATGTGTATTCAAACACTTACATGCCAGAACATTTTTCAGATTTTCTAAACACACAAACTGTAAACCATAACATTGGTGTTGATTTTTTGACTATGATTTCTTGTTAAGTCTTGGCTGTCCATATAGGCAGACAAGAGCACGACTTGAGTAGAAATCCCCCTATGGAAGAACAGGGGAATGTAGCAATGACTGATTACTGCAGTAAACAAGTTCTTTTTATAGGACCTGGTACCCAAAGCCTGGGATGTGAGCCCTCTAAAGTGGGATGCATCAAGACAAAAGTTTGGTATAGTTTGACTTTATACTTGCAGAGCAGTCATGATAAAGCCACAGATGCTGAACCTGATCTAACCCCTTAACCCTTTACCTAACATGAAAAGCAGACGAGACTTGCAAACAAAATTCCTGAATAACTAATTTTTTTAATTTTTTGTCTCTAAAACATAGGTTATGACCCCTCATTGGGACGAGCTCGATGAGCTCGTTCCAAAGAGGGGTCATAACCTATGTTTTTGAGACAAAAAATGAAAATTAATTGGCGATTTTTGTGAATAGTGCTGGCCCATTTTTAGCTCAACTTTGACGAAGTCAAATTTGAGCTATTGTCATGGCCCGTCGTCCGTCTGTCCGTACGTCAACAATTGGCTATGGCTCGGGCTAGAGGTCGTATTTATGAACCGATCTTTACGAAACTTCTTGTGTACCTTTGTTATGACCCTGGGACGGGAACGAGTGTTTTTAGGTGTGGTCCGAAATTCAAGATGGCTGCCAGCGGCCATTTTGTACCGATGATGCAAAAGTTAAAAAATTTATAGTAATTTATATATTTTTTATACTTACCAATGACCCAGACTTAGCTGGTGCTAACTCTAACAAAACCAGGGCCAAACACAAATTTTGCCCCCCCAATCCCCAAAATTTGCATCCAAAACCAAAAGAAATCATGTCCTATAGGACCTCCATACTACGCCCCCACTGCGCATGCGCAGTGTCAAGGACGTCCCGAAATTGGCGCCAATTATCATTCTTACTGGCAGTGCCTGGTCAGCACTATGTACTCAGCGGGGAGGCAAGAGTTCCCAACTCCTGGGAGGGCCATCCCCGTCTGGGTCATTGGTAAGTATAAAAAATATATAAATTACTATAAATTTTTTAACATTTTTATACTGTACCAATGACCCAGACTTAGCTGAATAGTAAACAGGCTGGAGGGCCTAGGACATAGAGGAAAATCCAATAAGCTCAACTATATAATAAAGAGGTAACCCCTTAAGGAGAAAAGGAGTATTAGGCTTTACATGTATCTTTCTTATTTAATATTAAATTAGAAAGATACAATACCCTTAATAATTGAGCACAATAATATTCATGTTCTCTATTTGCATCCAGTATAACCCTTATACTAATTATTTTTAAAGTAAGCCAATAAATAAAGTAGTCCAGAGAATTGAGACTCTTTATAATCTTTTAAAAGTGTCCGAGTATTGTATATTAAAGCCCGTTTGACACTTGACATATACAAATGCTTCACACCGAGCTACACTTTAAAAATAAGACATGAATGAATTTTAACATTAATATTACACTTTAAAACCATCCCGGAAGCGACTCAGAAATACTGACTTTGGAGGAGGCATTCCCTTGCTTTTCACTATAAAGCAGGTGACCTAAGGGAACACCCGCCCCCCCCCTTCCCCTTGCCCTGGGTCAAATAGCCCAGAGCGAAGAGGGCAGCCGGACGGAGTCACTGCCGGAACAGAAAGCCTGCATAACTATAGTTGCAACTGTTTAGTGGACGACATTCTGAGCAACAGATAACGGACCTAAACAATGCAGGTCTCCAGAAATGGACTCAATATTTCTGAGATAAAAATTCGTGAATGTGGATGGCTGAGACCAATAAGCAGCCTTCATTAAATCTGTAATAGCAACACTATTAGCATAAGCCCAAGAAGTAGCAAGAGCTCCTACTTCATGAGCGGAAATCTTAAGCACAGACTGCTGAGAAGAAGATAAACTCTATTAAGCAGTACGGATAGTTAATTGAATCCATCTAGCAATAGAATGGACCGAAATGTCCCTTCTATTAGGCATCAAAGACAGAAAGAAACGTTTCCGTCCCTTTCTGATAAACTGAGATCTCTGTTTATAGATACGTAACGCTCTAACAGGACAGAGTAAAGGCCTACGCCCGTCTGAAGACGGAAGAGCCTTAATAACAATAGGTTCCGGATATTTATTAGGAGCCTGATTCTTAGCTAAAAAACCCACATTAGTAGTGAAGGTGATAGTGTTCCCGACACTACGATAGTGAGAATCATCCACCGACAGTGCATGAAGCTCACTGACTCTTCTAGCAGAAGAGAAAGCTAAGAGAAAAGCTGTCTTATAAGATAAGAATTTGAAATCTACTGTCCCAAGAGATTCAAATGGCCTTTCCTTCAATTTAAGAAGAACCCAAGCTAAATTCCATTTAGGAATTAATCTAAGAGTTCTGGGTCTATTTATCGAGAAGTTTCTAACCAACTTAGATAAAGAGACATTAGATCCAATTTGTAAACTATCATGATGTGCATAGGTATCAGATAACATAGACCTATAACCCTTAATAGTAACAGGCTGCAGTTTGATTTCGTCAAACAAGTATACTAGAAAGTTTGCAATGTCTGGTATGGAGGGATCAAAAATATCTACAGAATGATCCCTACACCAACGACGAAAAACCTTCCACTTAGCCGCATAGTTTAGCGAAGAGGAGGTCCTCCTACAGTTAGAAATCGCATCCACTGCTCGTCCTGTAAAGTGCTTGCCATGCAAGAAGGACCGCACAACGGAAAAACGTGAAGGTTGAGACCTTGCGGGTTGTGATGGAGTTGGCGCGATTTCCCCTGCGAAAGAAGATCCTCCCGTGGAGGAAGCTTTCGCGGTAGGTCCCACAACAGACACCTGAGTAGATTTATCCACGGTCTCTGTGGCGACAGAGATGCTACCAACAGAATCTTGCATTGAGATTGTTTTATCTTTAGCAATACTTGTTGAATTAACGGCGCTGGAGGATACGCATATCCTATCATTCCGTCCCAAGGGATCGACAGAGCGTCTACTGCAAATGCTCTTGGATCCGCACATGGAGACACATACATCTGCAACTGATTGTTGAGATGTGTCGCAAATAAGTCTATCATTGGCCGTTCCCATTGGTAGCAAATCTGATTGAATACTTGTTTGTTGAGAGTCCACTCCGACGGCAACAAGCGACCCTTTCGTGAAAGGGAGTCTGCTAGCACATTCAGACGACCCGGTATGTGACGGACCGAAAGAAAAACCTGATGTTCTAGCGCAAACAGAAGGATTCTTTCCCTTAGATTGAACAACGGAACTGAATGAGTGCCTCCCTGATTCCGTATATACGCCACTACTGTCGTATTGTCGGATAGGATTTGGACATGAGCATTGTGAATAATGCCCATCCAATGACGTAACGCAAGCCAAATTGACATCATTTCCTTGATGTTTATGTGCTTGCACAGGAATTGCGGATCCCAAAGACCCTGGCATCTCGAATCCGTTGGGATCAATGATGCACCCCAACCTGTTTGACTGGCATCCGTCATAATGGTAAAACTCGGATCCGGCAACTGCAGCGGAACTCCCTGAGTTAACCACTGAATGTTTGCCCAAGTCTGAATCTCTTGTTTCACTTGATCTGACAAGAGAACGTCTACGTCGAGCGAATGAATTTTCACACTCCAATTCTGAGTCAAGAAAATTTGGAGAGGACGCGTGCGTAACCGCCCCATCGGAATGAGATCCGCAGCGGCTCCGCACAGACCTATCAGTCTCATAAATTCTCTCGCTGTGACTTTGTCTGCGTGCAGACAATAGCGAGCGTAACAACTGACTAATTTCGCTCTGGTTAACGGCAGACGAACGAGATTGTTGTGCGTCTCAAAGCTCATTCCCAGATGAGTGAATGACTTGGACGGCACCAGATCCGACTTCTCCTTGTTTACTATAAAACCAAGACGTCGGAGCAATAGAAGTAGATTCTGAACATCGTTCTGAAGCATTAACTCGTTGCCGTACCTCTGAAGAATGTCGTCCAGGTAGGCCGACGTTACCGCAGACGAATGAGCTCGGAAATAGATCATTACCGAGTTCATTACCCGAGTGAAAGCCCAGGGTGCTAGATTCAATCCAAAGCACATCGCCCGGAATTGATACACCACTCCTAGGACTGCGAAGCGTGGATACTTTCTGAATGTCGGATGTACCATGACGTGAAAGTACGCATCTTTGAGATCTATGCTTGTTGCATAATCGTTCACCCGAATACTCGCTCTGACCGACCGAATCGTCTCCATATAAAATTTCGGAGCGACGATCAGCTTGTTTATCCAGCTCAAATCTATGACTGGACGGAACGAGCCGTTTGGTTTCGGAACCAGAAACAGATGGCTGTAGAATCCCGGAGTCTCCTGGTTTTCTACGACCTCTACCGCGTTCTTCATTAAAAGAGACTGCACCTCTGATAACAGAGCGTCTCTTTTCTGCAGATTTGACGGAAGTTGAGTCCACTTTGGACTTCGAGTTAATGGAGGCTTTCGTTTGAAGGATATCTTTAGACCTTCCGAAGTCACTCCTCTCATCCAAGAGAGGTCCGTAATTGACGCCCATTCTTGTGAAAAGCTCGACAACCTTCCGCCAACCGGTACGCGATAGAGGTTTAAGCCATCACCTCCTGGACCTGCGAGGCCTGCAGTAGGAGAAACCACGTCCTCCACGACCCGCACCTCGTCCCGTCGACCTCGGGCCGTCCGACCGGTTGTCCCGGCCCGAAGGACGTCCCGAACGAGAGTCGCTACCCTGACGGTCTCTCGAATAAGACCAAGAGGACGCACCGGAACCTCTATAGGAACCTCTCTTGGGCGCATTAGACCCAGAAGTGCCTGTCTTATTCTTGTCTGCTGTATCCGACTTCTTAGAAGCAGATTTGAACAACAGAGAATCTGAAGCTTTCTTTGTAATTTTATCATAAATAGCAGAAAGCTTGCCGTCAAAGAGAAGTTCTCCGGAGACCGAAGCGACTCTAAGAGAGTTCTTCACCTTAGTATCCACGAGTGTGGATGTAGCTAGGGCTGCGTCACGTCTAACCAACTCCAGGTTTGCCACAGAAAGGGCGGAGTTACACGTGGAATAAGCTACTGCCCTTGAAAGAAGTCTTAAAGAGGATTGTATATCCTGAAACTCTTTCCCTTGAAGGCGCAGTGATAACGCCTTAGTAAGGTGATCTGCGTAAGATAAGGCATCTAAATTGGCTCTGTTAGACGAAATAGCTGTTTCCAACACCGCGGTTGGAATAGAAGCCGACGACGGTAATGATAGCTCTAAGTCTTCCGCCTCGTCGTCCATACGCAGAGGAACTCTCGGGATACCCTGTCCTGCCGTGTCGAATTTATTCCTTGCATTAATGAAAGGCAGGTTGAGAGTATTGGCGGACAAGAAACCTGCTTTCCCCGTCTTGGAAGCAAGTTTAAATATAGCGTCGTTCAATAATTCAAATGTTCTTGCAACTTTATTGGACTGCGACGGAAACTCGGGAGCGATGTCCCTGAACTGCTCAAAAAATTCAGAGTCCAATGACGCTATAATCCTCTTGTCCGGAACCGCAGCAGTCTGGCCCGACGGAACAACTTGAGGGAGAAAGTGCCGGATGAAGTCCACGGCAGCTTTATGTTGTTCCGAAAGGGATAGCTCCAAATCATCCGTATCCCTTTCACCATCCGGTCGGACCTCATGATGCTCCCGGTCGTCCGCCCCCGATGCTTCGGCGGAGCGTACCGACCCAGCGCCGTCGGATAATTCTCGATCCGACACTGTTTCTGTCGGCTGCTGGGATGCTGCGATAAGCTGTGCTATCTGCACAAGAATGTCCGGCGTCGAGACCTGCGGAGGCGCAGTCTTTCGCTGCTTCGCCGAGGGCAGCTCCGCATCAGATGGCTCCCGCATACTTTTTCTATGCGAACGTCCGGAGTCCATCGGTCTCGAGTCCCTGGCTGCCGGATGGTGTGACCTGGTCGCCGAAGAATCCTTGATCGGCGAAGGTGGTAAGATATCGGCGGTCACGCAGCCAAGGTGCGGTCGTGTGCGCTGACGAGAAGAAGAAGCCTTAGCAGTCTCCGCGGACTGCCTATACAACGGAGCGTCCCGAGCGACGGACGTATGCTCCGCTTGCGACACATTTTGTACCACAACATCTGGTCCCAGATGTTGTTGTACGAGAGAGGGGCCTCTCTCGCTCGCGGCCCGGCTGGACCTGGACGAGCTAGGAACCGGACTCAAAGGCTTCCTCCGATCTCGCTTACTATCCGCCGTCACTGGGTGTGCACATTGAATGTTTATAGTGCTCGCATCACCCAACATTTCCTCCTGGACAACATCGGACGAACCCGGCTGCCGAAACATTCGGTGAATGGACGCTACACCGGGCGAGCTAGCGGACGACATTTGTCTAATCTCCATGAGCACTTTTGCCGCTAGCTCTGAATTCATTTGTGACGACGGAAGCGCACTTGCAGAAGATAACATGGAAACATCACCCTGTTCTTGTTCCTCTGAAATAGAAACTGAGAGTGTAGAGTGACCTTGCGGAGAAAGAGACGGCATAGCCCTTTCTCCAGAAACAACATACCGTGACACACGTTTCCAATGTTTGTCATCCCAATATTGACATATAGAACAGGGATTAGTGCGAGAACACTGACTACAATTAATACAATGATCATGAAAGTCAGAGGAAGATTTCTTCCCATTACAATTTGAACAATATCCTTTCATTGTGAAAAGTCAACAACAAGTCCTAGTTACTCGCACAAACCCCTGACACAAAGATACATAATAACATGATCCATTAATAAATGAAAAAACAATTGCAAATCAAAATAATTTTGAAAAAATATTTTTTCAGCGAAGCCCAAGTTGCTGAAAAGTAACATTGAGCCCCAATGGATCCGATGGCAAAGTGTGGTCAAAAATTTTAAATTTATATTAAATAATTAATGAGACACTTACGGATAATATAAATGTATCTTATAGTGAGATAAACTACACCAAAGGCAAACAGCCCCCCTCAAAAAAGGCTGTTGCCAATGTGAACAAACAGTGTAAAACACCAGAAAACATGACTCCAGGCACTGAAAAAACTGGCCCGAAATCAGTCATCAAAATTACACTCTATCTGATGAAAGACAGAGACTCCCAGGGGAGAATCTGCAGAACATCAGATGGAAGATGCAGAACACAACGTTTATACACCCATGGGTGAAAACGTAACTATGGGGAAAATAACAGAAAACATTCTGTATCCAAGCAACTCTCCCAGGAAAATTTTAGAAATGAACTTTCTCAAAAATATGCCAAAAGCATGGGAGAATTGCAAGGGGGGACTTTAGAAGGCTAGGGGAGAGGAAACACTGAATAAGCAGTGCAACATTTAGCAAGAATGACAACAAGAGGCCCATGCCTCGAAAATAGGCAACTTAACATAATTTCATCAAAAATTTTTAAGTACAGCCCTGATTATTTTTTGTCACTTCTTTTTCCTCTCCTCCTTCTATATCCTCCTTAGAATCACCATTTCTCCAAAAATTACGTGTCTGGCATCCTTTAAACTGAGATTTACAAGCACAAAGATCAGTGAGATGTTGACTGATGAAGGGCCAAACAGAGAATGATAATTGGCGCCAATTTCGGGACGTCCTTGACACTGCGCATGCGCAGTGGGGGCGTAGGATGGAGGTCCTATAGGACATGATTTCTTTTGGTTTTGGATGCAAATTTTGGGGATTAGGGGGCAAAATTTGTGTTTGGCCCTGGTTTTGTTAGAGTTAGCACCAGCTAAGTCTGGGTCATTGGTACAGTATAAAAATATCAGTTTTTTGTACAGAACTTCTGTATGAAAGTTCTGATTTGAATAAAGTTTTGTATAAATGTATAGTACAGTGGGATACATCACATATAATACGGGTTTTTTTCTCGTGTGTAAATTATGCAAATTAGACTAACTTTGATTTATTTAGTGTTACTTTCAGAGCTGTAAGTGCCAAGCTGCTATGGCTCGGGCTAGAGGCTGTATTTATGAACCAATCTTTACGAAACTTCTTGGGTACCTTTGTTATGACCGTGAGATGAGAACGAGTGTTTTTGGGTGCAGTTCCAAATTCCAGATGGCTGCCAGCAGCCATTTTGTACCGATGATGCCGAAATCTGTTTTTTGTACAGAACTTCCATATGAAAGCTCTGATTTGAATAATTTTTTTGTATGAATGTTTAGTACCATGGGATACATTACATATATTACAGGTTTTTTTCTTGTGCGTAAATTATGCAAATTAGGCTAACTTTGATTTATTTAGTGTTACTTTCAGCACTGTGAGTGCAAATCCCAATACGGCTCGGGCTAGAGGCCGTATTTATGAACCGATCTTCACGAAACTTCTTGGGTACCTTTGTTATCACTGTGGGACGAGAAGGAGTGTTTTTGGGTCCAGTCTGAAATTTTGGACCAAAATCCGGAAATTAGTTTTTTGTGTTTTGATGCATTTTGGTCAATTTTAAGAAGCAAAAATTTTAGTCTGAAAATATTTTGTTTGGGACTGAAAATTTCCACACAAAAATAATAATCTACAATGATTGGTCTTAATCTGTAGTCCATTACAGTCACCTTGTAATTCTTTTATTATTGTTGACTGGGCCAAAACAAATACTAATTCCTGTCATATTCATTATTCAGTTGTTTTGGTCACAGCAAGTACTAATTCCTGTCATATCCAAGTTGACCGACAGAGTCATTGACTGTTACATTTGGTAAAAGGTTAAGGGCCTGGAAATTTTTTATACATTTTCGCTATACAGAGGCAGCCAAGACTTGGCTAGAAACAACTGACAAGGTACTTAGAAAACAAGTTTTGAGTCTAACCAAACAATTCATGTTAGGGCACATGTTCCTTTGCATTAAATGGTTATCAAAGTGGGAATTAGGCCCTTAACCCTTTACCCAATGAATCGCCCACATCCGTCTGCAAAATATGCAAATTCAGCAGTTGAAAAAATATTATTTTTAAAAAATTTCAACAAAACCATATCATGTGACCCCTCAATGGAACGAGCTCGTCAAGCTCATTCCAACGAGGGGTCACATGATATGGTTTTGTTGAAATTTTTTGAAAAATTGGAAAAAATTATATTTAAAATAATAAATTTTGATATAGTCTGCATTGGGTAAAGGGTTAACCCTTTAAACTCTGGTAGCATCTTCCATGCCAGTTCAATGGCAGAAATTAGAAGAGTCCATATTCATTATTTGGGGTAGACCAATCAATATTTTCAACGTGCAGCCTCAGGGGCTGCACGTTGAAAATATTGATTGATCTACCCCACACATTTACTGAACAGCCATCCTATATAATGATGTTATGACGTATCATGTTCCAGGGAGGAAAAACGGCTGCTAGGGTTCAAAGGGTTAAGGATTAAACAGAAATAAACAAACAAACTTTAAAGTGAAAAGACTGCAAGAATAAGGCAGACAAAAGGACATTTGGGTCTCAGGCCTTGGTTATTTTAATTCCGTGAAGTGTGTAGGCTGAAAAAACATCCTGGGTCCTTTTATTCTAGAACAGACCATCCTATCACGTATTTCAGCTGGCACTAAAGCAGAACAAGGGCAACGCCCCCGGTCCCCCAACCAAGATGGGAGCTGTTAGGATGCAATTTGTTCCAAGAACATGGTCTTTATGACAGGTTAAGGGTGTTAATTTCAATCAAATGATCAAAAGTAATCATCCGGACAACACAAAAAGTGTATTTTATAAGTCGAAAAAGGGGAATAACTCCTGTAAAAATAGACAGAGCATGGCCATTTTTTAACTTGACCTGTATTTCCAACCAATTAAACCACATACTTAGTTTCGTTTCAATCAAATGATCCAAAGCAAAGTTATCATCCAGACAACACAAAAACCGTATTTTCTAAGTCGAAAAAGGGGAATAAATCCAGTAAAAATCAGTGGAGCGTGCCCATTTTCGAACTTGACCAGCATTTCCACCCAAATAAGCGGCATACTAAATTTTGTTTCAATCAAATGATCCTAACTAAAGTTATCATCCGGACAACACAAAAACTGTATTTTTTAAGTCGAAAAAGGGGAATAAATCCAGTAGAAATCAGTGGAGCGTGCCCATTTTCGAACTTGACCTGCATTTCCACCCAAGTAAGACACATACCAAATTTAATTTCAGTAAAATCATCCAAACTAAAGTTATCATCCGGACAAGGGTGTGACGGACGGATGCACGCACGGACAGACGGACGGACGGACAGACACTGCTGATTACAATAGTCCCCTGAAGGGTCGGGGGACAAACAAGCTTTAATACAAACATTTCTATCACAGTTAAAACCTGTACATGGTTTCATTTCCAGGAAATCCTTTGTAGAATAGCTTGTTGTGAAATAATAACAAGTGCATCTTTTTTTTAACTGTTAAATATTAACAAGAGGGGTGTGTCCATCCCCATTAGTTCACCAACACATGGCATGCAATAAATCTAGGCTTATTACAAATCTGCAAAGAATGTCCAGTCATGTACATGCATAGCAAAACAGGTCAGAAATTTTCTAAGTCCACAGTGACAAAAAAGTCTAACATTGCATTAAAAAAAGTCCAAAATCTACGAAAATTGTCTGGCCAAGGGTTAATGTCATCTTATATTGAGGCATTTGACACATATATGAAATATGAAAGCCACAGAATACCGGTGGTAGCCCCCACTCATGTACAGCCAAACAGGTCAGAAATTTTCTAAGTGCACACTCACAAAAAAAGTCTGACATTGCATTAAAAAAGTCCAAAATCTTCGAAAAATGTCCGGCCAAGGGTTAATGTCATCTTATAATAATGCACTTAACACACATATGAAATATCAAAGCCACAGCATAACGGTGGTAGCCTCCACTCATGTATAGGAAAAGAGGTCACAAATTTTCTGTAAGTCAACACTGACAAAAAAGTCTAACATTGCAAAAACACTAAAAATCAATAAAATATCACTGGTTAAGGGTCTGTGAATATTTGTTAGCCATAGAAACACAGTATGAGGTGCATAGCAACAGGGCTGAAAATGAAAGTGGACTGGTACAATAACTTTAACACAAGTGTTGACGCTGACGCACCTCGGGTCATGACAGAAGCTCACACAACTATGTTGGTGAGCTAAAAACAGAATTAACTGTCCGAATGCCCAAACCTCTGCTAGTGAGTGGACAACATTTTTTGGGGGCATATTCAACTTGGTTGACAAAACTTGGAGTCATATTCAAGTGTGTCCTGTGATATTTTCCTGAAAGTGTTCATTTCAGGCATCCCCTATAGTTATTAAGAGGTTGAGAGAGAAATTTTTTTTTGAAGTATTATTTTGTGAAAACAGGAAACTGGGAAAGGGGAATGTCTGGTTGTTTCACCAATACCTTTTGAGGAAGACACCTCTGTGCCACACACACACAAAGTTATCATTTAGAAAATGTCCTATTGCTTACACAATTCTGTTGTTTAACCCCTTAATGGCCTGTACAATTGTTCTGAATTCACACCTGACCACAGCCTGTACATGTACAGTGTATTAACAGTGATTTCCATTAAAGTCTTGGCTGCCTTAACCCTTTACGCAACATGAAAAGCAAACAACACGTGGAAATAAAATTCTTGAATAACTCATTTTTTTTCATCAAAAACATAGCTTATGTCACCTCATTGGAATGAGCTCAATGAAGGGTCATAAGCTATGTTTTCGAGACGAAAAATTAAAAAATAATGAAAACTGAATGGTGATTTTTGTGAACAGAGCTGGCCGTTTTTTGCTGTTACGATGGGTAAAGGGTTAACAGGCACTGCCTATGTAATTCATCTATTGTCAGCAGGACCTACTCATGATGGTATGTTAAGGGCACCTGTTCTGAAGTCGTAAAATTTGGAAATAGGCCTTTAACCCTCTGCACTCTGATGTCAAAATGGCAGTTTTCAGCAGCAAATATTTTCCATAATGCAGTCTGATATTTAACCAAGAGCTCAGTCAAACAAGATATAATCGTTTAAATTTGTAGTTAAACAAGAAAGTTAAATTTGTAGTTAAACAAGAAAGAAACAGAGTGATTAGAGAAAATTCTCTTGCACTACCAGTGTGCTAGGAGTTAAGGGTTAAATATATTTGTACAAATTTGTGCAATAATTCTCAAGTGATAGCAAACTAAATACCTCTTTATCAGCAGATTCTTCACTTGTTGATGCCTGCTCATATTTTATTAACCAGTTATCGTTTCCTCGATCTGTAATTTAAACACAATAAACAAATCAGTAAAAACTGTTAATTCAAAATCATATCAAAATATAATGGACACAAACTAATAGAGCTGGGCAGGTTTAATTTTTCAGATTCAGTTTCAGTTCGATTTCAGGAAAAAACCTCAGTTTTGGTTAAGTTTTTCTAAGTGTTAACCCTTTACCCAATGCAGACGATATAAAAATTTATTATTTTAAATATCATTTTTTGAAATATTTAAAAAAATTTCAACAAAACCATGTCATGTGACCCCTCGTTGGAACGAGCTCGATGAACTCGTTCTGAGCTCGTTCCAACGAGGGGTCACATGATAAGGTTTTGTTGAAATTTTTTGAAAAATAATATTTTTTCAACTGCAGAATTTGCATATTACGTGGGCGGATGCAGGCGATTCGTTGGGTAAAGGGTTAAGAACATCTAGTAAGCAACACTTCAGGCTCCGTAACTTGGAGAACACCAGCAATAGTTTATACGACACCACTCACCACAAAAAGTCCTATCAGTAGGTATCACAGTTGGGTTCAGCAACTTCAGCCTAACATCCCTTTGATTATTCTTAGGAGTTCTAGGGGATCAGTTACTAAGCCCATTGATTCAGAAAATATATTAGGGTAACAAATAAACAAAGTTCAGCTTTTCTAAGCTGTGTTCTCAATGTCACATTCTCCCGGGAGAAAATGTGACAATGAGAACACAACGTATTCACACCTTTGCCCGACAGACTAATTGACCGGGAAGGGGAGTGAGGGGGGGGGGGGGGGGGGGGGGACACTAGTGCAGTTCCCTCCAAGTAAGATTGTTTGATCAATGCACAAACACAGTAAAGCCATTCAGCTGTTTTTTGCGCGGTCTTGCAGTTTGATTTTCTGGATAGCCGCAAACACTGGAACCGAGCTGGAAAACAGAATATTTATATATTTATTGTTGTTTAAGGCCACTTATTTTTCTGCAGAATGGCTAATCATGACCACAACATGGAGATAAAGTCAAGGTCAGTCAATCATTTATACCCCATGTTGCCTATTTTAGAGAACTCACACCCCAAGCATTTGTGACTGGCTCCTATTTTACTGGTGAAACAAAGCTTGTTTACCACAGTAAACAAGCACTGCTTCACTTCCCTAAGCTTGAGACAAGAAGTCCACATCAACAGATGTCCAAGAATGATGACAAACTGACGACTGGACTGTTAGAAACATCAATATACAAACAAGATTATAAAATAAACTTCCTCACGAAAGATTTATGTGAAAATCTGGGTTCCTATAGTGAGCCAAAGAATGAATCCAGTGACACCTATGTAATAAATTTAACCTTCCTACTTTCAATAAGGCTTTGTATCTGATATCAAAACAGTTTTTTGACCAAGTTTTGAGAGAATTTTCAAAGAAAATAGTAACCTTTTTAACTGAGTTAAAAATTTCGCTCCCACAAAAATGAAACTTGAATTGAACAAATTTGAGACTTATGCCAATAAGCAAAACATGCTGTGGGTCTAAATATGAACTCTGGAACGTGGGTCCAAATATGAACTGAAAATATTTAGTTATTCCAGAAAGTGTTTGCTAGTAATGTCGTTGTGTTAATAAAAGGGTTGAGATAATCTTTTCTCCCCTCACTTCCAATGCAAGATATGCGTGTCCAGGGGTCAGCCTGGCAGCTGATTTTAGGGAGAAGTGACTTCTCCCTCCAGACTTTAGGGAGAAGTCAGGGGCCAGGAGGGAGAAATCAGTGGACATGAGGGAGAAGTCAGAAAAAAAACAAAACGTGTATGATATCGTGACAAAATAAATGTACATAGAGGACACAATTTTGGAGAAAAAAATAAATAAAAATTATACAAACATACATACACACACAAAACTAAGTCATGTAGGTTAAAATCCTCCCCCTCCCCTACAAAAAATGGTGTCGTCCATGGTTTCTGAATACCCTAACTCTTTCCCTAACAGTGATGACTAGGCCTGGGGTGACCATGCAGTTGATTTTGTATTTGCCTCAATGCAATGGATTTGAAATTCAGCATTACCATGGTGAGAGTGTTCTCTGTAATAGAAGGTATATTATTTTTAAAAAAATATTTAAAGTATTTAAAATAAATTTCAAGTTCACATAAGAAGCTGGGTCATTCATGGTTTCTGAATGTCCTAATTGAATTGAAAAGCGTAGTTAAAAATGTTTTCGACATCCTTCGTAAATTAAGCGTCATTAACAATTTGAGTTAATTTATTTCTAATATAAGGAAAATGACCAAATATTTCAGTTGTCTCCCTTACCTGCTGCACTGGGTGATAATACTCTGTTCAGAAAAATGACATTTTCTGTCAACCATCTCACATTGACACGTGCGACGGGTGCTATAAGGCCTGCCATTCTTATCCATCCTAATATGCATGATTTCTATTGTAGCCTTATTACATTTAACCCCTTCCATCACAAGTTTTCAAAGAAAAACTTTCAATGCAAATTGCAGAGCGAATTTCAATGCAATCAATTTTTCAGTGGAACAGAGAGTAACCGTAAGCAATTTCGCCGTTTTTTATGGATGAACTGTCCCCTGCACATATTTTTTGTTTTCAAATCGTGGTTAACTTTAATAAATTCTAATCAACTCGATGCGTGTCTTGTGTGATTCATGGTTTTTGCTGACACTTTTGTTTTTAAATAGCATTTTGTGTTGGTTGCAATCAGTTGGAGTGTATTGTCCGAACAACTACGACATTACAACTCTTTTCAGAAATATAAATTGGGCTAGTTTAGGCTATTTTCAGAGCCGTATGATGGATTTTAACAGCAGCCGTGTTAACTTTTTTGTGAATGTGGAAGCGTTGTTTTTTTTGGAAATAAAACATAAGAAAATACAGTAAACTGCCATGTCTCCCAAGGAAGTTTTGGAGGGTGACTTGAATTTCGCCCCCCCAATGTAAGCCAAGGCGACTTGAGGAATGACAAGGCGACTTCTTTGCCGTAGTCGCCCACTCGGCTGACCCCTGTGCGTGTCTCATGTGAGAACTTACTGAGAAGGCCATGTAAGATCGATATCTATCTCACATGACCCACATGACTAGCTTATTAGCATATTTAATGAGTGCATAGACTATTTAATCATCGCACATTCTTCTGTAAACAAACAACATGGCGTCACATTTCGGAAATATTAGATGAACGTTTGTCGAAGAAAATAGAAATAACTAGAGATGGTCTGTCGCTCGGTATACCCCCACCATGGCATACCGCCTAGTGTAGGTGATTGAAAAGGGGCATTCAATTTTTCTAATTAAAAAAAAAATCCAATATGGCCACCAGTCGGCCATCTTGAAACCGAGCAGGAAAAAAATTATGTCACTCACTTCCCCTCATCATGTTGAGCAATTTTTTTAAGTTTCATGAAAATGCGGCTAAAACTGTGGAAGTAGTTCGCTCCACAAGTTTACATGAAAAAAAAATCCAATATGGCCACCAGTCGGCCATCTTGAAACCGAGTGGGAAAAAAATCATGTCATGCACTTCTCGTCATCACGTTGATCATTTTTGTGAAGTTTCATGAAAATGCGGCTAAAACTGTGGAAGTAGTTCGCTCAACAAGTTTATGTGTGCAACAGACCGACAACGACAGACCGACCAACCAACAAGTTGATTTCTATATATCCCCCTAAACTTTGTTTATCATGTGGGGGCATAAAAACACAGACTGCAAAACCAAAGACACTTGTTTCTTTTATATGAATTTTTGGGTGATCGCCATTATGAGTGGACAGAGTTGCACAAAATTCCAGTCGAATGTGTCAATGTTCATTTTGCTACAAATCTTTAACCCCTGTTGGGATTTAAATTTTGTGGTATACACATGTGGTATATACAGACATTTTGTTTATTCTTTCCGATAAGCAAATCATTTTTGTTCAGAAATGGACAACAAAATTGTTCAATATAGCTGCACATGCCCACGGATTACTTTTGATGACATCAGAGTGTTTTGGTGGGGGGGAGAAAAATGTTCTCCCCCCACGATACGTGAAACATACGCGTGTCCCGGGTGAGACAGCAGTGTAGGATATTTCTATCCCACCCACCCCATGTGACATACTCATTTGCATATTTTATTAGGTCGTCGGAACTATTTCATCATCGTCTGCACAATTGTAAATAAACAAAATGGCTTCACGATTTGCAAATATAAAAACTTGTTGATATAGGCTCAATATTTAATTATTATTCAAATATTAAACTTAATTTGTTTCAACCCCATGTAACTCTGCAGATTTAATAATATCACTGCGCGGATTTACTGATCGATCAATAATCTCACAATGCCCTTTACATTAGAGTTTGACACACGCAAATTCATTAACACACAGTGTTACAAATCAATTTTTTAGTATATACCTATGGTATATACCTAACTTTTATACGATCTTTCCGATGAAATTGTTCGTTTTTCGAAAGGACTACGACTTGACAAATTGGGTATGTCAGCATGTGACCACCAATTATCTATAATGAAATTATCCTCGTGTGTGGGGAGCAAAATCATCCTCGATGAGTCTGAAGGTGTGAATGGCGGAATCTCACCCTCGGGGGAAGATATTTGAACCAGACCTTCAGCAAGCGTTGGGTCTGGTTCAAATATCTTGCCCCTTGGGTGAGATTTCCCCATCCCACCTCCGGACTCATCGGGGATCATAATAATCCCTGATGGGGGTGGGTGTGAGATGGGGAAATCTCACCCTCTGGACAAGATATTTGGCAAACCTCATGTCTGGCCCAAAAATCTTGTCCTTAGGTGAGCTTTCCCCATCTAACACCCTCACCCACCAGGGATAAAAATATCCTCAGTTTGTATCAATTTCATATTTATACAGGTCTGATTCCAAGTTTAACCAGTGCCACTTATATTTTGAAGAAGCTATTAACTGAAAATGGAATATGTTTTGATATTTGGAATTCACCTTAAAAATATTTCCACAATCCAGTAGAAGTATTTCCATTGAATCCTGCACCTTATGTAACATGTAACAAACTAACCCTGTGTAACCCAAGTCAGCATATATTTGCATGCAGTGTGTAATAGGGCAGCCTGTCAACTAATCTTGTGAAATGTCTGTGGTTACAGTACAAGTCAAAATAAGTTGTAGGATAACCACTATAAACTATGTATCTTTCTCTTCCTACACTGATAAGACCAGAAGCTGACATCATTTCTTGGAAAGCTCTCACTGACAGCTTTCCAGAAAATGATGTCAGAATCTGATCTTATCAGTTCAGGAGCAGCAGTATACTTAGTTTATTTATTTATTATTTATTTATTAGTGTTTAAGGTCACATATTTCTGCACAATGGCAAATCATGACCACGACAGGTTTACGGGTGGAAGAAGCCAGAGTAACTGGAGAGAACCACTGAACAACAGCAAGCAACTGCCAGCTCCACAACAGACTAACTCCACACACGCAGGATTAGCCGTGGTTGAAGACAAGTGCACCATTGACGTACAGTATGCCTTAGTACACACCGCCACCATGCCTCCACGTGGGAAATGGTGGTGAAGTGTCTTGCCCAAGGACACAACACAGTTGCCGCATTGGAACCAAGGATCTCTCAGCTTACAGCCTGCACCTCTACCTACTGAGCCACCATGCCCACAAATAGTTTATTGCAGTTATGCTACAACTTATTTTGACTTGTACTGTAGTCAGTGTTTGTTCACTTACCAACTAACTCTTTACTATGAGTCATTCTTTTTTTATGGTTATAAATAAGATCATCTCTAATATGCGACTAATCCTTTGCACTGCATGGCCTCGGTGAGAGTAGTTTATTATGTGGTGTGTGATATGGCTGTTACAAACTTTTAATAACTAGACAGTGTGTCTAACCCTGTAGTTACACTTTTTGGTTATAAGACCTCACAAAGTAGATCTTCTGTTTCTCAGGCCATTTTTTGTAAAATTGCATGCGGACGGGCGTTTTTTAATTGTCTTTTTGTTATTATTTCTTTACCATTAAAAAGTTCATTTTTTTGGTTTGTTTTATGCTTTAGGCCTCATAATCTACAGAATAGCATGGGTAGAGGTTGATTACATTCCTTGAGTGCAAGAAGGCTTTGCAATGCTAAAGCATTGCAAAGCCTTCTTGCACTCAAGGGACAGTTTTATTAACTTGGGTAAAATATCAGACATAAACCATCTGATTTTGATTTTTTAAAGTTTGGATTGGTTATAAAAAGAGAGCATACGGCAGCCAAAAGGACCATGCGGGAGGGCCTGAGAAACAGATTTTTATTTTTTTTAGGCCTAATAAATACAGATTATCATGATTATGTGCATGTCCTGTGATTTGTATCAGATTCGAGGTGGTGTCCAGAATGGGACCTCAACAGGTGGCTTTGCCGACTAGTTGTGATCCAGGCCTGGCATTCTTAAAAATGCAGGAGGGCTCAAAATCGCTCTCCTCACATTGTCTATGGGAGCGATTAGCTCTCCTCAAGCTTACAAAAGCTAAATGTGGCAAAATTAAGTTGTACTATTAATGAATTCTGCCTAGTGGGTCTTGTACATTTTATGTGGTGCTGCTAACCAGGTAGTCTCTGTGAGACGGCTACACTGCTCCTCCCACACCTCCGGGCCTTGGTAAGGCCCGGAGGTGTGGGAGGGACAGTGTGGCCATATTGCAGACCATTAACATAGCATATATCTGAAAACCTGTGGGTTTTAGGAATAGGCTGTTGTGGTAATCATTATTTTCTGACGCTAGGAGGTCTATTTTTCGCCCTCCTCAGTTTTTTTAAGGCGAGCAGTAGGTGAGCGAATAAATCACTCTCCTGAAAATACCAGGTCTGGTGATCCCATTTTGGACACCACAGAGAATCTGATGCAAATCACAGGACATGCATATTATCATGATAATTCATTTATCTAACAATCCTGTCATACAAACAGATTAAATCTTAAATTATTAATACAGTTTTGGGACATAATGTTGGGTAAGAAAAAGTTTTTAAAAAAACATATTTTATGGAACTATATTGTTGCGTTACAGCAATTGTCAAAGTTGTGTTGTCAAAGTATTCACTTTAAGTGTCACTTCCTTTGATGAATTCTGCTGTTTCTATTTATTGTGGGGGGGGGGGGGGGGGGATTGGCTATTAATAGTTCTGTCACTATCTGTAAGGAATTTTGTTTTGTAAGTGATCAGCTGAGTCAATCACTGAAATGTACATAGAATGTATTCATGCACCTGTTATGATAGCCTGTCACGTTAAAGGAAACAAGTTGTCTATATGATATGGAGTCATCTCTATGATACGGAATTGGAACACATTATGTGATAAGTACTGATTCTCATGGTTTTCAGGCCCAAATCTATATGATTGTTATATAAATCGTGATCTACCCTTAGAACCCGGAGCGAGACTCGGATACATATTTTGTACATCCACATAATGGTAATAATCGTTTTATCTTACAATATATTGGGATAAGTCAAGAATGTAGACGAATATATAACGAACTATTTATTCGTACGGATGAACAAAAAGAAAAAAAATGGAACTCACGCAAAAGGAATGTGCTTGTATCCAACTCCCTGATACAAACATCTGTATCAGGGGGTCAGATACATGACAATTGTGGAGTTAATACAGACAAAATACATGTTGATTGTAAGATAAAACTCATTATTAACTGAGTAACTAACCATGTGAACTGTACAGTCTTAAAGTGTAAATCTCATCTACATCAACTCTTTACCCAACGTAATGGCGGAAATCAGTCAGTACCATTCTGAAAAAGCATTCTAACTCAGCTCAGGATCTGTCATTGGAATGGATTGCGGATTCCAAAAATTAAAACATATATTTTCAACAAGAAGTGGGCCTATCCCCATGGTGCATAACGCGAAACAATGGCAAGAGAAGAAATACACCATGATACTGCGAAAACGTTTCCCATAAACAATCTTCATTCCAAATTTCACTGAGATCCAATAAACCTGAGATATGAGGCAAACAGACAAAAAATTGGCTTTTCCGTATTTTCAAATCGACATAACTCACAGAAAAAATATTCCAACAGCAAAACAGAATTTTTTATTATAGACCTCAGGAATATGGAACAGGCACCTGCTTGGTCATGTGTTAACCCTTTACCCAATGTAACGGCCAAAACCGGCCAGCGCTATTCTCAAAAATCGCCAATTAATTTTCAAAATATTTTCATTTTTTGTCTCAAAAACATAGGTTATGACCCCTCGTTGGAACGAGCTCATCGAGCTCGTTCCAACGAGGGGTCATAACCTATGTTTTTGAGACAAAAAATGAAAAAATTTAGTTATTCAAGAATTTTTTTTGCAAGTGTCATCTGCTTTTCATGTTAGGTAAAGGGTTAATATACATACTTGCAGTGATACTCTACCATTTACTAACAGATTCATGGCAGTTCATTGCATTCCTTATACATGGGTTTGTTAAATTGTTCATACAGCATCTTTGGAAAAAAAATTCAAGGCTTTTTTTCAAGACAAAAACACATTTTTTTCAAAGGATCAAGATAACTGTACTTTTCTGCCCACCCAGACATGACCCAAACCAAAATTATTTTTGGAACATTTCTGCAAACACAAATGGTCTGTGGCCATCAAAAGACCTAGTTGTATAAAAAAAAAAAAAAAGAAAAGAAGATGCTTTTGGTATTGTACCTTAACACTTGCATTGAGAAATGCTATAAATTCAAGGTTCTTTTCTTAACCTTTTACCTAACACGAAAAGCAGACGACACTTGCAAATTCTTTTTTTGTCTTTTTGAGTCAAAAACATAGTTTGTGACCCTTCATTGGAACGAGCTCAATGCACTCGATCCAATGAGGGGTAATAAGCTATGGTTTTGAGACAAAAAATGAAAAAAATAATGAAAATTGAATGGTGATTTTTGTAAATAGCACTGACCGGTTTTGGCTGTTACGTTGGGTAAAGGGTTAAAATAATTTCTAAAATATTGTATGGGTTTTCAAGGGTCAATTTCTAATTCAAGGCTTTTTCAGGAGAAACATCATTTTCAATAATTTTTCAAGAGCTGCGTGAACCATGGTTAACTAACACTTATGATTTAACACCAAACCTTTCCCTCTGTCACATATCTGTGATTTGTTGGTCAACTTTACAACTGATCGCTTGTTTCCTTGTAATTTAAAGGTTTTCTTTTTGGCCTCATAATCTACAGAATAGCATGGGTGGTGGTGTATTCATACCTCGAGTGTAAAGTCTTACTCAAGGGACAAATTAATAAATTTTATTAACTTTGGTAAAATAGACATAAACCATTTAATTCTGATTTTATTGTTTACACTGGTTATAAAAAGAGAGAATGTGGCAGCCAAAAGGACCATGCAGGAGGACGTGAGAAACAGATTTTTAACTTCTTTAGGCCTAATGGAAGGTTTATGGTTTATCAAGAGAACATACACTATTAGTTACCTGTATTCCTAATAATATAATCTAATACCACTAGTCGTTCAAATAAATGCTGAAATCTTTTGGACGTTGATACTGGAAGTGATTCTGCATCAAATTTCCGTAACCAATGATCAGCATCTTTAAAACTATTTACGAATAGCTGGAATGAGCCTTTCTGTAACAAAAGAGAGAAAAACAATTAATTATAATTTATTTATTTATTGGTGTTTAGACCCAACAAAGAGTATCTTCTGTTTCTCAGGCCATTTTTTGTAAAATTGCATGTCGGTGGGCAGCTTTTTATTTTATTTTTGTAATTATTTCTTTGCCATCAAAAGTTCATCTTCTTGTTTTGTTTCATGTTTTAGGACTCATAATCTACAGAATAGCATGGGTGGTGGTATATTTCGTCCATTGAGTGCGAGAATGCATTGCAATTCTAAAGCATTGGAAAGGCTTGTTGCACTCATGGGACAAATTTATCAATTTTATTAACTTGTATTGGGTAAAATATTAGACATAAACCATTAAATTTGTAATTTCTTAAGTTTGCATTGGTTATAAAGAGAGCATACAGCAGCCAAAAGGACAAAGCATGAGGGCCTGAGAAACAGATTTTTAACTTTTTTAGGCCTGAAGGTCACATGTTTCTGCACAATGGCTAACCATGACCACAACTGGCACAACATGGATATAAAGTCAAGACCAATCAAACGTTTATACCCATGTTGCGCATTTTCTAGGATTTCCACCCCAGGCATTGGTTACCAAGTCCTATTTTACCAGTACAACAGAGCTTGATTACCACAGTACACAAGCACAGGTTCACTTCCCGGGGTTTTCATGGGGAGCACTAGTTATAAAAGTCAACTTTTATTTATTTGACAGTATATTGAAGTTTACTGACACTTTCAACAGTCAGGATCAAACTGTGTTGGAAAGTTTTATAAGGGGAGGAAGCTTGAGTAGCTGGAGGGGAGCACCAAACAGAAGAAACTAACTGTTTGACTTTTCAACTTAATACACAGTTCCCACACAAAGCAGTAAAAGAATTTCACATCACATCAGCGTTAAGAGAATGTTTACACCACAGTTGAAATTTTCTTCAATGAACACTGTATTGGCAGCAGATTTCCCGGTGATGTTATTTCACCATGAATACCAGTTGATCATGTGATTTATCCCATGAATACCAACTGATCATGTGACATTCCAACATCGCAAATTGATATTATGCACTAACTTGGTTTTCCAGAGTCTATTTTTAAAGCCCGTAGTTTCCATTCATGTCCTATAAATAGACAGTTGTCAATGCAAACAACTTTCTGTTTCCTCGATTGAATGCAGTCTCTCAGAATCGAGTCTCTTCAGTGCTAACCAACAAGCAGAATTGCTTCTGTTCAAACAATGAAATTTTTCAACAATAAATTTTATTTATTAAATTATTATGGTGTATCTTTTCTTATCAGTTATGCGTTTTGGCAACACAATTTGCTGAAATGTATCATTCGCATGAAGCGACGATGCAATTTTTTTGATGAAATAGACAACTGGTTACAAGCACTTGCTTCAATCAAACTTTGAAACAAAAAACGAAAATATTTTCACACATTTTAAAAATAAGAGCAAAATGAAAGTGTCAATGACACTGTAGCTCAACTTGTCAAGACAAAGACATGCGCATGTATAGTATGTGACACAGCAATGACAAACATCTAGGTAATGACCTGATAACAAAGGTACATATAACGTATTGTAATGGTCTGTACATAAATACTGACCGTTGCCTGTAACAAATGTATAGGTAAAGTATTGTAAAGGTGGGTGACAGTCAGATGCTAAACTAGAAAAGAAAACTTTGAGTCCCAGAGTGCGTCTGACTGAACCCCAAAATATTTGTTCTCATAGCACAGTGATAACAAAGGCACCCCAAAACACACTCGTTCCTGTCCCAAGGTGAAAACAAAGGTACCCAAGAAGTTTTGTGAAGATCAATTCATAAATACGAGCTGTATAGAACTTGTGACAAAAAAACTGATTGGACCTAATTTTGGTACAAAATGGCCACTGGCAGCCATCTTGAATTTTGGACCGTACCCAGAAACACTCATTCTCGTCCCAAGGTGATAACAAAGGTACCCAAGAAGTTTTGTGAAGATCGGTTCATAAATACAGCCTCTACCCTGAGCCGTATTGACATGTGTGCTCACATTGTGCAAGTAGCACTGAATAAGTCACTGAATAAGTCAAAGTTCATCTAATTTGCATAATTTCTGCACGAAAAAACCCCCCTTAGAATATGTGATGTATTCTATGTTACTAAACATTCATACAAAAATTTATTCAAATCAGAACTTTCATACAGAAGTTCTGTACAAAAGACTGATTGCACTAATTTTGGTACAAAATGGCTGCTGGTGGCCATCTTGAATTTCGGACCACACCCAAAAACACTCGCTCTCATCCCACGGTGATAACAAAGGTACCCAACAAGGTTTGTAAAGATTGGTTCATAAATATGGCCTCTAGTCTGAGCTGTATAGAAGTTGTGTACAAAAAACTGATTAGACCTAATTTCGGTACAAAATGGCCACTGGCAGCCATCTTGAATTTTAGACTGCACCCAGAAACACTCGTTCTCGTCCCAAGGTGATAACAAAGGTACCCAAGA
Organism: Pictodentalium vernedei; assembly: GCA_031216915.1. Lineage (NCBI taxonomy): Eukaryota > Metazoa > Mollusca > Scaphopoda > Dentaliida > Dentaliidae > Pictodentalium > Pictodentalium vernedei. Next base: position 500,496,150 of record CM062295.1, read on the forward strand.
CATTTCGTGAAGATCAGTTCATAAATACAGACTCAAGTCTGAGCCGTATTGACATGTGTACTTAATGTGTGTAAGTCGCACTGAAATATCAAAGTTCATCTAATTTGCATAATTTCTGCACGAGAAAAAAACCCGTATTATATGTGATGTATCCCATGGTACTAAACATTCACACAAAAAATTATTCAAATCAGCGCTTTCATATGGAAGTTCTGTGCAAAAATCTGATTGCACCTAATTTTGTACAAAATGGCTGCCATCGGCCATCTTGAATTTCGGACCGGACCCAAAAACACTCGTTCTCGTCCCACGGTGATACCAAAGGTACCCAAGAAGTTTCGTAAAGATCGGTTCATAAATACGGCCTCTATATAGCCGTATTGGCATTTGCACTTACAGTGCTGAAATTAACACCAAACAAGAGGCCCCACGTGGCCTTAATCGCTCACCTGACAAAGTGATTCTAAGAAGTATTTTAGGTCACCTTCACCATGTCATGCCTCATCAACATTAACTGGTTGAGTGATAGATTTTGTTTTAAGTTCAACATTTGTTACCTAAAATTAGTTTTATTTAAAATCATTGGTGTGTGGCCAATCTCCAATGATTTTTAATAAAGCAAATTTATCTCTGCAGACAAACTGGTTTAGCATGAAGCACAAACAAGGAATGTGAAGAGATAGCCTTGGACATCTCTCCCCAACTGTGGATATCTTCCATGTGCTACATGTACATATTTGCATGCAAGAAAACAAAAATTTTCACAAATTTTCCAAAATATTAGTTTTTTTTATCATCATTGGAACAAGCTCAAACAGCTTATTCCAATAGGGGTATGGGAAGATCAGGTATATTTTTGAGACAGAAATGTGAATATATAAATAATGGTGTTTTTTTTGTGAATGATGCTGGAGAATTTTGCGTAAAGATATGGTAAATGGTTTGTTCTAGATACAGAATGATGCAAAAGTATTTAAATTTGATTAGGCAAGTTGTTCCTATAATGCATTTAAAAATTGAAGTAACTGTTTTTTTGCTGCCGAACTTTTAGATGTGTGTGTCTGTGTTTGTGTGTGTTTGTGTGTGTTGTGTGTGTGTGTGTGTGGGGGGGGGGGGGGGGTAAGAGTGTTCTTGCAAACAAAATTCCTGAATAAATAGAAAATTTTATTTTTTGTGTGAAAGACATAGTGCGTGAATGTTGATTGGAACAAGCTTAGAGAGCTCATTTTAATGTGCAGTCATAAAGCTGTGTTTTATGTACGAAATTCTGGAATAACTAAAAAATTGCTTTTTTGACTCAAAAAGCATGGTGTGCGACCTCTCATTGGAATGAGCTCAAAAAGCTCATTCCAATGGGGTATTTACAAGCGATAAGTACATGTATGTTTAAGAGACAAAAATTAAAATTTGAATAGCGATTTTTGCGAAGAATGCTGACAAGTTTTGGCAGTTATGCTGGTAAAAAGGTAAGATATGCAAAGTGGTTGTTTTTTAGAGGCGACATTTAATTAAGGGGAATTAACCCTTGATTACTGAGGTAACTTCTAAAAGTACTGAAATTTCATGAAGCAATGTGAATAACAGACAACAGTTGCCTAAAAATTTCATGAATAACTAAAATTTTTATTCTTTTGTCTCGAAAACATGGCATATGACCTTTGTTGGAATGAGCTGAATGCGTGTGTTCCAATGAGGGGTCATAAAATTTGAACGGAGATTTGTGTGAATAATGCATTAGTACTGCTAGATTTGGGTAAACGGTTCACCCTGGATACCACCCCTTCTATAGTAGATCTTTTCTGCAAATTTTGTCTAAGATTCTATCAACTTTACAAATAAATACGTTCATGAATCACAATCAGATCCACCCCACAATGTTGCATACCAAATATCAAAAGATTCTGCCTGCTGGATCTGGAGAAGAAGATTTTTTAAGAAATATGCCTGAAATGCACTAAGTTAAAATTTGGGCTCCTATACGGAGCCCAAATATAAACCCAGGGGGCCGATTTGAACAAACTTGAATCAGATCCACCCCACAATGTTGCTTACCAAATATGAAAAGATTCTGAAGCTGGATCTGGACAAGAAGATTTTTTAAGAAATTTGCCTAAATGCACTAAGTTCGAAATCGGGCTTCTATACTGAGCCCAAATATGAACCCAGGGGGCCGATTTGAACAAACTTGAATCAGATCCACCCTACAATGTTGCATACCAAATATCAAAAGATTCTGCCTGCTGGATCTAGAGAAGAAGATTTTTTAATAAATTTGCCCGAGATGCACTAAGTGCGAATTCAGGCTTCTATATTAAGCCCAAATATGAATCCAGGGGGCCGATTTGAACAAACTTGAATCAGATCCACCCCGCAATGTTGCATACCAAATATCAAAAGATTCTGCCTGCTGGATCTGGAGAAGAAGATTTTTGAAGAAATTTGCCCGAAATGCACTAAGTTTGAATTCGAGCTTCTATAGTGAGCCCAAATATGAATCCAGGGGGCCGATTTGAACAAACTTGAATCAGATCCACCCCGCAATGTTGCATACCAAATATCAAAAGATTCTGCCTGCTGGATCTGGAGAAGATGATTTTTTAAGAAATTTGCCTGAAATGCACTAAGTTCGAATTCGAGCTTCTATAGTAAGCCCAAATATGAATCTAAGGAGCCGATTTGAACAAATTTGCATCAGATCCATCCCACAATGTTGCATACCAAATATCAAAAGATTCTGCCTGCTGGATCTGGAGAAGAAAATTTTTTAAGAAATTTGCCTGAAATGCACTAAGTTCGAATTCGAGCTTCTATAGTAAGCCCAAATATGAATCTAGGAAGCCGATTTGAACAAACTTGAATCAGATCCATCCCACAATGTTGCATACCAAATATCAAAAGATTCTGCCTGCTGGATCTGGAGAAGAAGATTTTTTAATAAATTTGCTTGAAATGCACTAAGTTCAAATTTGGGCTCCTATACTGAGCCCAAATATAAACCCAGGGGGCCGATTTGAACAAACTTGAATCAGATCCACCCCGCAATGTTGCTTACCAAATATGAAAAGATTCTGCCTGCTGGATCTGGAGAAGAAGATTTTTTAAGAAATTTGCATGAAATGCACTAAGTTCAAATTCGAGCTTCTATAGTGAGCCCAAATATGAATCTAGGAATCCGATTTGAACAAACTTGAATCAGATCCACCCCACAATGTTGCATACCAAATATCAAAAGATTCTGCCTGCTGGATCTGGACAAGAAGATTTTTTAAGAAATTTGCCTAAATGCACTAAGTTCGAAATCGGGCTTCTATACTGAGCCCAAATATGAACCCAGGGGGCCGATTTGAACAAACTTGAATCAGATCCACCCTACAATGTTGCATGCCAAATATCAAAAGATTCTGCCTGCTGGATCTGGAGAAGAAGATTTTTTAAGAAATTTGCCTGAAATGCACTAAGTTCGAAATTGGGCTCCTATACTGAGCCCAAATATTAACCCAGGGATCCGATTTGAACAAACTTGAATCAGATCCACCCCACAATGTTGCTTACCAAATATGAAAAGATTCTGCCTGCTGGATCTGGAGAAGAAGATTTTTTATGAAATTTGCCTGAAATGCACTAAGTTCGAATTCGGGCTTCTATAGTAAGCCCAAATATGAATCCAGGGGGCCGATTTGAACAAACTTGAATCAGATCTACCCCGCAACGTTGCATACCAAATATCAAAAGATTCTGCCTGCTGGATCTGGAGAAGAAGATTTTTGAAGAAATGTGCCTGAAATGCACTAAGTTCGAATTCAAGCTCCTATAGTGAGCCCAAATATGAAACTAGGGAGCCGATTTGAACAAACTTGAATCAGATCCACCCTACAATGTTGCATGCCAAATATCAAAAGATTCTGCCTGCTGGATCTGGAGAAGAAGATTTTCAAAGAAATTTGCCTGAAATGCAGTAAGTTCAAATTTGGGCTCCTATACTGAGCCCAAATATAAACCCAGAGGGCCGATTTGAACAAACTTGAATCAGATCCACCCCACAATGTTGCATACCAAATATGAAAAGATTCTGCCTGCTGGATCTGGAGAAGAAGATTTTTTAAGAAATTTGCCTGAAATGCACTAAGTTCGAAATCGGGCTCCTATACTGAGCCCAAATATGAACTCAGGGGGCCGATTTGAACAAACTTGAATCAGATCCACCCTACAATGTTGCATACCAAATATCAAAAGATTCTGCCTGCTGGATCTGGAGAAGAAGATTTTTTAATGTTTTTCCCATTGCCTACAGTGTTAAAAAGTGCTGACTCAGCACTTTTTCAAAGTCCCGAAACTGTACCCTATGATAAAACCGATGGCAATTTTTTTTTACCAATCCTTTCTGTTGGTCCTAAGGAAGCTGCACACCAAATAAAAATTCTCAGTGCCGTGCAGTTTTGGAGATATGGGCGTTTAAAATTTTTTCTATTTTTAGCTCCTGCGGTTCCCACGGGGCTGCGGGAAAAAGTTTTTTTGCATAAATCAAGTACTCATGACCCAATAAGCCCTCACATAAAATTTGGTTCAAATCAGCCTCTCGGTTTGGAAAATAGAAATTTTGGGCGGGGCAAAAAATTTTGCCCCTCCCATAACGACTCCAAGTATAGCCCCACAAACTTCTCTTGAACAAATCTGAGTCTACACCTCAAAAGGAAGCTGCACACCAAATATCAAGTCTCTGCTACTGCTGGTTCATGAGAAGAAGATTTACAAAGATTTTGGTGCCCCTTGGGGGCGTGGCACCACCCAGGAGGAGGGGCAACTTCATTTGAACAAATCTGAATTGGCATTAGGTAATAAACATTTAGCCAACATTTGAATAAAATTGGGCTAGTGATTTAGGAGGAGAAGTCGATAATGTAAAGTTAACGCCGGACGGACGACGACGGACGACGGACAGAAAGTGATTAGTAAAGCTCCCCTTGAGCTTCGCTCAGGTGAGCTAAAAACATCAAAATTAGTCTAATTTGCACAATTTACGCACGAGAAAAAAACCCGTATTATATGTGATGTACCCCATGGTACTAAACATTCATACAAAAAATTATTCAAATCAGAGCTTTCATATGGAAGTTCTGTACAAAAAACAGATTTCTGCATCATCGGTACAAAATGGCGGCTGGCAGCCATCTTGAATTTTGGACCGCACCCAAAAACACTCGTTCTCGTCCCACGGTCATAACAAAGGTACCCAAGAAGTTTCGTAAAGATCGGTTCATAAATACGACCTCTAGCCCGAGCCATAGCCAATTGTTGACGTACGGACAGATGGACAGACGGCCAGACGGACGGACGGACGGACAGACGGACGACGGGCCATGACAATAGCTCAATTTTGACTTCGTCAAAGTTGAGCTAAAAATCCATTTTTTCTTCTCATAATAACCAAAATATTTTTGACAAAACTATATGATGTGACCCCTCATTGGAATGAGCTCCTTCCAGTAAGGTCTAAGGAGTCACATCATATTCATATGGTTTTGCTGGAATACCTAATAAAAAAATTTTCTACTGCTCAGTGAGTCCCATTTTGTAAATTATGAGGGCATGTGCAGCTGTCTCCATATATGAAGGGTTAACAAGTATCTTGGTTTCATTAAGTCTACAAAAATGATAAGCAATAGAAAAATGAGAGAATAACAAATTTGTCAGAAAAAAATGCTTCTTGTATTACAAATGAAGGAAATTACAAAATTGAGTGATGCGATGCTGTACTTAACCCTTTAAACTCTAGTGGTATCTTCCATGCCAGTTCAGTGGAAGAACTTGGAAGAGTCCATATTCACTATTTGGGGTGGACCTATCAATATTTAAAATGTGCAGCCTCGGAGCTACACATTGAAAATATTGATGGGGCTACCCCACACATTTACTGAACAGCCATCCTATATAATGATGTTATGATGTATCATATTCCTGACCGGAAAATGGCCCCTAGCGTTCAAAGGGTTAATATTCAGGCACTGTTGAAAACTGGAAACCAATAATTGGACACAAATACATAATTTATTTCAAAACCTCCTGAATAAATAATCATTTCTTGCTCTTTAATATTATTTTATTACAATTCAGTGGCTAGTGAATATTTGTGAGCACCAATAAGGCGTGAGAAAATAATGTCTCAAAATATGAAATTAATGAATAATTGACTGATACTGCAAAATCAAGCCTGAAAATAAGCAGACTGTCATCTGCAAAATGAGGTCCCTAGAGGGTGAATTTGGTGAATATACCCTGCACAGCGGGGTAGCATCACAAAATTTACCCTCTGTGAACCTCAGTCTGAATCAAGGTCTGAAGCCAAAACAGAAAGATGTACCAAGAGGATAAATTGGCCCACTGTGTGGGATAGCATCAGCAAATTCACCCTCTGGGGACCCTATTTTGCAAATGACAGGTTACTTATATTCAGGCTTGCTGCAAATTAAAATTGTGTAACAAACTTCACAGAAAGATGTAATTTTCTTCAAATTGTAGATTATTTATTATGGACATGTATTATTTAGGCAAAGACAGATATGGCTCTTTCTTTTCCAACTCCAATTTTCACAACCGTTGTTTTCAATTTTACCAATAAATGTTTTATTAGTAGTAAATGAATTACAAAAAATCATACATGTAATACCTGAAAATTACTTTACCTTGTTTGAAAATAATATTTAAGATGTTTGCCTATTGTGGTAAATGGGTCATTTAAGCAGTAAACAACACAGTAGTATGAATTATATTTTTTCTTCTATTTATTTAAATGAACTGTACATATATAAACATTCAAACATTTTGGCCCTTTGAGGTGATTCGGTCTGCTTCACAATACAGCGTAGAATTAGGAGAGCACCACGATGTGGTGATATCATCAGGTGTGACCAAGGTATGAATACTGCAGTGTCACACAAAGACATGTTATTGAACTAGCACCTAGTTGCAAAGTCCACCATGGGTGAAGATTAGTATTGCAGCCTAGGTGACTGAAATGAATTGGGGAGACGATGCTGAGAACACAAAGTATTTTCAGCATCGCAACCGCCAGCCAGATCATGCAGCAAACCGAGTCACAGTGAGGCATGTCAAAAACAAAACATAAAGTACCCAAGAGAACCAGAAAAACGTGGCCAAGGCAGAAAGGGCAAGGAAGAAGGGGTATTGGTGGGGCTGATGGGTGGTTACTGAACAGACTGAACAGAATGTGTGTGCATTTCAAAGAAACGAGCGAGACTGATTTGGTCTAGCTGGGACTTGGTATATACAAGCAAGTTTTGCAATTCCCATTTCCATATTTGGTCATACCTCTTTGTAGTAGGCAGAAGTCGACACAAACATATACATACAGTGAGAATGAGAAAAAGAAACGCAACAATAATAGCATGCACCCAGACAAACAATATACTGAACAAAGTGGGGTGGGATGGGCAGAGTTGGGAAACGGAAGGTGAGGGCGGAGGGAAAAATAAATGAAAGTGTCAATGACACTGTAGCTCAACTTGACAAACTTGAACTTGGTAAGTTATAAATGAAATGGCAAAATTGAAGATCATTGGGACCAATGTCAGGTTTTTGCCAGTGGCAACATTTTTTGACAGAAACCGAAGAAAATCGATAGCTCCCATCTAGAGGCCTCGCCAAACAAGCATGCCAGGTTTCAAAGCAATCCGATCATAAATGTGCCCTGTAGGGTGTACAAAAGGGAAATATTGTGGTCTGACTAGACTAAATTCTAAGAACGTTGGCCGTGGCAACATTTTTTGACGGAAATGGAAGAAAATCGATAGCTCCCATCTAGAGGTCACCATAAATAAGCATACCAGGTTTCAAAGCAATCTAATCATAAATGAGCCCTGTAGGGTGAGCCAAAGGGAAATATTGTGGTCTGACTAAACTAAGTTCTAAGAATGTTGGCTGCGGCAACATTTTTTTATGGAAATTGAAGAAAATCGATAGCTCCCATCTAGAGGTCACCCCAAACAAGCATGAAAGGTTTCAAAGCAATCCGATCATAAATGTGCCCTGTAGGGTGTTCCAAAGGAAAATATCGAGTCTTCTGACTAAACCAAGTTCTAAGAACGTTGGCCACGGCAACATTTTTTGATGGAAATTGAAGAAAATCAGTAGCTCCCATCTAGAGGTCTCCCCAAACAAGCATACCAGGTTTCAAAGCAATCAAATCATAAATGTGCCCTGTAGGGTGTGCCAAAGGGAAATATTGAGGTCTGACTGAACTAAGTTCTACGAACGTTGGCCGTGGCAACATTTTTTGCCGGAAATTGAAGAAAATCGATAGCTCCCATCTAGAGGTCACCCTAAATAAGCATACCAGGATTCAAAGCAATCAAATCATAAATGTGCCTTGTAGGGTGTGCCAAAGGGAAATATTGTGGTTTGACTAAACTAAGTTCTAAGAACGTTGGACGCGGCAACATTTTTGGACAGAAATTGAAGAAAATCGATAGCTCCCATCTAGAGGTCACCCCAAACAAGCATGCCAGGTTTCAAAGCAATCCGATCATAAATGTACCCTGTAGGGTGTGCCAAAGGGAAATGTTGAGTCTTCTGACTAAACTAAGTTCTAAGAACGTTGGCCGTGGCAACATTTTTTTACAGAAATTGAAGAAAATCGATAGCTCCCATCTAGAGGTCTCCCCAAACAAGCATACCAGGTTTCAAAGCAATCTGATCGTAAATGTACCCTGAAGGGTGTGCCGAAGGGAAATATTGAGGTCTGACTAAACTAAGTTCTACGAACGTTGGCCGTGGCAACATTTTTTGCCGGAAATTGAAGAAAATCGATAGCTCCCATTTAGAGGTCACCCTAAATAAGCGTATCAGGTTTCAAAGCAATCAAATCATAAATGTGCCCTGTAGGGTGTGCCAAAGGGAAATATTGTGGTTTGACTAAACTTCAGTTCTAAGAACGTTGGCCGCGGCAACATTTTTTGACGGAAATTGAAGAAAATCGATAGCTCCCATCTAGACGTCACCCCAAACAAGCATAAGAAGTTTCAAAGTAATCTGATCATAAATGTGACCTGTGAGGTGTGCCAAAGGAAATTGTGGACGTACGTACTAACGTACTAACATACTAACGTACGTACGCCGACGGACGAGAAGTGATGGCAATAGCTCAGCTTGACTTTGAGCTAAAAAAACAGAAAAAGTTGAGCACGGTGCGTATGCCTGCGCAGAACACCACATGGACATGACAACAACCTGCGTCCATATGGCCCTCTGCACATGCACGACACCTTGGCGATGAAAACAGGAGCAAGAGCAAGCGGACAACCGCCAACGAAGCGAACAAGGCCTGGGTTCATCATGCCTACAGGGGCAACGCAATGTGCAGGCATGCACAGGTGACCACATGTACACGACAACAGCGACATGCACAGGTGGCCCACTGCGCAAGCCCGACGGTGCCGAACAGTAAGAGGGTCGATGTCGGGGTAATCTGACAAGTGCCATCTTAAAAGTGGTAATCGAGGGACCCTGAACACAAGTGGCTGCAAAGCCTGTGAGGGACACGACGCGCATGCCCGCACAGGACACCACATGTGCTTGACAGTAGCTAGGCACACGTGGCCGTCCATGCGTGCACACATGACACAGTGTCCGGGAACATGCAGGGGTGAGAGTAACAATAATATATATACCCCCAACCGAAACGCGAGCAAGTGGTCGGAAACATGGGCTGCCACGATGAAGCGGGTGCTCATACCTGCCTAGAACACCACATGTACAGGACAACGGTCATGTACACATGGCCTTCTGTGCCTGCATGACAATGACACCCTGAACATGAATATAATGGGAGTATCAATCCAAAGACCATCGCCCTAGTGTCTTGAGCAGGTGGTCTTCAACATGAGCAGCTGCTGCAGAAGTGGTGGCGCCTATTCTAAATGAGTGGCCATTGTAGTGGGAATCGGGGAGGCCAATAAGGGAAAGGAGTGCTTTCAACGACTGGATAAAAAGGGTGCGAGTGAGGGGAGATCCATTTGAAAGACAAAAAAGAGGTGCATCCGGTTGGAAGGAAGTTGATGGTTTGAGCGCAAAGTAAGCCAGGAGACTGTGGATGGGACAAACATCGTGCCCAGTCCAATAGAGCTGAATGGTAACACCTTTACGGAAGGGGTCACACTTTGAGGCCTTCAAGTGAAGCAAAAGGACTTGATCTGTCAAACGATATTGGATGTCACCCACACAGAGACTACAGGCTGGGTTGAAACGCAGACTATGGGTTGTAAATTTGTCACATCTAAGAAAACCAAAAAATGCGATGCAGCAAACAGCTTCCATTAAGGAATCAAAGTAGGGATCGCGAAAACCCCTGCGGAGGGCATGACATATCTGTCGCAAAATGCTAAAAGTAATAGGCAAACGACGGGTGGTAGAGGGTTTCTGTAAACGCTTAATACCACGCAGAAACATCTGTAATCGTGCAAGCTGCGAATCATCAGTGCGGGTAAATGGGGCAGGGATGCAAAAACGGACGCAGAAATAGTGGATGCCAGAAAGGTACAATTTTATAGTATGATAAGAAAGAGACTTAACACCATGACAATAGGCTGCATATGTCAGAAGGACGTCTTCGGAAACTTCTGAAGGAAATCCGCTGGGTGAAAGGGGTATCTTGTACGAGGTACAGAAGTCTTGAAAATGATGTAAAGCTGATGTATAAGTGTGTAGAGTGTTGTCGCTGACAGAAGCCTGCCACACCGCCGTCCTGATCAGGTTCAATTGAGGATCACTGCTGAAAATTCTGAAAGTGCGACGGGTCTCTGTGCAGCTTCTGGGGCCAGATGGTGGAATGCCTGGAAACGAGAAATAAGATCAGCGATAACCTTCTGCTTACCGGGGACATGTTCTGCATAAAACATGAAATTGTTAGTTGCTGCACACCATGTTAACCGACGCATTAATTTCATAATAAAAGTATGGCGGTAAGAGCTTCAACCCTTTTGTAACATATGTACCGTTGCCATATTGTCACAGTGAAAAACAATACGTTTTCTACTCCACGACTGTCCCCACAGAACAGCGGCCACCACAATGGGATATAATTCGAGCAAGGTCATAGAAAACTGATCCTGACAGCGGCGGATCTCTGAAAGAAACTCGGATGACCACTTCTCCTGAAACCAAGCACCCTGGAAATAGTCACCATAGCCCACCGAGGAGGCCGCATCTGTATACAGATGAAAGTCTGGTGCATGGGTGAAAGCATTCTCAAGAAATAAAGAAACTCCATTCTATCCAGTGAGAAATTCTCTCCACATATTCAGCTCACGTCGACAGCTATGATTGAGGTATACAAAGTGGTGAAGTTTCTTGGCTTTAACAGACAGCGTTAACAAATGCGATATGAACGACCTACCTGGAATAATGACTCTACAAGCATAATTCAAATGACCAAGAAGACTCAGCAATTGAACCTTCTTGCACTTGGACCGTGCAATAAAGTCGGAGATGATCGTTTGAATGCAGTGTATTTTCTCGAAAGGAAGGCGGGCCTCCATGTTGTCAGAGTCAAGAATGATGCCAAGAAATTCCAGAGAAGTGGCTGGGCCAAGTGTTTTGTGGCCAACAATTGGAATATTGAGTTTATGAAAAATCATAGTCAACAAGGCCATAGTCCGGAGAGGCTCACCATCCGGGGGATCTATGGTCAGAAAATCATCAAGTTAATGCAGAATATGTGGAATATTGTAACTGTGTTGAGCAATCCAACATATCGCAGTAGATAGTTGGTCAAAGATTTTGGAACTTGAACGACTTCCAAAAACTAGGCGAACAAAAAAATAATACTGGTCCTTCCAGTGTATCCCATAGGGATTCCACAGGGATGGGAGTATAGGCAACAATTTAAAAGCATCAGTGATGTCGGTTTTGCACATCCAGGACCCGGGACCCAATTGGCAGATTAATTTAATGGCGTCATCAACTCAAACATAGGAGAGGGAAAAAGACTGCTTGTCAATAAGGTCATTCATGCTTGGTGTGGTCACATTATCATGAGGAGCCGAGAGGTCAACTATTAATCGTTTTTTGTGAGAATATTTTCCCTCAGCTATGCCAATGGGGCTAACGCAATGTGTAGGAAAGGGAGGGGAGCTATATGGCCCTAAGAGGTAACCCTTTTCTAGTTCCGTCTGAATAAGAGAATCAACAACGGAAGGTTGGTTGAGGGCAGATCTGAGATTTTTACATTCAAAGGAAATGGAAGGGATACTGCTAAGTCCAGTGTGGAAACGATTGGAGAAACCATCTAGGAGATAGTGTACAAACTTTCGATCTCGATGCATACATAATTCATGGGAAAGTTGAGCAATATTGATAGGAGTAGTTGCTGAACTGAAAGCTATTTGTAATAGTTGCTTGGAGTAGTGAGGGATCGACGCCGGATTTTCTCGAGTGCAATCCACATGTGAGAAAGCTGGAGTGTCGCTAGAACATTGATGTGAAATGGAGACATTGGTTAGCACATGAAAATTGTCATGCGGTGGACTTGAAGCCAATTGTTGTGAAGTCCCCAACACTGGAATAGCAGTCGAACTGGGGGAAAGAGTTTGAGATGTCACACCAGCACTGGACCCTGGCACTCCATCTGTAGCCACCTTGTCAATAAATGTATTACAAGATTGAGAACAGTGGAGGGTCAAGTCATCCTGTGAGAGTGGTACATGTACCTGTAGTCATTTCTGATTACCAGTCCCTTTGCAGTTGACAGAAGAATGTCCCCCTTTACATTGTAAACATATATGTACCAAATTGCATGATAGTCGGCTACATCCTTTTGATGCATTGTAATTATTACAAATCTCCTTTCCATTGTGTGTCACTCGCTGTCGACCCTGGGCATCCCAAGTATTTTTGGAAGGCCTCCTAGTATTCAACCCGGAGGGCCTCGAAAAATAAGATGTGTCAACCCGGGGGCAAAACTCGGTGGCATGGTCTTCCAGGTTGCAAATCCGACAGCGTAACATTTGATGGCCAGCAAATATAGTACTAAAGAGCTTGGTATCCCGCTTACTCCAATCTACTTTCTTTTTATTGTATAGCAGTTGATTGGCGGCTTGAGCTGCGAAAGCTTTGTGATATGAGTAAAAAAGTGTACCCCCAAATTGTTGAGCCATTTCAACAATTTCATTTTCGTAAGCATCAAGCTCCACATGCCCTGTCGGGTAATGTTCACACATGACAGATTTATATACCATAAATGCTGTTATAAATTCGCCAAGGGACAGTTGTCTGGACAACCTAGGGTCAGGGCGTAAATTAACTTGTCCGTCACCTGTGTTGACCAGACGCTGTTCAATACCGTAATGTGGTATCAACAAACATGCTAAATTAACATTTTTTCCGGATAAAATTTGACTACGTAAAGATGGGGACACAGTGTCTATTTTTTGTAAAGAATTTGGGTCCGCACCTTGAGAAGCCAGAAGTGAAGAAACTGGCATCGATGTTTCGGTCGACGTTGAACTTGAATTTGAAACAGGAAACTCCGAATCCACAAGGAAAGTGTCACGAAAAGCCGTCGCAGATAACAATGGAGGTGGTTGAGACGCCGGTTTTGTTGAGGCACACGTTTCCGGAATAATAGTAGAGCGGTCCGCCATGTTTTCCAAATTCAAGGCTTGTTGGAAAGAAGAAACCGATTCCTGTAATTTCGACAAAGATTCCTGAAGGTGTGTAATAGAGGTTCGTTGTGGTAATTCTCTACTTGACCTTGACACGTCGGTGGAAACAGCACTTCCGGATGCAGTAAAGGAAGGAATTAACTGCTCAACAGCAGACAGTTCGTCGATATGTGTGGGAGTTATCGACTTACCAGATACATTATCCAAATATAACTGGACAAGAAGCGATTTCTTCAGCTCTGTGGGTATCACGAAGCCATGGTTTAGCAATTGTGTTCGTAATTCGGCCGTTGTCCAATTTTCCGGAATTGCGTTATCTCAACTTTGTGAGGTAGTTCGTCTTTTTGTAGAATCTGACACACCCCTGTTGGTATTTTTTGAACTGTCTGATACTTTTGTTTGTGACCGTGTCACAAGCTCCGTAGATGGAAGCTGAAGTTTCCTTGTTTTGGGTTGTTTTATTGGACCCATAATGTAACTGTAAATTGAAAGTCCCGCAAACTTGAACGAAAAAACGTCCCCTACACATAATATCCACAGAATGAACAATGGCTTAAATAGACAACAGGCGATGTTGTCGACGCCGCACACACAAACGTAAACAGAGTGAAACCGAAAGTACATGTTTGTAGACTGTTGTTTAATCGTGAAACGATTGACAATGCGAATTACTGAACAGACTGAACAGAATATCTGTGCATTTCAAAGAAACGAGCGAGACTGATTTGGTCTAGCTGGGACTTGGTATATACAAGCAAGTTTTGCAATTCCCATTTCCATATTTGGTATACCTCTTTGTAGTTTTCCTGGAAACGTTTAGCTAGAATACCCATGTCACAACTCTGGAATGTCACCAGTAACACATGACAATGGATGGATTGTTCACGTCTAGAGAAAAATGCCATTCTACAGCCTGCAAGTCTGAGTCAGCTTGGAGGCAACAAATGGTAATTTTCAACAAACAAGGAAAGCCCAGTATTAACATTAAAATATCTGCACAGAACTTAGTTAAATTTATAGAAATAGCTCTTGGGGCGATACATGGTATAAAGCAACTCAGCTGCTTGTACCTAGCCTGGTATACATGGAAACCATATAAGATCAGTTTAATTAGTGAAAGATATTCTTGCTTCAGCTTAAACTTCCATTAATACAAATTGTATTAATTCTTAATGTATAGAATTAAAGTTCATGTTTGTAATTCAGCAGTGAAAATGGTGTGCTTCCCTTCCCCTTGAATTTAATATGTGATATGGTACAGATGGAAAAAAATCTACAATGCTGTCCTCCCCTCAGCTCAATTTCAAGAACGGAAAAGTGAGAAACATTTACTTATTCCCTCATATGATGGAGTGATAGGTAAGAGACAAATTTTGTTCATTGATAATGTTTCTACCTCCCCCCCACACACACACACACTTTACTGAAGAATATTCAAAGGAACCTTCACAGAAAAATTAAATTATTTGCTCTCCTCTCTTGAAAACACATCCCATTAACACAATAAGACATTCTATTTTTACAATCATACATCCCCCCTCACCCCACACACACACAAATACAAAGGAAAACATCCTCATATAACTAATTATACTTTTACAGGGTTCATACACTCAAGGACATAAAAAATTCAAGGATTTTTAGTCCCCTACGGGAACAGTAAGGGGACTATAGGATTGTCTGTCCGTCCATCTGTCTGTCTGTCCGTCCGTCCATCCATCTGTCCATCTGTCTGTCTGTCTGTCTGTCTGTTTTTTATGTTACCACCTATCCCTCCAACATGCTTTAAGCTACACCTTTCATATTTGGTACATGGATAAATGGTTCTGAGGGGATGATGCACGCTCAAAATTTGTTTTTAAAAATCCAAGATGGCGGAATCGCGGCCATTTTTGTTGTGTTTTTTAAGCTTTTTTTTCTCTATTTTCATGTTACCACCCCTCCCACCAACATGGTTCAAGCTACACCTTTCATATTTGGTACATGGATAAATGGTTCTGAGGGGATGATGCACACTCAAAATTTGTTTTTCAATCCAAGATGGTGGAAAGGCGGCCATTTTTGTTGTGTTTTTTAAGCTTTTTTTCTCTATTTTCATGTTACCACCCCTCCCACCAACATGGTTCAAGCTACACTTTGCATATTTGGCACATGGATAGAGGGTTGGGAGGGGATGATGCACATTCAATATTTTTTCTTCAAAATCCAAGATGGCGGCATGGCGGGTATTTTTGTTGTGTTTTTTAAGCTTTTTTCTCTATTTTATGTTATCACTGCTTTTAAGCTTTTTTCTCTATTTTATGTTACCACTGCTCCCTCCAACATGGTTCAAGCTGCACTTTTCATATATGGTACATGGATAAAGGGGTTGTGAGGGGATTATGCACGCTCAGTATTTTTTTTTCAAAATCTAACAGCTGTCTGTCTGTCCGTCCGTCTGTCTGTCTGTCTGTCTGTTTTTATGTTACCACCTCTCCCTCTAATATGCTTCAAGCTACACCTTTCATATTTGGTACGTGGATAAATGGTTCTGAGGGGATGATGCACAGTCAATATTTATTTTTCAAAATCCAAGATGGCAGAATGGCGGCCATTTTTGTTGTGTTTTTTAAGCTTTTTTCTCTATTTTATGTTACCACACCTCCTTCCAACATGGTTCCAGCTACGCCTTTCATATATAGTACATGGATAAAGGGTTGTGAGGGGATTATGCACGCTCAATATTTTTTTTTCAAAATCCAAGATGCTTATATATTCTTGTGTCTTCTGTGACAAAAACACCTTATGTCACAAAAGCGCCGAAGGGGACTAATACCACCTCGGTGGTCAAAAACTTGTTTCTCTGAAAATTGAATTGATTTTTTTAACAAAGGTTTCTTAAGTTAAATTTAAATGAATTTTTCATCAAATCTAGTCATGGCTGCTTCACAGCAGCCATAACTAGATTTGATGAAAAATATCTTAAATATACTTAGTGGGTTAAGAGTTAAAGTAGGTAGGATGTTTTGTAAAAATTATATTCCGTCAGAAAACTGCACCTTGAAAAATGGTAATATGTCCTTGAAATTAGTTCCATGGTTTGAACAGGTCCAAATTTAGGGTTTTTTTTTTTTAACATTTTAGACCTAAAATGAAATAATCTTGACTTTTGAAAGTGTTACAAAATATCAAATTGCAAGAAAAGATCAAATCCCAACAAATGAAATTTGTGAAAACTAGCAAGAATGCATGATTGTTTTTTGGGGATTTACTATAAGCTCACTTTCACCATCTATGGCTATAACCAAGCCAGAAAATAAGCAGACAGTCATCTGCAAAATGAGGTCCCCAGAGGGGGAATTAAGTGATGCTACCCTGCATAGCAGAGGGTGAATTTAGGGATGCTACCCTGCATAGTAGGGTAGATCACTAAATTTACCCTCTGTTAACCACAATCTGAATCAGAGTCTCAAAACTAAACAGAAAGAGGTATCCAGAGGATAAAGTGGCCCACTGTATGGGATAGCATCATCAAATTCACCCTCTGGGGACCTCATTCTGCAACCAATATATTCTATAACCAAGCCTGGAAATGGGTGCTTTCACATTAAGGGTTGCCCAGTTTGGGACAAACTTGTTGAAAAAAGATTTACACTTAATAATTGATTGAAGTGCCATGTAATGTTGTCAAAATATTGTGGAATATGAAAATATCAACCCCAAGGCTACAGATATGTCAGGAAAAAAATTATGGAACATCATTGTATGAAGACCATGCAATTTTTTTCAAATCTGAACTTTAATTCTCAACAAAGTAAAAGTGCAATCGAACAAAACTAATCTAAAAAAACAGCTTCAGTCAGCAAGCCAATATATTGCTGCCACAAAAAAGAACACGGAATGTAACATAAGCACATAATAATTCTGGGAAAAGTATTTTCACCTCAGATGTGACCATTTCTTGATCAATCCACCTGGTTCTAAGCTCTGTTCTTTTAAAAACATAATTGATATTAACATTTTATTTCTCTTATTTGATGACTGAGATACATTCGAAATGATAACAAAAAGTATTAATCTGTTTGGGGATTGAGTTTTTTAGGAATCCCTATTTCAAAATAAGTATTAATCTCTGTTGCGGAGAGGACAAATGTTTTGACACTTTTCTGTAGGCATAAATTAGATCCAGAATATCTCAGAAAGCAGGTCTAATGATTTGTACTTCATCAGCAATAATTTTTAAAATCCTATTATGTATTTTAAAATGTATTTTATGTTTTATTTACAGTACAACAGATATAAAATGTATCAAACCACACTTCAAGATTTAGAAACTTTTGGGGACAAAATTCACCTCTTTGTTGCAATGCAAACACATGGCTGCCTTGTGTATTACTTGTGAATATAACTGTCACTTAACGCAATTTAGAAGAGCCATAATATATGCAGAAGCATTTAAATCAGAAGGAATTATGTGTCATTCAATTTTGTTTCGGAGAGGACTTTTTTTTGACAAATAATTCTTTTGCAGAAGCCAAATCTTCTTGAGACAACACATAATTCCTTGCTGAGTTACCTTCAAGCAGAGGTGACTGAAAAAGACAGATAACATCTTGTTCTTGTACATGACATCTGTCTGGCTTAGAAGGCCACACAAACTTGTTTATACCAGCAGATTTCATAAAATTCATGGATACATCTCTGTGTGTTAAATCTTTGGACTCAACCTGGCCAAGGTACCAATCACAGTCATACATAGCTACTGCCCAACAATTTTGACCAGGCTGCATGTCCTCTAGCTTAATAGTATAATCTTGATCAGCTGAGGCAATATATTCATGATCACTGATTGAACATTCATTTGTATCTGTGGATGTCTGCAGGTTTGAATATATCCAGTCACTCACAAATCCAACTGAAGTACAAGCAGTAAGGCTATGCTCTGATACACAGCCTGAGCCTATGCAAAAATCACAAAAACATGACAAATCTCTAGTACAGACCTCATTTGGACCACACACTTTAACACTGTGAACAGACATGGTTCCCTTCAGTGTTTGCAGGTGACTAAGATCTGGCCTTGTTAGGTCATCTTTGTTTACATAGAAAAATTTTCTTTCAGAATTTTCAAACTTTTTTTTGTTAGAATCAAAAACAGATTTACCAACAACACTGAGATGTTCCACGCAATACTCAAACAATTCAATAGGGTTTCTGATTTTTGTAATGCATCTTGTCACAGCTTTAGTTGCATTGTGCTTAATGACCGCACCAAGGCCATCCGATGCATTTTTGCCATGACATGCTTCAAAATAATTATGTGAGAGAGTTATATTTGTCTCACTTGGCCGTATTGATAAAGAATAGAAGGCCCTCTTCGAACGGTACTGCACTGCACAGCAATCTGAAAACTCTTCAATATGTTTAACACCAAACTTATTTCTTAATTTGGTATAAGAAATATTCAGAAAATAGTGAATTTTAAAAAAATTCATTTGCTACCACACATTTAGAGGGAAATATCTCAAACCTTACATGTTAATACATGTACATATATACCTGTGCAACAGAAGCTAATCAGACAATAACCTTTGCAGAAATTTTGAGGTAAAAAAAGATTGCATGTTGAGAATTGAAATATGTCAAAACTTCTGTCCTCTCCGCAACACTTTTTCTGTACACACTTCAATCATAGGTGTACAAGAATATTATACAAAATACTGTCGATCAGAACTTTAACAGTTCCATGGTGTCCATATATGTTCTCATCAATAGGTTTGCACCATTTTTATGGGTCGCCGGTTAGTAATTAGCGATGAATTTGTCAACCAATACGGCACAAAATTGAAAAAAAAAAAATTCACTAATCAGTGTGATCAGAAGTAATATTTCCATCAGAAACAATCCTTCAGTATAGATCAGAGATGTAATGAGTGTGTTTCTATTGGGTTTAATTGGAACAGTGGCTTCAGTAAGGTCAATAATTGAAGTGTTTTGGAGAGGACATGGCTGTTTGACATACCTTTTATAGTATCTGGAGTGATTATCCTTGTTCAGTTAAGCTCATTCACATTATAAAGTCTTTCTCCTCACAAGGCCTTTCAGATAGATGTGATATTATTATTTTTAAAACTGTTTTTCTTTGTAAAAATTCCCAGTTTCGGAGAGGACATTTTTTGACGGAAAATTTCTCTCACTAACTTCAAGTCATTGTGTGTGTACAATACACAATGTATTGATAAGATACATGTCAGAATGCAAAAATTGAACCCTGCATACAAAACTGAAATGCATATGAATGCAATTTTAGAATTTTTCATGTTCTTATTCACCAGATTTATTTTTGGGATATTGTAAAACAATTTTGACGGAAAATTATCACTGGTAAATCGCAAATGGTATATATCAGATTTTGTGTCGGTAAGAACTTGATATTTCTAAAATTTGTGATAATCATATTGATATAGATTAAACAACCATTATTTTTTTCCAATGGAGAAAGCATTTTTAATTTTTTCCAAGTGACAATAAGAGCCATATATTCATTGTCATCTTGAAAAAGGCATCAAACAGCATAAAAATGAATAGATTTTGAAAATTTGAGCACTTATCATCATGGGTATATTTATGTAGACCGATATGTACCCAAACTATTAATTTAGAGGAAAAATGCATTCCTATTCAAAATACATTGTTCATATATAAGCAAAAAGTGAAAGGATGTAGTTGAGCAACCCTTAATGTGAAAGCACCCAAATAAGCAATCTGTCATTTGCAGAATGAGGGTCTCAGAGTGTGTATTTATTATTTATTTATTTATTGGTGCTTAATGCCACATCAGAGCTAAGGCTATATCATGGCAAGAAAATGGTGGAAAGTAAAATATGTCAAGTTTGAAGTAAAAAGATTGAATAAAAATTGAAAATAACTGCAATAGAAATGTCAAACAGGAGTGATTTGAACAGTAATGAGTAATGAGATAAGAGAAATGAATAACTTATAAATCAACCTGAAGAATTGAGACTTGCAGAGTTTAGATTAAAAGTATAAAAACAATTTTAATTTTTAGAAGCCGGGAGTCGGGTTTTCTTGCCTGTGATGTTATACAGCAGGTAATTTGGCTGTGACGGTTTGGCTATCTTTGGGCTGGGGGAGAGTTAAACACTGAGCAGGTGCTTCTCGTCAAGTGTTGTCTGCCTGAATAGGCAGACAACACTTGACTAGAAGCACCTGCTTTACAGTAAGTTTTTTGCAGTATGTCATGTTCAATAAATTCATTCTCGGTTTCTAAGAGTTAATTAACATTTACTAAAACGGTTGATTACAATTCAGAAATGATAACCCAGATGGTGTATTTGCTGATGCTATCCAATGCAGTGTTCTAAAGTTCCTTAATTTATCCTCTGGGTACCTCTTTCTGTTTAGGCCTGAGCCCGTGATTCAGATTGAGGTTCACAGAGGGTAAATTTGGTAATGCTTCCCTGCTGGATTAACAGCCTTGTGTCCTTTGGCAAGGAATTTAATTCTGATTGCCCATGTGGGGACATGGTGGCACAATGTCCTAAGGCCTACTGTACATCAATGGTGCACTTGCTTTCAACCAATGCTAACCCTGCTTGCGCAGAGTTAATACATAGGGGAGTTTGACAGATGCTCGCATCTGTTTGGTGTTTCTATCCGGGTACACCAATTTCCTCCACCCATAAAACTGTCACGACAAAAGGTGACTCTGGCTGTCAAAAGCATCGGTTATTACAACACTATAACAAAATTAGCCATATAACTTTACAAACACTTACTTTTGGAGGTAAACCAATCCTGTGAAACCTTCTACCAACATTTGGATATTTTTCTAAGATATTCTTTTTGACCTGTGACTTTGCTCTGTCTACTGGACTATAATTGAATGTTTCACTAGATAATTTAACTACCTGAAACAAAAGAAGTTTGAAACACATGTACTAATATTTATATCATCATAACCTATTCTACTATGTATAAATAACCTATTCTACTATGTATAAAAAGCCTATGACATAAATTTTAGCTTTACACTCCAACCGTGGTGAACTCGATCGCCAGCAATGGGATTTCAATAGTTAAAATTTACACCTATAGTGGAACTACATCCAAGTTGACCTTTGGTGACCTCGACCTGAATGCAAACTTGTCTAAATTTATCGCTCGTCGCCTTGCAAAGAGTGAAATGTAAGCAGAAATTATTTAATATGTTTTTAAATGAGTTTACCTCATAAGATACCAAAAATTAACAAACATGCGTTGTCTCATGTAATAAGGCATCCATAACTCGAAATAGTATGTTATTATGTAATTAAAATGAAAAAGGCCCTGTGATTTGCGCATTTCTTTTTCCATTTCATTTTGGCGATAAACTTGACAACGGAAGTACCATAGACCAGGGCTCATCTAAAAATTGAGAAAAAATAATAGCGATTCTTAATAATCTGCTGAACATGGTATAGATAAAATATACCCACAGTAGCTTGTTGCACCAAATATTCATCACTTGTGGTTAAGTGGTGTTAATCGCTCGCTAAAGGCTCATGGTTAACACCACTTCATCACTCGTGGTGAACATTTGGTGCACCAGGCTATTATGGGTTTTTTCTATATTTGTACAATATGCCATATTCGAATTTGAGTGATACAACAATGGTACAGTACAGTTCCCGTGGACTGGTCATAATCCACAAGGGCAGTGATGTCCACACATGCCTTTCCCAGGTAATAACAAGAGCACCGCCTAGTGGGGTAACATATGCCCGTCAAAATTGGAACATGCACAAGTTTCTCTGGGGTAAAGTTTGAAATTTTTGTTGACTCGACTATGTCTGCCCCCCCCCTCCCTCCCCCTCCAATCATTACCCATTCCCCTGCCCTGTCTGGGGTAAAGGGTTTCAAATTGTATGCTTGTGTGCACACATTTCATATTGTTCTTGTGAAATTTTAGTATGGAGAATGGAAGTGCAAACAATTTTTAGGTGTAGAAGATTCTCCTTGCCGTTTACAATGGTAGCATCCATTCATTGACAGGTTAACTTCCTTGATACCGATTGCAGATAGATGGCACCAAGGAAAAGGACATTTTGAGGATCATAACAGCCATAAATGGCAAGGATTCTTGTCGTTTAAAAAAAAAAGAAGGAGTTATCTGCTCCTGTCACATGCACAATGACAACTGATGGTCAACATGGGTGCAAAGTTTGAACAATAAAGCAAGTAAAATGTTGAAGGAGTAGGCGACACAATAGTGTAATGTTTCAAGTACTAAAAGAGGACATAACTCTGGAAATACAAAACAGAGTTACCTGCTCTTGTCACATGCACAACAGCAATTGGTGATCACCGTGTGTGCAAAGTTTGAACAATATAGCATGTAAAATGTTGAAGGAGTAGGCGACACAACACTGTGATGTTTCAAGTACAAAAAAAGGGGGCATAACTCTGGAAATACAAAACAGAGTTACCTGCTCTTAACACATGCACAACGACAATTGGTGATCAACATGTGTGCAAAGTTTGGACAATATAGCATGTAAAATGTTGAAGGAGTAGGCGACATAATACTGTAATGTTTTAAGTACTAAAAGGGGGACATAACTCTGGGAATACAAAACAGAGTTACCTGCTCTTGTCACATGCTCAACGGCAATTGGTGATCAACATGTGTGCAAAGTTTGAACAATATAGCATGTAAAATGTTGAAGGAGTAGGCGACACAATACAGTAAGGTCTCGTTTCCTATTAAAAGGTCATTTCCGAGGTTATTGGATATCCTCAGCCAAATGGCTATTTTGGGCTATAGTTTTAGTTTATGGTGGTGTGGATTTAGTAAATAATTCTCATTAATGGTGATATGACCAAAATAATCTGTTGATGGTCTTGATTCAAACTGTGTATTGTCAAGTGCATTTCAATTGGGAGTCAAGGTCACATGGAAGTGTTAAATGACTAACCCAGACCTGTTTGGGACCTGACAATTTGCATTTTACAAATGGGACAATTTTTGTGTAAATTTGCTTTGAGAAAGCCTTCTGAAAAAATGAATAAGAAACCCATATGTTTTTTATTTGTCAGAATGATCATGTTATGCTGTAAAATCCTCAGTGGAGGAATGAGGAATTCCTATAACACAGTTTTATCACTATCGATGTACGAAAATTGGAGATTTATCCCCAAAATGATAAAATTTTGACCATTTTGAGCCGTTTTTTTAACCATCAACTGTGTCATTCGGCTGAGTGTATTTGAGTGATATTGTAAGATTTTTGGTGTGTACAGTTGTCTCCAGAAAGGGCCATATTCAGACCTTCCAGAAACTCTATACATTGTGAGTATTGTGAATAGGGGAGGTAATTTAAATGCGAAATATCCTCGGCCATGTTAATCAGAAGCTGAACATTTCTTGAAAAGCCGACATTTTCACCTGAATAACTGTAACGAGACCTAATGTTTCAAGTACTAAAAGGGGCATAACTCTGGAAATACAAAATGGAGTTACTTGCTCTTGTCACATGCACGACAATTGGTGATCACCATGTGTGCAAAGTTTGAACAATATAGCATGTAAAATGTTGAAGGAGTAGGCAACACAATACTGTGATGTTTCAAGTACTAAAAGGAGGCATAACTATGGAAATATAAAACGGAGTTACCTGCTCTTGTCACATGCATAATGGCAATTACTGGTCAACATGTTTGTAAAGTTTGAACGATATAGCATGTAAACCTTTGGAGGAGTAGGCGGCACAAAAATTGTTTACGGACAGACAGACAGACAACACCAAAACATAATACGTCCGTCAAAAAATGGTGGGCATATAAAAATCACTTTTGCACCTGGTGCTTCAATAAATTTTTCATGAGTCCTATAATTAGTGTTTGTAATCTAATATTATTGTGTCAGTAGAAATATTGCCCAACGGTGGAAAGTGGCCAGTCCACGACGGCCATACTGTATAACAGTCCTAGATAATTCAATGAGTTATCAGACTGGGAAAGTGGCTGTCGGAAGTTAAATCTCTCTGAAATTATATCTCCCCTAGAAAAAAAGACAACACGCAAGAAAAAATGTTTTTTTTTATTAATTTATTTATGGGGGTTTCACGGTTCTCGTCAGATCACCGAAGTTAAGCAACGTCGAGCTCGGTTAGCCCTCGGATGGGTGACTGTCTGAACGATCGATTCGGCCTCCCACGTTGTGTCCTTGGGCAAGGCACTTAATCTCGATTGTCCACATGGGGGCACGATGATGCCGTGTACTAAGGCGTACTGCACGTCAATGGCGCACATGTCTTCACCCAATCTAACCCTGCCTGTGCTGCAGTGCAGAGTTAAGATGTTGGGGAGCTGGCGGCTGCTCGTCGTTGCTCGGTGGTTCTCTCTGGGTACTCCACCCGTAAAACTGTCACGGTCATGATTAGCCATTGTGCATAAGTATATGACCTTAAAACACCAATAAATAAATAAGTAAATAATGGGGGTTTCATGACACTTTCAGCAGCCAGAGACCAGAGTTCATTTGTACCCGGAGAGAACCACTAAGCAACTGTCAAACTCCCAACGTACTAACTCCACAAAAGCAGGGTTACCATTGGTTGAAGTGCACCTCAACGTGTAATATGCCTTAGTGCACAGCGTAATCATGCCCCCACATGGGCAATCGGGATTTAGTGCCTTGCCCATGGACACAATGCAGTTATCCATGGCAGGAATCAAACCATGGACCTTTCAGTTTGAAATTCAGTGCTGTAACCACTAAGCTACTGCTCCCCCACCCCCTTTTTTTCGTATTTAATTTAGCTCTTAAGGGCCTGCACAATAGCCCTGAATTCACACCTGACCACATCCAGAACATGTCCAGTGGCTTAGCAATGATTTTTTGTCAAGTCTTGGCTGCCTGTTAATGCAGCCATGACTTGACTAGAAACCACTGCCCACGTACATTGTCAGGACCTCCTCATGATGGCATGTTAAGGACACCTGTTCTGAGGGCGTAAATTCTGAAATAGGCCATTGAGGTTTAAACTAATAACTGGTTTAACACAACTTAAAGATGATGCAGGCAAAAACAAAAAATTTCTTGACTTACTGAAAACTATTATTGTCCTCAATACAAAGCTTATGACCTCTCATTTGAGCAACATTGATGAGCTTGCTCCAATTGGACATCATACGCCAGGTTTTGAGGCAAAAATTGAGTAAATATAAATGAAATTTGAATAATTTTTATGAATAGTGTTGTGCATTTTATTTCATTTTTTGTAACAATACTGAATAATCATGAAACAAGAGGTTAGCAACAGAGATGCTGGGATCGAGAAGTGATAGCAAAAAAGGATTCTCATTCTATGCTCGCACATGAAACTTTTGAAGCTCGGAAACAATCTACAGTATGCTGTTTCAGCATCAACCACACAACTGATGCTGTCAGAGAGTGTTTGGGCACCTTGAGTCTTTCTTAACCGAGGATCAATTCTAGGACCTCTGGCATGAGACAACATACTTATCCACTCGGACATTGCTTTTGTATGACTTCTCACTGGAACAAGCTTGTACCACTGAGGAGACATAAGGTTTGGAAGCAAAAATTTTTCAAAGGAAATTAAGAACAAGAGGCCCCAGGGGGCCTGAGGGCACTCACCTGACATGGTAGTCTAAATATCAAACCAGGGACTTGACTTGAATAAGCTGCATACGCCCCTCCTAAGAAAAGCATATACCAACTAGATGAAGCGATTGTGACCACACAATACACAGGATTTTCCTTCTATTTTCAGTTCCTGCACTTTAACGTCCCAAAATTGAGATAAACACATAAAAAACAGATTTTTTTCCCAAACAAAATACTTTCAGCCTAAATTTTTTTCTTCTTCTTAAAACGCATAAAAAACGCTAAAACTAATTTCCGGATTTTGGTCCAAAATTTTCTAAGTCCCACCCGGACCCCAAATTTTTGGTGTAAAAAAAAAAATGGTTTTTTTGTCTTTAAATTATCAGAAACGCATAAAAAACAAAAAACAAAAAAATTATGGATTTTGGTCCAAAATTTTAAATCCCACCCGGACCCCAAATATTCAGGGTAAAAAAAAATTTTTTTTTTTTTGTCTTAAAACTGACCGAAATGCATAAAAAACAAAAACAAAAATTTCTGGATTTTGGTCCAAAATTTTTGAAGTCCCACCCGGACCCAAAATTTTCGGTGTAAAAAAAAAATTTCTTTTTGTCTTAGAATTGACAGAAACGCATAAAAAACACCAAAAAAAAAAATTACGGATTTTGGTGCAAAAGTTTCTAAGTCCCACCGGACCCCAAATTTTCAGGGTAAAAAAAAAAAAAAAAAATTTTTTTGTCTTAAAATTGACAGAAACGCATAAAAAACAAAAAAACAAAAATTCCAGAGTTTTTTTTTTTTTTTTTTTGTCTTAAAATTGACATAAATGCATAAAAAACAAACAAACAAAAATTCTGGATTTTGGTCCAAAATTTTTTAAGTCCCACCCGGACCACAAATTTTCAGGGTAAAAAAAAAATTTTTTTTTTTGTCTTGAAATTGACCAAAACGGAGAAAAAAAAAAAAAAATTTTTTTCGGGTTTTGGTTCCACCTGGACCCAAAATTTTCAGGGGAAAAAAATTTTTTTTTTTTTGTCTTAAAATTGACAGAAACGCATAAAAAACAAAAAATTTTTTTTTCGGATTTTGGTCCAAAATTTCGAAGTACGCAACGGGACCCCAAATTTTCAGCCTAAATATGAACCCAGGGATTTGGCTTCAACAAACTTGAATCTCACCCCCCTAAGGATGCTGCATACCAAATATCAAAACATTCTTATTGCTAGATCTGAAGAAGAAGATTTTTCAAAAATACTCCTCATACTGCACTAATTTAAACATTTCGGCTCCCATAGAGAGCCCAAATATCGACCCAGGCAATTCATTTCAATAAACATGTGAAACAATCTTCCAAAGATGTTATATGTGAAATTTTAAAGCTTTTGGAGCAGTAGTTTCGGAGAAAAGTAGTCTTATGTTTTTCCCATTACCCACAGTGTTAAAAAATGCTGACTCAGCACTTTTTCAAAGTCCCCAAAAACTACCCCATCATAAAACCGATGGCAATTTTTTTTTATCATTCCATTCTGTTGGTCCTAAGGAAGCTTCACAACAAATAAGAACTCTCAGGTCCGTGTAGTTTTGGAGATATGGGCGTTTTCATTTTTTTCTATTTTTAGCTCCTGTGGTTCCCACGGGGCTATGAGGAAAAAAATTTCGGCATAAATTAGGTACTTATGACCCAATAAGCACTCATGTAAATTTTGGTTCAAATCGGCCTCGCGGTTTGGAAAATAGAAATTTGGGGCGGGGCCAAAATTTTTGCCCCTCCTTTAACATCGTCAAATATCGCCCCTCCAACTTCTCTTGAACAAACTTGAGTCTACACCTCAAAAGGAAGCTGCATACCAAATATCAAGTCTCTGCTATTGCTGGTTCTTGAGAAGAAGATTTTTTTAAGAATTGGAGCATTTTTGCCCCATCCCTCTGCTCAATGTGAGCTGAAACCTAATTTGACAAAAAATCAAAGTCCGCATGCATAACCCCTTCTCACATGAAATTTCATTAATATGCGGCCAGTGGTTTGGGAGAAAAAGCCCAAACACCACCTTCACAACGGACGCCGGACGCCGGATGACGGACGAAAAGTGATCAGAATAGCTCACCCTGACTTTCAGACAGGTGAGCTAAAAATATTGAAGTGTTGCCTTCTTTTTGGCTTTGGAAGGAGGTTATATGACCTGTGACCCCAAGTGTTCTGTACAGAAAAAGTCAACTGAGGTGTTTAGCTTCAGAGGGAAGTCTGAATGCCCAAATTTACATGAAGTGCACCATCATGTGGCCCTTTTCTTAACCCAAATGTCATTTTCTTTCATAATATAATTAATGACCACACATTAGAACAAAGAGGTCAAAAGCTTAACCCTTCACTTCCCAGGGTCACCATGGGGAAATCTGACCTATTAATTGCATATGGAAGTACAGAATAAACTTCTGTTAAATCAATAAAAAATCTTGTGATATGTCGAGAAATTACCCTAATGCCTTCCCCTTATTAATAGACCTATCTAGTCCCAATACTAGCATTTAACAAGCAGACTGTCATCTGCAGAATGAAGTCCCAGAGGATGAATTTGGTGATGCTACCCTACACAGCAGGGTAGCATTACTAAATTTACCCTCTGTGAACATCAGTCTGAATCAAAGTCTCAGGCCTAAACAGAAAGATGTACCCAAAGTATTTATTTATTTATTGGGGTTAAATGACAGTTTCAGCATCCAGGGTCACTTCATATCGGAAAGTCTTACAGGAGGAGGAAACTGGAGTACCTGGAGAAAACCATTGATTGAAGACAAGTGCTCCATCGACATGCAGTATGCCTTAGTACACAGCACCATCATGCTCCCACATAGGCAAGCAGGATTAAGTGCTTTGCCCAAGGACACAACGCAGTTACTTCTGGCACAAATCGAACTGTGAACCTTTCAAAGTCCAAAGCCATAACCACGGAGCCATCATGATCTCTACCCAGAGGATACATTGGAGGATTCTATCAGCAAATTCACTCTCTGGTGACCTCATTCAGTAAATGATAGATTCCGTATTCCAGGCTTGACGTGCATTATGTCTTGCTTGACAGCACACCACAGATTAAATGCTGTGTATCTGTAGACTACAGGCGAATGACCAAATCCCTATTAATTGAATACTCCTGCTAATTGAATAATTTCCACTGGCAAAGTGACTATTTTTTGGACGTGACTCAGCTGTATGTGCAATCCTTCACTATTATACCATGCCGTCAGTGATGGCATTCGAAAATAAATGCATCTAGGCGCTACATTGAAGATCTTCTGTTTCTCAGGCCATTTTTTGTAAAATTGCATGTGGGAGGGCAGTTTTTTATTTTATTTTTAATTTTTGTAATTATTTCTTTGCCATCAAAAGTTCATGTTCTTGGTTTGTTTTATGTTTTAGGCCTCCTAATCTACAGAATAGCATGGGTGGTAGTGTATTTTGTCCCTTGAGTGCCACACGGCTTTGGAATGCTTTAGCATTGCAAAGCCTTGTGGCACTCAAGGGACAAATTTATCAACTTTATTAACTTGGGTAAAATATTTTTATTTTTTAAGTTTGTATTGGTTACAAAAAGAGAGCATGCGGCAGCCAAAAGGACCATGCAGAAAGGCCTGAGAAACAGATTTTTAACTTTTTTAGGCCTAATCATTTTATTTTTGCTGAGTTCACAGAGTATAAACTTGTTAAGAATGTGGCAGGAGTAATACATTTCACTTTCTTCATTCATTAAACATATGCAATTTTCGACCATTCTATACTTCAGTATGTCTGGTTCTAATAAGTGTACAAAATGGGAGCTGAAACATCTGAGTGCCAAGAAACTTTAAGTGCAATAACTTTTTTCTAACCCATTACCTTCTGTTCTTATAACTTTTAACAGGCTGAGTGTTTTTTCAAAACGTTTTTTATCAAATCTAGTCATGGCTGCCGTGAAGCAGCCATGACTAAATGTGATAAAAAATTCTTTTAAATTTAACTAAAGACATTATTATCAAAAGTCTATTCAATTTAATGGAGAGAAATTTGGTTAAATGTGCACAAATGTTACTGATTTCAGAGGCAATTAAGAGATTTCATGTCCTGGGCACAAATATCCGCCAGCAGCATGTTAACAAAGGACTAAAAACAGTCAAAGAGTTGCTAGGTGAAAATTCATTTTCTGGAGATGATGGTATACCGTCAATACGAATTGGTATTGCTATCGATCCAATACTGATTTACCGTACTGAGGGAATCTCAATATACCTAAATTTCAGTACTGAAAAATATTCCTGACACAGTTAAAAAGTAAAAGGACGTACAACAGAATATTACGCAAAATTCATGACAAGAAGATCCCATGGACTATGTATCTCTATGAGCAGTCACCACCAGTCACTTTATGTAAAAAAGAAGCGGAGAGGATACACCCTGGGGGTATTTTCTCTCAATATTTTTGCCACATCAAAATTTAATGACTGATGGTGAGAACCTGTGTAGCTTCCAGCACTATGACCCTTCAGCAGCTTTGGCTGCTGTAAAATGGTGAACAATAGCTCGGCAAAACACCAAATATACCATTTGATATTTGTATCGGTGTGGGCACATGTATGTTGTTAACAACTTAACATTGAAAAGAGTATCGATACCAAGGTAAATCATTCTGAAGAAACTGATACTCAAACCTAACTTCAGGGAAGCACAAATTGGATGAAAGTCCGTTATGTTCGACTAGCGGTTTTCTAAAGAAAATTTGGATAACCATTTATGGCTCTTCTAAATTGTTAATGCATTCGGAGTTAGCTTCACAAAGAAATTCAACATGTAACTTCACAATTTCAAAGAACACGCCGACAAACAAAGCGCACACGATGCAACAGTGTAGATAGAAAAACAAAACGAGTTGCTAAAATCTGTTTCTACTAATTCGCAAGCAGTACTATAGGCATTTAGCTAAATGACGTCACATGCCAAAATAAATAGACTATAGGGAATATTGTGCATGCTTTGATTACATGACATGAATCTTGTGATTCATTTGATCCTTTCCGACAAAGCAATACATGTGTTATCCAAAACATACAGACAGGTTGACAATGTCATAGGTTTCATAACTCTTTGAAGTTGATCGACAAAATAGTATATGTATTCCATGATGTAGGACAGGTATAAAGCTAACATTTAATGACATTGAGTCTGCAGTGAATCGGTTTTCTATGAGGAGTGTCAATGAAACATACCCCCTATGTATGATGGAATGGAAATGAATTTCTTAGTAGTTTAACGCGGGTAGTTCCCGACTTCAATAGTAATCAATACCTCATATTATCGGATGCAATATCGGGAGTATGGTTATCCAGTTGGTGGTTTTCTAACCAGTTGAGTTTCTTTGCAACCGGAAGTAAACCGGATATCCGGTTAACCGTGGCAGTTCTATATATTACCCATTTAACAAAAAGGCGAATATACATGTGAATGTTATCCAAATTTTTTTGGCATTAATGTTTTGGGGTTGTCTAAATTTTCAATTTGTGCATCATCCCTGAACTTGAAATTTCAATACAGTCTAACTCTATCATTTTCGCTTCTATTTCTGTATTTATTGTTGTTTAAGGTCATATATTTCTGCGCAATGGCTAATCATGACAACATGAAGAGAAAGCCAAGTTTAGTCCATTGTTTAGCAGGGCCTGGGAGAGGGTGGGGGAGGGGGGCTAGGGTAGTAACCTCAGGGCCTTTGGGGGGGGGGGTGGGGTCTGGGTTTGGGCCAAGAGTCAGTGAGGATTCTTGGCTCAGGCCTGCGTCTCCCAAAGTTCTGACTGGGTGCCTGATCCCTGAGCGAAAATCAGCAAGATAAGTTGCCCGTCGTATTGGAATACTAGTTGCCACTCATGTAAAGAAGGAATGGGAGATGCTCAATCGGTTAAACCTTTACCCAACGTAATGGCCCAAACCAGCCAGCACTATTCTCAAAAATCGGCAGTTAATTTTCATTATATTTTCATTTTTTGTATCAAAAACATAGGTTATGACCTCTCATTGGAATGAGCTCATTGAGCTCGTTCCAATGAGGGGGTCATAACCTATGTTTTTGAGACAAAAAATGAAAAAAATTAGTTATTCAAGAATTTTATTTGCAAGACGACTGTTTGAGACAAAAAATGAGTTATTCCAGAATTTTATTTGCAAGTATCGTCTGCTTTTCATGTTAGGTAAAGGGTTAATAGATTGTTATCTATATACATGTATACCAGACTTGGTGTTATTACTTCAAGAATTGTGCAGTCAAAAACTATAACTCTAGGTCACTGGATACTCAATGATGAACTTGCAAATGTGAAACATGCTGCTATTTTCTTAGCACACAATGTCACCAATTGCCCCCATGTGGGAAATGGGGGTGATGTGTCTTGCCCATGGACCCAATGCAGTTGCCACAGGTGGGATTCAAACCGAGGACCTCTCGGCTTACAGCCTGCACCTCTACCTACTGAGCCACCATGCCCCCAAACATGCTGATTTTTCATCTCAAAAGCCACCAGAAGTCGCCATTTAATAACTGATTTCAAAATTTTCTTGGGGGATAACCCTGCCAACACCCCCCCCCCCCTATCATCGCTTGTGCTTCCGAAAGTTGCAGCACATGCCTTTGGCATCTGCATCAGTATCCTCACGCTTTCAAAAGGGGCCCATCACAGAATTAAAACCTGGGGTCCAAATTTCCTCTACCAGGACCTGTCGTTTATACCCATCTTGCTCATTTTCGAGGACTTCCACCCCAAGCATTGGTGACTGGGTCCCATTTTACCAGCAAAACAGATTGATTAAAATCAACTTACACTGTCAGAAAACAAAGACATTTCCCCATGCCCCTCCCTCCCTCCCCCCCCCCCCCCAAAGAAAAACCCAAAAAAAATTCTGTGTGTGCATGCCTGGAAATAATGCCATCGTCTGCAGAATGAGGTCCCCAGAGGGTGAATTTGGTGATGCTACTCTGTACAAGGTCTCAGCCTAAACAGAAAGAGGTACTCCGAGGATAAACTGGCCCACTATATGGGGATAGAATCAGCAAATTCACCCTCTGGGGACCTCATTCTGCAAGTGACAGACTGCTTATTTCCAGGCATGTATGTTTGATATATATATACTACAACTGCATATATTTTGAGTTACCAGGTGCACCCCTCAGATCTTTTAACAACTGGATTGCTTGAATGCTCACTGGCCAAGAACAGAAAAGTGCCTCAACTGCCACTCGACTGCTCAATTACTCATTGGTCCCATACAGAAAGGTGTCTCAGCTGCCATTCGACTACTCAATTGCTCATTGATTCCATACAGAAAAGTGTCTCAACTGTCACTATCTTGCTGGTGGCGAATGTTACTACATGTATACCAATCCTAATATGTCCTTAGATTAATTTTACATTAATAACTACTCTATGTACATGTACACAGCTGCAGATGACTTAACAGTGTTGCTACATTATTGTTGGCTGCCTGTATAAAAAACACTTTCAAGATAAATGCAGCCTTCCAGTTCTCAAGGAAGAATACACTTCAGACTTTTTCAGAGCAATATACAAGGGGCTGTCCGTGGGGACTTAAGTGTTGAGAATACTCAATAATTTGAAGCTTCTTGAAGGTTTTCAATTTTCTGACAGGCCGCAGTCACCAATGTCTTTATAAGGGATATACTTTGAGTCTATGAAAATTTAATATGTTGAAGATGAGCACAATAATTTGTGGCAAATAAGAAATGATCATTTGTTTCTGTCTATTTCTTGTGTTATGAACCCTCAAAAACAAAGACCAAACTGTGTAAATGGGCGTAGCCCATTTACACTATGTTTGGCCTTTGTTTTTTGGGGTTCATAACTCAAGAAATAGACAGAAACAAATGATCATTTCTTATAATTAAACTTATCATTAAACTTGAGGGGCAATACATTTAAACAGCCTATACTTTGTGGAGTTAAATAAAAACCAGGTCGCATCATGCTTCCCAGTGATAACTGAACAAAAAGGCATAGTTTTCTGAAATTCTGTTTGAAATAATGATACATTTCACTGAAAGATGTTCTTGTGTGATTAAAATTTTTATTGACCAACAAATTGCGTAAGTTAAAAGGAACGTCATTGGCCATGCCCACACAAAACTTCAATCTCCTTTTCCACTTGACGGGAGGGTGCTGTCCAAAGCAACACTGAATTCAATTTAATTCTGATTTTGACCATTTCCTGAGAAACTGAAAACACAGTTTGTAAATGTGGAGTTTGATATAAACCCAGATGACATGAAGTTGGTTGAACTTTGTCTCAGAAAGAGTTCATTCAAGCTATTTGGAAATTGGAAAGTTTTGTTGGCATGTGTTTTGTTTTCGTAGATTATTATGACCGGCCATTGTTTACGTCTGATTTAGGAACAATGATGAATGCAGACGATCACCTATTGCATATAAACAAATTGAACTCAGAATAAAAAGCATGATAAGGATTTCAATGTTCATTAAATTTTATTTTGAAAGTCTTTTTAATAGGATGAGATAAATATTAATTACTTTTCATGTTGAACAATATGAGTGGGGAGGGGTTCTTTTCCATTCACACTTTGCAACGTCATGTTTAAGACAGACATTGGGGGCATGATTTAGGGTGGACCTAATGAATTTTTTTCAGTTCATTGTGTTATGAAAAGAAAAATAAGAAATACTCTAGCCAATCATTTGCCTGAAAATGCATGAACAGAAAAAAGGTTTAATTATGACAAATTGAATATCTACAACATAGTTTACAGTACAAGTCAAAATAAGTTGTAGGATAAGCACTATAAACTATGTATCTTTCTCTTCCTACACTGATGAGACCAGAAGCTGACACCATTTTCTGAAAAGCTCTCACTGAGAGCTTTCCAGAAAATGATGTCTGATTCTGATCTTATCAGTGCAGGAGCAGCAGTATACTTAGTTTACTGCAGTTATGCTACAACTTATTCTGATTTGTACTGTAGTTGTTATTGATAAAAACAAGTGTTGAGCTTGGAAAGTAGATACCATGCTAAATGTTTTCAAAATTAATGCTTTCATTTGATGTTTGATGATGTGAAAGCTGTGAATATAAGTACAGCTTTCAAACGTCATCGATGGGAGGAGTCACCATAGTGTTTGAGAAGATGCTATCTTGAGGGTGGCAGACCGAGTTGCTGTTTTTCACTGATGTTCCAGCAATCCAGTTGTTTTGAGATCAGTGGTGCACCCTTTTTTGGCTATTATACATAGAGGGTATTTAGTGTATTATTCGTAGATATAGGGCCCTGCAAACATTTGTACACTATCGAATCGAATAGTGGCTGCTATTCACAAATCGAATTGAATATTTGAACACCTTTCCAGATAGTATTCCCATCACCACATTGGTTTAAACTGAAACTAACAACAACAACCGGCTGAATTACATCACAGGAATTTCTGATTATTTTTAGATTCTCACGTGGAATCGGAAACAGACACTTGTAAGGTTTGCTGTGTAAAAACATACTGGTAGTGATGCAGTTATTGGAGCTTTCTATAACATATCGGTTGACTTTTTGTTGTTTTTTTTTTATCTCATCTTGAATGGACAATGGGGACGATTACTAATTACTGTTACGAAGCAGGCTCTCGCCCCTCAGGGATAACATTTGCTCATCTTAAATATCCCTCGATAATCACTATTATGCTATGGACTTGATCCATCACTGCATGCTTCAATGCGCAGTGTTCTGGATTTCAGGAAACATTTTCCTCGGCTATGTACTAAACTGAAATATCGAGAAGGAGAAAGATAAATTTGATCTAGCAGGCTGCAGCAATGATAAAACATAGACACAAACATTTGATAGATATTCACGTGAAGTGTCGAATCGAATACTGCAGTCGATTCAAATACATTTTCAAATACCGAATATTCACAGGGTCTTGGATACTCCTGATTATTTCATGAGGGCACGATAAATATGTATTTTCATAATACGCTTTGCAACAAGTGGAAATACATACTTTTTAACATACACATTAAGATAAACGTCAATATCCATGCAAAAACACTAGAACCATCGGTGAATTATTCACAACACAAATCATCTGATCGTTGCCATATCATTCCCCTTTGTGTATTAAATTAATGCAGTTAATTTTAGTCCCCTGGTATTTCCTCCACACTGTTCACAAATAGGTCTGCAATGTTTTATTTATTGTCATATATTTCTGCACAATGGTTAATCATAGCTGCTACATGGAGATAAAGTCAAGTTTAGTCAATCGTTTATACCCATGTTGCCCATTTTGGAGGCCTTCCACCATAGTATAAAACATTTTAGCACTGCTTCATTTCCTGTGGTTCCAATGGGGGCGAAACTGTTTTGGAATAAGAATTAAATCAGGTGCTCAGGTATGCATAAAGCTCTCACTTAGATCAAGTAGCCTACATTAGACTGATATAAATTTTGAGCATTTTAAGAGAAAAATGTTCCAGGTTCTCCACAACTCTCAAGGTACACATTTGGCACACCTTATCACTCTCTTTCTCAATTCCCCCAGAGCACTTAAAAATCATGGGTGACTGATTCGCGTTCCCGCATTGTGTCCTTAGGCAAGGCACTTAACCCCAATTGCCTACATGGGGGCACGATGACGCTGTGTACTGAGGCATTCTACACGTCGAAGGTGTGCATGTCTTCAACCAATCTAACCCTGCATGTGCCACGGTGCAGAGTTCAGAGTTACAATGCTGGAGAGCTGAAAGCTGCTAGTCGTTGCTCGGTGGTTCACTCCGGGTACTCCGTCTTCCTCCACCCGTAAAACTGTCACTGACATGATATGACCCTGGCTGTTAATGTGTCGTTAACCCTAATAAAAAAAAAAAATTTCAACTGCAGAAAATGTACTGGTTACTCTCACAAGAGTATAAGAGTATCCTCATACTCTAAATTATTTAAGAACTAAAAATTGATTCATGCAGCAGGAATTTCCGAGAATCCAAAACAATTCTTGTGAATCAGGACTGCTTTAAAGGCCTGCCCAAAGCTCCAGTACATGGACCTCAACATGGACAGTGTTGATAATACAGCAGTACAGGAAAAAACAAAGTCCTATTATTCATAACCAACTTTGATGTTATTGCTTGTTGTAAAAACATCTGCTTTAATTAGTGAGTGAAGAATATCAATCACAAATCAATACTGTTTTGATAATAATTTAGAGAGAAAAAAGAAATTTTTCTATAATAATTTCCGTAATGCTTGTGCTGTCTATTTGTGTTCTGAACTACTGAGAAAATGTATGTTTACCAAAGAACAGGTAGGTCTATATAACCTCTCTCTGTTACAGTATGTCCGCCGTGGACAGGTCACTTTGCCACGGACACAATAATATTAGATTGCAAACACTAATTATAAGAATAACAGCCCTGGTAATTCACCCTCAGCAATCAGCAGTGCCAAGGAAAATGCTGAGGGAAGGAAAAATATCCACAGCAAAAAAACTGCCGAGGATGGCTTCTTCAGAAAGCCTTCTGGTGGCGGAAATTGCACAACTGCCAGGTTCCACAAGGAATCAAACCATGTGGGTTACACTACACTACGCTGTGCTGCTGGCACACAGAACACATTGGAACTCAGGGAACGAACTTTCTCAGCGTAAATGAAGTTATTTCGTAATTCACCCTCAGCAGTCAGCAGTGACGAGGAAAATGCCGAGGAAACAAAAACTATCCACACCAAAAATACTGCTGATGATGGCTTCTTCAGAAAGCCTTGTGGTGATAAAAATTGTACACAAGGACTCAAACCATGTGGGTTGCACTGTGCGCTGAATTGCTAATCTTACAAATTACAGTACAAGTTGCAGCATAACCACTAGAAACTAGTGTTCTGCTTCTTCTATGTTGATAACACCAGAATCTGACATCAGTTTCTGGAAAGCTCTTACAGAGCTTTCCAGAAACTGATGTCAGATTCTGGTGTTATCAACAGAGAAGAACTGAGATACTTAGTTTGTGGTTATGCTGCATCTTATTTTCACTCATACTTCCAAGATTTTTTCTCCGTATCCACATGGTCATGATAATGGCATGATCTGATTGAGAGAAAGATTCTGCACATTGATTGTGATTATATACACATGTATCTCGAACTACTTTCACATGTTAAAGTTACTTTAAAGTTTTCACCTCGCTGCATACTACATATACATGCCACTGAGACTATGCCTTGCCCCCTGATGATTTTTACACAATCGAACAGACTTCACCAGCAATTGCCGTAGAAGCACCAGTTTTCCACAGCAATTTTTTTTGCCGCAGAAACAAGGATGAATTACCAGGAATGGGAATAATCATAAAAAAAATTTATATTAATGAAGCAGCGGGTACAACCCAAGGCTTCACTAACCCTTTGATACTTTTGTACGTCTTATTACGTTCGAAATCAAACAATGCGTTGATACTTTTGTACATCTTATGGCGAACGAAATCAAACAGCACATTGATTTTGTTACTATTTTCGATTTTTTAAAGTTTTAACCTCAATTTCTATTTTCTCCCGAATAGTGCCCAGTGACAACCGTTGAGCCAAATGTTATCACAGCTTAAAATACTAATATAATCCTGCTGTCAGGACTTCTTAACTGATTGAGTTCTAGAAGCCACTGTCGGAGCTTTCAAACAATGAAGTTACCAGAGCAAAAGCCAACACTTCCCTTGCTTATATTTCATATTCAATCTCTCCAATAATTTGTAATAAAACAAGTTTTGAAAAACAAATTCAGACCACCAAAAATAATCTTTCCCTCAACCAGATAATTACTAATGTGAAAAATATCTTGTTATTTGTACTTTCCGACATTTGACGTCGCATTTTGAAAAACGTTGAAGAAAATGAATTCCCTGTGACGTTTGAACATTAGGATAATTAAAGTCTGAAAGGGTTAATTAAAATTGTGTTGATGATGATTTTTATTACTTGGGAAACTCATGTGTGGACATCACTGTCCACGCGTGGATTATGACCAACCCACAGTGAGTGTACTATATATTGTAACAGAGAGAGGTTATGCAGACAAAAAAAATCAAGATGGACTACAGTCCATTTACACCCACAGTTAGATATCCAGGGTAATTTTCTTAACTGCAATTTTTCAAAAACAGGAAATATTACAGCTGAGTAAATCTACATTCTTAAATCCTGGTGCTGAATAAAATGGGTTATTTAACCCACAGAACAATGTTCCACATTGTACTCATTCACCAGGCAATAATGCCTGCAACAGCGACATACTTGTATAGAGAGTTTTCTACCCAGTCACAGGGTATTTGAAGTAGAATAAGGGTTTTAACCATGAGGCTCTGCCCAGTGGTTAAAACCCTTATTCTATGAGTGGTTTAAATCTGATTACCAGCTCAAATCCCTATTTGTTTTATTTATACCATGCTCTTAATAAATAATCGACCTTGTCACTTAAGACGGAGAAAAAACGATACTTTCTATCGCAAACACATGGGTTTGTTTTGTTTACATTTGTGCTGATGGGCAGTACTTCTGGCTGCATGTGAATGCCTGATTGACAGCTAGACACAACATTAAAGTTGACTGAATTTACATTGCTTTTTCAGTCAAATTATTATGAACAATTCTTAAATTTTATTTTAAATATTTTAAATATTTAATTGTAGGTATTTTAACTGGTAGAGTGCGTGAAGTGTGAATGTATCGAAGTTGGCAAATTGGGTCATGTCAAAGGTCAAGTTGGATGTAGTTCCTACTGTAGGTATAAAATTTTGTAATGGAATTCCCAATGATTACATTTTAACTTTGTAGTAGAAGCTTTACACTGGCAGTGGGGTTAAAAGCACAAATTTAACAAACAGGCTTTTCACAGGTAGTAAAATAGGTAAGCATGGTATAAAATGGAACACAGTACACAGAATCCTCCTGTCTGTGTTCTGCTTGTATAAAAAGCACCACCTGCTGCTATAAAAGAAAATTTAAAACATGGGAGAAATCATTAGGGTCAGTACAGTCAGTGTAAGTGTTAGCAGGCTACTGCTAACCCTTACCCTTACTATTCTGACCCTAAACCATTATGGATGTCTCTCATTTTAGTCCACTTCAAAATGGAGATTCTGTTTCTCAGTATGTTAATTTACAGCATGAAAAGGATTAAAATAACTTATAAATAAGATATTATTGGACCTTAAACAGTCATTATTTGCTGGGAACATTATATGGAATGAAAATAAACACATAAAAATGGAGAAGTGACTAGGTACTTTTTAAATAAAATGCAGTCGATCCCCTTTTCTTCAGCCTTACCAAATTTACACTACATCAGTGTTATTTGTAGTAAGCATCATACATATATTTTAAGAATTAGTTTGGCGCTGCGTGGATGCCAATATTGGAGACAGCTGAAGTTCCAAGCAAAACTCCTCAGCTACTGCATTACTTCCCTTGGTATTTACAAGCAAAATGAAGAGTTTAGACTTCTACTGGTTGCAATTGCAAACACTCGCTCATTTCTGCTAAAAATTGTAATATTGGTCTATTCCACACCCCAGATAGGGTGAAATCTCAGTAGCAGTTGTGGAGCAGACTATATTTCACATATATTTAACCCACGTCCTGTTGATAACGATGCGCTTAACTTCTTAGCAATCAATACATAAAATTTACTGGTGTTCTCGGCATGAGTGCACTTGTGTCTTTCTGCTAACTCAGGCGGACACGTGGAGATAAATAGTGTTCAACGGATTACCAAAAATGGCCGCTGAGTGATTACTGGTTATTTGAGCTCACAATCAGCTGATTCCGATGCCGATTCCAATTGTAATACCGTGCACTACTAGACAAGTCGAGGCTTGCAAAGAAATACATTAAATTGAACATATTTTACAGTCTTTACCGTCTGTTCACTACTAGAAAAGTAGAGACAAGAAAGAACTACATTAAATTGAACATACTCCACAGTGTTAAACTCTGTTTACTCAGGTCCAGTAAAATATTTTACAGTCTTTACCATCTGTTCACTACTAGAAAAGTCGAGACTCGAAAGAACTACATTAAATTGAACATACTCCACAGTGTTAAACTCTGTTGACTCAGGTCCAGTAAAATTACTAGTCGCGCACACTTGGGTGGTAAACGTGGCTCTCAGAGCCACGTTTACCACCCAACTGCGTGCAACTGGTAATTTTTCGAGTGCAACCTTCACTTTTCCGGTATGAACTGGAGATTGCCGCAAGTACGCTCAATTGTAAGCTTTACATGTTGTTTAAATTGTATATCCCATAAAGGGGCATCTGGAGAGATTAAGAATACACATTATGGTGATTTTTCAATTTTATTGAATGGTATCATTGACATCATTTTAAATTAACAAGTGAACAACTGCAGAAGATAATAACATGTGGTTTATGAATCATCACAAAATGCTTGGCAACAATCGGTTGAACCAATGTTCCAGGAGCTGTCATCCGATTGCCCAAAATCGACCGATTGGGGTGGCCGATTCCAATCATCGGTTGAACACTAGAGATAAATAAGAGAGAAGATTTCTTGCACTTAACCTACGAATAAATTTCCTGTGCTATCATTATGTGGGCGATGCATGTACAGTGGAACCCTGTTAATTGAATAGCTACTTTGCCAATGGAAATTATTAAATTAAGGCCTCACAAAGTATATCTTCTGTTTCTCAGGCCATTTTTTGTAAAATTGCATGCGGGCGGGCGTTTTTTTATTTTATTTTTTATTTTTGTAATTATTTCTTTACCATTAAAAAGTTCATGTTCTTGGTTTGTTTTATGTTTTAGGCCTCATAACCTACAGAATAGCATGGGTAGTGGTGTATTACATCCCTTGAGTGCAAGAAGGCTTTGCAATGCTAAAGCATTGCAAAGCCTTCTTGCACTCAAGGGACAATTTTTATTAACTTGGGTAAAATATCAGACATAAACCATTTGATTTTGATTTTTTTAAGTTTAGATTGGTTATAAAAAGAAAGCATGCGGCAGCCAAAAGGACCATGCGGGAGGGCCTGAGAAACAGATTTTTATTTTTTTTAGGCCTAATAGGAGTATTCAATTAACAGGGATTGTGTCACTTTCCTGTATTCTAGAGATAAACTTAGCATTTAATCTATTATATCTTGTTTGACAGAGCTCCATGAGTTCTGTCAAACAAGATATAATAGATTAAATGCCTGAAATGGATGTACTGAGACCAAATAGGTCTATAAACAAAGGAAAACTGGGGAGAGTCAGAGTAATTTCTCGACAGGTTACAAGATTTTTTAGTCAATTAATAGGGGTTTACTCAATAACCTGTCAATTAATAGGTCAAATTTGTACTGAAGGTATGGTAAATGGTTTTGTGTTGGGAAATTATATTCAATTGACAGGGTTATTCAGTTAAGAGATATCCAATTAAGTGGGCTCCACTGTATTTCCAATAATGCTGACTTAATTATGCAGGACTCTGGAAAGTTCAAGAAATATACCTTCGTAGTGAACAAAACGGAAAACAATTTGAAATTCTTTTGATCATCCACAACTGTTTTGAAATGTTCTGTATTGTAATAAGCATTACAATTTAATATTCATGCATTACAAAACAGTATATGAAGGATGAATATCTAAAGTATTCATGATGCATATTTGTAACTTTGGAGGATTAAAAACAATACTAGCATGAATAATGGATGTTTGAATATCAGAATAAATTCAACCATCTTTTATGTTTGCATATCCCATTTACCATTTACTTGCCAGGGTTTAACCTCCTTGCATGCTGCTGGCAGATCTTCCTGCCAAAGACAGAATTTCTCCTTCCACTGAAATATGAATAATTTAACCCTTTGATACTTTTGTAGTCTAATATTACGTACGAATCAAACAGTGCGTTGATA
The DNA here is from genome assembly GCA_031216915.1 of Pictodentalium vernedei. Classification (NCBI taxonomy): domain Eukaryota; kingdom Metazoa; phylum Mollusca; class Scaphopoda; order Dentaliida; family Dentaliidae; genus Pictodentalium; species Pictodentalium vernedei. The sequence goes on from CM062295.1 coordinate 500,539,374, forward strand.
CTTTTGTACGTCTTATGACTTTGTGGCCATTTGTTTTGTTATTATTTTTCGATTTTTTAAAGTTTTAATCTCAATTCCTATTTTCTCCCGAATAGTGCTCAGTGACAACAGTTGAGCCAAATGTCATCGCAGCTTAAAATACTAATATAATCCTGCTGTCAAGCCTTCTTAACTGGTTGAGTTCTAGAAGCCACTATCAGGCCTTTCAAAAAATGAGGTTACCAGAGCAAAAGCCAACACTTTCCTTGCTTATATTTCATATTCAGTCAAACACAAATAATACTGTGTTTACATAAATTTGTTTTATTGCAAATTATTGGAGAGTGCCTGTGGGCACTCTCCAATAATTTGCAATAACATAAGTTTCGAATAACAAAATTTTGACCACCACAAATAATCTAGCCCTCAACCAGATAACCACTAATGTGAAAAATATCTTATTTGTACTTTCCGACGTTTGACGTCACATTTTGAAAAACGTTGACGAAACTGAATTCCCAGTGACGTTTGAATGTCAGGATAATTAAAGTCTCAAAGGGTTAATGAAAATAAATCCCCCCTGTAAACTGAATGGATTTTTTCACTAATGAATTCTTTGAGTTAAATGTGAATAAATTTTTCATTATATCTAGTCATGGCTGCTACACAGCAGCCATGACTTGATTTGATGAAATATTTATTTATTTATTGGTGTTTACTGTCACATATTTCTGCACAATGGCTAATCATGACCTCAACAGTTTCACAGGTGGAGGAGGCTGGAGTACCCAGAGAGAACTACCGAGCAATGGAGAGCAACTGTCAGCTCCCCAACATACTAACTCCACACAAGCAAAGTTAGCATTGGTTGAAGACAAGTGCATCATTGACGTGCAGTACGCCTTAGTACACAACGTCACCGTGTCCCCCCCCTCCCCCCCCCCCCCCACATGGGCAATGGAGGTGAAGTGTCTTGTCCAAGGACAAAATGCAGTTGCTGCAGGTGGGATTCGAACCAAGGACCTCTCGACTTGCAGCCTGCTCCTCTACCCACTGAGCCAACCGCTCCCGGATTTGATGAAAAATAACGTGAAAGTACTCAGCAAGTTAAAAGGAAACCCAAAGTCTTTTAGGTGACAAATTTCTGACCTAGCATTCCAATTTAAAATTCGCAGTAAAACACCCAATGGAATTTGCCAAGTTTTCCAGACCTATCAGGAATCCAATCAAATCTGTACTGTGTCCAAGAATTGAACATAATATACATGCACGTAAGTCGTAAACTGCCATGGATAACATTTTCACAGTATTTAATATAAGGAGGATCGAGGCGGCCTGTAATGATTAATCGAGATGTTGACTAATTGTCAGAAACACCCATAATGAACTGCAATTTCAAAGTCGATGATAATGGGATTTCATCACTCCTTTACTGTAGGGCTGCACGGTATTTCGATATACCGGTAATACCGGTACTGAAATCTTAACCGGTTAAATATCGTCCATTTTTTTAATACCGGTATATCGTCTGTGACGATATTCATTTCAAGCCACCACGAATTTTAGTGACAGACATTTTCCGTAAAAATTATTTAATCTCACAGCTGATTGAAAAAAAGTGTATATAAACAGAAACTGTGAAAGCAGTTTGTTTGTTTTTTATCAATACACTTCATGATGTCCTGGTACTAGTAAAATTTTCTCCTATAAGCTGCTTCATTTTTGTTTCTCCGATGACACGGGAAAGTACAGATTTTCCCCCAAACATGGCTTCGAACGTAAACCGTGAAGAATGATAACCGTATTTCCATTAATAATGGCTTTTGTTGGACCGGAAAATTTCCTTTTTTTCTAATATTTCCTCCCAATGCATTGCACTTGTTCTCGCAATTCCAAGCGCGGCAGTAATGAATATTATTTTATTACCGGCACACTTGGAATATGCTTTTCAATATGATCAAATCACATACGTATTAATGAACCCACAATTCCAAGTGCTGCAGTAATGAATATTCATTTTTGTCAACACCAGTTCGCATGTGTTGATGTTTTGAAAAGTAGGTGAATGTTTTGATCTTAAAACACTAATAAAACTATACAGAGAATAATATTGTTTATTTTCACTTTGTTAAGAGTGATTTGATATTGAAATATACATCGCCAGCATTCACCCACTGCACGAGGTGGTTTACTGGCACATCAAAACGTGCCTATCGCGCATGTGCATTTCAGCTGTTTGTGATACCACGTGACAAAACTGACTGCTTTCATTTGTGGAAAAGTGTACAAACTCCTAGCCGTCTAGCGGCATCCTGCTTAACCAGTACATGGCAAATGCCCTCTAGTGGTGATCTATTCACACGTACACGACAAAACGCAGGTTAAGCGTTAACTCCTAGCACTCTGGTAGTGCAACAGAATTTTCTCGAATCATTCCATTTTTCTCTTGTTTAACTATGAATTTAACCAATTATATCTTGTTTGACAGAGCTTACTGAGCTCTGTCAGACAAGGTATATTTGGTTTAATATCAAACAGCATTATGGGAAATATTTGCTGCGGAAAACTTTGCCATTTTGACATCAGAGTGCACAGAGTTAATGTTTTGTAAAGTGATGGATCAAATAGTATATATTTATTTGAAATTATCGACTCAAAATAAACGATATTTATTGTGCCATCATGAAGTTTATTTCCAAATATTTATACAAGAGTGAATTAAGACAAGTTAGGTTTATTATTTCAATGCTTTTAAAACGTAATAATTTGACTTCGAATGTCAAAAAAAACACTGGCAAAATTTGGGTGAGAATCTTACATGTTTTGAACTTGATATACCGGAATATCGAGATATTTTTTAAAATACCGTTACCGGTGTAACAGGATATCTTCCCCCCTGGATATCTCCCCCACCCCCCCACCCCCGGGGGAAGATATCCTAGTATATCCCCCCCCCCACCCACCCACCCACCCATAAACATTTTTTTTGATTAATTTGACATTATTTGATGATGAAATGGTGAGAAAAGAGTTTTTGCAGATTTTTTTTTTTTGAATATCTTGCCCCCACCCAGTAACCGACCTATGACAAAAATGACAATGAAATAGGGATAAAAAGTATTTAAGGTGGAAACATTGCTTTGGGATATAAACACTGAGTTGGTTGGAATGGGAGGTGGGGAGGGGGGAGATATCCAAGCCTGGATTCCCCCACCTCCAAACATGACAAAATAAAATTCAGTTTTTTTCAGATTTGACAGGAAAAATTTCCTGTCATATCCTTCCTACAACATCTCCATTGCAAAGATAATAATGGATTATGTCAATCCTGATACCAATGTTTTTACTGTAATGAAGAAGGAAGTTCAAAAATCATTATCCAGATTAACAAGGATTAAGGGAAACCCATACCGTCCCTGCGTGTCTTCGGCGCGTGAAACCATTTCGTTCAAACTATTCCAGTTACAATGTTCTTGTCAATGCATTAAAAATGTCTGGGGATGCTAATGTTCAATCAACAACCAAAAAATTCTTAGAGAATATTGAGGATATTTTCAAATATGTTACTCTTGACCAGTACCCAGATAATCTCAACAAGTCCCAAAAGAAAGACTTCCGTGTAAAATGCAAAAATTTTTTTGTCATGGTAGGGGGAAGATATCCAGGCCTGGATATCTTCCCCCCACCTCCCATTCAAACCAACCCTAACTCTGTGTTTATCCGAAACCATTTTTAAAGTTCCAAATCTATTTCTCTCACCATTTCAAAATCAATTAGTGTCAAATGTTTGACAAAAATTTTTTTGTCATGGTGGGTGGGAAGATATCCAGGCCTGGATATCCCCCCCCCCCCCCCACCCCCACCCCACCTCCCATTCCAACCAAAGGGTTACCCATGTACCTTGAAAATTGACAGTGTCAAAGATGGAAAATTATGGGAAGTAGCTTCAAGCTGCATCATTCCTGTTGTTTGTATACAATGTTTCATGTGCTATAACAACTTTTATATAACAAATTACATTGCTTTGTTAGGTTGTTGTTGTTGATATAGTCTGGAGTGAATAAAAATATCAAGTGGGTAGTTAATTTTCTCATTGTTTGTATCCAGGCCTGGATATCTTTCATTATCAATTAATGTCAAATGTTTGACAAAACATTTTTTGTCATGGAGGAGGGAAGATATCCAGGCCTGGATATCTTCCCCCAATCCATCTCCCATTCCAACCAACCCTAACTCAGTGTTTATATCCGAAACCAATTTCTCTCCCCAAAACAGTTACACTTCATGTCACATGACAACATGAACCAGAATAGTTGAGAAAATATTGAAATGATTTTTTGTCACAGGTTTTCTACTGGATGAGAGGAAGATATCCAGGTTGAACCTGAAAAAAACCAACATTCTGCCAAAAAACCCCATTTCTCTCACCATTTCATCATCAAATAATGTGAAATTAATCCAAAAAAAAAATTTGTGGTGGGGGGGGGGGGGGGGGGGGGAGATATTCAGGGGGGGGGGGAGATATACTTGGAGAAGATATCTGGGGGGGGGGGGGGGGGGGGAGATGACATGTGACACCGGTATTGAAATCCGAACATCGTTCAGCCATACTTTACTGATGAATTATTAGTTACTATCCTCCCCATTGTGCTCATAAGAAGTGTCAGAGACCGTAGAATATCAAAATACATTGTAATTGATATGGGTAAGAAGTATAAAGATACAACACATGACAGCAGGTCTGGTGTTCAACAAAGTATGGGAGTACAAATAATTGCCATTCTCAGTTTGACAAGGAGTGCAATTGCCTTCTTAAATCTCAATGCAGCTATTATTCGACTCTTGACCACCTCAGGTCCAAACCTGAGCCTAGGCTCAGGTTTGGGCTTGAGATGGTCAGGAGTCTGAATTTTCCTCATACAGCAGTAGGCTTGCAGCATACCAACATGCATAAGGAATGTCCAGCACGAGGAACTAATGACCAAAAATATTGTCTTCTGTAAAGTTGTTTCTAGAGGTCACAGAGAATGATTAAAGTTGACTTTAATCAATTATTCGGGGTGTGGTGGATCAGTTGGTAGAGGAGCGGGCTGCAAGCCGAGGTCCTCAGTTCAAATCCCACCTGCGGCAACCGCGTTGTGTCCTTTGGCAAGACACTTCACTCCCATTGCCCACGTGGGCATATGGTGATGTTATGTACTATGGCATACTATACGATGATGCAACCAATGCTAACCCTGCTTGTTTGGAGTTAGTAAGTTGAGGAGCCTGACAGTTACTCACCATTGATCAGTGGTCCTCTCTGGGTACCACGGCTTCCTTCACCTGTAAAACTGTCAGACATGAGGTGACCCTGGTTGTTGACAGTGTTATTAAATCCCAATAAATAAATAAATTATTCTTCTTCAAAAGTTGATCATGAAATTTCATAATCATGCCAGCCCAATGGGTGAGTTAATTGCCAGGGTTGCTTTAAGAATGGCAAATCCAAGGACCTGTAGAGCTGGGAGCTTTGGATTTTTCAGATTTGGTTTTGGTTTCAGGAAAAAATGTTGGTTTTGTTCCAGTTTTTCTATGTATTAAGAACAGAGAGTAAATAATACCTCAGGCTCTTTATTTATATATCTATTTATTGGTGTTTAACCCTTTACCTAACATGAAAAGCAGACGACACTTGCAAAAAAAAATTCTTGAAAAACTAATATTTTTGTCTCAAAAATATAGGTTATGACCCATGAAAATTAATTGGCGATTTTTGAGAATAGCGCTGGCCGGTTTTGACCGTTACATTGGGTAAAGGGTTAAGGCAACATATATTTCTGTACAATGGCTAATCGTGGCTGCAACATGGAGATAAACTCAAGTTTAGTCAATCATTTATACCCATTTGTTACCCATTTTAGAGGACTTCCAACACAAGGATTGGTGACTGGATCCTATTTTACCAGAAAACAATTAAGCACTGTTTCACTTCACAGGGTTTCCATGGTGGTTCAGGCTCCTTAACCCTTTACCTAACGAATCGCCCGCATCCGCCTGCATAATATGCAAATTGAGCAGTTGAAAAAATTAAATTTTTAAAAATATTTCAACAAAACCATAGCATGTGACCCCTCATTGGAACGAGCTCATTGGGCTCGTTCCAATGAGGGGGTCACATGATATGGTTTTGTTGAAATTTTTTGAAAAATTTAAAAAAATTATGTATAAATAATAAATTTTGATATCATCTGCGTTGAGTAAAAGGGTTAACATGAAAAAAATCTGCAAAAGTTTGTACAACATCACAAAAAGCCCTGTCTGTGAGTATTTTCTTTGGGTTCAGCCTAACTTCCCTTCGGTCATTCTTGGGTATTCTAGGGGATCACTTACTAAGCCTATTCAGTGAGAAAAAAACAAATTAGGGTAACAAACGAATAAAGGTCATCTGAGGCCCCACAAAGCAGATCTTCTGTTTCTCAGGCCATTATTTGTAAAATTCCATGTGGGTGAGCAGTTTTTTATTTTGTTTTTTATTTCTGTATTTATGTGTTTGCCATAAAAAGTTCATGTTCTTGGTTTATGTTTTAGGCCTCATAATCTACAGAATAGCATGGGTGGTGGTGTATTTCGTCCCTTAAGAGCAAGAAGGCTTGCAATGCTAAAGCACTGCAAAGCCTTCTTGCACTCAAGGGACAAATTTATAATTTTTTTTAATTTGGGTAAAATATCAGACACAAACCATTTAATTTCTTTTTCGAGTTTACTTTGGTTATAAATAAGAAAGCATGCAGCTGTCAATAGGATCATGTGGGAGGGCCTGAGAAACAGATGTTTAAATTGTTTAAATTTTTTAAGCCTAATCTACGTTGTGTTCCGATTGTATTCACCCCTTTGAAAGATAGATTATGTGACTAGAGTCAATAGGGGCCACTAGTCCAGTTCCCTTCCAGTATTGCTGGGTTTTGCAGTTTGGTTTTCTGGTTTGCCAAAACATCCAGAACCGAATTGAAAACAAACAAAACAAGAGGCCCCAGGGGGCCTGAGGGCGCTCACCTGACATGGTAGTCTAAATATCAAACCAGGGACTTGACTTGAATAAGCTGCATACGCCCCTCCTAAGAAAAGCATATACCAACTAGATGAAGCGATTGTGCCCACACAATACACAGGATTTTCCTTCTATTTTCAGTTCCTGCACTTTTACGTCCCAAAATTGAGATAAACGCATAAAAAACAGATTTTTTTCCCCAAACAAAATATTTTCAGCCTAAATTTTTTTTTTCTTCTTAAAACGCATAAAAAACTAAAAAACTAATTTCCGGATTTTGGTCCAAGTCCCACCCGGACCCCAAATTTTCAGTGTAAAAAAAAAAAATTTTTTTTTGTCTTAAAATTGACCGAAACGCATAAAAAACAAAAAAAAAATTTCAGGATTTTGGTCCAAAATTTTCGAAGTCCCACCCGGACCCCAAATTTTCAGTGTAAAAAAAAATATTTTTTTTTGTCTTAAAATTGACCAAAAGGCATAAAAAACAAAAAAAAATTTCCGGATTTTGGTCCAAAATTTCTAAGTCTGGAATGGGGCCCCAAATTTTAAGCCTAAATATGAACCCAGGGACTTGACTTGAACAAACTTGAATCTCACCCCCTAAGCATACCAAATATCAAAAGATTCTTATTGGTAGATCTGAAGAAGAAGATTTTTAAAGAATATTCCTCATACTGTACTAATTTAAACATTTGGGCTCCCATAAAGAGCCCAAATATGGACCCAGGGAACTGATTTCAATAAACATGTGAAACAATCTTCCAAAGATGTTATATGTGAAATTTGAAAGCTTTTGGAGCAGTGGTTTGGGAGAAAAGTAGTCTTACATGTTTTTCCCCATTACCCACAGTGTTAAAAAAATGCTGACTCAGCACTTTTTCAAAGTCCCCAAAAAATACCCCATGATAAAACCGATAGCAATTTTTTTTGACATTCCATTCTGTTGGTCCTAAGGAAGCTTCACACCAATTAAGAATTCTCAGTGCCGTATAGTTTTGGAGATATGGGCGTTTTAATTTTTTTTTGTATTTTTAGCTCCTGCGGTTCCCATGGGGCAACGGGAAAAAAGATTTAGGCATAAATTAAGTACTTATGACCCAATAAGCCCTCATATCAATTTGGTTATAATCTGCCTCTCGGTTTGGAAAATAGAAATTTTGGGGCTGGCAAAAAATTCTTGCCCCTCCCATAACGAAGGCAAATAATTGCCCGACAAACTTCTCTTGAACAAACTTGATTCTTAACCTCAAAAGGACTCTGTATACCACATATCAAGTCTCTGCTACTGGTGGTTCATTAGAAGATTTTCAAAAAATTGGCCATTTTTTCCCCACACCTCTGCTCAATATGAGGCGAAACCTAATTTGCATAAAAATCAAAATGCCCTCTACATAACCACTACTTACATGAAATTTAATTAAAATGTGGCCAGTGGTTTAGGAAAAAGAGGATCAAACACCATCTTCACGCAGGACGACGGACTGACGGACGGACGACAGAAGAGTGAGAAGAAAAGTTCACCCTGATTTTCAGTCAGGTCACCTAACATGGTAGCCTAAATATCAACCCAGAGAATTGATTTCAACAAGTTGCATCTGCTCCTCCTAAGAAAAGCTTATACCAAATATCCAAAAACTTCTGACCAGTGGATCTAAAAAAAAAAGAAGATTTTTAAAGAATATTCCTCATATTGAACTAAGTTATAATTTGGGCTCCCACAGGGAGCCCATATATGAACGCAGGGACTTGCTTTAACAAACTTGAATCTCACCCCCTCTAAGGATGCTGCACACCAAAATATCAAGCCATTCCAACTGCTGGATCTGAAGAAGAAGATTTTTAAAGAAAATTCCTCATTTTGAACTAAGTTACAATTCGAGCTCCCACAGTGAGCCCAAATATGGACCTAGGGACATGGCTTGAACAAACTTGAATCTTACCCCCCTAAGGATGCTGCATAAAAAATATCAAAAGCATTCATCTGCTGGATCTGAAGAAGATTTTTAAAGAAAATTCCTCATTTGAACTAAGTTGTCATTCAGGCTCCCATAGTGAGCCCAAATATGAACCAAGGGACTTGGCTTGACCAAACTTGAATCTCACCCTCCTGAGGTTGCTACATGCCAAATATCAAAACATTCCGACAGCTGAATCTGAAGAAGATTGTTAAAGAAAAATTCCTCATATTGACTAAGTTATAATTTGGGCTCCACAAGGGAGCCCAAATATGGACCCAGGGACTTGGCTTTAACAAACTTGAATTCCCCCCCCCCCCCCCCCCCCACCCCCCCAAGGATTCTACACACTACAAAAACATTCCGACTACTGGATCTGAAGAAGAAGAAGACTTTTAAGAAAATTCCTCATTTCGGACTAAGTTACAATTCAAGCTCCCACAGTGAGCGCAAATATTGACCTAGGACATGGCTTGAACAAACTTGAATCTCAACGCCCTAAGGATGCTGCATACCAAATATCAAAACATTCTGACTTGCTGGATCTGAAGAAGAAGATTTTTAAAGAAAATTCCTCATTTTGAACTGAGTTATCATTCGTGCTCCCACAGTGAGCCCAAATATGGACCTAGGGACATGGCTTGAACAAATTTGAATCTCTCCCCCCCCCCCCCCCCCCCCCCCCCCCCCCCCCCCCCCCCCCCCCCCGCAAGTATGCTGCATACCAAATATCCTGCTGAATCTGAAGACGAAGATTTTAAAGAAATTCCTCATTTTGAACTAAGTTATAATTCGGGCTACCACAGTGTGCCCAAATATAAACTCAGGGACTCGGCTTGAACAAACATGAATCCCCCCCCCCCCCCCCCCTAAACATGCTGCATACCCAATATCAAAAGATTCTGCCTGCTGGATCTTGAGAAGAAGATTTTCAAAGAAATTTGCCTGAAATGCACTAAGTTCAAATTTGGGCTCCTATACCGAGCCGAAATATGAACCCAGGGGGCCGATTTGAACAAACTTGAATCAGATCCACCCCACAATGTTTCAAACCAAATATCAGAAGATTCTGCCTGCTGGATCTGGAGAAGAAGATTTTTTAAGAAATTTACTTGAAATGCACTAAGTTCGAATTCGGGCTTCTATAGTGAGCCCAAATATGAACCAGGGGGCCGATTTGAACAAACTTGAATCAGATCCACCCCACAATGTTCCATACCAAATATCAAAAGATTCTGAAGATTCTGCCTGCTGGATCTGGAGAAGAAGATTTTTTAAGAAATTTGACTGAAATGCACTAAGTTCGAATTCGAGCTTCTATAGTGAGCCCAAACGTGAATCCAGGGGGCCGAGTTGAACAAACTTGAATCAGATCCACCCCACAATGTTGCATACCGAATATCAGGAGATTCTGCCTGCTGGATCTGGAGAAGAAGATTTTTTAAGAAATTTGCCTGAAATGCACTTAGTTTGAATTCGGGCTCCTATACTGAGCCCAAATATAAACCCAGGGGGCCGATTTGAACAAACTTGAATCAGATCCATCCTACAATGTTGCATACCAAATATCAAAAGATTCTGCCTGCTGGATCTGGAGAAGATTTTTTAATGTTTTTCCCATTGTCTACGGTGTTAAAAAGTGCTGATCAGCACTTTTTCAAAGTCCCTAAACTGTACCCTATGATAAAACCGATGGCAATTTTTTTTTACCAATCCTTTCTGTTGGTCCTAAGGAAGTTTCACACCAAATAAAAATTCTCAGTGCCGTGCAGTTTTGGGGATATGGGCATTTTAATTTTTTTCTATTTTTAGCTCCTGCAGTTCCCACGGGGCTACGAGGAAAAAAAAATCAGAATAAATTAGGTACTTATGACCCAATAAGCCCTCACATAAAATTTGGTTCAAATCAGCCTCTCGGTTCGGAAAATAGAAATTTCGGGCGGGGCCAAAAATTTTGCCCTTCCCATAACGACGCCAAATATAGCCCATCAAACTTCTCTTGAACAAATCTGAGTCTACACCTTAAAAGGAAGCTGCATACCATATATCAAGTCTCTGCTAATGCTGGTTCATGAGAAGAAGCATTGCATATACCGCCAAACAATGCAATAAATTAACCTTGATACTGTGAAAGCTATTCCCATAAACAATCTTTCCTCCAAATTTAATTGAGAGCCGCTAACCACAAACTAGAGATACGAGGCAAACAGGGCAAAAATTGGCTATTTTACGATGCAAACAGCAAAATTATTGTCTTTGTTTTACAGCAAGGAAATTGTGAAGGTCAGAAACACCTGTTACTGAAGTCTAGTGATCACATAAGAGATGAAGAACAAAGATATAATGCCACATATGGGGAGGTGATTTCCATGTATTTTCTTTGTTTTACTGCAGGGACATGACTCATTTGAAAGTCTTTCCCATAAACAATCTTTATTCCAAATTTCACTGAAATCTGATAACACAAACCTGAAATATGTGGCGAACAGACAAAAAATTGGCTATTTTACAAGGCAAACGGTGAACTTTCAAAGTTAAAAAGGGGGATAAGTCTAAATAGGTACAATCCAGAAAAAAAGTAGGGGTTACAAAAAAAAACACCCAGCTCCAAATAAACTAATCTGTGGACACCTGACACACTGGGCCAACCAGGACTCACTTCAGTGTGAGAAATTTTGAAATTTTAACTCCTGAAAATGTGATTACAGTGGAGCCCACTTAACTGGATATCTCTTAACTGACTAACCCTGTTAATTGAATATAATTTCCCAACACAAAACCATTTACCATACCTTCAGTACCTGTTAACTGAATACAGGTTATAGAGTAAACTCCTGTTAATTGAAAAAAAAAATCTTGTAACTTGTCAAGAAATTATCCGGACCCGGACTCTCCCCAGTTTACAATTGTTTCTAGACCTATTTGGCCTCAGTACATCCAATACAAGCATTTCATCTATTACAACTTGTTTGACAGAGCTCTGTAAAACAAGATATAATAGAATAAATGCTATGTTTATCTCTAGAATACAGGAAAGTGGCACAATCTCTGTTAATTGAATACTCCTGTTAATTGAATAATTTTCATTAGCAAAGTGGCTTCTCAAGAAGTGGGTGTGAATCAGTTTGTGCAAGAAATCTCAGAAAAAATCCAACAAGCGAATATTTTTTTCATGTTTTGAGTCGTTCATTTCAAATTGCAGGCTTTTGAGGCTCTGATTATAATGAATACGAGGCCACCATGGCCACCAGGTGTGGGCTATGTCCACCGACTACAAGTTCTTACTTTGGACATATTTCCAAACAACAAATCTTCAAAGTCGAAAAAATGGAAAAAGGGTCATAACTCAGCCAAAACTGGTCAGACTGAACTCAAATTCGGACAAGAGCTGCATATTCTTGAGACAAACTTATGTACACAATTTGGTGCTGATGCAATAACTCAAAGTTATCATCCGGACACCAAATTTCAAAGTAAAAAAAATAAAAAAAGGGCCATAACTGAGCCAAAATTGGTCAGATCGAACACAAATTTGAACTTGACCTGCATCTTCTTGAAGCAAACCTATGTACAAAATTTGGTGCTGATTCAATTACTAAAACTGAAGTTATCATACTGACACCAAATTTCCAAAGTTGCAAAATTGGGCAGAAAAGCGTCCAAAAAGGGGCATAACTCCAACAAAAATTATCCAATCCGATATTCGGAATTCACCTAATCATTGGGGTAACGGATAAAAACACCAAATTTGGTTTTGATTCAATGACTCAAACTTTAGTTATCACTCCAGACGGACACATGTAGCCGATTGCAAAAGGCCTCCGACAAAATGCTGGGGGACAAAAACCCCAAACTATGGATAAGGTATCACAGAACTAAATATTTTCCCATAGGCGACCATTATAACGTTCAGGCAAAAAATAATATGATTGTGTCACTTTAATTTTGGCATTCAAATATCTTTGTCAAGTGTAGCCCTTCAGACAACTTTTTCTGACCCCAAAAGAGAGAGGTCCTGCAACAAATAAGAGAGAAAAATTGACAACAAGGGAAGTACCAGTCACATGCACATATTTTTCAGGGAATTTCCTACAAAAACTCTCCAAATGTAAATTGTATTTTTAGGTCCAAAAGTCATCAAATCACTCTCTTTTTTATCTGGAATATTCATCAATAATGCAAGATGTCAATAGAATGCTTCAAACGTTTATTGAAACAATTTATTTTCCCAAGGCTGTTTATTTTTAGAGATTGCATCATTTCCGAGTGCAACATTTCAAGGCGGGTATTTCTAATTCAAATATTTAGTTCAGTGATACCATAAAGAGAAAAATATCTAAGAAAAGAATCGTTTATTATATTTATTTCACTTGGATCCATATTTTTGCCTGTTTTACCCATTATAATTTGAGCTTTGTAGTCTTTGAATTCTTGAGTATCAGAGTGAAATTAGGCGACTTGAGCTCATAATTTTTAAAACTTCATTAAACATCATATATTTATTTATTTAGTTCAAATATTGACTAATTCTCTTATTGAGTTCACCAATCATTGTGTAAAACACCAAGGCTACAGTTACAGTTCAATGAAAGTGTCAATGGCACTGTAGCTTAACTTCACTGTGTGTAGTGTTTGATGAAAAGGATAATGTTCAATGTTTATAGGCCACACAAAGTAGATCTTCTGTTTCTCAGGCCATTATTTGTAAAATTTTATGTGGGAGAGCAGTTATTATTTTATTTTTAGGCTTTTCCCTCTGGAAAAGACTATTGTTTTTCTACGGATTATTATTATTATTTTTTTTTTTTTCCACACATTTTTGTCCGTATGATTCAGAAGCCATTTTCGAACCGATTTTCACGCAATTTGGCACACGCATAGAGTGGCAAAAAATCTAAAAATGTACCGAAGCAGAATTTTTGATTTAACCCTTATTTCGCCAGAATTGGCAAAAAACTGCCAAAATTGGGGTTTATCGGCACTTTCTCGAAACACGTCTTTAGGATTTTTTTTTAAATATTTATAATTACTAGACCTGCCTATGACACAACCTTTGATACACACGACATATTAGGCGATGCATATGGTAACCCTCCACAGGCTGCCAAACATCGAAATTTTGATGAAATGGGCCGGTTTCAGACCCCCACAGCACCCAAACGATACCCAAGAGGTAAACATAACTTCCTGTATTGGAAGTGGAATTCACCGAGGATCATTTTTGTATGTAATAAGGGTGTTCAGAAAACCAAGTGTTAACCCGTTTTGGGCTGGTTAAACAGCAATACCCCAAAAAAAGCTCAAAACTTCACGTTTTCCGTGGATTTCTCTAAACGAGTCTTGTAGATTTTCAAGAAAAATTGGTCACTCTCAGGTCTTGGTGTGACATTACAAGTTGCATGGATAAAATATTCCGGTCAGCATTAGTTAACCCTCCCCGATTTGCTAAAAGTAAAAATTGTGAAAAAATGGGTTGTTTTTAGACACCAACAGCACCCAAACGATATACCACAGAGAAAGGGGCCTTCATTTATCGGACGCAAAATTGATCGGAAAATATTTTTGAAAGTGGTAAGGGTATTCAAAATTTGACGTCTTAACCCATTTTGGGCTGGTTAAAGAGAGATACCCATTAAAATCTTAAAATACCCGTTTTCTGTGGATTTCTCTAACAACATCTTGTAGGTTTTCAAGAAAAATCGGCTATTTGCAGGTCTTGGTGTGACATTAAGTCGCATGAACAAAATATTCCGGTCAGCATTAGTTAACCCTCCTCGGGCTGCTGAAGGTCAAAATTGCGATAAAATGGGTTGTTTTTGCACACCAACAGCACCTAAAGGGTACACCACAAAGAAAAGTGCCTTCTTTTATCGCGCGTACAATTTATACGGAAACATTTTTGTAAGTAGTAAGGGTATTCAAAAGTCGACGTCTTAACCCATTTTGGGCAGGCTAAAGAGAGATATCCCTTGAAAGCTTTAAATTCCCATTTTCTGTGAATTTCCCTAACGGTAACTTGTAGGGTTTTAAGACAAATTGACTATTCGTAGGTCTTTATGTGACATTACAAGTTGCATGGACAAAATACTCCGGTGAGCGTTTTTTAACCATCTACAAGCTGCCAAGCATCGTAATGTTGTTAACATGGGACTGTTTTCAGACACGCACAGCACCTAATGTATACATGAGAGATAAACATAATCTCCTTTGTTTGAAGTGGAATTCACAGAGGACCATTTTTGTAAGTAATAAAGGTATTCAAAAAGCCAAGCGTTAACCCCTGTTGGGGAGATTAACAGGGATACCCATCAAAAGCTTAAAAAATCGTTTTCCCTGGATTTCTACAAACATTTTGTGGGGTTTTCAAGAGAAAATGGTCGTTGATAGGTCTTGGTGTCATATGACCACTTGCATGGATCATTTATTCTGGTAGGCATTTGTTAACCCTTCATGGGCTGCTAAATGTAAAAAAAAATTGAGGAAATAGTCTGTTTTTGGACACCAACAACATCAAATGGAAATGCCACAGAGAAACGTAACTTCTTTTACCGGACGCAAAACTGATAGGGAAACATTGATATTGATATTAACCCATTCTACCATTAATGATGGGTTTTACCTAAACATTTTTTATCAAAGCCAAACCGAGTCATTTGAGACTACTATACTCACCTTTCTCATAACATCAATGAAGGAACTTTAGTGAGACAGTTAAAAACAATCCATCAGACACTGTGGGGTCAAGAAAAATCATGGAATCTAATCGGGAAAAAACATGATTCTTCAGAATCATAAAGTCTAGTTTATTTCTGTAATTATTTCTTTGCCATCAAAAGCCTGAATTCGCAGGGGGGGGGGGGGGGGGGGGGGGGGGGGGGTATTTTTAAAGGCAGCACAGTGCATATGCTCCCATATAATTATGGTGTTTGATGATGGCAGCTTGATCAATTTGGTTAAAACTGCATTTTTTAACTTCTAATTTCTCTTTTACTGTCGCACAACTAGTTGGTTGCCACACAGCATTATAAAATTATATTCGTATGTTTGGAGAAGAGCAGTCAGTAAGTTGAATAAACTACAATTTGTTTTATAAATGGCAAATATGATATGTTTAAATCCAGAGATAATCATGAATAGTCTGTACACTGTACACAGACTACTAAACATGGCTTTGCATACTTTTTGTGAAAGCCATTTTTATCTGATTAATCATACATGTACAATAAGATTTTAACTCCTTGCATGCTGCTGGCAGATATTCCTGCCCAGGACAGGATTTCTCTTGCTACTAAAATTAGTATAATTTGGGTACATTTGATCAAAATTCCTCCCTGCAGATTGAATAGATTTCTTTGCCAATGATTTCTTGAGATAAATTCGGATGAATTTTTCATCAAATCTAGTCATGGCTGCTTAACAGCGGCCATGACTAGATTTGCTGAAAAATATCTTGAAAATACTCAGCGGGTTAAGTGTTAAGGATTAATTTGCTTTACATGAGCCAATATTTACGATATTTACTCTGATATTTACTCCGCTTTGTAAATCTGGCAGCCTGAGTCATATTTCATATCCTGAGGGATGATGCCTACTATTTTTACCTTGGTGAATGACATTGTGCCAGTCCGTACAGTGTTATACAAGCTGAGTAACTAGAATAAGGGACTGACGGGGAAAGGAGAGTGATCACTCTCACTCATCATCACTCTCTTAAACTTTTCACTAGGGGAGCAATTAATCACTCACCTTCATGATGATTGTAGAAATTATGTCTGAACATCAAGTTATATATTTTATTTCAATCATCCATTACATGACCCAACTAGGAGACAATACTTTGCAAAACATTACTGAAATCTTTAATTTTTTGCTTAAACCATAGCTTATGACACCTCATTGGAATGAGCTCAATGAGCTCATTCCAATGAAGGGTCATCAGCTATGTTTTTAGTGCAAAAATTAAAACATAACAAAATTTGTATGGTCATTAATGTATGTGCTGGCCAGTTTGAGCTGTCATAGCAAGTAAAGGGTTAAAATCATGCTCCTGAATTTTTCACTCTTGCAAAATCAAAATGAGGAGAATTATTATTCGCTCACCTGCATTCTCTTCCCGGTAGTCACTGCTAGAATAGAAGCCTTGGTTCCCCATGACATTGTATAGCCTCCGTAAGGGGAGATGTAAAAATCTGTTAACCATCTGCACACAGATAACAATAATTCAAGCCGTAAATTTCTCCCCACTGTATCTTAAGACAGAATGCAACGAGAGTGGAACTTGATTTGAAAAATCTAGAATCTGACCCACCTAGAGATGTTGTATACCAAATATGAAATTATTCTGACTGGTGGTTCTGAAGAAGATTTTTAAAGATTATTCCCCATATTGCACGAAGTTAAAAAATTGGTCTCCTGTATTCAGCCCAAAAATGAACCAAGGGGCTTCATTTTAACAAACTTGTACTTGACCCCCCCCCCCCCATGGATGCCGTATACCAAATATCAAAAGATTCTGACCAGTTATTTATTTATTTATTTATTTATTTATTTATTTATTGGTGTTTAAGGTTAGGTCACATATTTCTGCACAATGGCTAACCATGACTGTGACAGTTTTACGGGTGGAGGAAGCAGGAGTACCCAGAGAGAACCACAAAGCAATTGTCAGCTCCCCAACATACCAACTCCACACAAGCAGGGTTAGCATTGGTTGAAGACAGGTGCACCATCGACGTGCAGTACGCCTTAGTACATAGCGTCACCTTGCCCCATGTGGGCAATGGAGGTGAAGTGTCTTGCCCAAGGACACAACGCGGTTGCCGCAGTCGGGATTCGAACCGAGGACCTCTCGGCTTGTAGCCTGCACCTCTACCAACTGAGCCACCACGCCCCCCTATTCTGACCAGTGGTTCTTGGAGAAAATTTTGTTTCTAATTTTTGCAAATATACTGACTCAGCATTTTTTTGATGCTCCCTCCCCCCCCCCCCCCCCCCCCCCCCTACAGAACACACTAACAAAACCGATTGCAATTGTTTTTCACCACTCAATTCTACTAGTCTGAATGATGCTTGTTACCAAATAACAGTTCACTGTTCTGTACGGTTTGGGAAATATGGGCGTTTGAAAAAAAATACTATTTTTAGTTCCTTGCGTTTCCACTTGTTTATGGGAATTTTTTTTGCATAGATCAAGTACTTATGACTCAACCAAGACCAAGATTTTTTCCTGAAAGCAAACAGAAATTGAATCTGAAAAATCAAAAAAAACCCAGCTATAACTCAACAGGTCAAATTTGTACTGAATGTATGGTAGAGGGTTCGTTACTTGACACTTATATGCAATTAACCAGGCCTGGCAATCTAGAAAATCAAGGAGTGCAAAACAATTGCTCTCCTCTAATTGCTTGGGAGTGCAATTGCACCCGAAATTTTCAATGCAAAAACTTGTATGCTATTTTGGTTATATTCACTTCAAGGTATTAATATTGTGACTGAAAAATTGTACTACACTCAGCAACACAGTAGAAAAATTGGCACACACATCTTCTCATTATTCAAAATGTTGCATTCAATTCTTATGTGACTGTCATCTACATTCAAAATCCATCGAAATGCAACATAGAATGGGTCACAAATTATTGCGAATCAATGCAACAATGACAAATCGTCCCCTGAGTTCCAATGTGTTCTATGTACCAGTAGGCAAATAGAACACAGTGGAACTCAAGGGACAAAATGATAATAGATTTTAAAGGCAGCCCCAAACAGGTCTGGCATTCCAGAAAATCAAGGGGTGCAAAAAATTGCCCTCCTCATTTTTTTCTAGGTGTGCAGCTCTCTTGCACTCCTAAAGAATGCCAGGCCTGATTAACAGGTACTTCAAATTGACAATATTCAGTTAAGTGGAATCCTCCGTATCTGACAGTCTTTCTATATTGTAAAACTTTCACTTACTTTAGTTTTAGGTACTATATTCAATTGTAATTTATCGTCTACTAAACTCGCACCAGCTTCTGATATATAACCTTGATTTGGCACTAAACAACTTCTTCCAAAACAACAAGGACAGCACAACTTGTGCATCCACTTAGTCCATTTAGGATTCAGTTGACCGTATGGCTCCTCATCCTTTGGTTTGAATACCCCAATAACTTTCTGAAAAGAAAATATGTATGTTGTAGTAAAACCATAATTGCATGTGCAGTATGGCCACCACGAACTGGTCACTTTCCAAGGGTGGGCTATATTTCCACGCATGTAATAATATTAGATTCCAAACACTAATTATAGGAATATATAATCATCAAAAATTTAATTAATGTAGCACCTGGTACAACCCGGTGCTTCATTAATTAAAATTTTGCTGATGATGATTTTTATTACCTGGTAAACACATGCGTGGACATCATTGCCCATCTGTGGATTACTATCAGAAACCGGGGTTTTGTCACTGCTGGGGGAAATAGATTCATGCCTCATATTCAGCCAAAACTCAAGGAGTGTCGCCTGAATCCGTGGATGAACGTATGTCTCGCTGTAACGAACCCACCCCTTTCGCTTTTGTTGGGGTGGTTCTTATCCTGAAGGCGTTAATAACTTTTCATCGAAGAGCATAAATCAACAGGGGTTCACTGAAAACAACAATTTTAATACATATACATATAAATAAATATGGTAATTTGTGACTTACATGGAATCCAATGAATATGATAAACAAAACGTCAATCACCCCCTACCCACACAGTTTTTGAATCACTTGCAGGCCCGCTTACTCTGCTGTTGTTGGTTTTCCTCCTTCTCGCCGGTGTTCGTTCTTTGGTCACCTCTTCACTTCATCCTTTCATGGCCGTCGCACGACCACTAACGTATTGTCACTTCACTATATTGCATTCCCTCCAATAAGTGCCGGAATGTCACTCTACCACTGCCGTCTCGCGGCCACTAGCTTATTGTCACCTTACTGGATGCTTTTCACTCAAGCAGTCGCCACCAATGGGGTTAAACGCTCCCCTCCATTTATCTCAGAATAATGTTCATATAGGCAAAGCCTACTCTGCCTACGTATGGCTTGCCTTCTAAAACAGGTAATGCTGTTTACCTACATGCAAATAACTCCCTGAGCTCGTACTTCGTGTTTCTGATCCTTTTCTCATATATGGCCATCAACCTGGCCCGCGACTTCTCCTATTCTAAATATGAGCTCTGTGGCTCCCCTACATCACAACATGCCTATATTTTCGCACCGATGCGGCACCTCCTCTAACCTATAGCATGGGACATCCGCATTTACTCGCAACAACCCACAGCTTTACACACCTTCAGACTGGAATTAAATTTTTGAGAAATTCCCCGATTTTTATTTAGATAGCCAGAACATTAATTCTCAGTTTAATCGCTTCTCTTGAACTTGGCCGCTTAGATCTATCCTAATTTAATATTTGATTTAAAGTTCCTTTGAAAGACTTGAATTTTGATATTTATTGACATTCGTGACAGGCTAGATGTGTAATATGGATGTGTGGCTGCAACATATGCGAAGTACACTTTCCACCACAATTACATATTAACTGGCCATAATTACACAGATAATGACTGCAGGAGAACACTGGTCTCTCTCGCTCTTTCAATTTTTATCAGGTAGCCCATGTGGTGTTCAACAAATGCACAATAATGGACATTAAACTTCATGCTCAATTAGCAGCGCTTGAATTATTGCTGGTCTGTTTAAATGACAAATCGGTTTTCGGGGTCTGTCATATACCTATCTTTACATGCTGGTCTGTTCAAATGACAAATCAGTTTTCAGGGTCCGTCATATACCTATCTTTACGCTTTACATTTAGCCCGAACGAGAAAATTTATTAAAGATATATACACTTTTATACAATAAAATCGAAAATTCAAGTTATCACCTTGACAATTATGACCAATCCACTGCGACTGTACTGTATGTAACTTGTGCATCCATGTTCCACCCCTAAGAAAACACAAATAGGATGACAAAAAAAGAAATAACAGCAAGAGCAGTACGATACATAACATTTGCCGCCATCATCTAAACCATGGATGGCAAATGCCAAATACTTACTTATTTTAGAATAGACATGTAAATGAAATACATGTATATACAGTACGCAGAGAGTGTATTATAACTAAATCACCTGCAGAATGGAGATTCCACCTGAGCAATAATTGCAAATTTGTTGCAAAGCATAACCAGCACCAGCAAAGTTTCAGCCAATGGACCTCCGGGTTAAACCCGGAGGTCCATTGGCTGAAACATTGCTTGTGTTTTTTGTTGATATGTACAAAATTTGAAAGTTATAGCTTGGGTGATAACTCCACTCTGCGGGTGATTTAGTTACAATCCACTCTCCACGTACTGTATCACACCCCCTCCCTAGGCGATGGTGCCTCATAATGAGTGTCAAGAATAAAACTAGAAAAACTGTGAGCACTGCTCACTAAATGATACCACCCACTCCCACCAAGAAACATTTTACGACAGTAAAAGTGTGTTTAATGTAGAGAGCACAAACACTGACAACCCCCCCCCCCCCCCCCCCCACCCCAAAAAAAAAAATACCTGAAAGCAGAATAGAAGGTGCACATCTATAATGTATATAAAAGAATGTCTGAGAGTTTCAATGAAATTCGCCCACTGGTATAAGAGGAGTAGCGGATAGCAGGAGTGTACCCCCCTAAAGCATCACAACAATTTGGCTAAGTTCATTTCGCCCTTTGGGAAAGAGTAAAAAATAAAAATACCTGAAAGCAAAATAGGAGGTGCACATCTATAATGTATAGAAAAGAATGCCTGTAAGTTTCAATGAAATCCACCCACTGGTTTAAGAGGAGTAGCGGATAGCAGATGTGTACTCCCAAAGCGTCACAGACGTACGGACGTACGGACGTACGTAAGTACGGAAGTACGGACACCATGAATGCTATATACCGCCCACTTTTCAAGTGGGTGGTATAATAATACCCAATACATTGTAATTGATGCAGGAGAGCATTAATATAAAGATACAACTTGATGCACAAATGATGAAAAACATTTTTCTTATTGTTGTTTCCAGAGGTCACTGAGTACGATTAATGTAGACCTTTAATTGATTGTTTTTCTTCAAAAGTCAATTATGAAATTTCATAATCGTGTCAGCTCTAAGTTGGAGAGTTTGACAATTTCTTGCTGTTTGCACGTTGGTTCTCTCCAAGTACCAACTTCCTTCACCTGTAAAATTGTACAGCATGATGTGATCTTGGCTGTTAAAAATGTTATTAGACCCCAATGAACAAACAAATTCCTTTGGGGAGGGGGAGGAGGGAGAATCCCTGCATACCATGTGGTTTGGCCAATTACATGCACTTAGGTAAATGGTTAATTGGTAGATTAAAGGTGTTGTATGTTTTAAATACATTTCTTATCTACTCTCAATTTCATATCACTAAAGGCAGACATAACTAATTCTTTATCAATGTCAAATAGATGGTGGTATAAAACTGTTAATCGGTAGGTCAAAAAAGGTTGTCTGCTTTCATTTACTCTCTTGGCTTATGTCCTACACAGGGTGAAAGAGACAATTTATTTGTTAGTATTTAAGGTCAGCACCTATGATTTTATTATGACTGCAACACACATATTTATTTATTTATTTATTTATTGGTGTTTAAGATCACATATTTCTCCAAAATGGATAATCCTGACCACAACATGGAGATAAAGTCAAGTTTAGTCAATTGTTTATACCCATGTTGCTCATTTTAGAGGACTTCCACCACACGCATTGCTGCCTGGGGCCTATTTTACCACAGGGCATTTTTGATGACTGGGTTAGCATCGCAAACTGCTTTTCAAAAATGTCCAAATGCTAATTAATCATTTTTCTTTCATATTGGCCTTATATTCACTATTTATGATCACTTTTCAAAACCAAGAAGGAAAATGCTAATCAAATTTTTAAAAACAAACTAGAGGTACTGTGAGCAAACTCACAAAGTGATACCCCCCCGCGCCTGAAATGCATAAGTTAGATTATCTCCCCTTGGAAATGTCAGAACGGAATTATATTGCTTCATGCACATTTTCATATGGAGTTCTTCCATTGTGTAAAGTTTCATGAAAATTCTTCAAACGGTTTAGGAGGAGTTGCGCTTACAAGGATGGACAGATGGTATAAGTTAGATTATCTCCCCTTGGAAATGTCAGAACGGAATTATATTGCTTCATGCACATCTTCATATGGAGTTCTTCCATTGTGTAAAGTTTCATGAAAATTCTTCAAACGGTTTAGGAGGAGTTGCGCTTACAATCATGGACAGATGCACAGACGGACGGACAGACGGACAGGGCGATTCCTATATACCCCCCCCCCCCAAACTTTGTTTACGGGGGTATAAAAATACGCTGTACCAGTAAAACAGAGCTTGTTTACCACAGTAAACAAGCACTGCATCACTTCCCGGGGTTCTCACAACAAGTATAAAGTCAAATTTAGCCTATCTTTTATACTGTGCAACCAACTTCTAGAGGACTTCCACCCAGATATTGGTTACCAGTCCAACTTTAAAAGTTAAGCAGAACTTGCTTACCACAGTTAACAAGCACTGCTCCACTTCCCCATTTCTCCACAGGGACAAAAAGTTGATAGGGACGATACATTTACAGTACAGTCACTGTGGACTGGTCATAATCCACACGAGCAGTGATTACCACGCATGCATTTACCAGGTAATAAATGGAGGATATGGAATGAGTGTTTTTCTCATATAATATTTATGAAACGAGTCTTAGAATTTTCTGTTTTGGCGAGCCTCTGGCGAGCCCAAAGTACAAATTCAGATGAGTTTCATAAATATTATATGAGAAAAAGACTCATTTCATATTCTATTTATCATATGACATACACACGCACGAATTAGCCACTTAGTATGACTTTTTAACCCATCACCTAACTTGAATTGCAGACGGCACTAGGAAAAAACATCCTTGTATAACTAAAATTTTTCATTTTTTGCTTCCAAAACATAGGTTATGACCCCTCATTGGAACAAGCTCATTGAGCTCATTCCAATGAGGGGTCATAACCTATGTTTTGGAAGCAAAAAGTGAAAATATAAAAAAAATGAATGGCGTTTTTTTTGTTGGTAAAAGATTAATACAATATAACCCACTCTAAACAGGACAGATACCGTAAATTCTTCCTACTGAAATTATGCAAATATGTGACCCAGTTGTATTTTGCTTAGCCAATCAAATTGTCCAGTTTTGAAATTGACCAATGAAAGCTCCCAACTCTAATTATGCAAATTATGAAAATGTGGCCCAGTTGTATTTTGTTCAGCCAATCAAATTGTCTAGTTTTGAAACTGACCAATGAAATTGATGGAAGGCTTTATTTATCACTGATTAATACGAAAACAAAATATCAAATGTAGTGAACAAAATGGACGAGTCATATGATAAAAGTCATCATCAGGAAAATTTTAATTAACTGGTTGAGTTATTTTTTAAAGGTGATTTGAAACATGGGTATTTTTTTTTCAAAGACACAATGCTACTAACAAGAGTAGCCTTAATTTGGTAAGATTTTGTTCATGAATAATTGTTTGATTACAATTTATTGGAGAGTGCCAATCACACTCTCCAATAAATGGAAACCAAACAATTTCATATAATTTTTTTTTCTTCTACTGCAGAGTGAATATCAAGTTAATGCATACAGCGTAATGCCACTAAAATGGCTCCAGCACTTTTCAATAGAGCTATGATAGTGACTTCTAGCACTTAGCCAGTTAATGACGCATGGGTTGTACTCGGTGCCTCATTAATTAAATTTTTGATAATTATTCCCAGAATTTATGTTTGGTGTCTAATATTATTGCATCCATGGAAATATTGCCAACTCGTGGAAAGTGACCAGTCAATGGTGGCTGTACTGTAGGATGATTTTGTTCTTGTGTATACATCGAGTGGACATCAAGTTATTTCCAAGACCAAAACCAATAATTGTACAAGCACTTATCACTGCATGGAACCTAAATATGGACTTCTTGCACTCAACCAATTAACCGAAGCATGCACAGACATTTGTCAGCTCAGGGCTTAAGTCTTAACCTTCTGAGTATTTTCAAGATATTTTCCAACAAATCTGGTCTACAGCCACGATAAAAAAATTCATTTAAATTCTACAGGAAATTATTGGAGAAACAAGAGCTATATAGCTGAAGGAAATTTAAACCCCTGTTGCAGTGCTGGACAGATGAAGCATAAATGAATTAGGCTAAAGAAAATTAATCTTTTGATTCTCAGGAACCGGCACATTTGTTTTTTCGGCCCACGTTCACCATATTTATTTTGGAGGCAAAATTCAAAATGTATAAAACTATCATAGGGTGCGATTTTAGCAGTATCACTTTGCGCGTATGTCATTTTCATTGATACAGTATTGTTATTCTCTTCGCAAAATGTGACACGATTCTCATATGTATGTACAAAATAAATATTTATTTTTAATTGGTTGAGAGTTAGAATAGTTTGAGTGGTCTAAATTTGTTCATCAAGAATTGTTTTATTACAAATTATTGGAGAGTGCCAACAGGCACTCTCCAATAATTTGTAATAGCACAAATTTCCAGTACAAATTATTATTTCCGTTTGACTGAACCTGAAACATGGGTAAGGAAAATTCTGATTTTGCACTGGCACCCTCATTGTTTTGAAAGGCCTAATTGTGGCTTCTAGCACTCAACCAGTTGAAAAAAACTCTTTATTATTTTTTATTTCTATTTTAATTGTTCTATATTGATTTTGTGTTGTGTGATCGCTGTTACAAAAAAAGAAACTATCAGCAAAATCAACATGGAAGCTCTAGTATTTAATTTTGGGCTCTCACAACTGGATTTTAGGCATTGGCTACCATTCCATCAGGAATAAAAAATTAAAATTAAAACTGTCCTCCCTCATTCATTTGAAAAAATTTTTTGTATGGCCTTAAAAACAAAGAAAGGACCATAACTATGTTGAAACAAGCCAAACAGACAAATATTGGCTATTTTGTACCCTCTAAGGGTCATATAACTCATGAAAAAATATATATGGACATCAAAATGGCATATGTTTCTGAAAGAGCTCAACATCCTGAACACTAGTATGAAATGTCATCAATATCCAAGCACTAATGTTTAAGTTATGACCTGAACAGACAGCAGACGGACAAAACCAAAATTTTTTCTAAGTCAAAAAAGGGGGATAAGTCTAGATAGTGAAATATAAGAAACATCATTAGAAACTTGTTTGAAAGCCTTTCCCATAAGCAATCTTCCTGCTAAATTTCAATGAGATCCGACAACCCAAACTTGAGATACAAGGCAAACAGACAAAAAAAGTACCCAAATTATTCTCATTTCAGTGGCAGGAGATATTCTTTCCTGGGCAGGAATTTTCGCCAGCAGCATGCAAGGAGTTAAAAATTCACGAGAGTCAGAATTGATTCTTGTAAATGATTCTCAGAAGGAAAATGATGAGAATCAACTTTTTCGCAAAATGTCCAATTGATTCTTGTCATACATGTAAATTCTGTAAGTGCGCTTGAAGACCTGAAGAATTCTACTTATGTTTTGCACCTTCATAAGGTAAAACTTTGTCTTTGCATTGGTGTCTAGTAGTTTAGGCTGCCAAGACTTACTAGAAACCACTGCCAAGCTACTGTAAATTCTATTCTTAATATCACCAAAAACCTGTATTTTGAAATATGTGGCTCTGCACGTAACTGGAAAATAAATGTGTCAATGACACTGTAGCTTACACGTGCCTGGATTTTATACAGCATTTATGAGATTAACCCTTTACTTAACATGAAAAGCAGGGCGACACTTGCAAACAAAATTATTGAAGAACTATTTTTTTGTCTCAAAAACATAGGTTATGACCCCTCACTGGAACGAGCTAAAGAGGGGTCATAACCTATGTTTTTGAGACAAAACATGAAAAAATAATGAAAATTAAGTGGTGCTTTTTGTGAATAGCGCTGGCCGGTTTTGGCCATTATGTTGGGTAAATGAATGTTATAATTACAAAACTAATGTTGCATTTAAGTATATTATGTCATAATTATTGCCTTTTTTTCTCTATCTGAAAAAAACTGGAAAAGAAAAAAAAGTCAAGGTTTGCATTTTATTGGGGCTGATCACTGTTCCAGCCCCAACAAAAATTTAAAACAAAACTAAACTATTAAGGTATGTTTAAAAATCAGCCCCAAGTAAGCCCCGACCCTTAAATCTTGTGGACTTATTTCAGGCCCTGACCATTTTTCAAAACACAAACCCTGAAAGTGTGAGCCATGGTAGCCATTCTAGACAGCCAACCATGAATATATCTCCTCATCAAAGTGTCATCCTGCAAAATTTCAAGAAAACTGATCCATAAACACAACATGTGTGGTGTGCTGAAGAAATCCAGGATGGTGGCCATGGCTATAATTGTGTGCAGCCTGCTGTGACCAACACTGAACATTCTCATCTTCTCATCATTCTAAGGAAGCTGGCCGAGTTTCAAGAAAATTGATACACAAATGCAATAACAGGTTGTTCTGAAGACATCCAAGATGGTTACTGTGGTGTCCATTGCAGGTGGCCACCAGTGACCACAATGTGACGTTCTGATTTTGGTGAGAGTCCAAGAATACACATGAAATTTGGTGATGTCGATGGGGAAACTTCAACTGCAGGCTTTGACCCATTCTAAATGAACTGTGGACACTGTTCTGAAGAAATCAAAGATGGTGGCCATTAATTATGGGCAGCCAGCAATTACCAAAATAGGACACTATAATCATCTACTTGTTATGCTAAGTCACTTAGCAGTATTTCAAGAATACTGAAGAATGAAAGTGTCAATGACACTGTAGCTCAACTTGTCAAGACAAACACATGTACATGTATACTATGTGACACAGCAATGACAAACATCTAGGTAATGACCTGATAACAAAGGTACATATAAAGTATTGTAACGGTCTGTACATAAATACTGACCGTTGCCTGTAACAAATGTATAGGTAAAGTATTGTAAAGGTGGGTGACAGTCAGATGCTAAACTAGAAAAAAATTTTGGAGTCCCAGAGTGGGTCTGACTGAACCCCAAAATATTTGTTCTCATAGCACAGTGATAACAAAGGCACCCCAAAACACACTCATTCCTGTCCCAAGGTGAAAACAAAGTACCCAAGAAGTTTTGTGAAGATCAGTTCACAAATATGAGCTGTGTAGAAGTTGTGACAAAAAACTGAATGGACCTAATTTCGGTACAAAATGGCCCTGGCAGCCATCTTGAATTTTGGACTGCACCCAGAAACACTCGTTCTCGTCCCAAGGTGATAACAAAGGTACCCAAGAAGTTTTGTGAAGATCGGTTCATAAATACAGCTTCTAGACCGAGCCGTATTGACATGTGCACTTACAGTGTATAAGTAGCACTGAATAAATCAAAGTTCATCTAATTTGCATAATTTCAGCACGAGAAAAAAACCTGTACTATATGTGATGTATTCCATGTTACTAAACATTCATACAAAAATTTATTCAAATCAGAACTTTCATACAGAAGTTCTATACAAAAGACTGATTGCACAAATTTTGGTACAAAATGGCTGCTGGTGGCCATCTTGAATTTCGGACCACACCCAAAAACACTCGTTCTCATCCCACGGTGATATCAAAGGTACCCAAGAAGTTTCGTAAAGATCGGTTCATAAATACGGCCTCTAGCCTGAGCCGTATAGAAGTTGTGTACAAAAAACTGATTAGACCTAATTTCGGTACAAAATGGCCACTGGCAGCCATCTTGAATTTTGGACCGCACCCAGAAACACTTGTTCTCGTCCCAAGGTGATAACAAAGGTAACCAAGATGTTTTGTGAGGATCGGTTCATAAATATAGACTCTAGCCCGAGCCGTATTGACATGTGTACTTACTGTGTGTAAGTAGCACTGAAAAAATCAAAGTTCATCTAATTTGCATAATTTCTGCACGAGAAAAAAACCTGTATTATATGTGATGTATCCCATGGTACTAAACATTCATACAAAAAATTATTCAAATCAGCGCTTTCATATGGAAGTTCTGTGCAAAAATCTGATTGCACCAAATTTTGTACAAAATGGCTGCCATCGGCCATCTTGAATTTTGGACCAGACCCCAAAACACTCGTTCCCGTCCCACGGTGATAACAAAGGTACCCAAGGAGTTTCGTAAAGATCGGTTCATAAATATGGCCTCTAGCCCGAGCCGTATTGGCATTTGCACTTACAGTGCTGAAAGTAACACCAAAAAACATCAAAGTTAGTCTAATTTGCATAATTTACGCATGAGAAAAAAACCCGTATTATATGTGATGTATTCCATGGTACTAAACATTCATACAAAAAATTATTCAAATCAGAGCTTTCATATGGAAGTTCTGTACAAAAAACAGATTTCTGCATCGTTGGTACAAAATGGTGGCTGGCAGCCATCTTGAATTTCAGTCCGCACCCAAAAACACTCGTTCTCGTCCCACAGTCATAACAAAGGTACCCAAGAAGTTTTGTAAAGATCGGTTCATAAATACGGCCTCTAGCCCGAGCCGTATTGAATTGTTGACAGACGGCCAGACGGACGACGGGCCATGGCATAACCTCAAATTTGGCCTGTGCTGAAGAAATCTAAGATGGCTGCCATGGAGGCCATAATGTAGGCAGCTGACCATAAAGGTAATGGAATGTTCTCATCTAGGCATGAACCATACATATAGTACAGTTGCTGTGGACTGGTCATAATCCATGCGTGGGCAGTGATGTCCACACGTGCGTTTACAAGGTAATAATAATAATCATCATCAAAATATTCATTAATGCAGTGGGTTGTACCCGGCACTTCATTAATTAAATTTTTGATGATTATTCCCAGAATTAGTGTTTGATATCTAATGTTATTGCAAGCTGCGACCTTAGAAATATTGCCCAATTGTGGAAAGTGTGCAGTCCACGGCGGCTAGTGTACTGTGTGAAGTATGGTATGTTTGAAAAATAACTATGGGCTCTTACCTGTTCTGAACAAATTGTGGACCGACTAACAGCTGCACAGATGAGCCATGACAATAGCTTACCATGACCATGAAATTCACAAAAACTGGAACAAGGCCCTCAAGTTTTAATTAACTTGCCTTAAGGATTAAACTCAAGTAAATATTTAGATATATTTGACATTTCCTTTTTGCTAAGGAATATGTACTGACTGTACTCATAAGGTTATTATTATATCATCAATGGGTATATGGGTGGAATGGAGAATTCTCACCCAAGGGGCAAGATATTTGAGCCAGACATGAGGCTTGCCGAGTGTCTGGCACAAATATCTTGCCACAAGGGTGAGATTTACCTGTCCCACCCAGATACCCATCAAGGATGATTTTTCTCCAACCATTTTAGGGTTGAGATGCCATTACAGGCCTCGATTTGTCGGGTTTCACATCGCAAAATGCAAAGCAAAAATTATTGCAATGCAATAGCTAGAATTGGTTAGCAGGGTTTTTTTTTTTACTTTAGGATAAAATGTTAGAACAGAAAGTATTTTAACAATGGCTGAATTGGATGGCATGATGTATAAGGGCGCAAAGTGTGTAATATTTGTTTTTATCAGCTACTGCATGTAGCTTGTAGAGCACTAGCTTATAGGTTCTGCTTGGTGGCTGGGGAATCCTAATTGTGTTGAACCGGAATGTCTTGGGACACAAATTTACATATTTCTGGGACATATAAACACGTGTCTCCTGAAACTGAAAGTACAATATTTCATCTGTTTTAGAGCACACACACAACGATAATGTAGGATGTAATAAGATGAATTTGTAGATATATTAAAGATGGGATCAACCTAAATCATAGCAACAGATTTTTTACCTGGTATCCTTGAGGACTTGAATACTAGAGAGTAACAAAATAAATTAATTTCTCTTCATTCACTTGGAAAATTGAAGGACATACCAAAGTAAAGAAATAAATTACGACCTTCAAGAACAAGTTTGGACTGCAATCCCAGATGCCAGGAAATTATGTCTTTCAGGTCAAGTTTTTTAAATTTTCTCACTCCGGATTGAACCATGGTTGGCCCGGGGGGGGAGGGGGGGGGGGGGGGGGGGGGGTCCATGGACCCTCAACTGGGGCTACAGAAAAGTTGCTAATCAATTTTCTGAAAATCAAATCGAGGCCTGCATTAATAAGAAAATAGCATATTTTCCAAGAAAAATTATTTCTTAGTGTGTTCATTCTGGGAGAAAACCAATAAGATATTCAGAAAGCTTGTCGAGAAGTATGGTATATACCAAAGGTATAAACTTCAAAACATGCAGACTAGCACCACACGTTGAGGGTTAATGCACTGAAGCGACCTCAAATAAAATCCACATGTCTGCACATGTCATTTCCAGACATGTACTTCAGTTTGACAGGACGTTATGATATCAGATGTCTCATTATAGTTGAGAAATGGTAATAAAAACACACATTTCAGCTGAAGTTTTTCTTAAGAGTGTTTTGGTTTTGATTTTTGTTTATAAAATCGTATTTACGGAAGCAAAACAGCCTTCCATTTTGGTTGTTTATACATGTGCAGACATCATTTGCAATGATTAAAGAGTTCTGGCACTAATTAAATATGCAAACAGGTTGGTCACCTGGGTGGGGTGAGAAAGCTGTCACGTGGGTGCAGTGAGATAGGCGTATCTCTCCCTTCTCACCTGACTTTATATATGTCTCAGTACCTTAGTGGTGGGAGAAAATACTCCCATCAGATTCAAAATTAAGAAGAACTGAAAATTGATTCTTGCAGCAGGAGTTCATGAGAATCAAAATCAATTCTTGTGGATTGGGCGAGTTACAGGGTTAATTTACCAACTGCAATCAATTGAGTTTACAATGGACAATATACAGGGTACAGCAAGTCCTTTAGTAAATTATTCGTATCTCTGCATGTTTGATTTCCAACTGATATACCTGAAGTAGGTCAATTCATGTTTTGTTGGTGATGACATATGTTGCACCAATGCAATCTACAGCACAAGTCAAAATAAGTTGTAGCATAACTGCAATAAACTAAGTACCGTATACTGTTGCTTCTGCACTGATAAGATCAGATTCTGACATCATTTTCTGGAAAGCTCTTAGTCAGAGCTTTCCAGAAAATGATGTCAGCTTCTGGTCTTATCAGTGTCGGAAGAGAAAGGTACATAGTTTACAGTGGTTATCCTACAACTTACTTTGACTTGTACTGTACAGTCATACTTTTCCAGTGGCACACCTATAACATGTACATGTACAGCACAGTCGCCGTGATTTGGTCCAAATCCATGTGTGGGCAGTGATGTCCATGCATGCATTTACCAGGTAATAAAAAATCATCATTAGCAAAATTTTAATTAATGAAGCACCGGGTTGTACCCGGTGCTTCATTAATTAAATTTTTGATGAGTATTCCAATAATTAGTGTTTGGAATATAATATTATTGCGTCCGTAGAAATATTGCCCATCCACAGAGATGGGCGGTTTTCATATTTCACATTCAGGGTTCCTGCACCAAATTGAGAAGTGAATTCCAGGAGGTTCAGATCAATTTTTCAAGGAGTTTCCAGGAGTCAGCTGGGTGAAATTCAAGGGTTTTCAAGGAGTATAAAGCGATTATGTGTTGGGAAGAAGGAAAAATGTTAGGAGTTCAATTAATCCAGTGAGCAACCGACTCGATTTTTCCAAAATTCCAGGAGTTTCCAGGAGGTGCTTCAAAATTCAAGGAGTTTCCAGGTCCTTGTGAGGGGGTTTTGAAATTCAAGGAATTCAAGGAATTCAAGGAGGCGCGGGAACCCTGATGTTGGTTCCGGTTTTGGTTTCATTCAAAAAGTCAGGTTTTCGGTTTCGGTTTCCACTGTACAAACATAACAAGACATTGTATTTGCATATCAGAAGATGTATTTGGCGCCAGTCAGTGTCACACGGACTCCCACCCATGGAAAGTGACCCGTCCCCGGCAGCCATATTAGAGCTCCTGAGGTCCAAACCATGAAATTTCCAAGAAAAATTATCAATGCAACACACAGAGACACAAGAGGATGCAGTATGACCATATATGTTAATGGGAAATAGCCCTGAGTTAGGTCCCACTTCTGGAAGGTTTTATGCCCCCCCTTTCCAACCGCATGAAGAGCAGAAAATGTCACTGTATATTATATGTCAACACAAGCTATTAATCAATAGGTGTTTGGTCCTAATTGTCCCTAATTGCTCCCATTTCTGGAAGACGGATGGACACCAAGTGATGGCAATAACCCCCATTTCCAAATTTCCCTTCAATCAGCTTCTGAGGCTCTGATAACTGAAAACTGGGGCAGAACTAAGAATGTTGCCCATCTTAGAATGGAAATATTGCTGGGCAGTTTTGATTTTTCAGATTCGGTTTTTGGAAACAACCTTGTTTCAGTTCAGTTTGCTAAGTGTTAAGAGCACATGGTAAATAACACTCCAGGCTCCTTCGCTTGGAAAAAATCCACAATAGCTCATTACAAAGAGTCCAGTCTGTAAGTATCTGTACTGGGTTCAGCCTAACTTCCCTTTGGTCATTTTAAGGGAGTTCTGAGGGATTAGTTTTCAAGCCTATTAAGTCCGAAAAAACATAAGTTCAACAATGCGAATGTATTTGAACTATATTGCTGAGGATATGTTTAACATATAATCTCACTTGGCTAGAGTAAGGAGGTCTGGATTTTTCAGATTCGATTTTAGTTCGGTTTCAAGAAAAAACTTCGTTTTTTCTATGTGTTAAGAACATATAGTAAAAAATGCCGATAGGATCACTGATCCAATGTGGAGTTGTGACAGCAAAAAAGTGGGTTTAATCATTATCAATTCATTATCCTGAAAACCTATTGTTTATAATTTACTATGTGAAGAGTCACTGTGACCTTGACCTTTGACCTAGTGATTGCAAAGTAAATAGGGCTTTTTTTTTGCACCAATGCCAACCTACCTATGGAGTTTCATGAATGTGGGTGGAACCATTGTCAAATAATCATCTGGAAACCAATTGTTTATGATTTATGTTCAAGGTCACTGTGACTTTGACCTTTGACCTAGCAAGTCAAAAATAAATAAGGGTCTTCCACTCACCTAGGCCAACCTACCAATGAAATTCATGAATGTGGGTCAAACCATTATCAAGTTATCATCCAGAAACCAATTGTTTATGATTTATTACATTGAAGGTCACTGTGACCTTGACCTTTGATTTAGCAAGTCCAAAAAAATCAATAGGGTTCTTCGTCGCACCCAGGTCAACTTACCTATGAAGTTTATTGAATGTAAGCTGAACCACTATCAAGTTATCATCCGGAAACCAATTGTTGTGATTTACTATGTTCAAGGTCATTGTGACCTTGACCTTTGAACTGGCGAGTCCAATATCAATAGGGTTTTTCCTTGCAAGAAGTCAACCCACCTATGGAGCTTCATGAATGTAGGTTAAGACACTATGAATTTATCGTCCACAAACCAATAGTTGTGATTTACTATGTTCAAGGTCACTGTGACCTTGACCTTTGACCTGGCGAGTTCAAGATCAGTAGGGTTCTTCCCCACAGCAAGGCCAATGCAGCTATTAAGTTTCATGACTATAGGCTGAACCACTGTCAAGTTATTGTCTGGAAACCAATTGTTGCAATTTGGTCACTGTGACCTTGACCTTTGACCTGGCGAGTCCAAGGTCAATAGGGTTCTTCCTCGCACCAAGGCCAACACACCTATGAAGTTTCATGACTCTAGGTTGAACCACTATCAAGTTCTCTTCCGGAAACCAACTGTTGCGATATACTATGTTCAAGGTCACTGTGACCTTGACCTTTGACCTGGTGAGTCCAACATCAATAGGGTTCTTCCTCGCACCAAGGCCAACACGCCTGTAAAGTTTCATGACTCTAGGTTGAACCACTATCAAGTTATCATCCGGAAACCAATTGTTGCGATATACTATGTTCAAGGTCACTGTGACCTTGACCTTTGACCTGGTGAGTCCAAGATCAATAGGGTTCTTCCTCGCACCAAGGCCAACACACCTATGAAGTTTCATGACTCTAGGTTGAACCACTATCAAGTTATCATCCGGAAACCAATTGTTGCGATATACTATGTTAAAGGTCACTGTGACCTTGACCTTTAATCTGGTGAGTCCAAGATCAACAGAGTTCTTCCTCGCACCAAGGCCAACCCACCTATGAAGTTTCATGAATGTAGGTTGAACTACTATCAAGTTATCATCCGGAAAGGAATTGTTGCGATTTACTATGTTCAAGGTCACGTTGACCTTGACCTTTGACGTAGCGAGTCCAAAATCAATAGGGTTCTTCCCTTCACCAAGGCCAATCTATCTATGAAGTTTCATGAATGTGAGTTGAACCATTATCAAGTTATCATCCGAAAACCAATTGTTTAAGATTTACTACGTTCAAGGTCACTGTGACCTTGACCTTTGACGTAGCATGTCCAAAATCAATAGGGTTCTTCCTCCCACCAAGACCAACCTACGTATGAAGTTTAATGAATGTGAGTTGAACCACTATAAAGTTATCATCCGGAAAACAATTGTTTATGCCCGCCCGCCCGCCCGCCCGCCATTCACCAAACTATAAGTCGAGTTTGACTTCGTCACAACTCGACTAATAACAATTCAGGCTCCATAAACCTTTACCTAACATGAAAAGCAGACGACACTTGCAAACAAAATTCTTGAATAACTAATCTTTTTCATTTTTTGTCTCAAAAACATAGGTTATGACCCCTCATTGGAACGAGCTCAACGAGCTCGTTCCAAAGAGGAGTCATAACCTATGTTTCTGAGACAAAAAATGAAAATTATTTGGCGATTTTTAAGAATGGCTCTGGCTGGTTTTGGACGTTACGTTGGGTAAAGGGTTAACTTGTAAAAAATCTGTAGTAGTTTATACGACACCTATCACGACAAAAGCTTTGTCTGTAATTGTCTATATTGGGTTTAGCCTAACTTCCCTTTGATCATTCTTTAGGCGCTCTAATGGATGAGTTACTATAAGCCTGTGGAGTTAAAAAAAACGTAAATTAGGGTAACAAATGAATAAAGGTCATCTAATCTGTGTTGTGTTCTCATTGTCGCATTTTTGTCCTTATTGACACGTCCGGTGGATAAGTCAATAATGGATAAAATGTGACAACGAGAACATGACGTATTCACCCCTTTGTCATGAGAGTCAGTAGGGGGTCACTCGTCCAGTTCCCACAAGTATTGATCAGTTTATGCACAAACATGATAAAGCCATTCGGCCAGTTTTTCCCAGGTATCGCAGTTTAGTTTTCTGGTTTGCAGAAAAAAAAGGGTATGGAACCAAACCAGAAAACAAAACCAGAGGCTCAAGTGAACTTCAAACGCTCACCAAAAGAGATGAGTGTGTCAGTAAGTGATGGACAGCAACAGCAATTTTTTGATTTGCCATGATAAAACCAAAGGCAATTTTTTTGGCCATTCATTTCTGCTGGTTCTAGGAAAGCTTGCTTAGGCAAAAATAAAATGTGAAGTCTCGAAAAAGTGTATGTACGGAATTTTCTGTTTTGTTTTTAACTTCTGTGGTTTTCTCTACCCTCACCCACCCCTGACCCCCCCCCCCCCCCCCCCACCCCCCCCCCCCAAAAAAAAAACAACAAAAAACAAACATTTCAGGCAAAAATCAAGAACTTATGTCCCAGTCATACTACATAACAAATTTGGTTCAAAACAGCCCATTGATTCATGAAACAGAAATTTGGGGTGGAGCATGAGATGGGCATGCTACCACAGAGAGCCTGAATATTGACCTACCAACTTGCCAGGATCAAATTTCAATCTCCACCACCAAAGGAAATTTTATACCCAATATCAAAGCAATTTCTCTGTGGTAGTTAATGAAAAGAACATTTTAATTTTTTTTTAGGCTTTTGGGGCATTAACCCCAGCCACAAGGGGAGAGCCTGTAGCAACTTTTGAAGAAAAAAACTCAGAAGAGTATACGCGACCAAGATGTTTTGTACCAAATTAGTTTAGATTTTGCTTTACTAAAGGTTCAAGAATAATTAGTTGATGGAGGGCAAGGTAGATGATGACTCAGCATTTTTGGTACCAGTATACCAGTTTGAGCACCCAAACTCATTGTATTTGTGTATAATCTCCATCCCATAGTCTGCTAAAATGGTCGAAATTCAGCAAAAATTATACATGATTAAAACCAGCATGAAGCTAATCCCTTGAATCCCGAACTAGGATACATTAGCTGACTCAAAATACATCTGAGGCAATTGCACTCTGATAAAAAAAAAACCTCCAGAAATGGTCTGTTGAAAGCACAAGGACGCATTACTTTAATTTCAACATTTGTGTCTTTTAAAAATGTTGCGTTCAGTGCGGTAATCCTACTTTCAGTTTCTGTCTCTGCCATCTATGGCCTTCAGTTATGCCCGTGGCATATATCGACAGGTATCATCAAATTATCCCTGGATATGGCTCTAACTTTTCAAACTTTAAAACTCTTTGTTATTCATTGACTGTTTGCTTGAAAAACAAATGAAAGTGTCAATGACACTGTAGCTCAACTTCTGTAAGACATGAACATGTATAGTATGTGACAAAGCAATGACAAACATCTAGGTAATGACCTGATAACAAAGTTGCATATAAAGTATTGCAACAGTCTGTACATAAATGCTGACCGTAGCCTGTAACAAATGTGTAGGTAAAGTATTGTAAAGGTCAGGGGTGACAGTTAGATGCTAAACTAGAAAAGAAATCTTTAGAGTCCCAGAGTGGGTCTTGACTGAACCCAAAAATATTTGTTCTCATAGTGTTCCTGTCCCAAGGTGATAACAAAGGTACTCAAGAAGTTTCGTGAAGATCGGTACATAAATACAGACTCTAGCCCGAGCTGTATTGACATGTGCACTTACTGTGTATAAGTAGCACTCAATAAATCAAAGTTCATCTAATTTGCATAATTTCTGCACGAGAAAAAAACCCTATTATATGTGATGTATTCCATGTTACTAAACAGTCATTTAAAAATTTATCCAAATCAGAACTTTCATACAGAAGTTCTGTACAAATGAAAGTGTCAATGACAATGTAGCTTAACTTGTCTGTGTGTTTTATTTGATGAAAAGGATAATATTCAATGTTTATGAAAGGATTATGAAATAAGACAAGAATTGTGATAATTGGGAATATGTTCATTTCTGTTCCCTGTATGCTATGTTTTTCATAAAAATAATATGAGGTGCACACTGTACTAAAGAGCGGAGAGGTGGGTTAATATGACCTCACAGTTAATGTATGTGGCCCTCACGGTTAACGTATGTCAACAAAAGTTACCA
Organism: Pictodentalium vernedei; assembly: GCA_031216915.1. NCBI lineage: Eukaryota > Metazoa > Mollusca > Scaphopoda > Dentaliida > Dentaliidae > Pictodentalium > Pictodentalium vernedei. The sequence goes on from CM062295.1 coordinate 500,577,787, forward strand.
AGTTACAGTGAAATTATTCCAATACGAGTCATCCTATCAAGTTACATTGAAATCCCCTCATGAATATAGCCTGTAGACTGTGCTAAAGGTTTTCATGCTTCAGGCCTGTGTAGCCATGATGGTTCACTGATTGCTACTAAAAGGGGACGTCCTCATCTCGACATTATACCGAGTCATTCTACTAAGTTACAATGAAATCCCTTCACAAATACGACTTGTAGTCTGTACTAAAGTTTTTCGGGTTTTGGGCTCGGGAAGCCATCATGGTTGAATGTTCGCAACCAAAAGGGGACGTTGTAATCTGGGCATCATCTGGAGTGATCCTACGAAGTTACAATGAAATCCCTTCATAAATATGACCTGTAGACTGTGCTCAAGGTTATCAGGCTTTGGGCCCCTGTTGCCATCACAGTTGACAAATCATGACCAAAAAAGGAATGTCATCATCTAGGCATTATATGGAGTCAACCTAACAAGTTACAATGAAATCCTTACATAAATACGACCTATAGACTGTGCTAAAAGATTTTTGGGTTTTGGGCTCCGGCAGACAAAAAGGCTGAATGATCGCGACCAAAAGAGGATGTTCTCATCTAGACATTATTTGGAGTATTCCTACCAAGTTACAATGAAATCCCTTCAATAATATGACCTGTAGACTGTGCTAAAGGTTTTCAGGCTTCAGGTCCCTGTAGCCGTCAGTTTCCCAACTGCGTCCAAAATGGGACGTTCTCATCTAGACATTATATGAAGTCAACCTACCGAGTTACAATGAAATCCCTTCATAAATGTGACCTGTAGACTGTGCTAAAGGTTTTTGGGCTTTGGGCTCGGGCAGCCATCATTGTTGAATGATCGCAACCAAAAGGGGACATTCTCATCTGGCATCATTTGGAGTTATCCTATGAAGTTACAATGAAATCCCTTCATAAATATGACCTGTAGACTGTGCTCAAGGTTTTCAGGCTTCGGGCCCGTCGTCACAGTTGACCAATCCCGACCAAAAGGAGATGTCATCATCTATGCATTATCTGGAGTCAAACTAACACGTTACAATGAAATCCTTCCATAAATACGACCTATAGACATTGCTAAAGGTTTTGGGCTCGGGCAGCCATCCAGGCTGAATGTTTGCGACCAAAAGGGGACGTTCTCATCTAGACATTATTTGGAGTCATCCTACCAAGTTACAATGAAATGCCTTCATAAATATAACCTGTAGACTGTGCTAAAGGTTTTCAGGCTTCGGGCCCCTGTAGCCGTCACAGTTGCCCAATCGCGTCAAAAAGGGGACATTCTCATCTAGACATTATACGACGTCAACCTACCAAGTTACAATGAAATCACTTCATAAATGTGACCTGTAGATTGTGCTATAGGTTTTCAGGCTTTGGGCTCGGGCAGCCATCATGGTTGAATGATCACAACCAAAAGGAGATATTCTCATCTGGGCACCCTCTGGAGTGATCCCACGAAGTTACAATGAAATCCCTTCATAAATATGACCTGTAGACTGTGCTCAAGGTTTTCGGGCTTCGGGCCCCTGTAGCCATCACAGTTGACCAATCACGACCAAAAGAGGTTGTCATCATCTAGGCATTATATCGAGTCAACCTAACAAGTTACAATGAAATCCTTACATAAATATGACTATAGACTATGCTAAAGGTTTTTGGGCTCGGGCAGCCATCAAGGCCGAATGATTGTAACCAAAAGGGGACATTCTCATCTAGACATTATTTGGAGTCATCCTACCAAGCTACAATGAAATGATTTCATAAATATGACCTGTATACTTTGCCAAAGGTTTTCGGGCTTTGGGCCCCTGTAGCCATCACAGTTGCCCAATGATGTCCAAAAGGGGACATTCTCATCTAAACATTATATGAAATCAACCTACTAGGAAATCCCTTCATAAATATGACCTGTAGACAGTGTGCTAAAGGTTTTTGGGCTTCAGGCTCTGACAGCCATCATGGTTGAATGGTCGCAACCAAAAGACAACATTCTCATCTGGGCATCATCTGGAGTGATCCTATGAAGTTACAATGAAATCCCTTCATAAATATGACCTGTAAACTGTGCTAAAGGTTTTTGGGCTTCGGGCAGCCATCAAGGCCGAATGATCGCGACCAAAAGGGGATGTTCTCATCTAGACATTATTTGGAGTCATCCTACCAAGTTACAATAAAATCCCTTCATAAATATGACCTGTAGACTGTCCTCAAGGTTTTCGGGCTTCAGGCTCCTGTAGCCGTCACAGTTGCCCAATCACGTCCAAACGGGGACGTTCTCATCTAGACATTATATGAAGTCAACCTACCAAGTAACAAATATGACCTACAGACTGTGCTAAAGGTTTTCGGGTTTGGGGCTCGGGCAGTCGTCACGGTTGACAGATCGCGCCCAAATGGAGAAGTTCTCATCTAGACATCATCCAGAGTCATCCTACCAAGTTACAATGAAATCCCTCCATATTAAACATAACCTGCAGACTGTGCTAAAAATGTTTGGGTTTCAGGCTTGGGCAGCCATCACGGTCGACAGATCATGACCAAAAGGGGACGTTCTCATCTAGGCATTATACAGAGGCATCCTACCAATTTACAATGAAATCCCTTCATAAATACGACCTGTAGACTGTGCTAATGGTTTTCGGGTTTTTGGCTCGGGCAGCCATACCAGTTGACCGATTGTGACCAAAAGGGGATGTTCTCATCTTGACATGACCCCAAACCTGCATATTAAATTTCATGACAATCGGACAAGAACTGTGGGGTGTAGCCTGTGCTAAAAGAAAATGTGAACAGACTCACAGGCTAACAGACCTCCACACGAGTAATGGCAATAGCTTATCTTGACTTTGTCAAGTTAAGCTAAACATGAAACTGGAGGTAATAGGTGCGTAATAAAATAGGGAACTGCTCTCCATAAAACTTGAAAGCCAGGATTTTTTCCACATGTACACTTTCTATGAAGAGCTGAAAAGGTTAAGCGATTAATCGATTAATCAATGAACATCTTGATCGATCCAAAAAGTAATTGATCGATTAACCAAAACTTTTGAACTACTGCATTATATGGGTTAACAAAGGAACAAACTTTCTCCAAAACAGGCAAACACATAGTCACACTGACTCACATCAATTATATGAGACAGAGTAAAGCATGCAAGTTACTTGTTTACTTGCATGATCATCATTCTGTGGCTGGAAATGGTCATTCTTAACCTTTTACCCATTGCAGGCAGCAGATATACTTGCAAAATAAATTGATGAATTACTAAAAAATTTTCAGTTTTTGTCTCAAAAACATAGCTTATGCTCCCTCAGTGGAACAAGCTCAATGAGCTCATTCCAATGAGAGGTCATAAGCTATGTTTTCGAGACAAAAATTGAAAACATAATAAATTTGAATGGAGATTTTTGTATATAGGCCTAGTTGGTTTTGTTTGTTACGTTGGGTAAAGGGATCATGCTGTAAATCATCAACGGTATGGCAGTTATTCAGATATCTATCTGGACAAGTGATTAATTGGTTAACCAAGGTTAATCCACGTGATTAATCGATCAAGAAAACCCTTTAACTATTTCTGCTCCATTTCTATGAAATTGCAACTCAGAAAACCATTGTTCCCTCCCCACCTCACCACACTTCAATAAACATTTAATCCCAGGATTTTCCATGTACATGTGGTCACCTAGAAACAGTTCCATCTACATAATTCCAACCTGTCACTGTTGTTCTTTTCTACTTTTGCAATATGGCACATAAATCAACAAATATATTTGCTCTCATCTAAACAGCTGTGTTATAATTAACTTCAAACCATATTTATAAACAGGGCTCATATTTTGACAAGAATCCAAGAATCGATTCAACAAAGATTTGCGCAGCAAAACCATCGAGAATCCATGTAGATTCTCGCTACACCTCTCCTCTGCTAGGATCTGCATGGAAAGAATTGAGTCAATTTAACCCTTTACCTAACACAGTGGCAACAAATTAACAAATACAAGGCTAACATCACCTGAAATATCCTGACACTTGTCAATAAAAATGTACAGATATGGCTGTCAATAGAACCGGCTCAATGAGCCGGTTCAAATGACATCCATATTTGTAAGGTTTTATTGGTAAATATTGTTTATTTTTTAAAAAATTATCAAAATGCAGTTTATGTTTTAAAAATTAAAAGGTGCATTGGGTAAAGGGTTAACTAATATACCAATAACATGATTTTTGAGGGCGTTATCAGGCGTTATGGTTTATTAACGGCCCTATAGAAATGTTTAACAGCCCAAGGGTCTATCAGCGGCCTGAGACAAAGTCAAGGGCCACAAAGAGCCCAAGGGCTGTTAATCATTTCTGTAGGGCCATTAATCAACCGTAATGCCCGACAAAAATCATGTTATTTCTATTACCACTAATAGACATTCAAGTAACCTCAAAATAACAATGAACATATGTCGTCTGTTTGCAAACAATATCATGTGATCAAAACAAGCCAAAGTAATTGAATATTCATGAGTTGTCAGAGTTTATTTTTGGAAGTTTTTTAAAACAAGTACGAAATAACCGATGTTAAAAATACAGAATCAGAGTTTGGCAGCTTCAAAAACAGAATGATACATAAATATACTCACATTATATCACTATTTGGCCCCTTATGTTTCAGTAAATAGGTTATATTTGGTGTAATCACCTCAAGTAACTGCTGTGAGATTTGTTTACCTCGAACAGCATCCAAACTTACAAAGCAGGAACAGAAGATTGGGAATGGGAGGTAATTCGGTCACGTGACGTGTCAGGCCACGGGCGCTAATGGGAAGGAACACCCATTAGCGGCCCAGCAAGTCACGTGATGACTTGAACATTTATCGCGTAGTCAATGCCCAGGAAATTAGCGATAATGGCCCAAGGAATATCTGCTAAAGTGGTAATAATATGTGTTATCAGCAGTACTGAAATTGTTAACCGGATAACCGGTTTGAAACCGGTTACCTACCTAACCGATTTGAAAAAAAATGTCAACCGGTTATGAACTTATCCGAAATACCGATAGTGATCGTCATTCCATGGTTAAAACATAATAAATATCCCGCTTCTCCTTTGGGATATATTACACCTCAAAGCAGCGCTGTATATATTGAGAAATACTTCCTTGATGATCGGGAATTTCCGCGAATACTGAGTAACTGTAGAAACTATTCCGTAGTATTATACAAATGAACGTTGTCGAGTTCTCGACAACATTCGTTTGTATACACACTACGGAATAGTTTCTGAGAATACTGCTTTCTAAATTATCTGGTTTTGATCCCAGATTCGGTGAAATAATGGCTACGGATAACCGGATATTAACCAGTTATAGCTCTCGGTTAGTCGGTTGTGAAAATGAGCCAACCGTTTCAGCCCTAGTTATCAGTACACAACAGGGGTTCAACCATGGTGGCCTCATGGGATCCTGGGAGGTATAGATTATCGCAACTATTTTCGTGAGAATCCAAATGGATTCTCCCAAATTTAGAAATGCAAAACAGTCACAGTGGCTTGTTCATAATCCACACGTGGGCTGTGATGTCCACGCATCATCGCATGTGTTTACCAGAAAATAAAAATCATCATTAGCAAAATTTTAATTAATGAAGCTCAAGATTGTACCCAGTGCTTCATTAATTAACTTCTATGATTATTCCTAGAATTAGTCTTGGATATCTAATATTATTGCCTCTGTGGAAATATTGCTCACCCGTGGAAAGTGATCAGTCCACGGCAGCTGTACTGTATATGCCCTGATAAAAGATATTTTCACTATATGAGAATCAAATATGACTAATGATTTTGTCATTAACTCTCTTCTTTGTTCTCGTCAGATCACCAAAGTGAAGCAAAGTCGAGCCCAGTTAGTCCTCGGATGGGTGACCGTCTGAGAGATCGATTCAGACTCCCTCATTGTGTCCTTGGGCAAGGCACTTAACCCCGATTGTCCACATGGGGGCAGGATGACGCCATGTGCTAAGGTGTACTGCACGTCGATGGTGCGCATGTCTTCAACCAATAACTCTGCCTGTACTGCAGTTTGGAATTACGATGTTGGGGAGCTGGCAGCTGCTCATCATTGCTTGGTGGTTCTCTCCGTGTACTCCAGCTTCCTCCACCCGTAAAACTGTCACGGTCATGATTAGCCATTGTGCGTGAGTATGTGACCTTAAACACCAATAAATAAATTAACTCTCTTCCCTCTTGGTCGGTAAATTTATTTATTTATTTATTTATTTATTTATTGGGGTTTATTTTTTTAATTATTTATTGGGGTTTAACAACACTTTTGACAGCTAGGGTTATCTCGTGTCGGATAGTTTATGGTGGAGGAAACCACAGAACCTGCAACATATATCAACTGTTAAGAGTCTCCAATGTACAAACTCAGCACAAGCAGGGTTTCAAGCCTGGAAATAAGCAATCTGTCAATTGCAGAATGAGGTTTCCAGAGGGGGAATTTGTTGATGCTATCCATTACAGTGGGCTAGAATCACTCAATTTATCCACTGGGTACCTTGTTCTGTTTAGGCCTCAGACCCTGATTCAGATTGAGGTTCACAAAGAGTAAATTTAGTAATGCTACCCTGCTGTGCGGGGTAGCATCACCAAATTCACCCTCTGGGGACCTCATTCTGCAGATGACAGTCTACTTATTTCCAGGATTGGAACTTAGCAAATGGTTGAAAGCAAGTGCACTATCAATGTCGATGACGTGAAGCAGGCTTGTCATTTTGAGGCGGGCGATCGCCCCAGGCTGCAGTCGCCTGCCTGAGTTCAAAATTTTGTGGACGGTAAACGTCTGCCTAACCCCGATTTCTGCGGCCCATTAATTCAGTCGAAAGCACCTCAAAATCGGCTGTCTCAAACTGCAATTTTTGCGGGCTGAAGGAGGTACATGCAACAAAAGTGCAGTTTGTGAAGTTTGTAGTGTGTCATCAACAGTCATCCAGAGGCAGTAAGTAACTTTCCAAATATACATTACGTGATGACGTACATCATAATTACACAAACCATGTACATGTACCTTAAAATGATATTAGTTGTCTACCCAGCAGGCTGAAACAAAATGGCCCCCGCAAATCATAAATGACCCTCCTGGGGTCATTTTAGGCGAACCATAATGGCCCTCCTGCAATTTTCAAAATGACAAGCCTGGTGCAGTTCACCTTAGTACACGGCACTATTACACCAACCACGTGGACAATCAGAATTACAGGTAAGTGTCTTGCCCAAGAATGCAATGTGTTACCGCTGCTCAGGATCAAACTGTTGTCCTTTCAGTTTGAAGTTCTACAATGCTCTAACCATCACACTCCCAGAAGGTAATTTTTAAATTAACCCAATATCAAGAAAAATGTAGTCAGGGAGAGGGGATTATTTTGAAAATATCGCAGCAAGCCTCCAAATAAATTTTTTTTTGGTGCCTCTTATGGTGACGTGCACCAACAATTTTGTGTCTGTCATTCCAAAACTACTATTCACAGGAGTTATGATCGAAAAGTAATATGGTATCATGTATCATGTACCATTACTGTGATAACATCGGTATTACAGTTTATTCCCCCTCCCCCCCCCCCCCCCCCCCAAATATCTTTCCAATCCCCCATCCACACTCTGCATATCTTACATGTACCTCTCAACTGAACTTTTTTCTTTTCAGAAAATCACCAATTTCTGTTCAGAACTTGATATACATGTAACAGCCATTTGTCATTGTGGTCAGAAATCAACAAGTGTCCCATGAGACATTTGAATGTGATCCATACAGTGGAACCCAGTTAAAGGAATAGTCACTTAAATTAGCAACAAAAATTATTAATTTTAATTAACTGAAGTATTCAATTAACTGGGTTTTGGTCAATTTCCTGTATTCTTGAGATAAATTGAGCATCTGTTCACCTGAATCTTGTTTGAGAGACCTACATGTAATGGAGCTGTCATCTAAGATATATCAGAATAAATGCCTGTATTTTATGTAGTAAAAATATAGGTAGGTTTATAAACAAGGGATGGGGGCACTGTACTAAGGCATACTGCATGTCGATCGTGCACTTGTCTCCAACCAATTCTAACCATGCCTGTGTGCAAACAAGGGGAATTCAGTGATTGTCAGGGTAATTTCTTGACATACATGTATTACAAGATATTTTAATTTATTAACCCTTTACTAACAAATCGGTCACATCTGCCCGTGTAATATACATGTACAAGTTCAGCAGATGGAAAAATATTATTTTTCCAAAAATTTCAACAAAACCATAGCATATGACCCCCTCATTGGAATGAGCTCGCCAAGCTCATTCCTTTGAGGGGTCACATGATATGGTTCTGTTGAAATGTTTTGAAAAACATTGGAAAAATATTATAGAAAATAGAAAAGATTGATATCATCTGTGTTGGGTAAAGGGTTAACAGGAGTTTACTATGTAACATACGGGTATATGAAATTGACAGGTTAAATTTGTTGCAAAGGTATGGTAAATGGTTTTGTGTTTGGAAATTGTATTCAATTAACCCTCAAGTTCCCAGCCACAACCTACCCCTTTTACATTGCTCTGGAAAAGTTGTTTTGACAGTGTTTTTATAATAGGCAGCCAACAATGATGTTGTTAACATGAATATATGGTAGTTATTAACATAAATTTAATCTCTGAGGACTCAAGGGGTTAATTCTCAACACGCCGACTATTTTAAAAATATTTTTCATCAAATCTAGTCATGGCTGCTATGAAGCAGCCATGACTAGATTTGATGAAAAATCCATCTAAATTTAACTCAAGAACCCTCTAAATTTAACTCAAGAAATCATTGGTCAACAATATTTGTGCATCAGAGATGCAGGCGTCGAGTTGTGGGTACTTTCTTCATGCTCTCTCTATTGAAAATTAGAAATGTCATTGTGCTGAGCTCAAAATTCGTGAAAATTCAGACTTCGCAGCTTTTGAACTCGCTTGAGATATTATTGCAAAAGACTTGAATGGCAAATATTAGTCAAATTGGAGAGCGTTTGTTCAAGTTATTGTGCTAACAAACTCAAAATTCGTAAAAAATTATGAATTAAGGCCCATAACTCTGAAACAAAAAATGGGGCCATGGCAGTTTTCGAACTTCCTTAAGAAATTATTGCAAAAGACATGTATGGCAAATAGTAGTCAAATTGGAGAATGTTTGTTCAAGTTATTGTGCGAACGAGCTCAAAATTTGTAAAAATTAATGAATTAAGGTCCATAACGCTGTAATAAAAAATTGAGACAGGTCAGTTTTCGAACTCGCTTGAGATATTATTGCAAAAGACCTGTGAAGCAAATATTGGTTAAATCGAAGAACATTTGTCAAATTTATTGCGCTAACAAGCTCAAAATTCGTAAAAATTTATGAATTAAGGCCCATAACTCTGTAATGAAAAGTCGGCTGGGGTCAGTTTTCAAACTTGCTTGAGATATTATTGCAAAGTACCTGTGTGGCAAATATTAGTCAAATCGGAGAACGTTTGTTCAAGTTATTGCTCTAAGAGTGCAAGGGCGCTCAGATGCCGACCGACCATCATCAAACCTTAGGTTCGGTTGTTAACACATCTATTTATCTATTGGTGTTTTTAAGGTCACATATTTATGCACAATGGCTAATCATGACCATGACAGTTTTCGGGTGGAGGAAGCCGGAGTACCTGGAGAGAACCACCGAGCAACGGCGAGCAACAGTCAGCTCCCCAACATACTAACTCCACACAAGTAGGGTTAGCATTGGTTGAAGACAAGTGCACCATTGACGTGCAGTACGCCTTATTACACAGCGCGACCGTGCCCCCACATGGGCAATGGGGGTGAAGTCTCTTGCCCAAGGACACAACGCAGTTGCCTCAGGTGGGATTCGAACCGAGGACCTCTAGGCTTGCAGCCTGCACCTCTACTTACTGAGGCACCGCGCCCCCTGTTAACACAACTGGATCAAAAAGTCAATTCAATTTACAGGAAGACAAATTGGTTAAACTTGCCCAAATTATGCATATTTCAAGGGCAAGAGATTTTGTGTCCTAGCAGAAATATCTGCCAGCAGCATGCAAGGAGTTAAACACCATTATTCAATTAGGAGATATCCATTTTAGTGGACCCAACTATATCAGAAATGAACAAAGGCACAATGGGGAATTTATTGGTCAAGGTTGGAAATGTTATGGTAAAGGCACAAAAGTTACTGATGCATCTATCAACATGACACACAATGTTCTTATGGCATCCAGGGTGTAACAGCTTTCAGACTTATTACATAAATAGTACCAGACTACCGGTGCCTGATGGTCCAAGGAACTACAAGTCTGTTGTGGTGTTCAACCGATCATGGGAATCAGCCACCCCAATCAGCCACCCCAATCAGCCAATTGTGGGCCATCTGATGACAGCGGCAATGGCTCCTGGAACATCGGTACAACCGATTGTTGCCAAGCATTTTGTGATGATTCATAAACCGCAGTTTATTATCTTCTGCAATTGGTCAATTGTTAATGTAAAACGATATCAATGATACAATTCAATAAAGTTCAAAACTCACCACAATGTGTATTCTTAATCTCTCTAGACGCCCCTTTAAGGGATATCCAATTTAAACGATATGTAAAGCTTACAATTGAGTGTACTTGCGGCAATCAGCAGTTCATGCCAGAAAAGTGAAGATTGCACTCCACTGACTCATGTCGCAGTCAAAATTACCAGTTGCGTGCACTTGGGTGGTAAATGTGGCTCTGAGAGCCACGTTTACCGCCCCAGTGTGCACGACTGGTAATTTAACTGGACCTGGGTCAATGGAGTTTAACACTGTGATATACATGTATGTTCAATTTAATGTAGCTCTTTTGAGTCTCGACTTATCTTGTAGTGAATGGACTGAAAACACTTTAAAATGTGTTCAATTTAATGTAGTTCTTTGCGAGCCTCAACTTGTCTTGTAGTGCACGGTATTACAATCAGAATCGGCTGATTGTGAGCTCAAGTAACCAGTAATCGGTCAGCAGCCATTTTTGCTAATCGGTTGAACACTATAGAGTCTTCAAGTTTCGCATGGAAATTAATTGTGACAGGGTCTCAAAATCACCAGCAAGATAGATACAGGGGTGGTAGAAGCTCGATAAAAGTGGAGGGGCACAAATTTGCAATGTTACTCAGGTTTGACCCAGTGAGAGAAAGGTTACAGTCGTATATCGGTAAATGTACCATGACTCGATATAGTCTCTCGTTTAGATGAATATGCCGTTGTGTGGTCACTTTCTTGTCTGTTTCTTCCACTTCAACCATCTTCCAACCCAAAGGCCAGCCTTCGGGTTGGAAGACAGTTGAAGTAGAAGAAACGGACCGAAAGTGAGCTTCTTCGGCTAAATATTGTTTGGATTTGCAAATAATGTTACAGGAATGCCTGTATATTGACATGATTGCATGCACCCATTTTGACTCATTGTGTAACTACTAAACATATCTGTGGAAAAAAGTGGAGGGACACTTGCCCCCTGTGCCCCTCTGGCTCCACCGCCTCTGGAAATACACGAGTATAATAGTTTGCAGAATTTCACGGAGTCAAACCCCCAAAAATTAAAATACATCAATATATTTTTCAAGAACTTTCACTTTTTCAAAAAAGGTCACATTTTCAAGACCCTAAAATTTCACTTTTAATTACCAGACCTGGAAATAAAGGGCTTATATTGTAAGCAGGTTACGCTACATAGCATGATCGTAACACATAGGAAAATGGTGTTGTGGTGCTTCTTGCTTTCTCTGTTTTTACCATGCCAGTCATGCTTTTTAATCGTCTTAAAAGGAATTCCCGCCTATACAAATATCAGCAACTAATGTGCAATCTCATATTTATTCGGGCAAAAATTCGTTTAAGATGGTAATTTAGTAAACTTATGTTGAATTACATGTCATAACCTTTCGCAACCTGCCTTAACTTGTAGTTTATTTGCTGTCGTTCCCAAGTTATTTCCAGGTCTGACTTACTATCAAGAACCTACAAAAAAAGCCTTTTTAAGTAAAGGCAGTCAGTGGTTGAGTGCAGTCTGTACATTTGTTCACAATTTTAGAGATAAAATTTCATCACTTTTTCATCAGTTACTTCTAAATTTCCATCATCAGTAGTGATTTTTTAAACAACCTTGATTACCTATTCTCATAACAAAATAATTAAACCTGTTCAGCTTACAGTATGGCTGCTGTGGACTGGTCACTTTGCAGTGAGAATATGAGATTTGCATGCATGTAACTTACTTCCTGGCTGTTCTTGAGGAAATAACATCCACTGGTCCCTTTTTCACTCAGATGGGGTTTGAAACCACTTCCTATAGCAATCTCTGCTTCCCTCAGAATCAGGTCCAATTCTGAATGAGAACTACAATCGTTCCAAAAAGCATAACCTCCTGCAGACATTACTTCTATAGACTCATAGTTACGTAGTTCAGCACTGTCGCCTTTATCTTTGGGAATGATTTTGATTTTGTCAGCTTTCTTTGAACTCATATTTGAGAATCAAGACCAGTCAAGTCAACAAAAGTTCCAGTTTAAAAAAACACATCACATTAACTTTTTTAACAATTTTTTAACATTTCTGACCTTTTGGTAAGTTGTGAATGTCCAAACATTTTCTTCAGAGATTTATTATTTGCATGTGATGTAATAGTGCTCGTCCTTTAGATGCAGACTGATAGTGGTTTATACAACATCACCGTCAATTGTGTGCACTGTTTATAGCTACAAAACAATATGCTATGCATACCTGCATATCCAACAAAAATTTGACCTACAGCACAAGTCAAAATAAGTTGTAGGATAACCGCTACAAACTATGTATCTTTCTCTTCCTATGCTGATAAGACCAGACACTGACATCATTTTCTAGAAAGCTCTCGCTGAGAGCTTTCCAGAAAAAGATGTCAGATTCTGATCTTATCACTACAGGAGCAGCAGTACACTTAGTTTATTGCGGTTATGCTACAACTTATTTTGACTTGTACTGTAAGTTGTGAATCTCCAACTTTTTCTTCAGTGATTTATTATTTGTGTGTGATGCAATATGTTTTATCTCCTTTACAAGTAGACTGATAGTGGTTTATATACAACATCACCGTCAATAGTGTGCACTGTTTAAAGCTACGAAACAATTTACTACACATCCCAGCATATCCAACATATATTTGACCTATAGCTTGATGACTGGTTATCAAAGAGATCTGCACTGGATGAACAGAAAGAATTAAGCTTTAACCCTTTACCTAACACAAAAGGCAGACAACACTTACAAATAAAATTCTTGAATACAGTACAGATGCCATGGACTGGTCACTTTCCACAGGTGGGCAATATTTCCACATACGCAATAATATTACATACCAAACACTAATTCTGGGAATAATCATCAAAAATTTAATTAATGAAGCACCGGGCACAACCATGGTGACTGTATCGTAACTAATTTTTTTCTTTTTTTTGTTTCAAAAACATAGCTTATGGACCCTCATTGGAATGGGCTCAATGAGCTTGTTCCAATGATGGGCCATAAGCTACCTTCTTTGAGCCAAACAAACAAATAATGAAAATTGATTGGGGATTTTTGCGAGTAATGCTGGCCAGTTTTGGCCATTACATTCGGTAAAGGTTTTAAATTAAATGTAACATTTAGTTGCTAATTTTTAGTTGTTGTTCATCTTGAATGAAATTTATCCTTGGTTATATTATGCCCTTCAATTCGAAAATTACATTAGTAGACTGCTATTTCTACTGTTTAACTGTCTGTACACTGATGTCAAAATATGCAAATTTTAAGTACCAGTAGCCAGATTTTCACTATTAACAGAGTAACTAACCCTGTGCACTTTAATAATAAACTTTAATGTAAATTTCATCAAAATTAACTCTTTACCCAACGTAATGGCAAAACCCAGCCAGTACTATGCTCAAAAAGCATTCAAACCAGGCATGTCAAAGAAGAGTCGGTACCAACATAACCGGTACCGGGACAGGACAGAGCCTGTCCTGTCGAAACCGGTACCATGACAAATCAAGTATTGGGTGACATATCACAATCAGATGGGAGAAATTTGCATTTAAATCGACCCAGTCCCCAAGATCTCAAAGACAAACATGGCATCATACAAGTATTCTGTGGCGACATCAAAGTAATCATAAAGCACAATGAAAGTGTCAATGACACTGTAGCTCAACTTGTCAAGACATGCACATGTATAGTATGTGACACAGCAATGACAAACATCTAGGTAATGACCTGATAACAAAGGTACATATAAAGTATTGTAACGGCCTGTACATAAATGCTGGCCGTAGCCTGTAACCAATGTATCGGTAAAGTATTGTAAAGGTGGGTGACAGTCAGATGCTAAACTAGAAAAAAAAAATCTTTGAGTCCCAGAGTGGGTCTGACTGAACCCCAAAATATTTGTTCTCCTAGCACAGTGATAACAAAGGCACCCCAAAACACACTCATTCCTGTCCCAAGGTGAAAACAAAGGTACCCAAGAAGTTTCGTGAAGATCAGTTCATAAATACGAGCTCTATGGAAGTTGTGACAAAAAAACTGATTGGACCTAATTTTTGTACAAAATGGCCACTGGCAGTCATCTTGAATTTTGGACCGCACTCAGAAACACTCGTTCTCGTCCCAAGGTGATAACAAAGGTACCCAAGAAGTTTCATGAAGATCGGTCGATAAATACAGCCTCTAGCCCGAGCCGTATTGACATGTGCACTTACAGTGTATAAGTAGCACTAAATAAATCAAAATTCATCTAATTTGCATAATTTCTGCACGAGGAAAATCCCGTACTGTATGTGATGTATTCCATTTTACTAAACATTCATACAAAAATTTATTCAAATCAGAACATTCATACAGAAGTTCTGTACAAAAGACTGATTGCACTAGTTTTGGTACAAAATGGCTGCTGGTGGCCATGTTGAATTTCGGACCACACCCAAAAACACCCGTTCTCATCCCACGGTGGTAACAAAGGTACCCAAGACGTTTTGTAAAGATTGGTTCATAAATACTGCCTCTAGCCTGAGCCGTATAGAAGTTGTGTACAAAAAACTGATTAGACCTAATTTCGGTACAAAATGGCCACTGGCAGCCATCTTCAATTTCGGACCGAACTCAGAAACACTCGTTCTCGTCCCAATGTGATAGCAGAGGTACCCAAGAAGTTTCGTGAAGATCAGTTGATAAATACAGCCTCTAGCCCGAGCCGTATTGACATGTGTACTTACTGTGTGTAAGTAGCACTGAAAAAATCAAAGTTCATCTAATTTGCATAATTTCTGCACGAGAAAAAAAAACATATTATATGTGATGTATCCCATGGTACTAAACATTCACACATAAAATTATTCAAATCAGAGCTTTCATGTGAAAGTTCTGCACAAAAATCTGATTGCCCCTAATTTTGAACAAAATGGCTGCCAGCGGCCATCTTGAATTTCGGACCACATCCAAAAACACTTGTTCTCGTCCCACGGTGTTACCAAAGGTACCCAAGAAGTTTCGTAAAGATCGGTTCATAAATGCAGCCTCTAGCCCGAGCCGTATTGGCATTTGCACTGACAGTGCTGAAAGTAACACTAAATACATCAAAATTAGTCTAATTTGCATAATTTACGTACGAGAAAAAAATCCGTATTATATGTGATCTATCCCATAGTACTAAACATTCATACAAAAAATTATTCAAATCAGCGCTTTCATATGGAAGTTCTGTGCAAAAAACAGATTTCTGCATCATCGGTACAAAATGGCAGCTGGCAGCCATCTTGAAATTCAGACCGGACCCCAAAACACTCGTTCTCGTCCCACAGTCATAACAAAGGTACCCAAGAAGTTTCGTAAAAATCGGTTCATAAATACGGCCCCTAGCCAGAGCCGTATTGAATTGTTGACGGACAGACGGACGATGGACGACTGGCCATGGCATAAGCTCAAATTTGGCTTTGCCAAAGTTGAGCTAAAAATCATGCTTTATGATTACTTTAGTACGCCACAGAATAATTTATTTGAAGTAACCAATGACGGCGCTTTCTTTGTCTTTGATGCCATGCTTAAAATGTCAAAATGGTCGACCTTATCAAGGTTGTTGTTGTTCAAACAGAACATGCACCTTTAGAGTGATTTGATATGTTTATTCACAAATAAGTTGAAAGTACATGTATGTTTACCCTCGTTGAATTAGGAATTTCCGCATATAATAATTCTGTCTCGGTACCGGCAGGACAAAAGCTTCAGTACAGGTACCGGTTGGAGCATGAGGGAACCAGCAGTACCGGTACAGGTATCGGTTGACATGCCAAATTCAAACTCAGCTTTAGCACCCCTCCTTGTTTTCGGTTTTTTTTTTTAGTGAATTCCAAAAATGAAAACATATTCTATTTTCAATTAATAGCTTATTATCGAGTGAACCCTAATTGGAGCTCGTTCCAATGAGGGGTTACATGATATAGTTTTGTGGAATATTTTTTGAAAAATATACTTTTTTCAACTGCTTAATTTGTAGATCTGAATCTGAATCCAGATTATGTGGGTGGATGCTTCTGATTCGTTAGGTATAGGGTTAACACAGAAAACAAGCACTGCTCAGCTAACTGGGGTTCACATGCAGAAATCTTGTGTCAGTGTAGTTCTGTTTTGCACTGGGTTAAGAAATGAGTATTTGTGTGTGTGTGAAAGGAAGGGCTCCCAAAATCAAACAATGTTCAAAGGATTTTTATGTAGAGCTGCATGGTATATCGATAAACCGATATATACTGGTATTCAAACTGATATCGATTGAATACCGGTGTAATTACAAAAATATCGGTTTATCATCATTATTTATTTACCCACAATTTAATTTTCAAGATGTATTTAGTTTTTTTAACTGCAGCCCCGAATGAATAATATTATCCCTTTATCCAAGGGATCGTCCGCTTGTGCCCTCATAATAAACAAATTCAGCAGTTGAAAAAAATTTTTTTTTAAATTTCAACAAAACTATATCATGTGACCCCTCATGGGAACAAGCTCGATGAGCTCATTCCAATGAGGGGTCACATGATATAGTTTTGTTGAAATCTTTGGGGAAAATCTGATAAACTCATTTTGAAAATAATAAATTTTGATATTGTCTGCGTTGAGTAAATGTTTTTCGAACCGCATCATCAAGGTATGCTAATTTGTTCTGACTGTGATGCCGCGAGTGTCGATTGTGTTCACATATCTGTTCACATATCATATTTGTTTTAATACCGACACCGGTATTCAGTTTTGAATATCGTGCAGCCCTATTTTATGTAGTAATTTTTGGCAGGATATCAACCAAAATGTGTCTTTTTGGATCCCAAAGTTCCTCTGTGTCAGTCTGGGCAACCTAATCTGAGGCACTAGGCCACCTCCTAATACCAAACAGGAAAGTGAGGGCATACGTAACAGAGAACAGAAGTAGGGTGTATTGTTCCAGAGAATTAAATTGAAATTCATGTGGTGAACTTATACAGGATATAAAGGGATATGTGTTCTTTTGGATCCAACGTTTTCTCCTCCCCACCCTGACACACAGTGGCATAGAAGATGTGTGGAAAGGGATAAATGGGTAAAGGAAGGATTTACTCTTCAATATACCCCCCCCCCCCCCTCCATAAAGCAGCCTGCATGATGAAGTTTTCCCACCCCTGACCACTGCTTTGGTTGAAAAAAATGCTGTTTTGACCACCACTTATTCTTCACAGTGCCAATCACAGAGGACACCTCCCCCCTGTCTGTTATGGTTCAGGCTCAGTAATCCCTAAAATGTATGGGCAGGACCCAGATGAAGAAAGTGAAGTCTATTAATTCACTAAAGGGTCATTGCTCTATTTCTGACATGGTAATGCCAAAACGATACTGAGCCCGGTTGTCACTAACAGGTGTTTAAACTTGATTGTCGTAAAACAATTTCCTTATCCGCGTCTCTTACCACAATTCGGGAAAACCTCTGACTACTGATCTGCCAATTGCAAGTTTGAATTTTACATACAACCTCAAATCAAGCCGGAGTCGGCGATTCTCATCTTCGAGTAAATTTCCATTTTAAGTACGATTAATTTCCAAATTAATTATAAATCTTGCATTAGACATCGTAAAATACGAATATATTCTTAATACTGCAACAAATTAGCTGGAAGAATGTATTATATGAATGAGAGAATGAAATTTCGTTGAAATCGCCGAGTACACTTTTTAGTGAGTCAAAACTCAATAAAAGTCAATTTAAAGAAAATCACAATTTTTTTGTAACATTTATATGATTTTATGTATACTACACATAATTCTGTACATTTATGTCGAATTTCAGTATAATTGATCCATTAATAAAAGAGTTATAAAAAGAAATATTTTTGGAGTCGGTAATTTCAGAGTCGGGGTCGGAGTACACTTTTTAGTGACAACCACTGAGCCCAAGATGGAGGTAATACTTTAATGCCCAAACCAAACCTGAATGTTCACTTAACAGCTATGGCTACATTTTTTATTTTTTTCCGTCGGCAGTTTTATTTTTATTGCCGAGGAAAGTTTGTAAAAACTATGGCTTTTCTATAACATATAAATAAATAAATATATATATATAAATACTAACTATATATATATACACATATATATGGCAGATATTCACATCTATATTCTTCTACATATATGTTAATATGCCATTTATGCGTCTTAATGAAAACCAACACGAAATATATTTTTCTTTGATGTTTGTCTCGGCACTGCCGACAGCCGACGCTAATTGGCAAGGTTGGAATCAGTTACCTGCATGGAACAAACCTTACAGATATCACAGATTATCTCTACAAAAAAAAAACAGTGTTTGATAAACTGACGACACACTGCTGATCGATATTGACGATAACGAAGGGATTTTTCCACTTCTGGAAAATGAAAGTAAAAAAATCTGAAAAAACCGACTCCCACCAAAATGAAAGAGGCTTCCTACTGCATCGACTTATATATCACTTGTAACATCTGTCCGTCCACACATTGTATATAATAATAAGTAAAATTCCATTCTGATTTTACTGTGAGCACACATCCAATGTCACACACATCCTTTGAGAGTAGAATACAATGAAGCGATCGAACAGTTTACGTGTCAGCTGAAGTTGATTACATTTGTTACTAATTATACGTTAACACATGGGGTAAGCACATCAAGGGAGCTAACTGTGCAATATCTGTTGAACTTTGGCACAAACTTGTGTGGAGACTGAAACCTCAAACAATTTGTACTTAAACACATTAACCCTTTGATCCCTGGTGGTATCTTCTACACCAGCTCAGTGTTAATTACTTGGGGGAAGACCAATCATTATTTCCAACATGCAGCCTATTTTCACACGTGCGTCGTAAGGAGGGGGGGGGGGAGGGGGGGGGCTGCTGGGCTTACCTTAGAGGCCAACAAAGTCTCGATATTCGATTCGATTTGATTTGAAACCACCCGATGAGATTCGATTCGGGATTGGTTGACTCAGCAAATGTCGAATCATCAAGGTGATATCAAAAACCCACCCAGAAGTGTCCCCTGTTGAACTCTTCCTTTATCGCGAGGTCTGCTGCACATGAGACTTCTCAGTAACAGAAAAAGAATTCAAAGAGGTTCCGCTTCCCAAATTTGATTTCGTCAAGAAAATTCCGCATTTTTTATTTTTTATTGACTAACTCAAACAGAAGAGTCGCCGTTGAATACACTACTTGGGTGGAGACTGACAATATTTGCTATTTTCCGCAGGCAGGACGGGGAGAGGGTTGGGGCTACGGTAGTAACCTCAGGGCCCGGGTTTGGCCCTGAAGTTCAGATTTCGTGGGTTAGGACTGTCTCCGCCCCACCCCAATCTAAAAATGGCCGAAGAAAAAGTATTTTAATTTTTTTGGTTTGGTAGGTCCTTTCAAAGGACGTTCCAAATAAAAAAAAAATTAAAATACGGGCTTTCAGGTCATGTTTGAACTAGCCCCCCCCCCCCCCCCCCCCACCCCTAAGGTTCTGACTCTTGCGCCAACAGTTAAGTAGGGAGCTGTGTCGTGAATGGAGCTCTGCACTTCACCAACGGTTTTAATTCTGGACTGCGTGATTCTTGAAGTAATAACTTTTTTTTAAATCAACTTGAAGTAATAAAGTTATCACATCAAGAACTGTGCAGTCAAAAGCTAGAGGTCACTGGAAACTCACCGATGAACTCGGAAATTTGAAACATGCTGCTAAAAACGTCGTTTTTGACGGCCAAAAAATAACGTGATTTCTTATCCCAAAAGCCGCCAGACGTCTCCATTTAATAACAGATTTAAATGTTTCATTTTTGTTTCTGTTTTTTGTGTGTGTGTGTGGGGGGGGGGGGGGGGGGGGGGGACCTCCAAACATCCCTATCAACGCTCGTGCTCTCGGCACTCGTGGCAGATGCGAAAATCAGTATCCCGACACTTTCGAAAGGGGGCCTTTTACTGAATTAACATTGGGGTCTGAATTTTCCCCCGCCGGTCCTGTTCGCAGTTGGAAGAAGGTGCAATATCAACAATTTGAAAGGCGATGGGATTCGGTTTCCAATGCCTAATACGATTCGGTAAGGGATGTGGCGACAGGGGGGTATGTGTATTTAAGGAGTTCTCAACCTCTCCCCGCCATTCAATCGGGTGACTAAATTTGAATAGTTGAAAATTTGATGACCACGTAATTCCAAAATTAGAAAATTAGCCAATCCGCACCGCAGATGTTGATCCGAACAATGGTCCGAATTGTATGTCTAACGGAACAATCGACTTCAAGAGCAAACACTATAAAACTTTTAACAATTGTATTTTCTAGAAATGTATTTTCTACCTCTTAATATAACTAACTAAAATGAATCATTAGCATTTTAAAATATATGGGAATTTGCCAACTGGCAAATGACCAGGTTTTTGAAAATGCTAATGGTTCATTTTAACCCATTCAAAGTCATAACTCGAAAATACAATTCTAGAAAATACAACTGTAAAAGTTTTATAGTATTGGCCCCTGGTCGAAAGTTTCCAACTGATACACGACTTTTAATCTAATTTCCGGGACTGACAGGAGTCCTTCCTTAATATAGCCTACACTAAAGCATGGACTCCTTCCGGGTTTCAAGTCACTTTGTTTAAAAAATGTAAAATGAAAGTGCCAATGACACTGCAGCTCAACTTTATCAATAAGGGACTGAACTAAATAGAAAGTTCCTGTAATGCCAAGACATTCACTCAATTTTCTACAGAAAATTCATCACACCAAAGCTACGTATGAAATCTGAGAACAATCGGATGAGGAATGCGGCCTGTAGGGTGTGCAAATGGAATTGTTGACACTTTATATGCCAAATCCAAGATGGCCACTTGCGGCCATATATTTCAGAAATTCAGAAAAAATCGACAGCTCCCATCTAGACATCACAACAAAGTTACATATAAAATTTGAAAAAGATCGGGTGAGATATGCGGCCTGTAGGGTGAGCCATTGGAATTGTTGACAATTTCTATGCTAAATCTAAGATGGCCGTTGGCGGCCTGGTTTTTCAACGAAATTCGGAAAAATTCAATAGCGCCCATCTAGACATTGCACAAAAGCCGCGAATGCAATTTGGAACTGATCGGATGAGAGCTGCTACCCGTAGGGTATGCTAAAGGAATTGTGGACGGACAAAGGAACGTGCGGAAATACGGACGACGGATCGCAACCCATCGTGATCTCCTGAATACAATAGCATTGTCTGGCGTCAGTAGCGAGTGTATCCACTACGTGCCTGGATGACAGCCTAAACCCTCCTCCTAACACCACAAGTGAGTCTGCTGATACGGTCCAGAGGCAACTGCTGCCATCCCTCATGCAATGCAGCTTCCCAATCGGCCAAATTATGTATAGGTGGATCCCTTACTAGCACACGATACAAATTACACTCATCCAGGCCCGTAATGTAATAAAATTCTAAGCTTGATTTTTGTTTTTTCTCTTCACTCCAGCAGTGCGTTCGGCTACTTATGACACATCCTTCGCCACCCGAATGCCCCATATACTTACAGGGATGTGTTCTTTTGTTTCTCGACTCGACCATCTGATTTAGAAAACACAAGCTATTATTCCCCCGACCCCGCAATCTGCCATGATACTTCACTAACCCCGAGTGGGCATCGAAACATTAGCGTTATCGTTCTAATTTCAAGTATTACAAAAGCTGGCGATTTATATAACAAAAGTGGTTAGCTTTTTTTATAACAAAAACGGGCGATTTCTATAACAAAAATGGTGACCTCGAACTATAACAAAAGCTGGCGTTCTATTACAAAACTGGTGAGGTATAACAAAAATGGGCGATCGCTGTTACAAAACTGGTGAGGTATAACAAAAGTGGGCGGTACAACAAAAGTGGTTGCCACACACGCCGTCCAAGAAAGTCCCAGATGTATTCTTAGGGATTCAAATCGAGGCTCACTGCAGGCCAAGGTAGTGGTGTAAAAGCGTTTTTCTGAAGGAATGCTCTCACAGCATGGGAACGATGTGGTCTTGCATCGTCGTCCATGAATGCAGGGCGAGTAGCCAACGGGTGGTTGTCAAAATGTGGCACGACAACCGGATTGTGAATGTCCCGGATGTACTGATGACCACTGAGATTCCCACGTGCAGTCACTATATCAAGTTTACAATCATGAGAGAGGTATCCCCAGATCATCACTGATCCTCCACCATGAGGTTCCGCTCTACAGTTTCGCACTACTGCACAGTGGTGAAATTCTAAACATAGTGCAAATGTTGAAACTAAGAGCATGTAAAATTGAGATATATTTTTCGTATCAGATATATTATTATTACTATTTCTGGTTTGTGTGCAATTGTTAGTGGTAGTTAACATCCATCAATTGTTATCTCAGTACAACTGGAAGGAAATAAGTGGAAATTTTGAGAAATTTATTGATGTAGCTTAAATTAATTTCGCACCTGTTTTGAATTTTTGTCAAGATTTCGAAAACATTAAGGTAGAGCACTGCCTTTCCTAAACACCGAGCCTTGTATTCATGGCAAATATATGCAGTTATGGACAGCATGGTTGTTATTGTAGACCAGAGATTTGCAGTCATGGTGTCTACTTTTTCATTTGGGTCATTGGTGTTATGTCTGTGTGTGTGTGTGTGTGGGGGGGGGGGGGGGGGGGTGCTCTCTAGATATGCTTTCATATCTAGAGAGCAACACCCCCCAAAGCAATGGTAAATATTGCTTATTGTTTTACATTTTGATTGTATTAAACAGTGCTATTGACAGGACCTGGATGTGGCTGGTGGTAATAACAAAAATGTTCTCTGAAGTGGCTCAGAGAAATAATGTGAGGGTTGAAGTGGTGTGGTGTGTTGTGAAAATCAGGCAAAAACTGGCCGCAAAATCAGACAGGCCATGTTGTATCTTTTTACTGGTTGGAAATAGAAACTTGTGGTTTTTGTTCATTCAACTCAAGGTAGACTCCAGATTCTTTTGCCCGAGTGAAATCCAAGGGGGGTCACTCTTGTTTTCTCTTTAAGGTTCCACTCTACAGTTTCGCACTATTGCACAGGGGGTGAAATTCTAAACACAGAGCATATGTTGAAACTATAAGGCCATGTAAAATTGAGATATATTATTAGTATCAGATATATGATTACATTAGGCTTTTGTTGGACAAGAGAATTTGAAGTTTTGGTCCCAAAGTTCGAGTTTGATACATAGGCGTAAATTACCAGATGAATTATGGGAAACAGTGGCTTCGAAAAATTGGCTATTTTTTAAAATGTAATTTTTACACGGGTTTGTTACCAGACAGGTAACTAAAAATTGAAACGGAAACATATAATTTTTTTTTTCATTTTAGATACAGGTGATGCTCTTCCCCAGGGGTAGGTAGGTGGCGTTGGTGGAAAAATTATGCTTTTGAGGCTGCTGGGTGGCTGAAAATGACTGG
This sequence comes from Pictodentalium vernedei, assembly GCA_031216915.1. NCBI lineage: Eukaryota > Metazoa > Mollusca > Scaphopoda > Dentaliida > Dentaliidae > Pictodentalium > Pictodentalium vernedei. The sequence continues at coordinate 500,601,822 of CM062295.1, forward strand.
TTTCGGCATTTTTTCATGCAATTTTTCAGGTTGAAGTCTTGCCTTTGACAATAAATTATTCCACCCACATTTAGATTGTTTATTTCTACGTAGTCAGATAGTGTTATATGTTTTTTGTGGATTTTGGAAATGTAATACATATTATGGGTTAGATAACTAAGTTACAGAATATTTGCATTGGAAGAGAGTGTATGGCATGTCACTTTTGGAAATGCCTGGAAAACTGTGGAGCGGAACCTAAGGAACAGTTGGTCTGATGTTCCTAGGCACGTAAGCAGTATATCTATGCCTCCACACTCTCATGCACCATCTGTGACGTGAAGCTGGAACCTTCTCTCGTCTGACCAATAGACTCTTCTCCACGTCCTGAGATTCCAATGTTGTCGTGTCATACACCACTCCAAGCGTCGTCTTTGATGCTGATCGGACAGAGCTGGGTGCTTGATGACTCTTCTGGACCTCATACTCAGTGCTTTGAGACGGTTTCGGACAATTCTGTCGCACAAAAGCTTGTTGGGGAGCCAAAGGCAGTTGTGCGATTTAATTACTATATGTACACAATTAAGAACTTGGAAACAATAATCTAAACAAATAAATCGTAACATTCGTCATCCTACGATGATGATGCAGCTAACGTACACTCCACACCCAAACATCAGGACTTCCCTCTTTGTCGCAGTCTAAACGATACGAACTTCACGACGGGACTTGTTACCGCCCTCATGGGTTATGACGAGTAGTGGAGGAAGCCCTATAAGCCGGTTGCTTCTTGCCAGCCTTGACGCACCATCTTTCCGCTGGCGTATATGAAGCACCAAATCTCCAATCCCAGAAAATAAATTAATCGATCGTCATTCTCCATCATGTGTCACATAACAGGTTCCAAGTTCATTCCTTTAGTCACAGTCTGTTTGCAATGACCCCCATCTTCCAGAGGGTAGCATGTAGACAGCTAATCTGGCTATGCCACTTCCCACGGTATACTACTCATCACATTTGTGCAATATGTTTATTTGTAACCATTTCACATGTATGTGTACCGTGAATAAAGAATCTGAATCTGAATCTGAGGCGTTGAAGCAAAGAGTGACGTCTAACGAGGCGTACCAGACTCTGATCGTTCCGATGCGAGGTCTTTTGGGTTTGTCCATGCCTTGGTCGGCCCTTAACATCGTTGGTTTGTTAATGTTTTCGGACAAGTCTGCTGATGACAGAATGACTATAGCCAAGTTGCCTTCCAATAGCTCTGAATGACATGCCTGTTGCATGCACGCCAACGATTTGCCACCTTAGTGCCTCTGACAGTCTCACCCTTGTCATGTCAACATTGATGAAAGAAGCGACAAAACAGATATTGTATGTTGATGATGGTGTTTTTTGTGACATTCGTGGGAAGCATGCTTCACGTGGACGATGGGGTGTGTTTGGGGTACGCTATCAACCAGAAACATCATGTTTCACTAGATGAAATGTACTGCAAGACATACGAATCATTAAAACATAATAATCAGTAACAGCAGCTTCACTGTCATGAAACATTTCAGGGGGTGCTTAATTAAGTTCTAGGTGTATAATTATGAGACAGTGAATACAGCATACAGAAACATTACTCGGTAAATCACTACAAAGAAGAGATTCAATAGAAAGCTTGATGCTCATGACGGGGTACCTGTTTCTTTTTTCTTGGTAAAGTCTTTTAGTTTATGGATTCTCGATCAACTAGTGTAAATAAATTGTGACTAGATCGAGATCTGGGGCCAATACTATAAAACTTTTACAATTGTATTTTCTAGAATTGTATTTTCTAGTTATAACTTTAAATGTGCTAAAATTAATCATAAGCATTTTAAAAAATACGGCAATTTGCTCAGTTCAGCCTCCAGATCGAGAAGATCACATTTACGATCACAGAACCCAGGGACCGACCCGATCGTTTAAAAATAAGAGCCAGACTTGGAGCCTACTTTTGAAATCTAGAAGCCAGAGTTACTTCTTAACCGGTAGAGTGCTAAATTATTGTTGACTCTCAAAACTTCTTCTGGTCTTTTCCCTTGTTAGAATTTATGGGAGAGTGCTATATGCACTCTCCCATAAATTGTAACAAGGCAAATCCATACAGTTGATATAGTGTTACTTTAAAGATAATATGAAATACATTTACAGAATATGAAGTCTTTATGTTGTAGCACCTTCACACCAGCTTTATATAAAGCCCAACTATGGGCATCAAGCACTCAATCAGTTAACTGTAGTTATATTACTTTTTATAATGATCTTCTTGTTTGAAGCTTTCAGCTGTGCAGGACATACATTTGTTCATTTCATTACATTTGTTTTGGGCACAATTCAAGTTGTTTCTGAAATGACTGAAAAATATTTTTATTACACTATAACCATTCATTTTCACAATAGTTCCAAGTCAAGTCCTGACTCCACGAGTGCGCAATGGAGGAAATGGAGTCATACTGTTTATGAGCTAACTTAGAAGCCTATATTCAGGAGTCAGATCAGAATTTTAGGGGTCAAATTCACACACTGGCTCCTTAATAGGTCGGTCCCTGAGTGTATCCTATATGGAGAGTTACATGATTTTGAATTCAACATTTGGAGTTCAAGTTCGACATGCTTATGTGTGTCATGTGTATCCTAATATTAGGTAGGAACTCCAAGTATTCTTCTGGCAACATCTATTGTGATTAGTGACACAGTGACTTAAAAATTACATAGAGTTCTTTCTCTCATTATATCCAAACTACATCAGGGATAAGGCTGGGCGGTATTTGATTTCTCTGAAGCTAGCGGGTCGACCCATCCCAGGACTGGGAGCCCGACCATGCGACGGAAAAGTTCTCGTTGCATTACATATCAAGGGAGATAATAAAAGCTTGAATTTCTATCGGGACGCGGACTGGATTTATAACAGCTAAGCCAAAACTCTCATAATTTAACATGAAAATTGGCGAAAATGATGTTTCTTAATTAAATAATGGGACATGCAGCTATTAAAGGCCTGTTATATACGTCACATTACCGCCGACTCGAATTCAATTGAATTAGATTCGTCTACCAGCTACCTGAACATTTTCATAATCATTCTAAAATTCATCTGAAATGTTTTATTCGACCTTCGGATACTTTGATCACCTAATTATCTTCTGAATCTGCAAACCACGGGGAATGGCAGGAAGACAGCCAATCTGGCTATGTCATTCCCCGCAGCGCATGTAATTCATTTTATACGGGTAGATATATTGATATATATTGTTCTCTGTGAAACTATGATGTATTTGTATATAAATATATGCTTGTGCTGCAAATAATGAAATAAATTTATAAAGGCATAAAGTTTGAAATCCGTTAAATCTTCATTTGATATATACGAACGGACGCACTACCGGCGAGTCAAATTCAATCGACGCACGATCTCAACTCACAAAGTTCGCATCTTCACCACGCATGTCAAAGTACCGACGGTACAAACATAACCGGTACCGAGACGGGAAAGACCCTGTCCCGCCGAAACCGGTACCGGTAACGGTACAAATCAACAATTGGATGACATATCACAATCAGATGGAAGACATTCGCATGTAAACCGAACCAGTCCCCAAGATCGCAAAGACCAACATGGCATCGTACCAATTATTCTGCGGCGACATCAAAGTAATCACGAAGCACGAAAACCGTGCTTTATGAGATTACTCTGATGTCGCCGCAGAATAATTGCTTTAAAGTAGCCAATGACGGTGCTTTCATTGCCTTTGATGCCACGTTTGGAAAGTTAAAATGATCGGCCTTATCGAGGCGGTGGTGCAGACAGAACATGCCCCTTTAGAGTGTTTTCATATGTTCATTCACAAATAAGCTGAAAGTATGTCGTGTAAGTGTGCCATACACAATTCGTCCCCCAATATGTGCCACATATAACACATTGGAACTCAGGGGACGAATTATTAACCCGTTTACCCTCGTTCAGTTTGGAATTTCCCCATAAAATAATTTTGTCCCGGTACCGACCGGACAAAAGCTTCAGTACCAGAGGCGGTTGGAGCATGAGGGAACCGGCGGTACCGGTACAGGTACCGGTTGACATGCCTGGTCTACACACAAATCTTATGTGATGTCTACATGTATACATATATTTTAACTGTGTACACGTATAGGAATACATTATACTATTGCTTTGTTTTATTCATACGGGCGTTCCATCGTCGCTCTGAATTCATTTGGAGATTGCCTTTCACATGATAAGGTTTAGTTTGACCTGCATATACAGGCATATTTGTTTGCAACTTATGTCTTTAATGGGGTAATATGACGCATTATGTTTTGAAAGAAAATTGCCGGGTAGTGTCTGTGTAGCTCAGTTGGGTGCCTCCCTACCCCCATCCTAAACGAAAGCAGAAAAACAATTCCTAAATTCGAATTAGATCCGTGTTGGTTATAGACGACGCATCACCGTCGACTCGAATTCAATTCCACTGCGAATGTTATTGAAAACTGTAAATTACGTTAGGACATTTATTATTTTCCTGATTAGCACATTATTATCATCATTTCATTTATTTATTTATTGGTGTTTAAGGTCACATACTTATGCACAATGGCTAATCGTGACCGTGACAGTTTTACGGGTGGAGGAAACCGGAGGAATCAGAGAGAACAACCGAGTTCTAACTCTGTCCAAGCTCCGCTCAAGCAGGGTTACAGCGATTGAAGACATGTGCACCATCGGCGTGCAGTACGCCTTAGTAAACGGCGTCATTGTGCCCCTATGTAGGCAACCGGGATAACGTGCCTTGCCCAAGGACATAACGCGGGTCATCCTGGGCGGGGATTGAACTCGGGACCTCTAGCATAGAAGTCCAAGAGTCGACCACTGAGCCACCGCTTTCCCTATTATCATTTCATTTCATTTCATTTCATTTCATTTTTCATTTCATTTCATTTCAATTTCATTTCATTTCATTTCATTTCATTTATTTGCATTTAATTCGAGTCGACGCAATGCAACGTCTATAACAAACACGGATCTAATTCAAGTTTCAGGCCTTTAAATTCTTCCCAACTAACGACGGTAAACGCTGTGCCCAAATGATGTCGAGTTAGAAACTTTTTCCAAAGTTTTGCAGTGTTTCGGCAATATATGGTTTGGCCAGGTTTCCCTGATGTCCGCAATATTGCTAAGAGATTACCTTCGAATCAAACAATGCAACAGATAAATATTTTTTTTAAAACCCACAGAGTTCGCCATAGAAAAGCAATTCAATTAAACGGCATTAATTGAATTCGACGCGACGGTAGTGCGACGTATATAACTGTCCTTTGGTATTACTTGGTAGACATTTTATTTATTTATTTATTCATTTATTTATTAGGGTTTAACGACACTTTTGAAAACCAGGGTCACAGTTTTACGGGAAGAAGAAGCCGGAGGACCCGAAGAGAACCACCGAGCAGCCGCGAGCAACTGTCAAACTCCATAACGTGTACCATCGACGTGCAATACACCTTAGTACCCAGCGCCCCAACATGGGCAATCGGGAGACATTTTATTTCTATACATCTACATGTAAATGGTACTCAAGACCATTTTCATGTAGATTTATAGAAAATAAAATTTCAACAATTTAATAATAAATTATAGGAAATCAGCTAATAAACTGAGACCTCATCTCATCTTCGCTATGTGAGGAGTTTAGTAAACATCGGCATAAAATTCTCAATTTTCCATTAACCCTTTACCTAACCTGAAAAGCAGACGACACTTGCAAAAATAATTCTCGAATAACTATTTTTTTTTATTTTTTGTCTCAAAAACATAGGTTATGAACCCTCGTTGGAACGAGCTGGACGAGCTCGTTCCAACGAGGGGTCATAACCTATGTTTTTGAGACAAAAAATGAAAAAAATAATGAAAATTAATTGTCGATTTTTGAGAATAGCGCTGGCCGGTTTTGACTGTTACGTTGGATAAAGGGTTAAAGATCATCACAAATATTGAGTTCTCAATAAACTGGCAACTCAATAACATCTCATCCATCAAGGTACAAATCACCCAAGTTCCGAATCAACTTCCGTCCGAATCGGGCAGTGGTCCGTGTCAGTTGAATACTGCTTAGATGACCGGCAAAATGTTGTAAGGCACATTCAAGGAAAGTGACATACGTGTAACACTGAACAATTTGAAAAATTTAGTTTTCTTTTTCAACTCATGGCCTCTGTTATTGGCTCCTTTTGATAATATCAGAATCAATAGCATTGGTTACAATAAGGTTTTGTGGGTATAAAAGTATCCTTTCGATTATTATTTTCAATTGAACAAGTGCAAAAGCGGGGCGTGTGCATATGCCTCCCTCGCCCGACCAAGCCTGGAAATAAGCAATCTGTCATTTGCAGAATGAGATCCCCAGACGGTGAACTTTCTGATGCTGTCCAATACAGTGGGTTGGAATCCACCAAGTTATCCTGTGTACCTACCTCCTTCTCTTCAGGCCTGAAACCTTGATTCAGATTGAGGTTCTTAGAGGGTAAATTTAGTAACGCTACCCTGCTGTGCAGGCTTGCACCCAACACAAGATCACCCTTTTCTAAATCCAATAAGGGCCACAAATCTGGCAAGAAGGTGCAGGCAGAATCCGCCCTATGTGGGAATCCTTTCGCAATGCATGTCAAGCAGCACGCCAAAGGACAACTAAATTTGATTACTCACACTGCATGGTGAAATGTTCGTACGTACGGATGGAATTAGTATTTTGTAATCCCAACAATGGATACAGACCCACGAAGAGACAAGACAATCCGCTCAACGCGGAGATCCTTCCTCCATGCTGGTCTATACCAAAGAATAACCGAATTAGATTATCCACACCCGACCTACTAGGCGAAATGTTTGTACGGGTGCATTTTCCTTCCCAACAAGGGGATATAACTTTGGCAAGTACATGCGTTCAGAATCCGCCCTGCATGGAGAAGTCCCCGAAAGGGGTCGTTGTTGTTTTCCTTCAAAAGAGTCCAACCAAACAGAGACAGCCTGAGGCAGATTATACTTACCAGTGATGGCCACCACTCAAAATCATCCTCGAAGCGGCAGACTATACTTGCCCGAAAATCCAGACCGACTGCACCCTCGGGGAGAGGTAGTACCTTTGTGAGAGGACCCAACCTCTCACACTGGTCCTCACCCGAGGGTTCAACCGACATCAGTTAAAGACACCATCACGCCGTAACCGGTGACACCTGCCGAGTACCTGAACCTGTTCCTCTTTCAACACGAATAGACATGTGGAATTTAATCATTTACAGTCAATGAAGGTCGAAAGGGGCTTGTTCCCCATACCGTCCCTGCGCGCATTCGGCGCGTTAAACCATTCCATTCGGCTGCATGGAGACCCTTTTCACGTGCAGGTCTATCAGCACACTAATGGAAGCCAAATTCGATTATCCACATCCGAGCTACAAAGCAAAATGTTTGTATATATAGGCGGGCTGGTGTACGCACGACGGAAGATACCCTCGAATGACCTTTCGGAGGTCGAGGGTAAAATAAAACAGGTTTGAACAGGGATCATATATTTATGACCTCCTGCTGCATTCCCGAAGTTAATAAATGTATTTTTACACTCAAAAAAGTGGGCGGGCCAAACATTTTGAAAGTGTGTCATGCTGATATCTCAATCATGGTGTGGACTATGTGCCAGGTTCAACGAAGAAATCAGTTGAAAGTCAATGGAGGTTCAAAATATAGGTCAAGGTCGTTGGGGTCATCACAGTGCTATTCAGTACATTTTTCAGAATTGCTGGAAATCGCATTTTATACCCCCCCCCCCCCCCCCAATACATTCCCGAAGTTCATACATGTATTTTTACATTCGAAAAAGTGGACGTGGTTAAACATTGTGAAAGTGGGTCACTTGGGGAGCTAACAGTTGCACGCCGTTGCTCGGTGGTTCTCTCAGGGTACTCTGGCTTCCTCCACCCATAAAACTTTCGAGGTCATGATTAGCCACTGTGCAGAAATATGTGACCTTAAACACCAATAAATAAATAATCATGGTCACTGAGGTAACCCAGGGGGCACTGAGTGCATTTTTTCTGATTTGCTGGACATCGCATTTTATGTCCCCCTAATGTAATCCCGAAGTTCATACATGTATTCTTGAATTCAAAAGATGGAAATCGCATTTTATGACCGCACAATGCATTCTCGAAGTTCACACAATCATGTATTTCATCACTTTGGAAAGTGAATGGGGCCAAAAAGTTTTATAGTGGGACACACTTATACCTCAACCACAGTATGACCTATGAACCTTGGCCCAACAATAAGGACAAACGCACCATGATACACGGGAAGTGTATACCTGCACTGGTTCATCCTTTACGTGACATGACTAGGGGATTGTTGCAAAACATGTTCTTGAATGACTGACAATTTTCATGTCCACTGCCTCCAAAACATCGCAAATGACCCCCACTTCTCCACCCAATCCCCCAACTGAACTTGAAGGGTTCGTCCCAAAGAGGAGTCATTAGCTATGCTTCGGAGACAAATATTTCAGAAGAGATGGGCGCGGTAACCGGTTCTCGTCAGATCACCGAAGTTAAGCAACGTCGAGCCCGGTTAGTCCTTGGATGGGTGAGCGATCGATTCGGACTCCCGCGTTGTATCCTTGGTCAAGGCACTTAACACCGACTGTCCGCATGGGGGCACGATGACGCCGCGTACTAAGGCGCACTGCACGTCGATGGTGCGCATGTCTTCAACCAATCTAACCCTGCCTGTGCTGCAGAGCGGATTTACGATGTTGGGGAGCTGGAAGCTACCCGTCGTTCCTCGGTGGTTCTCTCCGGTTTCCCCAACCCGTAAAACGGTCACCGAGTCGATATGATATTGGCTATTAAAGTGTCCTTAAACCTTAATAAATAAATAAATTCAAAAGAGATTCACATCATAGATGGTGGAGGGCAAGTTGTCGTTACTAAAAGGGAATCTGTGTTTGCATCTGAAAACAACTTGGAAACAATCCAAGAAAGAGGCATTGGACAAATTTGGTAAAATGGGATAGTTTATTCAAATTATCGTGCTGACATTGCCCGCAAGTCGGAAAACAATATGAGAGGCATAACCCTTGAAAAAGTCAATTCGGCCAGGAACTCGAATTCATCCAAGACATCCTCGTTTAAAACTCACAGACCAAATTTGGTAAAAGCCGGATAACGTTTGCTGACTCTTTGCATGCTGCTGATGGATATTCCTGCACAGCACAGGGTTTCTCTGGTCATTGAAATCAATATAATTGGGGTACATTTTAATTCCCCCCCCCCCCCCCTGTAAATTGAATGGATTTTTTCATCAATGATTTCTTCTGTTATATTTGGATTAATTTTTCATCAAATCTAGTCATGGCTGCTGCTTCCACAAGTCGGAATTTCAAACAAGAAAACAATCTAAAGGGCAGAACTCCTGGTTTTTGTTTTTTGGGGTTTTTTGGTGGTGGTGGTGGGGGGGGGGGGGGGGGGGGGTCCAACTAAGACATTCTCAAATCGAACTCACAGACTAGATTGGAAAAAAAACTGGATACCGTTTGTTTAAGTTATCGTGCTGACACCGCCTGCAAGTCGCAAAATATTCTAAAAGGGATAACGCCTCTAAAAATTTGGGCAGGACTGCTTGGATTTCGAATACACCCAAGACATCATCGAGTAGATTACACATACCAAACTTGGCGAAAATCGGATGTTTGATCAAGTTATAGTGCTGACACCAGCGCAAGTCACAAGTTCAAACAAGATAACAATATAAGCGGGATAACTCCTGAAAACAATTCGGGCACGACTGTTTTTCGAACTCATCCAAGATAACTTCGAGTCAAACTTAGACCGAATTTGGTAAAAATCAGATACGGTTTGTTCAAATTATCGTGCTGGCATCGCGGCACTGACGGACTAGCAGATGGAAAGACGTATCTATGGATGGACAGATAAATGACCCGACGCCCACCAACCTTCATCAAAACATAGGTCGAATTATTGACACAACTCGATCAAAAATAATAAAAATTGAATGGCTGGACGGATATATAGAAAACACCCATAGTAGCTTGGTGTACGAAATGTTCACACCAAACTACTTTGGATATATTTTATTTGTACCATGATCGTCAGTTTATTAAGAGTCGCTATTATTTTTTCTCGATTGTACTGAGCAGCAGACGTACACATGTGCGAATCTGTTTTTGTTTACAAGAGTACCCGTGGGCAGTACTTCCGCTGTCAATTTTATCACCGAAACGAAATGGAAAAAGAAACGTGCAAATCACGGGGCCTTTTCCATTTTAATAAAATGAAAACATACTATTTCGAGTTATGGCTGCTCTATTAACGTGAGACAACGCAAGTTTGTTAAATTTGGGTATCTTATGAGGTAAACTCATTTAAAAACGTAATAGATAATTGCCGCTTTCATTTTAAGTTTGCATTCTGATGATTCAGGACGGGATCTCTAAAGGTCAACTTGGATGTAGATCATGTAGTTCCACTGTAGGTGTAAACTTTAACTACTGAAATCCTTTTGCTGGCGAGTTCACCACAGACACATGTGTTCACCACGGTTGGTGTGTAAAGCTAAAAAATTTCCATAGGCTTTTTAGCTCACTTTGACGAAGTCAAGGTGTGAATGCTTTCATGTTTGGTATACAACTTCTCGAGGGTGAGGGTGGTTCAGATTCATGTTTGTTCAAATCGAGTCTCTAGGTTAGTATTTGGGCTCGCTATGGTATCCCGTAACTTAGTGCAATATGAGGAAATTCCTTTAAAAAGTTTCTTCTTCAGATCCACCAGTCCGAATGCTTTTATATTTGGTGTACAACGCCTCTTTGGGGGTCAGAGTAAACGTTGTCCAAATCGAGTGTCTGGGTTAATATATGGGCTCCCTGTGGGAACCCAATTTTAACTTAGTGCAATATGAGAGAATTTCTTCAAAATTCTTCTTTTCAGATTCACTTGTCAGAATCCTTTCATGTTTTGTTTACAACATCTCCGGGGGAGTCAGATTCAAGTTTGTTCAAATCGGGTCCCTGGGTTAATAGTTGGGCTCCCTATGGTAGCCCAAATTTTAACTTCGTGCAATATGAGGACATTTCTTTAAAAATCTTCTTCTTCAGATCCACCAGTCGGAATGCTTTCATATTTGGTATACGGTATACAACATCCCTGGGGGTGGGGAGGGGGGGGGGGGTAGATTGAAGTTTGTACAAATCGGGTCCCTAGGTTAATATTTGGGCTCGCTATGTTAGCCCAAATTTTAACTTAGTGCAATATGAGGAAATTTCTTTCAAAATCTTCTTAGAATCCACCGGTACGAAGGCTTTTATATTTGTTATACAACATCTTTACGAGATGGGGGGGGGGGGGGGGGTATTCAAGTTTGTTCGATTTGAGTGCCTGGGTTAATATTTGGGCTCCATATGGGAATCCGAATGTTAACTTAGTGCAATATGGGGGAATTTCTTTACAAAGTTTCTTCTTCAGATCCACCGAATGCTTGCATATTTGGTATACAACATCTCTTTGGGGGTTGAAGTCAACTTTGTCCAAATCGAGAGTCTGAGTTAATATACGGGCATCCCTGGGGGTGGGGAGGGGGGTCAGATTCAAGTTTGTACAAATCGGATCCCTAGGTTAATATTTGGGCTCGCTATGGTGTCCAACGTTAGCTATCGCTGTGCACTGAACGCTCAACGTACAGCAATTGGCAACGCACAGCGCGGGCCGTTCTCCCATTTCTTAATTTTAGACAGAAAAAACACTGCTACATGACAAGAGTATTTTGAGACACGACATTGTGTACTATGACATGTTTTATGTGTTTGTGTGTGTGTGTGTGGAGGGGGGGGGGGGGGGCAGTAGGGGTTCTCGCGGCAGAACTTACCTATTGGTTTTTAAGGTTACTTTTAGCATCAGTGCCAACATCATGACCGCAACATAAGTAAGGGATCAAATTTAGAAGACAGCTGAAGATGATTACTGGGCAGGTCTGAAAATAAACAGTCTGACTTTTGCAGAATGAGGTCCCCAGATGGTGAATTTGATGATGCTATCCCTACAGTGGGCCAATTTATCCTCTGGGTACCTCTTTCTGTTTAGTTTTGAGACCCTGATTCGGATTGAGGTTCACAGAGGGTAAATTTAGTGATGCTACCCTGCTGTGCAGCGTAGCATCACTAAATTCACCCTCTGGGGACCTCATTTTGCAGATGACGGTCTGCTTCTTTTCTTGCTTGTTACTGGGTACTATTTCACCAGTAAAACAGATAATCAATGATGGCGTCGTGTCCTAAAGCGTACTGTACGCTGGAGGTGCACATGGTTTCAACCGATGACATCCCTGCTTGTGTGGGGTTAGTAAGCCAGAGAGCCCGATAGTACTCGTTCCTGTCCAGTGGGTCTCCCCGAGTAACCCTACACCCATAATACTGTCCCACGTGTTATGACCCTGGCTGATGAAAGGACATGCACTAGTTTTCAGTCTAAAACACCGCATTTAGTGGACAAATTTTTGAAATGTCTGGAAAAACTACACCAGCGCCCTGTCTAAAATGTCCAAGATTTTTCCAATTTAGAGGTTCGAATTTCTAACTATTGTAAATCTGTCGAATGATGAAGGTATGGAACACGTGGCAACGTCTCTGTCCGACGCAGTTCTTGTATATAAGCTAACAAATAATGAGTGGTGCCTTTCTGGTAGGACTTCTAGACAAGTGGGCCTACATTTTCCTGAACACGAATTGTATGTCATTGAAGTCGCAACTCCATCAGAGTTATGATTTCGTTGTATAGTGCTAATATCACACACATGTACTGAGCTACATACATCACACATCATCAGATGTTATTCGCAACGCCCGTTGTCTTGTGACAAAAGGTGTGTTTTACAAAATAACACAGCTGATTTACAAGGAAGGAAAGGAAATAATAGTCGGACATGTATCCTAGGTGACAGAATTACATAATTAGCCAACTTCACCATGACAAAGTGTCAATGTCCTGAACATAACAAGACTTTAAATAATATCAGATGTTTTCACTGAGATCATAAAAACATGCATATTACAATGTGCTTAACTCTTTTGTGGGCAACACCCATATAACACCTGATTCATATAATTGTGTTGTCTGCTCTACAGAAGCCCACATTATTAAATCAACACAATCAGCCATGTTAAAAACATCAATTTTATTTTTCTCACCGACCACTGGTCTAAATATTTCAATGTTTGACATATAATATCATTGTCGCCATCATCAGGAGTGTGACAGGAGCAAATACTATAAAACTTTTACAGTTGTATTTTCTAGAATTGTATTTTAAACATATTAATATAACTGACTAAAATGAATCATTAGAATTTAAAAAGATAAGGCAATTTGCCAACTGGCAAACTGCCACATCTTTGAAAATGCTAATGGTTCACGTCAGCCCATTTAAAGTCATAACTAGGAAATACAATTCTAGAAAATACAATTGTAAACGTTTATAGTATTCGCCCCAGGAGAGAATACAATAAAACTTTTACAATTGCATTTCTAGAATTGTATTTTGTACCTATTAATATAACTGACTAAAATGAATCATTAGCATTTTAAAAGATATGGCAAATTGCCACATCTTTGAAAATGGTAATGGTTCACTTCAAGTCATTTAAAGTGATAGCTAGAAAATACAATTCGAGAAAATACAATCGTAAATGTTTTATAGTATTGGCCCCCAGGAGTGAATACTATAAGACTTTTACAATTGTATTTTCTAGAATTGTATTTTCTACCTATTAATATAACTGGCTAAAGAGAATCATTAGCATTTTAAAAGATATGGCTAATGTCAAATTGCCACTTCTTTGAAAATGCTAATGGTTCATTTCAAACCATTGAAAGTGATACCTAGAATATACAATTCTAGAAAATACAATTATAAAAGTTTTATAGTATTGGCACCAGGTGTGAATATAATATAACTGACTAAAATGAATCATTAAAATTTAAAAAGATATGGCAATCTACCAAATGGCAAATTGCCACATCTTTGAAAATGCTAATGATTCATTTTAGTCAATTATATTAATAGGCAGAAAATAGAATTCTAGAAAATGCAATTGTAAAAGTCTTATAGTATTCACTCCTGGGGCCAATACTATAAAACATTTACAATTTAATGTTCTTAAATCTCACGAGAAAACAACAGTCAGCCGGGATTTCTGACTAAGTGCAGCTGGTTGGTGAAAGTATTCTGCACGCAGGACAAATCATTTTTGGTTGTTTTGGCCACACTTGAACATTCAAATGACACTTGGCAGCTGTCATTGCTCATGCAGCCCCAGAAATGGACACATATAATACTAAATGAGGAAGTTTGGCAGTTTACCCTTTTTCGTGTATCAATCTCACAATCTCACCATCTTTTACCAATTTGATACAGATCTCATGTAAAATGGCACAGGATTGTGTGGGGAGGGGGGGGGGGGGGTTGGCATGGTCACAGCAGACTCACAAAAGCCACATTGGACATTCTTCATTTTTCATTGATGCACTCTCTCATGACTTCATACTTGTTCTTCTGAACTGTGTGGTTTTGACCCTTGGTGAACTTCATAAAAGGTAAACAAACACAAGAAAAATGGCAGCCCTTTTGAAATGTCGGCATCCTAAATTACAATTGGTCTTGTGGTCTGTTCCTTGCAAGAATGATAAAAAGATTTCTCCGAGTCTGTACTAGAAGGATTGCAGGATTTAACTATTCAATAAATTTAAGGTATTTTATTGTATAAAATTTGATCTCTTACTTATGCCATAGCAGACATTCAGGCAGTGCTTTCTGCCACATGGTAACGGTTCCATGGCAAATATTAGCTTCCACAAAATCTATGTTTCATTCCAAACAAATTGCTATATCATTTATTGGGATTATTCCTTTCGGACCTTCTCTGGACTTTGGAGAAAATAACCTGATATTTGACCAAATTTACGTTGGACGTCCCCTTTTAGCCCAAGAACATTAGGTTTCACTAGGGAAAAAAATCGGAGAGTACATGTCACTGAAGGATTAGACAAAAGTCCCCTAAAATCCCAGTTGAGCTTTTTTTTCTACAGCCTTTTTTCGAAAACGCGTTTGAAAAAAATAAAAAAAAATCGCACGAACTTTGTAACCTCGAATTGATCCAACTGTATTTTTTGTTTACGCGTATTTCGAGCTACATAATGTCTAATATACATTTACCTAGAGGAAAATGTGCATTCTGTGACAATTTCTGCGAAAAATTATTGAAAATTCACAAAAGAGTATCGGATTTACGCAAAAAATGACGATTTTCCTAACGGATTTGCCCAAAGGGTCGTAGTACAGAACGGGATGTTAGTTGGACAGACGATAAAAAATCCACCACCATTTGAAGACTTTTATCATTGCTTACAAAATAGACATTATGGAAGACCCCCTCTGCTTCTGGCCGAGTTCCCCTTTTGGCATAAAATTCGTCAGCATGAGAACTCAACTATTTTCGGGCTTGGGACCGAACAGACACGTCTGTGTCTGGCAGCATTAGATCAATAAATAATATTTACAGAATGTACAAAAATCAATAAATAATATTTACAGAATGTACAAATCAATCAACATGGATTAAGTTACATTGACTATTATCAACGCTATATACAGAAATGACATGACCTATATACATATTATTCATCGAACTCAGAAATTTCCGACAGGACAGTGTTTCTGTGGTTGTTACAAGAATCCGAACTGCAATTACACAAACCTGAGCAAGAGAGTCCTGCCTTCTTACACCCACACCTTTTTGTACAAGCACTCTTGCAACCACAACTGATCAGATTCAGTAGGTTATCGGGGGCACATGGCTTTGTGGCTGCAGTCGGTACAAGAAGTCCATTGTCTAGCGACCACCCCCAATCCGTCGGAGGAAGCGAAGTGCCCAGCCATTGTTGGACCTGGAGATAACATCTGTAGACATGTTGTTGTGCAGCATCGCTGCTTGGTGGGAGTGAGGCTAGGTCGATGGGTTTATTCAGTTTAGATTTTGCTACATAACGCTTGTAAGTGACATATCTATATTGGTCGAGAGAGGAAACAGTTTTACTCCCGTATAAGATCAGGAGAAGTTGTTCCCCGGCAGCGGCTACTGCACTTGGTGTACTGTCATCCGCCAAAATTGTGTTGACATACTGTTGTGAGTCGCTAGTAACATCGGAGACAATTGTACTGAATACTTTCTTCTTACCGACTCGAAAGAGTGAAGAAGTAGTGTCACAACCACTTATAGAATGTGCTACAAGGAGGTTGCTTCTATGGTCACCCATTTTGGTTGCTATTTCACTAACTGAAACTAGTAAGTTTGGGGTAATGGAATACATCATGTGAATATTACATCCCGGTTGAACTCGAGAGGTAAGAATGACTAACAAGTCTGTGTCTGTTCCCACAGCGACAACATTGTTGTCATCTTGAGCGATATCAAGTGCAGTTTCGGCTATCAGTACATCAGCATCAGCCTGCTTGGACTGAATATTGATAGCAGATAGCTCCTGCATTAGAAGATCGATCAGTTGGGTTTTGTTCTTGGCATTTGCAAGGAAATCGGATTGGGGTGTGGTGGCTGGTAACTCGGGTGAGATATTGATATCAATGGAATACCTGTCTTTAGATCTACGGGCTTGTTCCATGCCCTTTGTCGACATTGTACAAGCATAACCATCAAAAACAACCACGACGTTCGCCCCAAAATGTCTCACTAGATAATTGGAATATGATGTACATATGTCCTTATATGACGACTGTTTAGGCCATACAACTGCCCTCAATAAAAATCCACCATCTACAACAAACAGAGAATGTTCTGGGATTTTAGTTTGCTCGGAACCGTATGTTTTGGGGATCTTACCGAGCGTGCTTTTCTGTGTCTTCCTCATTCCAGCAGAATCAAACAATGCTGGTGGTTTCGGGGCGAGTTCATATTTGAGATACTCTTCCATCTCTGCTTGTGACTGAATAACACATGTGATGCGGTTGAACAGAATTGTGGGGTCAATCACTACCTTACCTCCACGGACTTTGATGCCATTTGCCATCGATGCGAAAGACTTCACAGTGTCAACACGTCGTAGTTTGATGCTGTTGAACGTTTTGCTTACAACATTCGATACGCAACATTCACCAATTTTGCGAACTTGGTCACAGTTCACAGTTTCGTCGGCCATAAGCCCAGTCGCTATAGAGACTAATTGTAGTGGATCTCTATTCTGAAAGGGGGAATGCACTCTGAGCCAGTTCAATAATTTGGTGATATCATTGGCATCAGTCAATTGTGAACTTTGACCTAGATCCCGATGTTGTTCGCCATGACCAGTGTGAACATGAACAAAATTTTCGAGAGCATTACATATCGGAAGGCAAAGAGGTAGTCCATGTACCCATTTCGCAACAGTGCTGTCGGTTATTCCCCTGCCATGTGTGAGACCACCAGGGAGCTTGAACATTCTCATTAAACACTGCTCTATGGTCTGATCAGAATATATCCCGTCCCAGAATTTATCTGAGCGCCTTATGGTAAAGTTACCTTTCTCGGTGAACAACTTCAAATCATCCTGTTGCATTATTTCTGTTAGCTCATTCATCTGCTGCAAATAGAGATGAGAACTTTTTGCGTATGCAAAATGACCACCTGCGTGAAATACTGGAATCATATTGCGAACACAATATGTGTGGAGTTCCCAGTCGCCTGTGCGCTCTGCTCTCAAGAACAACTGGAGAAGACCTATTTGCTCGTAGTATTGTACCCAAAGCTTTCCTGTGCGTCCTACGGACGCATTCTGGAGCAGTTCGTGTCATTCTGACAGTAGATGGTTGACACTTTCTTGATTGACAGCGTCAGCTGTTGTACAGTCACCTCTGGCAAGTCCACAGAATATTTCATTGATTTCTGTGCAGTCTATGTTATCTAGTGTTCGGCTTTCTTCAAACACAAGTTTTGTAATGGCAATTTGTGTTAGCAAATGGACACGAACTGCTCTTGAATATGCATGACCACTGATCAAATGATGGATTGACCCACCAGCATAAACAGTCCCCCAAAGTTCATCCAAGCCGCTACCAGCCATGATCGAACCAATTGCCCCTAAATATGACATAATCATATGGAAGCCGCCGAGTCTAACGAAAACTTTTGTCAACTTATCTGACGAAGACACAATCTCCACTGCTTTGATATAAAGTGGTTGGTCAAACGTCACTGGACAAACGGTCAGTCCCTGTTTCTCACATTCAGTTTGTCGATGCCGTTTGAATTTGAGTTTAGGGGGTATGGTTAATATTTCACACGTTTCACCAGTTCATTATGGAATAAATGACTATTGTTATATATCATTATAAAGCCACTGCTTTTCTGCAATTTTTGATATATAATTTAACTCCCAAAGTAGTCGTAGATTTGATTTAATGGACGTTGTGTACCGTTGTGTGTATGAAAACAATAAAAAAAATTTCGTAATTTTGTACATTTTCGTGAATATTTCACCATTGAGTGTGAGGATTGGTACAAAGTTGGCATTTTCTGTTGGGGATATGTATTCTCAATATAATTCAGCACGATATTTATGATTCTCACCCTACTAAGGCGAATAAGAATGAGAAATATGGAGCTGGGTCGAATTTTTTTTTTCATCAAAAAAAAACGTTATAACTAAAAAAGCTCAACTCGGATTCGCGGGGACTTTTCACACTTTATCCGCAATGTGTGTCCCGGAAACATATAAAAATCAGCTTTCTCCGATTTTTTCCCTTACTTTTTCATTTTTATGTCTAATGTGCCTGGACTATTTAGGGGCTATATTCGTAATGGAATTTTGTTTATTTTGAAAATTCTCACCTCTGATATTCCTTCAATTCAAATTAAATATGCACAAAAAGTACATCAAATTGAAGATTGAGATGTACAGAACACGAAACACATGTGTAATCAACTCATAGAATCGACCGTAGGCACCACTGGTTCCTGGAAGTCTGCTACCGTATTCGTACCAGAACTAATAATTTAATAATATTTCACGAGAACAACTTGTGGCCAAATGTGCTTTACATATCCAAGAACAAAGCTAGGATATCACAATTCTTCAAAACACAGCGATAGAGCTGCATGGGGGTAAAATCCAAAACCTTTGCTTTTATTCATATAGGAATTTACTTTCAATTTCCGGTCGACGTCATCGGACGGAAAAAGCATTTATGTACCACGCCGTCTAAAATCAAATAATGAGAAAGATCGCCCTAATGCAGTATACTGTTATTGGGTAGAGACTGCACATATTCAATGCAAGGTATCATGCTACCTGTTGAAATTTCTTAGAATTACGATTTTGTTTTTCGATGGAATTTCGTGGTATCGAGAAATTTACGCATGTCCGTCGGGCATGGAAACCATCTTCAATAAAAAAGGCAGACAGTGTTGTCCTTTTCCAAAATGCAGTCCTATCGCTGCACTAGCAAGTGTTTTGAATGCCCAGAATTGTTATTGAATATCTGAAGCACATTCGGCCAAGAGTTATTCTTGCGAAATATTATTTTATTATCAGTTCTGGTACGAATACGATAGCAGACTTCCAGGAACCAGTTGTGCCTGCTGTCAGGTTGCATGACATTTTAACCTCTACATATCAATACATCCATATAAATATGGATGACACAAAAATTATAGTGATTTTGAGTCCAGACCATTAAAAAATTGTATCACCGCACTAATCGATTTCAAATTTTATTTGCTTTTTACCAATGTCAAAATACAGGTAAAGTTCGATTTGGAGGTTCACTCCGACCATTCTTGCAAGAGTTATGCCTCTTTTTGAATAAAAAAATCACAAATTTCCCAACTTCAGCATTATTCTTACTGTCCAGTGCCTATAGGGGAATTGCTGACCGATTTTTTTAGTCCACTATTTCTGTACTGCCCAGTGCTTGCAGGGGAGGTTGCATGTCACTTTAAACTACATATCAATATAACCATACAAAAATGGATGCCAATTTCAGCTTTTTTCTTACTGGCCAGTGCCTATGGGGGAAGTGCTGCCCAATTTCTTTTAGTCCACTATTTCTGTGCTGCACAGTGCTTGGTGGGGAGGTTGCATGTCATTTTAACCTACTACATATCGGTATAACCACATAAATATGGATGCTAATTTCAGCTTTATTCTTACTGGCCAGTGTCTTATAGGGGAAGTGCTGCCCAATTTTTTTTTAGTCCAGTATCCCAATTTTTTCTAGTCTACTATTTCCGAACAGCCCAATGTTTGCAGGGCAGGTTTGCATGTCATTTTAACCTACTACATATCGATATATTCATATAAATATGGATGACACAAGAATCATAGTGTTTTTTTTAATTCCGTTCATTTAAAGTTGTTTGGATGAACCAATTCTCTTCAGACATTCAGAAGTTATTTATTTACATGCAAGTCCGACTTTGCTACCTTCAGGGGCATCAGCACACGCGTTAGCGTTGCTCGTTTATTTTTTTTAATGAAGCCACAATAATTCTTTAAATTGAAGCTCTGACAATAAATAATTTTATGACGCCCCAAGTAATAAGTAATAGAGCATGCTGCCTTAATAATATAATTAATTTAATTCTAATCTCCCGGAATAGATCATTGCCGTGGTAACGCTGAATCTTTTAAGTGTCTGTACTTGCATTTTACTTTTAGTCACGGAATCTGATAGTCTGTGTCTTTCGAAAATAACAGAAATGTCATCGCCTTTTTTTTATTCTTTCTTCAAATTTATAATCCTCCCCCACCCCCATCTCCATGTATATTTTTCAGTGGGGTTAATTAAGCAGGGTATAAATTTAGTTTAAACAATATTTATTGAAAAAAAGATAAGTTAACTGTATACATGCAAACAAGTGTAAACGGATTGAATGTTTTGTACATAAATTTCAGTGAATACAATTAACACCTATCATATTAGACTAACTTGCTGAAGTAGGGGATTCGGAAGAAAGCTGAATCCTTATGTGAACCGTCTCCCAAGTCTGTGAGATTACACAATTTCAGTTAGACAGAGAGAAGGGGTGGGTTGGTTGGATATTGTTTAAACACGGAAAAAACACGGTATAACTTTGCAGAAGAGGGTATGAATTGTCCAGATGGGGTACGGACTGTCGGATACTGTCCGGAGGAGGGGTACGAATCGTCCAGACAGAAGGTACGAATTGTCCCAGGAAAAGGTACAAATTGTCCGGACATCGGGGTATGAATCGTCCAGCAAAAGGTACAAATTGTCCAAGGTACGAATCGTCCAGGGTACGAGTTGTCCAACTCCCTTTAGGTCAGTCAGTGTTTGTTGTCTGTCGGAAAAATTGTCGGTCACTCGAATGCCAACATTTTCTCTGAAAGCCACTAATTGAGAAAAAAATCCACAATTTTCATTAAGCAAATATACTCCTATGTTTCAAATATACTTTGTTTGAAAACACTCGTTATAAGTGTATGATAGACGAGTAGCCATGTAGAATATCGGTCGATATGTACCACATCAGCAGTCGATATGTACCATTCAAAAAGTCGATTTGCACCATTCAAAAAGTCGATTTGTACCACCCAAAATGTCGATATGTACCGGTATCACATAAAAGCCGATATGTACCACATGAATTTTTGATATAGATGACTAAAATACAGACACTCAGAATTTTTTTTTTTTTTTACTTTAATCGTGAAATGTGAATAAAGGGAAGTTTCAATGTGTCCTTTTTACGCAACCAGCGTTTCAATTTATTTATTTATTGGTGTTTAAGGTCACATATTTCTGCGCAATGGCTAATCGTGACCATCAGCGTTTCAATAAATAAATACGAAAAACACGAATTACTGTAAATAAATTAAATCTTCACCAAATGTTATTTCGCAATTAATCACTAAAAATGACTCAGCGGTGTGTTTTAATAACTAGTTACAAAATAAGAAGTATTTTTGTAGGTAAAACATAGTCACTCATTTTTTCAATCATCCCTGAAAACAAATTGATAAATTAATACTTGTATGTAATTGACTGTTTTCTTGTGTTACTTCATTTTTTACACTTGTTGTCAGGTCAATGAAAAGTTTCATTTTGTGATTTATGAGCTTAACAATGCTATTTATTTTAAAGATATCTTGTCGGATTAATAGCATCGACACCAAGTAAGATTGTTGGGTTTCCTTTGTGGAAATAGGTTGGCGCCACAAACGACATTTCATGTGCTACAACTATTTATTGTTCACATTTCTATTTGTATTGAAATATGATTTTATTACGTTTTATTCATATATTAAATAAAAAATAACAACATTAGTTTAGTTGTTTTTGATAAAACTTCCGATCCCGACATCTCACTCTCCCGGCCCCTCCATAACGTGAATAATACAGACTATGACCCAAAATCTGTAAAATAATATATTCTTGATGTGTTTTATACCACAAAGAGTCACTGTATTACAAATTTTGGGTCGATTCCATTAATGGTACATATCGACATTTTGGGTGGTACATATCGACTTTCTCCATGGTACATATCGACCGACGGTTGGTACATATCGACCGTGGTACATATCGACCATTCACCGCCATGTACATGAGAAAAAAATGATAGTGTCCATATTTATATATTTATTAGGGTTTAACGACACATTAACAGCCAGAGTCATATCGGGTCGGTGACAGTTTTACGGGTGGAGAAAGCCGGAGTACCCGGAGAGAACCACCGAGCAACGACGAGCAGCTGCCAGCTCCTCAACATCGTAACTCCGCACTGCAGCACAGGCAAGGTTAGATTGGTTGAAGACATGCGCACCATCTACGTGCGGTACGCCTTAGTACACGGCGTCATCGTGTCCCCATGTGGACAATCGGGGTTAAGTGCCTTGCCCAAGGACACGACGCGGGAGTCCGAATCGATCACTCAGACGGTCACCCATCCATGGACTAACCGGGCTCGACGTTGCTTAACTTCGGTGATCTGACGTGAACTGGTTACCGCAACCCCACCGCGCCCGCTGATAGTGTTCAACCGATGATCGGAATCGGCCATCTCAATCGGCCGATTGTGGGCAATCACATGACAACAGCAACGGCTCCTGGAACACCGGTTCAACCGACTGTTGCCAAGCATTTTTTGTGATGATATATTTTATTATCTTCTGCAATTGTTCAATTGTTAATGAAAAATGATGTCAATATTACCATTCAATAAAGTTGAGAAATAACCACAATATGTCTTCTCAGAAGTGAAAGGTTGCACTCAATTGACTCAGGTCGCAGTAAAATGATCAGTCACGCACACTTGGGCGGTACAGAGAGCCACGTATACCGCCCAAGTGTGCGCGTCTGGTCATTTTACTGCGACCTGAGACAACGACGCTCAACACTGTGAAATATGTTCAATGTATGGTAGTTCTTTCAAGTTCTTTCAAGTCTTTCGACTCGTCTTGTAGTGCACAGTATTAATTACAATCGGAATCGACCGAGCGGGAGCTCAAATAACCGGTAATCAATCGGTTGAACACTAAAAAATTAAGTCATTCTTAACCAGAGGCTCAAGTGAGCTTACAACACTTAACTGCGTCAATGGATTTGAGTTGAACAAACTTACATCTGCCCCCCCCCCCCCCACACACCACCCTCCTCCACCCCCACGGGTGCTGCATACCATATACGAAAAGATTCTGAATGGAGGATCTGAAGAAGAGCAACAAAGAATTAATATTCCTCATATTTTACTATGAAGATTTTTTAATATTCCTCATATTGGATTATGTTAAACTTTGGGTTCTCACAGGGATCCTAAAATATGAACTCATAGACCCGATTTGAACAAACTTAAATCTGACTCCCATAAGGATGCATGTGTACCAAATATGAGCCAATTCTGAAACCTGAATCACCATTTATAAGGCCCTGTTGAGGCTTGATAGCAGTTGAAGGGTCCTTTTTCATGAAAGTGGATAATTTATTCAGTTTTGTTAACCCTTAGGAGCCTAGGCAATTGTACAGAATTCTCACTTGACTACACCATGCACATGTCGAGCTGCTTTGCAGTGATTTATAGCCAAGACTTGTCTAGAAATCACTACCCAGGTGTTTTGTCTATGGCTATTGTCAGCAGGACCTCTTGAAGATGGTATGGCCAGGGCTGAGATATCATACGCCTGAAGGAAGCCTTTAAAGGTTAAGGTGTGTTTAGAACAGGTCACAAAATTACCGTGGATACGATTTGTGTTGGCAAAAGAATACCAATGTTGAGCTCATTGGCAGTGGCATTTGTGGGGCTGTGGTAGAATGATACAACGAAAGTGTCGATGACACTGTAGCTTAACTTGTGCGTTGTGTTTGATGAAAAGGATAATGTTCAATGTTTATGAAAGGATTATGAAATAAGACAAGAATTGTGATAATTGGGAATATGTTCCTTTCTGTTCCCTGTATGCTATGTTTTTGATAAAAATAATATGAGGTGTACACTGGACTAAAGAGCTGAGGGGTGGGTTTACATGAACTCACAGTTAATGTATGTGGCCCTCACAGTTAACGTATATCAACGAAAGTTACCAAGTTACAGTGAATTTATTCCAAAATGAGTCATCCTATCAAGTTACATTGAAATCCCTTCATAAATATGGCCTGTAGACTGTGCTAAAGGTTTTCGGGCCCCTGTAGCCATCAGTTTTCCAATTGCATCCAAAGGGGACGTTCTCAGACATTATATGAAGTCAACCTACCAAGTTACAATGAAATCCCTTCATAAATATGTCCTGTAGATTGTGCTAAAGGTTTTTGGGCTCTGGCAGCCATCATGGTTGAATGATCACAACCAAAAGGGGACATTCTCATCTGGGCATCATCTGGAGTGATCCTACGAAGTTACAATGAAATCCCTTCATAAATATGACCTGTAGACTGTGCTCAAGGTTTTTCGGCTTCGGGCCCCTGAAGCCGTCACAGTTGACTAATCACGACCAAAAGAGGATGTCATCATCTAGGCATTGTATGGAGTCAAACTTAGGGTTGCAATGATGTCCTTCCATCAATACGACCAATAGACTATGCTAAAGGTTTTGGGGTTTGGGGATCGGGCAGCCATCAAGGCTGAATGATAACGACCAAAAGGGGACGTTCTCATCTAGACATTATTTGGAGTCATCCTACCAGGGTACAATGAAATCCCTTCATAAATATCACCTGCAGACTGTGCTAAAGGTTTTCGGGTTTCAGGCCCCTGTTGCCGTCACAGTTGACAAATGGTGTTCAAAAGGGGCTGTTCTCATCTAGACATTATATGAAGTCAATCTACCAAGTTACAATGAAATCCCTTCATAAATATGACATGAAGACTGTGCTCAAGGTTTTCGGGCTTTAGGCTCGGGCAGCCATCATGGTTGAATGGTCGCAACCAAAAGGGGACATTCTCATCTGGACATCATTTGGAGTGATCCTACGAAGTTACAATGAAATCCCTTCATAAATATGACCTGTAGACTGTGCTCGAGATTTTCGGGCTTCGGGCACCAGTAGGCATCACAGTTGACCAATCACGAGCAAAAGGGGATGTCATCATCTAGGCAT
Organism: Pictodentalium vernedei; assembly: GCA_031216915.1. Classification (NCBI taxonomy): domain Eukaryota; kingdom Metazoa; phylum Mollusca; class Scaphopoda; order Dentaliida; family Dentaliidae; genus Pictodentalium; species Pictodentalium vernedei. The sequence continues at coordinate 500,627,485 of CM062295.1, forward strand.
TATATGGAGTCAACCTAACAAGTTACAATGAAATCCTTCCATAAATACGACTTATAGACTATGCTAAATGTCTTTGGGCTCGGGCAGCCATAAAGGCTGAATGATCGCGACCAAAAGGGTACATTCTCATCTAGACATTATTTGGAGTCGTGCTACCAAGCTACAATGAAATCCCTTCATAATTATGGTCCATAGACTGTTCTAAAGGTTGTTGCGCTTTGGGCCCCTGTAGCCGTCACAGTTGCCCAATTGTGTCCAAAAGGGGACGTTCTCATCTAGACATTATATGAAGTCAACCTACCAAGTTACAATGAAATCCCTTCATAAATATGACCTGTAGACTGTGCTAAAGGTTTTCGGGCTTCGGGCTCGGGCAGCCATCATGGCTGAATGATCGCAACCAAAGGGGACAATCTCATCTGTGCATCATCTGGAGTGATCCTGCGAAGTTACAATGAAATCCCTTCATAAATATGACCTCTAGAGTGTGCTCTAGGTTTTCGGGCTTCAGGTACCTGTAGCCATCACAGTTGACCAACCACGACCAAAAGGGGATGTCATCATCTAGGCATCATAAGGAGTCAACCTAACAGGTTACAATGAAATCCTTCTATAAATATGACCTTTTGCTTATGCTAAAGGTTTTTGGGCTCGGGCACCCATCAAGGCTGAATGATCACGACCAAAATGGGACGTTCTCATCTAGACATTATTTGGAGTCATCCTACCAACTTACAATGAAATCCCTTCATAAATATCACCTGTAGACTGTACTAAAGGCTTTCGGGCTTCAGGCCCCTTTAGCCGTCACAGTTGCCCAATGATGTCCAAAAGGGGACGTTCTCATCTAGACATTATATGAAGTCAACCTACCAAGTTACAATGAAATCCCTTCATAAATATGACCTGTAGATTGTGCTAAAGGTTTTCAGGCTTTGGGCTCGGGCAGCCATCAAGGTTGAATAATCGCAACCAAAGGGGACAATCTCATCTGGGCATCATCTGGAGTGATCCTACAAAGTTACAATGAAATCCCTTCATAAATATGACTGTAGACTGTGCTCAAGGTTTTCGGGCACTTGTAGCATTCACAGCTGACCAATCACAACCAAAAGGGGATGTCATCATCTAGGCATTATATGGAGTCAACCTAACAGGTTACAATGAAATCCTTCCATAAACATGACCTTTTGCCTATGCTAAAGGCTTTTGGGCTTGGGCACCCATCAAGGCTGAATGATCGCGATCAAAATGGGACGTTCTCATTTAGACATTATTTGGAGTCATCCTACCAACTTACAATGAAATCCCTTCATAAATATCACCTGTACACTGTACTAAAGGCTTTCGGGCTTCAGGCCCCTTTAGCCGTCACAGTTGCCCAATGATGTCCAAAAGGGGACGTTCTCATCTAGACATTATATGAAGTCAACCCACCAAGTTACAATGAAATTCCTCAATAAATATGACCTGTAGACTGTGCTAAAGGTTTTCGGGTTTTCAGCTCGGGGAGTCGTCACGGTTGGCAAATCATGCCCAAATGGGGAAATTCTCATCTAGACATCATAAGGAGTCATCCTACCAAGTTACAATGAAATCGCTCCACATTAAACATGACCTGCAGACTGTGCTAAAAGTTTTTGGGTTTCGGGCTTGGGCAGCCATCACGGTTGATAGATAATGCCCAAAAGCACGTTCTCATCTAGGCATTATACAGAGGCATCCTACCAAGTTACAATGAAATCCCTTCATAAATACGACCTGTAGACTGTGCTAATGGTTTTTGGGTTTTGGGCTCGGGCAGCCATACCGGTTGACCGATCGCGACCAAAGGGGGACATTCTCATCTAGACATGACCCCAAACCTGCATATAAGAACTGCGGGGTGTAGCCCATGCTAAAGGAACATGTGAACAGACTCACAGACTAACAGACTTCCGCACGCGTGATGGCAATAGCTTATCTTGACTATGTCAAGTTAAGCTAACTAAATGGGTAACCTGGTAATGGGTTAATCAAAATATGGAATTGTCAAGGCCCGGTGCTAAAAGCCATTTTAGTGGCCTTACAATTTATGAATTAGCTTGTTGTTTGCTAGCAAGATAGTTTTTTATATAAAATTGTAAGGCACTCTCCAATAAATCAAAGCAAAACAATTATGAGCAAAATTTATTTAAAAGTAAGCCTCCCCATGCTGGTGCCATGTTATTTCGTAAAAAAATATTCCTGTTATAAATCACCTTTGTAAAAATAATTTAGCCCTTTATCAATTAATTGCAAATTACAGGGGCAGATTTGGGCCGATTCGTTAGGTAAATCGTCAAAAACTTTTGATGGACAAGAAGATGAGGTAGATTCACTGACATGAACAAGCGTAAAACGAGCTAATGAGGGGGTTGGGAGGGGGAGGGCACACGATATGGTTTTGTTGAAACATTTTGAAAACTAATTTTCTTTTTATCTGCTCAATTTGTAAATTATGTTTGTGGATGTGGATGATTTGTTAGGTAAAGGGTTATCAGAAGTGAACAACTCCAAATTGATGGCCTTAAAGAAAAGGTTATAATGTTACATTGTTTACTATATGCACACATATATACTGAAATGATTGTTATGTTAACCCTTAAGCCATCAGATTAATTTTACATTATGGAACCACAAAGTAGATCTTCTGTTTCTCAGGTCATTTTTTGTAAAATTTAATGAGGGTGCTCGGGACGGGTGTTTTTTATTTTATTTTTATGCCCCCCGACTTAAGTCGGGTGGCATGTAGTGATTGAAGTGTGCGTGTGTCCATCCATCCATGTGTGTGTCAGTGTGTCCATGTGTGTGTGTCCGAGTTAATAACTCGAAAATTGTTAGGGCCACTGTCATCAAACTGCACACAATTATAAAAGATCATGGGAGGATGTGTTACACACCACAGCCGGGTTCGTACCTTCAAGGTCAAGGTCACATTTCAAGGTCACACTAAAAATCAGTCAATATTCGTGTCTCAGCCATAACTCAGAAACGAATCATAGTACAATTGTTAAACTTTTACAAATGTTCAGGACAGTCAGAAGGTGTGTCGCATATAATAGTTTCCGCCGCATCTGCAAGGTGAAGGTCACAATTGACCTTCATATGTTCAGGGTCACAAATTGTGTATCAAGCATAACTCCAAAACTATTAGGGCTACAGTCATCAAACTTCACACAGTTATAAAGGACCATGGGAGGATGTGTCACACATCATAGCCGGGTCTGTACCATCAAGGTCAAGGTCACATTTCAAGGTCACACTAAAAATTGGTAAATATTCATATCTCAGCCATAACTAAGAAACGAATCATAGTACAATTGTTAAACTTTTTACAAATGTTAAAGACAGTCAGAAGGCGTATAATAGTTTCCACCGCATCTGCAAGGTGAAGGCCACAAGGGGTGGGTGGGGGGGGGGGGGGGGGGGCATGTGTTACCTTAGTAACATTCTTCTTGTTTATTATTAGGCTTTTCCCTCTGGAAAAGACTATTGTTTTTCTACGGATTATTATTATTTTTTTTTTTTTTTTTTATTTTTGGGTTTTTTTTTTTTTTTTTTTTTTTCCACACATTTTTGTCCGTACGATTCAGAAGCCATTTTCGAACCGATTTTCACACAATTTGGCACGCGCATAGAGGGACAAAAAATCTAAAAATGTACCGAAGCGGAATTTTTGATTTAACCCTTACGTCCTATAGATTTTTTTAAAACATTCATCATTGCTAGACCTGCCCGTGACACGACCTTTGATACACACGACATATTAGGCGATGCATATGGTAACCCTCCACAGGCTGCCAAACATCGAAATTTTGATGAAATGGGCGGATTCAGACCCCCACAGCACCCAAACGATACCCGAGAGGTAAACATAACTTCCTTCATTGGAAGTGGAATTCACCGAGGATCATTTTTGTAAGTAATACAGTACTGTGATCACAAAAGCGGACACCAAATCGCGGCGCGTTCTCGACGCGGTCGCGATCGAGGTGACAGACAAGAAAAAAACCTTATCGACAGAAGCGCGGCTAAAGCGAAACACAATCTCCATTCCGCCGATTGGATTTTCGCCGAGATTTTTCGCGAACGTCGACAGCGCCGCGATTTTGTCGGAGAGAACAGTCCGAACTGTATGTGCACAAATGTAACCGGTTTGCAGTGTTAATGTAGGCCTACATGTAGACCTAACCAATGTATCGAGTTGTTATATATTCTAAAAAAGGGTCAAATTCAACACTTCCCAGATGTCGCAATTGCCCACACCCCACCATTAATCATAACATAAATTCATAATGGTATTCATCCGAATTTGAAAATCGTGATAAACATGGACTTGAGGCAGACACCCCGCTCCACCCACTATGTCTTTCACCACTCCCTCTCTTTTTGTTGTCCCCCGATCTGACATTGTGTAGGCAGCACCCTCCAATCTCAACTTAATTTGTACTTTCCGTTTCAGTTTCACGCATTTCACCGCAATCTGTCGTTTGGGGTGAATACAATATCGTCGTGTCCAACTATTCTCTCCGTTAGAAATTCAAGAGTTTTGTTGGTTGTTGGGATCTTAAAAAATAAAAAAGCGATATTTTATCCCGTTAATTATCAAAATGACTGACATCACATGAACACATTTGTATTTTAAGAAGCATGTGAAGCGACAATTTTTCGGTCTTTTGGGTACATGGCGGTTTTTAATGGCGAAAGTACCAATTCGTTATCAAGTCAATTCGTAGTCAGTTTAGTTATGGATATTGAACCGCAAAATATTCATCCAAGTCAATTCAATCCTTTTAAGCCCCCCCCCCCCCCCCGTACATACACCTCCCTCCCGAGTGATGCATTACCCTCCCCCCTCACGCCACGTCGATTCTCTGTCGTCCCGGCCTCATGTGCCCATGTTCTCGAAAGAAAAAATTGACCCCACCCCACCCATCATAAACGAGCTATATGTATTCCGTGGTTCTGATTAAACCTGTTTTTACGGTGTGTGTGTGTGGGGGGGGGGGGTGGTCTTTTGGCGGGGGGGGGGAGGGATAGCCAGCTCGATATATGCCACATGCATATCCGATGGTCATAGCCCTGGGGTGGGTGTGGCCTTCCCGCTGGTGGAGCTTCGATGGAATTGTAGATCAGTCCTACTTCACTGTTTTTGAAAGTGCGAAGTCTCTGACGGAACTTTTATTTATTTAACTGCAGGGGACGTACATGTAAATATACCAGGTGCACAGTCAGGGGGTGGGGGGGGGGGTCTTGCATAGAGTCAATGTTTTTTGGTGGGGGAACAACAACACTGAATTTTACTGGTTATCTCCCCCCCCCCCCCCCCCCCAATCCGCCGGTCTTCTACACATGATATTGTAGACTCTAGGCTACGTGCCTGAAAAAGACTTCGGATTTGGACCATGACCGTGACGTGAACCACCAACATTAGCATTGTTGATGCAGTGCTCGACTGTGCATGTTCTTGATTCATAATTGCCATAATTTGTCTACAGTACACACTGAATGGCTGGGATTAGAAGAGGGATAAGTACTGGATGATAGGGGGCGCGGTGGCTCAGTAGGTAGAGGTGCAGGCCGAGAGGTCCTCGGGTTCAGATCCCACCTGCGGCAACAGCGTTTTGTCCTTGGGCAAGACACTTCACCCCATTGCCCATGTGGGGGCACGGTGGCGTTGTGTGCTGAGGCGTACTGCACGTCGATGGTGCATCTGTCTTCAACCAATGCTAACCCTGCTTGTGTGGAGCTGACAGTTGCTCGCCGTTGCTCGGTGGTTCTCTCTGGGTACTCCGGCTTCCTCCACCCGTAAAACTGTCATGGTCATGATTAGCCATTGTGCAGAAATATGTGACCTTAAACACCAATAAATAAATTGGTTGATTACGACAAAAACACTAATGTAGTGGAGTTTCCACTCACACAGTGTGCTCAGGTTCTGTGAAAAAAAACTTACAGCACACTGGAGACATACTTCAACAAATTCGTTTCAAAGCCTCCAGACCAAAATACTAAGTTATGTTACTTTAATTTAACCCGTCGGGGCGAACTGTACGGAGCGAAAAACATTCAAACGAAAATTGTCGCACTCCACAAACACGTGTTGTTTGAAAGTTGTGAAAAAATAATGCCCTCGTATTTAAAAAATACACTTTCTGGCGTGTTCTTTCATATGATATTCATGAATAAATAGTAAAAATGTACGACCACTGTTTTTCTTTCATTCGAATGAGCTTTTCTTTAACCATTTAACTTGGAAATGCATGTCCGATCAGAATATCGATTCACCCCAAAACAGCCGACTTTGTGGTGAGAGACCGTCCAACCGTAAAATTGGCTTTTGACTGATTTCTGATGTTGGGTAAAGAACTTCTGTTTGAAGTAATTTGGATATCGCCGATGGATATGGCCGCCTTTTTCCTTTTTATTTGTTTATTTGTTTATAATAATTTTACCAGTTGACAGTAATATTTCTATCGACACCCAGACGGTGGCACGGGGGGGGGGGGGGGGAGGAGGGGATCAACCCCCACTTTTGAAAATGGAAGTAGTTTTAATCATTTAATTATTTGTTAACCCTTGGCTGCATCCAACGGTAGGTTAAACAGATAGTTCTGTAAAAAGCTCAGCCAAGACTAACTGAAAAAAATCTTTTTTTTTGCATCAGCTGAATTATAGCTCAGGTCGTGAGCTCTCATTTGACCGAGCGCATTCCAGTTAGGAGGCTAGAGACATGTTTTTTTTTCAGGAAATCATTTAAAAAAAAAATAATTGAATCTGCCTAGGGATCGGGCCATCACTTTCTGAATTTGAAAAAAAAATTAAGCCTATATGATTTCATTTTCATTTTAACCGAAACTCGGGGCAAAGTTGGCCTGTTTGGCTACACCAAACTATATTGGAGGACGTTTTGTTGGGGGGGGGGGGGGGGGGGGACTTATCCTGCTGAATCCTTCATGACATTCATTGATGTTTCTCTTAGCTACCAGGGATTTCGCAAGGTACCATATTGGCTATATTTCCATAAAATAAAAGACGGGTGGAGTTAAGACTGCAGGCTTAATAGTACTTTTCGTTCTCAGTTTGATGCGCTGAGGATTTACCCGCAAAGACCAGGTCTATTATGATAGTGTTCACTTGTTCACATCTATTTACATCTCCGCACACTTTTCTTTCAAAAATTTTACTTTTGTCGATTTGAAAAGGAGGCGAGTCGGAAAATATCTTCAGGTTTGTAACTCGACTGGATTTTGTTTTTTTTTTAATTGCGACATACGAATACATCGAACGAATCTTAGAATGCACGATCCGTTCACGCCAAACTTTGAAGTTTTCACCATCGAGGAATACATGTACATGTAACAAATCAACTCACAATGTATTGGTGTTTCCGTTGCGATTTTCTCTCGATTCTACCTAAATTTTGACTCGATTCTTTCTCCATTCTGCCGCGTTTTATCGACAGAACCGCGATTCTCAATCGCGACGGAACCGAAGCCGGATCGAGCGCCGATCGACTAAAAGACCGCTTTTGTGATCACAGTACTGTAAGGGTGTTCAAAAAACCAAGCGTTAACCCGTTTTGGGCTGGTTAAAAAGCAATACCCCCATAAAGCTAAAAAATTCATGTTTTTGTGGATTTCTGTAAACGAGTCTTGTAGATTTTCAAGAAAAAATTGTCACTCCCAGGCCTTGGGGTGACAATAGAAGTTACATGGACAAAATACTGCGGTGAACATTTGTTAACCCTCCACAGGGTGCTAAAAGTCAAAATTGTGATAAAAAAGGGCTGTTTTTGGACGCCAACAGCACCCAATGGGTACGCCACAAAGAAAAGTGCCTTCCTTTATCGACCGCACAATCTATACGCAAACATTTTTATAAGTAGTAAGGGTATTCAAAAGTCGAAGTCTTAACCCATTTTGGACAGGCTAAAGAGAGAGACCCCTTAAAATCTTAAAATTCCCATTTTCTGTGGATTTCTATAAAAACATCCTGTAGGTTTTTAGAAAAATTGACTACTCGCAGGTCTTTGTGTGATATTACAAGTTGCATGGACAAAATGTTCCGGTGAGCGTTTATTAACCCTCTAGAGGCTGCCAAGCATCGTAATTTTGTTGAAATGGGCTGTTTTCGGACACGCACAGCACCCAATGTGTACATGAGAAATAAACATAATCTCCTATGTTGGAAGTGGAATTCATCGAGGGCCATTTTTGTAAGTAATAAGAGTATTCAAAAAACCAAGCGTTAACCCCTTTTGTGGTTGTCAATTGTGACACCCATCATAAACTTAAAACTTTATGTTTTCCCGGGATTTCTTTACAAACATCTGGTAGAGTTTTCAAGAGAAAATGGCCACTGATAGGTCTTGGTGTCATATTACCAGTTGATAGGATAAATTATTCCGGGAAGCATTTATTAACCCTCCATGGGCTGCTAAATGTGAAAATTTTGAAAAAAATAGTCTGTTTTTGGACACCAACAACACCAAATGGGAATGCAACAGAGATGCATAACTTCTTTTACCGGACGCAAAACTGACAGGGAAACATGTTTGTAAGCAGTAAATGTATTCAAAAAACCAGGTCTTAACCCATTTTTGACTGGTTAAAGAGATATACCACTTAAAAGCTTAAAATTCCAGTTTTCTGTTGATTTCTCAAAATAAAATTTCAGGAAAAATTGACCTTTTGCAGGTCTTGGAGTGACAGTTCAAGTTGCATGGACAACATATTTCGGTAAGCATTTGTTAACCCTCCAGAGATTGCCAAGCATAGACATTTGGAGAAAATGGGCTGTTCTTTGGGAAACCATAACACCAAATGTGTACCAGTGAGATAAACATAACCCCCTTCATTGGAAGTGGAATTCACGGATGATCATTTTTGAAGGTATTCACAAAACCAAGCATTAACCCGTTTAGGGCTGATTACAGAAAGACACCCCTCAAAAGGTTAAAAATTAATGTTATCCAAGGATTTCTCTAAAAACATCTCGTAGATTTTCAAGAAAAAATGGCCATTCTCAGATCTTAGTGTGACATTACAGACTGCATGTACAAAATATTCCTGGAAGCATTTGTTAACCCTATGCAGGTTCTCAAACATCAAAATGTTGATAAAATGGGCTGTGTTTGCATACCCACAGCACCCGAATTTGAGACGAGAGATCAAAATAAGTGGAAGTAGAATTCACTGAGAATTATTTTTGGAAGTAATAAGAGTACTCAAAAAACAACACTTAACCCGTTTTGGAGTGGATAAACAATGATACCCATAAAAAGCTTAAAATTCATGTTCTCCCTGGATTTCTCTGAAAACATCTTGTAGATTTTAAAGCAAAAGTGGCCATTCGCAGTTCTTGGTGTGTCATTACAAGTTGCATGAATGAATATTCCTGTTAGCACTTGTTAACCCTCTACAAGCTGCCAGACATCAATATTTCAGATACATTTGAGATAAAATGGACCATTTTCAAATAGCCACAGCTCAACATGGGTATGTGTCAAACAAGCATAACTCCTTTTGTCGGTCATTATCTTGTTGGACGATGATATCGACATTAACCCATTCCACCGTTAATGATGGTTTTTACCTAAACAATTTTTTTATCAAACTGAGTCATTTGAGACTACTATACTCACCTTTTTCATAACATCACTGAAGGAACTTCAGTGAGACAGTTAAAAACAATTCATCAGACACTGTGGGGTCATGAAAAATCATGGAATCTCATCGGGAAAAGCCATGATTCTCCAGAATCATAAAGTCTAGTTGTAATTATTTCTTTGCCATCAAAAGTTCATGTTCTTGGTGTGTTTTATGTGTCAGGTCTCATAATTTACAGAATAGCGTGGATGGTGGTGTATTCGTCCCTTGAGTGCAAGACGGCTGTGCAATGCAAGAGCATTGCAAAGCCTTGTTGTACTCAACAGACAAATTTATCAATTTTATCAACTTGGGTAAAATATCAGACATAAACCATTTAATTTTTATTTTTTTCAAAAAAGAGAAAATGTGGCAGCCAAAAACACCATGCAGGAGTGCCTGAGAAACAGACCTTTAATTTTTTAGGCCTAATAACTACCTTATATACAGGTACGCAGCTGCAGAGGACTTAACCATGTTTCTACATGATTGTTGACTGCCTGAACTGTCAGACAGCAAAGATGTAAAAACACTCAAGATTTATTTATTTATTGAGGTTTAAAGACACATTAACAGCCAAGATCATACTGTATCGGTGACAGTTTTACAGGTGGAAGAAGCCATAGAACCACTGCGCAATGACGAACAGCTGCCAGCTCCCCAACATTGTTAACTCCGCACTGCAGCACAGGCAGGGTTAGATTGGTTGCAGACATGTGCACCACCGATATGCAGTACAGCTTAGTAGACGGCGTCACCATGCACCCATGTGGACAATTGGGGTTAAGTGCCTTGCCTAAGGACACAAGGACACAACGCGGTAGGCCGAATCAATCGCTCAGATGGTCACCCATCCAAGGACTAACCAGTTCTCATCCGATCACCAAAGTTAAGCACTGTCAAGATGAAATGAATCCTACCGGTAAAGTTCTCAAGGAAGAATACACCTGGAACAACTTTTTCAGAGCCATATAAAAGAGTCAATTTGTGGCTGTATGGGAACATTAAGGATGGGGGGGGGGGGGGGGGGGGGTGGTTTCACCCTCTGAAACCTTTTCCCAGGAAGGTATTAGTCACTCTCCTGTTATTTTCAAAACAACAGATCTGTTGATGTTCTTTTGCAATGTTTTCAACTATTAAAAGACAATAGTAGTGTACATGTGTTTTATGTTACCTTCATTCACCTTGAAACATATTAAAATCTGTGACACAATACCCTTCACAAAAAAAGAATAAAAGAGTGAATAGAAAATAAAACCTTTTGGACTCCCACATGGAATTTGACAGTTGCACATGTACATGTATTATCCTACAAGTAATAACATTAAGTTTCCATTCCAAGTTACATGTATTTATGAGTGACTGCAATTCTTACTGTGGAAAATTCTTCATAAAACTCAATAAATTTAATTCTCAATATTACATATAAAACAAGACTGACGGTGACCGCCTGGCCACTGATGCCCTGAACTGTGGCCAAATGGCCTGTAATACTGGAATGCGAAGTTTTGTGTTGAATTTGGTGCTCACTATAGTCCATAAGGTTTTGAATTAAATTAAATACATCAGAACATAGCAGCCAAAAGCTGTATTGACCTTATTTCCACAAGGTCAATACAGCCAGTAATATGTTGGAACTTTCTCAACAGAATCATATACATATGGATGTCACATGAATTGGCATACAGTACAAATAAAATAAAGTTCTAGGATAACTGCTATAAACTATATAGTCTTCTCTTCCTACACTGATAAGACCAGAAACTAACATCATTTTCTGGAAAGCTCTCACAGAGAGCTTTCCAGAAAATGATGTCAGATTCTGGTCTTATCAGTGAACAAGCAGCAGTATGCTTAAGTTTAATATGCCCTCGAACTCCGAAGCCCTCCTTCTGCCCATCTGTCTCTCTGAACAAATGTTTTGCATTGTAACTTCAAAGCCATTAGTCGGATTTGGATCACCCTTGGTATGCTGATAGACCCACATGGGGAAACAAATATGCACAAGGAACGGGTTCCATCCAACAGTTTTTCTCAGAGTTATGGCCCTTTTTCTAGCTTTCGACTTAGAAAATATATCTGTTCCACAATATATTTAAGGCAGCTTTGAACATACCTAATGTTCGGGAGCAGTGGCCTATGCTTTGCGTAGCCCTTGTTGCAGTTATGTTACAACTTATTTCAACCTGTACTGTAAAGTACAAGTTCTTTTGATAACCGTATATGAAAGGTTTTATTGGAAAATAGCGATAAAATTTTTACCCCATGGCCCATGAGTGGAATTTAGTTGTTTTTTTGTTTTTTTTAAACTTTCTCGGATAAAGGGTTAACTGATATAGATTAACCCTTTAAACAATGAAACCCTGCATACAGGGATTGCAAATGATGAAAGTGTGTAAGCAGACAATAACTTTGTCAGCCAAGCATTATAGAATTATGGTTCCGGACAGACAAATACAGTCTGTTAGAGAATTAAGTTTTCCCTTTACTGTGACCTTGATCTTTGTCACTCGCGCATGTTGTTGCAAAAGACCTTCCATTGGTCTTTACCTTTATGTAAAGTTTCATGGAAGTCCACCACAGCATTATAGAGTTATGGCTCTGGACGGACAAATAAAGTGGGACCGATGGATGGATGGATAGACAGACAGACAAACTGGATTTATGATGCCTTTCTATCAGGGGCATAAAAATATTATCTCATTGATAACCAATTGTATCTCTCAGCTTTTTTGTTACATCAAGTGACTGGTGTTGACAGCCTTTAGAAATACACAGTCAGTGGGCTCTTCTTGCGAATGTTGCGTGATGTTCTGTCGTTGCCCTTTTATTTTTTTTAACTAATGTCGGAACTATTTTTTAATACCGAAATTTTGGTATTTTGATACTAATAGCGCAGCTGAATTTTTTTTTTTTAAATTTCAACAAAAAGCCCCCTTCCAATGAGGGATCACGTGATTTGGTTTTATTGAAATTTTGCAAAAAGTTGTTTTTGTGAGTTTGCATCTGCGCACTGCGATGAATGATGAAATATGTCCAAGCCCAAAATACAAGTTTTTGGGTTTGTTTTTTTTTATTTCAAGAACACTTTCAAAAGCCAGAGTCACCTCATGTCAAACAGTTTTATAGGTTGAGGAAGTTGGAATACCAGGAGAGAACCGCCGATGGCACCGAGCAGTGGCAAGCAACAGTCAAGACTCCCTGATGTAGTAACTCCACTCACAGGAAGTTAGCATTAGCTGAAGACACGTGCACCATCAACGTTCAGTACACCTTAGAACAGCACCACCATGCCCCCATGTAGGCAATCGTGATTAAGTGCCTTCCCCAAGAACACAATGCAGTTACCCCTGGAGGGGATCAAACCATGGACCTTTTGGTTTGTAGTCCAATGCCATAACCACTGAGTCATCATGCTCCCAAATACACCAAATAATACATGCATTGAACATGGGAGGAAACATCAATAAGACACACTTGCTAACTAAAAATGATGCCATCCCACCAAGTGTAAAGTTATTGATAGTTTTTATTCATTGATGCTTAATGTCACTTTCAACATCTTTGGAGATATCAAGACAACAACCATAGGATTGATGTCAAGGAAAACCCTTGAGTTTGCTGGTGAAAATTAAACAAATTCCGATTCCATGAAGGTCAATGATTGACAAAAATATAAGAATAACCCCTGCATTAAACATGGGGCTAGATATCAACAAGACACACTTGCATACCAAATATGACATCATTCCAGCACATATTTTAAAAGTTATTGTGCTTAAAAACTAGTGGCCGACTGACTGACCAACTGACCAGAGTCATCCGACTGAGCGACCACCCCTACCCACCCACACACCCACCCACCCACCAATGACCATTATTTTGTTGTCAGTTCTGGTACGAACATGATAGCATACTTCCAGGAACCATTGGTTCCTGCTATCTACTCTGTGAGTTGACTGCATATATTTTTTGTGTTCTTAAATCATAACCTTCATTTTGCTGTATAATATGTGTATATTTAATTTGTATCTATGGAATATCCGAGGTGTGAATTTCAAAGTAAACACATTTTTCTTACTTATTTCGCACCGTAACCCTCTGCACTCTTATGTCAAAATATCAAAATTTCAAGCAACAAATTTTTTCCATAATGCAACTTGAAACTAGTCCAATTAACTCTCTGCACTCTGATGTTGAAATGGCCAAGTTTTCAGCAGCAGATATTTCCCATAATGCAGTTTGATATTTAACCAAATATACCTTGTTTGACAGAGCTCGGTGAGCTCTGTCAAACAAGATATAATTGGTTAAATTCGTAGTTAAACAAGACAAAAATAGAGTGATGGGAGAAAATTCCGTTGAACTACCAGAGTGCTAGGGGTTAAATCTTATTTGACAGAGCTCATAGAGCTCTGTCAAACAAGACTAAATTGGTTAAATTCTAGGTTGCATTATGGGAAAGATTTGCTGCTTGAAATTTATATATTTGGACTTGAGAGTGCAGAGAGGAGTTTGCTCTGCAGTTGAAATTAGAAGTCCTGTCACAATTAGCACAGGAAATGCTCATTATTTAATTAATGTGCTTAAACAGAAAGACAATATTGAGACAACAGTATATGGAGGGTAGATTTCTACTAAATGCTGTGGGATAGATTTTGCACTTAGTACTTATTTACAATTTCTGAGGACAAAACACAAGCACTTGCACCCGGTTGTCCATGTGATGAAAGTTTGCAAGTGTTTCTTGTGCTATTATGAACAATTATAAATACTTTTTGAGTGGGAATATATGGTGCTGAGATTAAATAGTAATCCACCCTCTTCATTCTGAACATGCTGTCAAATTTTAACATCTATTTACATCATCACATGAACATGTATCGCAGTAGAGGTTTGGAATTATATTAATGATCTCTATTTACTAATATAGAATTGTTGGGCATGCTGTTTGTCTTCCGTAACTGAGTTACGCTAATGAGGCATTTTGAGTCTGAAATGGGCAATAAGTGCACTTTCTTGGTGCACCATTACTTTGAAATAGTGCACAATACAGTGACAGGACTTCTAGTTTCAACTGTGTAACCTCTATGCATTGAACAGGTCAAATCTGTACTAAAGGTATGGTAAATGGTTTTGTGTTTGCAAGTTATATTTAATTAACAAGGTTATTCAATTAAGGGATATCCAATTAAGTTGGTTCCACTGTATTCTGTTACCCACTGCTTTCATAAAAATATCTATACAGACAGAAGCTACATGTTTACAGATGTTTATAATCACTGAGAGCCAATTTACTCCCTGTGAAGCTTTATCTGTGAATTTTTTTCCAGTCAATTGTCAATACTCATTTCCAGCATTAGATGATACAAATGTTCATAAATGTTTATGTTCTAATTACTGGAATTACATATACATGTATACTTTGTGCATCACTTCTCCCTTTCAACTCTCCATTTATGAATGTTATATCTCTATACAAGTATACATACAACAGCAAAATGAAATAGTTAACTTAGGACTCCAGAGATGACTGTCTGAAAGGGCTCAACAAAAAAGGGATTAGGAGGGGGTGATTTCCAAGGCACGCTAGGCCAACCAATGTTTGCCCGATGGGAGAAACAAGTAACATACATGTATCTAGAGAAAAAAGGATATAAGCGTGGGATATGCTGCATCTCTGCCCACCTTGGCCTGTCATTTTGAGGCAATCGCCCTCTTTAGCAGGCCTGATTTTAAAACAAGAGGCCCCAGGGAATTGATTTCAACAAGTTGCATTTGTCCCTCCTAAGAAAAGCTTATACGAAATATCCAAATATTCTGACCAGTGGATCTAAAATTAGATTTTTAAAGAATATTCCTCATATTGAACTAAGTAATAATTCGGGCTCCCACAGTGAGCCCAAATATGAACACAGGGACTTAGCTTGAACAGACCTGAATCTCCCCCTAAGGATGCTGCATGCCAAATATCAAAACATTCTGACTGCTGAATCTGAAGAAGAATTTATTTATTTATTTATTTATTGATGTTTAAGGTCACATATTTATGCACAATGGCTAATCATGACCGTGACAGTTTTACGGGTGGAGGAAGCCGGAGTACCCAGAGAGAACCACCGAGCAACGACGAGCAGCTGCCAGCTCCCCAACATCGTAACTCCGCACTGCAGCACAGGCAGGGTTAGATTGGTTGAAGACATGCGTACCATCGACGTGCAGTACGCCTTAGTACACGGCGTCATCGTGCCCCCACATGGGCAATGGGGTAAAGTGTCTTGCCCAAGGACACAACGCAGTTGCCGCAGGTGGGATTCAAACCGAGGACCTCTCGGCTTGCAGCCTGCACCTCTACCTTCTGAGCCACCGCGCCCCCATCTGAAGAAGAAGATTTTTAAAGAAAAATTTGCCAAACTGAACTAAGTTATAATTCGAGCTCCCACAGGGAGCCCAAATATGAACCCAGTGAATTGGCTTCAACAAACTTAAATCTCACCCCTCTAAGTATGCTGCATACCAAATATCAAAACATTCCGACTGCTGGATCTGGAGAAGCAGATTTTTAAAGAAAATTCCTCATTTTGAACTAAGTTACAATTTGAGCTCCCACAGTGAGCCCAAGTATGAACCTAGGGGCATGGCTTGAATAAACTTCGATCTCACCCCCTTAAGGATGATGCATACCAAATATCAAAACATTCTGATTGCTGGATCTGAAGAAGAAGGTTTTTAAAGAAAATTCCTCCTTTTGAACTAAGTTATAATTTGGGCTCCCACAGTAAGCCCAAATATGTAACCAGGGACTTGGCTTGAACAAACTTGAATCTCACTCCCCTAAGCATGCCGCATACCATATATCAAAAGATTCTGATTGGTAGATCTGAAGAAGATTTTTAAAGAATATTCCTCATACTGCACTAATTTAAACATTTGGGCTCCCACGGAGAGCCCAAATATAGACCCACGCATTTGATTTCAATAAACATGTGAAACAATCTTCAAAAATGTTGTATGTGAAATCTGAAAGCTTTTGGAGCAGTGGTTTGGGAGAAAAGTAGTCTTAAATGTTTTTCCCATGACCCACAGTGTTAAAAAATGCTGACTCAGCACTTTTTCAAAGTCCCCAAAAAGTACCCAATGATAAAACCAATAGCAATATTTTAGGACCATTCCATTCTGTTGGTCCTAAGGTAGCTTCACACCAAATAAGAATTCTCAGTGCTGTGTAGTTTTGGAGATATGGGCATTTCAAATTTTTTCTATTTTTAGCTCCAGTGGTTCCCATCGGGCAACGGGAAAATTCTTTTTGGCATAAATTAAGTGCTTATGACTAATAAGCCCTCATATCAAATTTGGTTCAAATCAGTCTCTCGGTTTGGAAAATAGAAATTTTGGGCGAGGGAAAAATTCAGAATCAAAGAATGCATCTGGACGCCATGTTTTTCAACCTACAGGAACAAAATGAGGATCATTTGTAGAGGACCTCACAAAGACCATTCCTGCCAAGTTTGGTTCACGTCAGCTCAGTACATGTAGTTCCAGAGAAGAAGATGAAAATGTGATTTCCCATAGGGTTTCTATAGTAACTATAAGCTGCAATTGAAGCCTGTCCACAACCCGATCAACATTAAATGAGGATCGTTGGTAGAGGGGGTCCCAGTCATCAACCATGCAAAGTTTCAAAACATTTGGCCCTGTGGTTTCAGAGGAGATTTTTCAAAACCCTCCAAGCAAAATCAAAGGATGCCTCTGGAGGCCATGTTTTCGAACCCATGTGAACAAAATGAGGATCGTTTGTAGAGGACCTCCCATAGACCATTCCTGCCAAGATTGGTTCACACCGACTCAGCAGTTACAGAGAAGAAGATGAAAATGTGAAAAGTTTATGGAGGACGGACGACCGACAACGCCAAGTGATGAGAAGAGCTCACATGGCCTTTTTGGCCAGGTAACCTAATAAGGGAATCGAAGGTTTAAGGAGAGTTATTATAGCTTTTAAAGGGAGCAATTACAGCTCTGCTTAAATTGATTTTGCAGGAGACATGGAGGGCAGGAGCTATAGCTCTCCTCAAAAGACCAGGCCTGAATTGTTTAAAAGTACTTTGAATACATTTTGGAAATCAATATTTCCATAAAGAATGCACCAATTTCTATAATCATCATTCTTGGCACAAGCTACATTTGTTTTCAGTAAATAAATTATAAAAACAGAAGGCTCCCAATGGCCCTGGAACACTTGCATGAACAATAAGATTTCAACCGCAAGAGATTCCCAATAATAAACCCAAACTAACCAATAGACAAGAAACCCACAAAAGCAAACAATCAATACAAAAAAATATGTACAGTTAATTTTCTGCTGAGCAAGCCTGAAAATAAGCAGAGTGTCAATCTGCTGAATGTGGACACCAGAGGGTGAATTTGCTGATGCTACCCTGCACAGCAGGGTAGCATCACTAAATTTACCCTCTTTGAACTTCAATCTGAATCAAGGTCTCAAGCCAAAACAAGAGGTACCCAGAGGATAAATTGGAACACTGTACAGGATAGCATCAGCAAATTCACCCTCTGGGAACCTCATTCTGCAAAAGACAGATTGCTTATTTTCAGGCTTGCTGCCAAGGCATCTATACTCATCATGGTTCTAAATAACAAGAGGTCCATGGGGCCTGAGGCACTCACATGACCAAAGTTGTTTAAAGAAGGATTTAATTGGCATCTAAGGCTAGTTAACACTACAGAGGAATGAAGTTATTGATTGATTCTTTATTTAGCAGTATACTGGCAAAGTACATATATACATAAGTACTACATAGAAGTTGTGTAATAACGTGTATACTACAGGGAGACGACATAGCCAGATTGGCTGTCTACCTGTAGTCTTCTGGAAAGTTGTATTGTTGTTTGAAGAAGGATTTATAATCAGCATTTATGGCTAGTTAACCCTGAAGTGGAATGAAGTTATTTAATTATATATAACTGTTGTCATTGCCAGATGATTTGTTTCTAGTATTGGGATGCTACCATAGAAATAATGCCCATATTTTCAGAAATGCAAAACAAGGGAGTCCAAATATCAACCTAGGGACTTAATTTGAACAAATTTGAAGGAAGTTGTATACCAAATATCAAAAGATTCTGACTGGTGATTCTGGAGATGAGGTTTTTGAGAATATTACCAATTTTACACTATGTCCCCCCCCCCTCCCCCAGAGGGAACACAAATATCAACCCAGGGACTTTATTGGAACAAATTGAATCTGAACCCTCTAAGGATGCTGTACACCAAATATCAAAAGATTCTGACTGTATCTCAAGAAGCAGATTTTTAAAGATTATTCCTCAGAATGGACGAAAATTTGGGTTTGAATTGGGAGCCCAAATATTAACCCAGGGACTTGATTGGAACAAACTTAGATTAGACCTGCCTCAGGATGCTGTATACCAAATATCAAATGAGTCTGACTGGTGAGTAAGAAGATTTTTAAAGATCATTCCTCATTTTGCATCAACTTAAAATTCAGAGAGCCCAAATTATTAATCAATGGACTTGAGTTGAACAAATAGAAACCAACCCCTGTAAGGATTCTGTATGCCATATATTAAATGAATCTGACTGGTGTTTCTGGAGAAGAAGAGTTTTAAAGATTATTCCTCATATTGGAATGAGTTAAAATTTCAATAGGGAGCCCAAATATTAAACCAGGGTCTTGGTTTGAACAAAATGAGATCTAACCTCCCTAAGGATGTCGTACCCCAAATACCAAAGATTCTGACTGGTGGATCTGAAGAAGATTTTTAAAGATTATTCCCCGTATTGCACGGAGTTAAAATAGGGGCCACCATAGGGAGCCTAAATATTAACTAAGGGGCTTGCACTGAACAAACATGAATCTGACTCACACAAGGATACTGTATATTCAATATCAAGAGATTCTGAGTAGTGGAACTGAAAAAGATTTTTAAAAGATTGCTCCCCATATTGCATTTAGTTAAGATTTGAGCTCCCACAGAGGCCCAATTATTAACCAATCGGCTTGATTTGAACAAAATTGTTATGGATCCCTGTAAGGATTCTGTATACCATATTTTTCAATTCAATTCAATTCAATATTTATTTTGTAATAAATGTACCTTAATAGCATACAATAAATTGGAAAGCATATGCAAGTTACAAATAGTGATACAAATTATAAACAATATGTATTGATTATGTGGTACAAAAATTACAAGGAGAGGGCATAGCCAGATTGGCTGTCTACCTGCCATCTCCTTAATACAAGTCGGATTTATCTCTTGGAGATCTGCAGATCACAAAAAAATAATTTGTCTCTTTTAGTAAATATTACTACTTGTTCTACAAAATGGGGAATTGGCCAAATAAATCCATAATCTTCTGAGTATCTATCACTATCTGTAATACTTTAAGGGGAAAAAGAACCAGACGGCCTCATCTCCCAGGTGGCAACCAGAGTTCGGCGGGAGGAAAGCAGGGTGACAACCAAAGATTCGTCACAAATGCTGAATGACAATACAGAGACTGGCATGGTGAGCGAGACACCAAATCATCAGACACAGATCCATCCCATCATTGTGTATCTTCCGAATTGTGTCGGGTGAGCCAATGTCTCACTGCTTAGTTTTGTTGACTCAATCGAAGTATTCAAAGAGTGACTGAAAACTGAAAAGCGCTAATTGTTACATCACCATATCACGCGCAATGTCCACACTTCATGAGAAACTGCCTTCAAGAAATAAGCTATTGGTCGACAAAGTTATTAGTTGACAATGTTATTGGTATATGAAAAGATTCTGACCAATGGTTCTGGAAAAGAAGAGTTTTAAAGATCATTCCTCATACTGGACTAAGTAATAATTCAGGCTCCAATCGGGAACCCAAATATTAACCCAGGAACTTGGTTTGAACAAACTTAGATCTGACCTCCCTAAAAATCCTGTATACCAAATATCAAAAGAGTCTGACTGGATGATCTGAAAAAGATTTTTAAAGATTATTTCCAATACTGCACTGAGTTAAAATTTGGGTTCTCATAGTGAGCCCAGTCATTAACTGATGAACTTGATTTGAACAAATTTGAATCCATCCCCTGTAAGGATTCTGTATAACATATATTAAAAGATTCTGACCAGTGATTCCGGAGAACAAGAGTTTTAACGATTATTCCTCATATTGGACTAAGTTAAAATTTGGGGTCCAATAGGGCACCTAAATATCAACCCAGTGACTTGGTTTGAACAAAATTAGATCTAACCTCCCTAAGGATGCTGAATAACAAAGATCAAAAGATTCTTATGGTGGATCTGAAGAAGAAGATTAAGTTAAAATTCAGGCCCACATAGAAAGCCCAAATATTAACTGAGGGACTTGATTTGAACAATCTTGAATATGACCCTCATAACAATGATGTATACCAAACATTAACAGATTCTGATGTGTGGTCCTGAAGGAGAAGATTTTTAAAGTTCAGGCTCCTGTATTGAGCTCAAATATAAACCAAGGGCTTAATTTTAATTAACTTGTATCTGACCCCCCTATGGATGCTACAGCATACAAAATACATATACAAAATACCAAAAGATTCTGATCAGTGGTTCTGGAGAAGAAATTTTCTTTAATTTATGCAAATAGGCTGACTCAGCATTTTTTTGACACCCCCCCCCCCTACACCACCAGGGCTTGCCTTGAGTCGGGGCTGATCAGCCCAGGCCCCGAGATCAGCCCCGAGGAGCACTTGCTGGGGGCTCTTTTTCAAGCCCTGACATTTTCCACAAAAAAGCACTAACAATAATGGACAAAATGGAAAATCAGCCTCAAAAAGGCCCTGACCTCAATATGTGGGGCACTTTTTTAGGCCCCGACCATTTTACTCAAGGCGAGCCCTGCACCACCCCTTACAGAACACCAGGGGTTGATCTACTTTTTAAAAAATGAATGGCATTTTACTAACTTTGATAAATTTTGATTAGCATTTTCTGTTATTTATGTTTTTGTCATGTGAAATTGATTAGTTATAATTTAAAATTGATTTGAAAATCACTATGTGAATCCAGTTATATCGAGCCCTGCAGAACATGCTGACACAAGCAATGGCAATTTTTTTTACCATTCTATTCTACCTGTCCTGAGGATGCTTCATACCGAATAACTGTTTTTAGTTCAGAATGGTTTGAAATATGGGCATTTGAAAATATTTCTATATTTTACTCCTGAGGTTCCCACAGGACACAGGAATTTTTGGGGGCATGAACAAGCAATCACCTCAAATTTAACTGAAATCAGTTCAGCAGTTTTGGACGAGAAGGTGCAAACACCATATTTGACAAACGAAGGATCCCCAAAATGTGATCACTATAGTGCATCCTGATTTTCAGTCAGGTGAGCTGATAAAATTTTGAAATATATTTCAAGGATAATGATTATAAAGACATCAAATGCAAACATTGAAGTACAGTGGAGCCCACTTAATTGGATATCTCTTAACTGAATAACCCTGTTAATTGAAAATAATTTTCCAACACAAAACCATTTACCATACCTCCAGTACAAATCTGACCTGTTAATTGAATATAGGTTATAGAGTAAACTCCTGTTAATTGAATAAAAAATCTTGTAACCAGTCGAGAAATTACCCTGACTCACCCCAGTTTTCCTTTGTTTATAGACCTATTTGGCCTCAGTACATCCAATACAGGCATTTAATCTATTATATCTTGTTTGACGAAGCTTATTGCGCTCTGTCAAACAAGATATAATAGAATAAATGCTAAGTTTATCTCTAGAATACAGGCAAGAGACACAATCCCTGTTAATTGAATACTCCTGTTAACTGAATAATTTTCATTGGCAAAGTGGCTATTCAATTAACAGGGTTCCACTGTATTTCAGACTAGGTGCGAGTCTAACGTGGAGTTGTGGACATTTGAAAAAAAATTTTCTACTGGGGTCCAACGAGAATGCAGGGAAATTTGGGGTTTTTTGCAGGAGTCCAGTACATACAATACATGCCAAAATAAGTTGTAGGATAAATAGGATAATCACTATAAACTATGTATCTTTCTCTTCCTATACTGATAAGACCAGAAGCTGACATAATTTTCTGGAAAGCTATCACTGAGAGCTTTCCAGAAAGTGATTCTGATCTTATCAGTACAGGAGCAGCAGTATACTTAGTTTATTGTGGCTATGCTACAACTTAGTTTGACTTGTAGGGGAGAGCTGGGGTGGTTCGGACAGGGGGATGGTCTGGACACTTAGCATACAGCCTAAAGTGTATCTTTAAAGGGCAGTTTGATTGGATGAAAAGATACCAACAATCCATCACTGAAAGCCATTTTGTTAGCAGAAGCTAAAGAATAAATTGTTTGGTAAGTGAATTTTTTTCTTAAGTTTTGTGTGGTTCTGATGTAAGTTCTGCAATATCGGAATCTGGAATTTTTTCTACAGTTCTCAAAGATTTTTCTGGTGATATATTGTTCACCAGAAAGGTTGTTGTGTAGCATATTTATGACATAAAAATGATTGTCAGTGTTGACCTTGTTTTTCGCCTGCTCAGTATTTAATCGAAAGTAATTGAAGTGGGGTAGGTTCAGACAATGTGTCTGGACCTACCCCGCTCTTCCAATGTTTGATCGGAGTGAGTGACAACAGTGTATGAAAATTTGTTAATCACTTTTGATTTCCCCTGATCACACATTTCGAGACAATATGCTGATATCTGACATCACGAGTTTATGTGTTTCTCAGACCAGGAGTGTCTTCAAAGACAGGACATCTAATTCTTTATTTTTCATTACTGTCATTTCATGATTAAAACACAAATAATTATCGTTTTCCCCAATTATTCTGGTCCATAAATCACATTTGAGCGAACATCCCTACAGTCAGATTTTCCCACACGATTTGTCCAAAACATCCCAATCGTGCGAATGGTTCGGATAAATCACCCCAACACCCTCTGACAATTTTCATTGGATAACGGTGGTTATCAAACTTGAGGAAGACATTGTTGCTATAGAGATATATACCAAAAATATTTGATATTTGGTCACTAAAGTTTAAGTTATTCCATAAACAAGCAGGACATGATATTTATTAACAAAGGGCAATACCTGCCATAATTTTCATCGGATATGGCTGGTCATCGAACTTGACTTGGCCATTGTTGCAATATATATCAAAAGGAATTGAATAGTTATGCTATGAACAATGTCCTGAAAAAATGTTGATGGAAATATGCAATTTCCAAGACAAAAAGGCCCATAACTCTTGTAATGAAAGTGGCCAATGACACTGCAGCCTAACTTGAGTGTTTGTAGTGTTTGATGAAATGGATAATGTTCAAAGTTTATGAAAGGATTATGAAATAGGGCAAGAATTGTGATAATTGAGAATATGTTAATTTCTGTTCCCTGTATGCTGTGTCTTTAAAGAATAATTTGCGTGTCGACTGTACTAAAGAATGAAGACCTAAGTTGATGTGGCCCTAACAGTTGACATTTGTCAAACAAAGTAACCAAGTTACAGTAAAAACATTCCAAAACGAGTCATCCTGCCAAGTTGCAATGAAATCCCTTCATATATATAACTTGTTGACTTTGGTAAAGAAATCTAGGTCATGGGACGGTCAGGCAGTCATGGTTGACCGATCATGACCAAAATAGGAGAGTCTCATCTAGATATCATACCAAGTTATCCTACCAAGTTACAATGAAATCCCTTCATAAAAACAACCTGTAAGCAGTGCTAAAGGAATCTAGGTAAAGTGACCAGGCAGCGGTAATGGCTGACCGATTGTCACATTTGTGACCAAAATATAACAGTCTCATCTTAGACATCATACCAAGTTATCCTTCCAAGTCACAATGAAATTGCTTCATACATATGAACTGTAGATTGTGCTAAACAAATCTAGGTCACGTGCCAGTGCTGCTATTATGGTTGACTGATCATGGCCAAAATAGGATGTTCACATCCAGACATTATACAGAGTCATTCCACTAAGTTACAATAAAATCCCTTCATAAATACGACTTGTAGAATACACATACCAACTTTGGTTGAAATCAAATCATCCGAACTGGAGTTATCAGTTGGAAACCAATTGCTTGTGGACAGACAGATGGATGGATGGACAGACAGACAGAGCATTAATTGAATGGTGCTTCATTAATTGAATTTTTGATGAGTATTCCGACATTAGTGTTTGGAATGTAATATTATTGTGTCCATGGAAATATTGCCTACCTGTGTGCCTCTACAGCAGCCATACTGGAGGCTGAACACAAAGGAGATAATTACATGTACAAAGAGAGCTTTTTGTGGTGAGTGGTGCAGGCTGTTTCTAAGTTAATTTATTTATTAGGGTTTAACAACACTTTAACAGCCAGGGTCATAACATGTCAGTGACAGTTTTACGGGTGGAGGAAGCCGGAGTACCCGGAGGGAACCACCAAGCAACGAAGAGCAGCGGTCAGCTATCCAACATCGTTACTCTGAACTCTGCACCGCGGAGGGCAGGGTTAGATTGGTTGAAGACATGCGCACCAGCAACATGCAGTATGCCTTAGTACTCAGCGTCATACCCCCACCCCATGTAGGCAAGTGACTAGCCCAAGGACACAACGCGCGAGCACGAATCAGTCACTGAAATGGTCACCCATCCAACTACTAACTGCACCCGACGTTGCTTAACTTCAGTGATCTGACGAGAACTGGTTACCGCAACGCCACCGCACCCCGTTTCTAAATTAACCCTTTACCCAATGCAGATGATATCAAAATTTATTAATTTAAATATCATTTTTTAATTTTTTTTCGAAAAATTTCAATAAAACCATATCATGTGACCCCCTCATTGGAATGAGCTCGTTCCAAAGAGGGGTCACATGATATGATTTTGTTGAAATTTTTCGAAAAAATTATATTTTTTCAGCTGCTGAATCTGCATATTACACGGGTGGATGCGGGTGATTCATTGGGTAAAGGGTTAATTTATTGGTGTTTAAGGTCATATACTTATGCACAATGGCTAATCATGACAGTGACAGTTTTATGGGTGGAGGAACCCGCAGTACCCAGAGAGAACCACCGAGCAACGAGCAACGACGAACAGCTGCCAGCGGGTAAAGGGTTAAGGAGCCTAAAATGCTTGTTACTATTTCTTCTGAACACATAGAAAAACTGAACCAAAAGTTTTTTTCCTAAATCCAAACGGAAAATGAAAATGAATCTGAAAAATCAAACACCCACTACATACAAGTCAAAGTAAGTAGTAGGAAAACCACTATAAACAATGTACCTTTCTCTTCCTGCACTGATATGACCAGAAGCTGACAACATTTTCTGGAAAGCTCTCATGGAGAGCTTTCCAGAAAAAGATGTCAGATTTAGTACTGTTCAAAATGTTTAACCGGATAATCGGTTTGAAACCAGTTAGCTACCTACCCAATTAGAAGACCTGTCAACAAGTTATCCGAAATATCGATAGTGATCGTCATTCCACGTTTAAAACGTAGTAAATCTGCCGCTTCTCCTTTGTGATAGATTACACATCGAAGCCGCGTCGTATATATTGAGAAATAATGTCTTTGGCGTTCAAAACTTTGTTAATGATCGGCAGTTACCGTGAGTGATGAATAATGACAGAAACTATTCCATAGTGTGTATAGAAACGAACATTGTCAAGTACTCGACAACGTTCATTTGTGTACACACCACAGAATAGTTTGAGAATACTGCTTTCCAAGTCCTATAGTTTTTGATCCCATATTCGGTGAAATAATGGCCATGGATAACCGGATATTATCTGGTTATAGCTCTCGGTTAGTTAGCCATGTCCCCACATGGGCAATCAGAATTAAGTACCAGTACCCTGCCCCAGGACACAACGCAATTACCATTGGCCAGGATTGAGCCATGGACCCTTCAGTTTGAAAGGCTCCCAAGATTGTAATGGGATTGCTTTCTAGTTGTAACATGTTTATACCCACCAATCAAGATCTTATTGATAAAATATTGCAAAACAACAATGGTTCAAGGAAAAGAAATGAAAATTGCACGACATTTGAGATTCAATGTTTTCGTTCCTTTTTGACATGTGAGATTCTAGAGCTATGGCAGACCTGGAAATAACCTGAAAATGATCGTTTAGGGTAAGTGGGGGTTACATGTAAATGTATGTTTATAATTTAAAAAGTCTGTTTTCTTTTCCCCTGCCACTAAAATTAGAATTCTTGGAGGCCGGTTTGGCTAAAACTGCAGCAGACGTTCAGGGTAAAACTTTGGAGGCAGGTTTGAGTAAAATGTGAAGGCTAGTTTGGGTTGATTGGAGGCTGGTTTGTTGATTGGAGGCTGCTTTGGGTGCATTTGTCATCTGTAGGCCTTTCAGAAAGGACTGATTATTAACCTTACCATCCACAATACTGTGAATGCAAAAGTCTATTTTTTCACCAAGGTTTATGTGGTTCATCCATTACCGCCAAGATTTTTTGTGACAACTTGAAGGAACTAGAGCTGAAATGGTTAAAAGGTTTTCTTGATCGATTAATCACGTGGATTAACCTTGGTTAAGCGATTAATCACTTGTCCAAATAGATATCTGAATAATTGCCATACTGTTGATGATTTACAGCATGGACCCTTTACCCAACATAATGTTGTACATTTGGCCACAAGTTGTTCTCGTGAAATATTATTATTATTAGCACTCAATCTATAAGTTACTAGTCGATTAACATAAGTTTGGAGGCCTGTTAAAACTCCATAATTTCAGTGAAGTCATTCGACAGAGCCGGGCCACGGGCGATAATGGTATAAATAACCATTAGCGGCCCGCAGCCTGGCTATTTTTAGACTCCATGGTCTAATGAATTACTCCCATTCGGGTGACATCCCTTTGTATTTGTGAACTGAAGTGAACGGACATTCGAAACAGAAATATCGAACCGACTTTAGTGATTATTTCTTCCAGCACTTCCCTTGTGCGGTTAGCTGTAACAGGGAGTGGTAATAATCGTAATAACATGATTGTTGTCAGGCATCATGATTCATTAGCGGCCTTGCAGCAATGATGAACAGCCCTTGAGCTTATTAACGGCCCACGACTTCATCTCGGGCCTTTAATAAACCCTCGGGCTGTTCATCATTGCTGCTGGGCCGCTAATGAACCATAATGCCTGACAACAATCATGTTATTGTTATATTATTATCAGTTCTGTTAGGAATACGTTAGCAGACTTCCAGGAACCAGTGGTGCCGGCTGTCAACTCTATGAGTTGATTACATATGTGTTACTTGTTCTATACATCTCACCCTTCATTTTGATGTATAATTTGTGTATATTTAAATTGATTTTAGGATTATCCGAGGAAGGAACTTCAAAATAAACAAAATTCTATTACTTATCTAGCACCTTAGGCTTATCCCATATAATACAGTAGTTCAAAAGTAACGGGTAATCGATCAATTACTTTTTGGATCGATCAAGAAGTTGATCATTGATTAATCAGTTAACCGTTTCAGCTCTAAAAGTAAAAGGAACGAATTTCGACGTGGTACGAAACGTTCAGGGACGAACAAGTTGGCGTATCACTGACTGATGGCCCAGATCTGTCGACATGTAAATTGGTAGCCCATCAATAAAATCCATCAACGTTTACGACTAAACTCACCCCATCTTTGTCTTTCACAAAATAACTTCCGCTAGATCCTTGAAAAATTCTCTCTGGGAAGATACCATCCTCAATTGCCGATTCTGATATTCTGATAATTTCCTGAAATTTTGGATCTTCGGGGAAATTGTTTTCAAATAAGCCATATTCTTGCTCTACTCTGGAAAGCAGGGGAGAATTTTCTTCCGATCCTTTCCCTCTGGTAGGAGATCTTGGCTGACCACAATTGTATGTTCTGTCAAGCCTTGGTGCGAACGTAACGTCGGGTGGGGGTTCGGGTTCCATCACTGCTTCATCACATCAGTTCAGTTCTTCCAGGTTGAGAAATTGCATATTCTCAGGGGGTTTTCCATTCATGTGACGACAAATTCCTAAAAATAGCAATCAGGTTATGTGGTCATCGGGTTTCAGACACACATTCTTCAATATAAGATTGTTAAAATTGATTTTTAGCAACCCTACTAAGCTTATACAGTTGTAGTATTTCTAAGTGAATATTTTCTGATAATAGGATAGACAAGTAACAAATTTTAATGCAGCAATTAAATACGAAAGGTTTCAAGATAGCTTTCTTGTCGGAAAAGGGAGGGCGTTTGCTGCAGTTCTTCTCGGTACCAAACAGAATTCGGGTATGGGTTAAATCACTCTAACGAAAACGCCCCCTTAAATGCAAGGTGAAAACGCCCCGCTCCACGTTTTGATTGAAACGTTCCCACACGTTGGGCAAAACGTCCCCATATAATAATAACACTTCGGCCGGCCGCTGATTTGTCGCGGTTCTCGTATGAGAAGGCCTTGGTTACCCATGTTCTACCAACTGCCTCCCCCTATTCCCGCGCTTCTTCTCTCCTCCCAACACTCGGAGACGAACTGCTTGATGACATCCCTTGCCCCATTCTTCCCAATCTCTCCGATTAGTATATTAACCCTCTCCTTTGAGTCGCCCCCTAACCACATGTCCTTCATTCTCCCATCCCACTTCTCCATTATACTCCCCGTGAATCTTGTTCTTTTAGACTGGTATTTTGGGCATTCTATAAGAAAGTGTTCCAGGGTCTCCACCAAGCCCACGTTACACATCTGGCACTCCTTTTCACTGTGTTTCCCAATTTTTCCCCTCAGCTCCAGGGACCGCGACCTCAGCTTGAACAACAGTGACCCCCCAAAGGTGCCATCAAGGTACTCTTCAAAACCAGGCTTCTCTTTATCACGCAGGCCACCCAAAGATCTCTTTGATTTGACCCCCTCTCGCCAATTACGGTTACAATCCGCCATGACCCTTTCTCTGACGATCTTTTTGCCCTGGTTTGCCCCAACGTCAAGGTCCGAGATCTCCATTGAGTAGTTTTCTACTAGCTCTTTCACTTGGACCATCCACCCCGTCTTGATATTTGAGTTGAAAGTTCTCAGGAACATTACTTTACACCATCGGCTATCGGGGAGATTTACCAAATAATTAAGATAACCGAGTTTCAATAGGTCTATCCAGTCCTTGATCCTCATCCACCCAAGCTCGCCCCTGATTGCTTCTAGTGCTGCGGCATTACTCGAGCCTGTTATCCATCGGCCTGCATCGTTCTGCAGGATTTCCAAGCTCGCAACAGCTGTCTGGTTTAGGGGTATAACTTCCGTACCGTATGTTTTACTAGGCAGACCCATCATTTCCCAAATGGTTTTCCCCACGAAAACCTTATTGAAACTGTTTCTCCCTATCAGTTTCATTTGGTTAAGGATTCGCTTCCCCTTCAGAATCAATTTATTTGTGTGGTTTCGGTAGATGCCTCTTCCTGTGATGTTTATATTTACCCCCAGGTATTCATAGTCACTAGTCTCTCCTACACTAAGAAGTCTACTGCTACCTTCCGGAATGCAGAACTCCCCCACTCTCCACCTTCGAGTGGGGTTTACTTTGCGGCCCACGGGTATGACTTTGCTCTTGCTTTCATTAAGTTCGAGTCTCCATTTGCTCCCATATTTCCCAACAATTCCCAGCATCTTCTCTAACCCCTCTTCGCTTTCTGACACTAGCACCATATCGTCTGCAAAAAATAGCCCTGGGATCTTCAAGTCACCAACTGCCACCCCCTCGTCGCTATGCAGGAGTTCATCTCCTAAACCTTTGATGTACAATGCAAAAAGAATTGGCGAAAGGATACACCCCTGTTTTAGGCCTATCTCCATAGGCACACGTAGTGATAGTGTTGATAGCTGGTTTGCCGTGGTATCTGCCTGAAGATACAAGTGTCATGGAGCTTGACCAGTTCAGACAGGATCTTGTTTCTAAAGAATGGTAGTGTTAGGAATAAATGAGTTGCTGCAAAGTTATCAGCACCAATATGAATGCGGTGGTAGGTCTCACTGTTGCTATCTCTTGGGGCAAAGATAATAATTTAAAGGACGTTGTTATCCCCGCATTTTTTAAAAGAGCGGGGATACTGTGGTGATCTCGCCCCGTCCGTACGTCCAAACTTCATATCACCAAGAGTATGTTATTCGAAACATTTCAGCTATGCGGAGGTGTTCAGATAGCACCTGTAGATGTGCATAAAGGTTTCGGAATTTTGATTTGGCCCCGTGTGGCGCCTGTAGCGCCACTTTTGTTGCTATTGTTAGAAAATCCGTTTACAGTGGAAAGCTCAGAGGGGTTTTAATTCCAAACGTTGAAAGTGTGTTAATAATATGTTCCAGTAGGATCTCTAGATGTGCATAAAGGTTTTGGATTTTTTGATTCGGCCCCGTGGGACACCCATAGCTCCACTTTTGTCTTTAGAGAATCGGTTTGCTGTGAAAGGCTCCTAGGAGTTTTAATTCGAAACGTTGAAAGTGTGTTAATATGTTCCAGTAGGGTCTCCAGATGTTCATGAAGGTTTTGGATTTTTTTATTCGGCCTCGTGGGACACCCATAGCTCCACTTTTGTCTTTAGAGAATCGGTTTGCTGTGAAAGGCTCCTAGGAGTTTTAATTCGAAACGTTGAAAGTGTGTTAATATGTTCCGGTAGGGTCTCCAGATGTTCATAAAGGTTTTGGATTTTTGATTCGGCTCCACTGGGCCCCTGTAGCGCCACTTTGTCGTTAGGGAATCGATTTCTGGTTAAAGGCTCCTGGGGGTTTAAATCGAAACGTTGAAAGTGTGTTAATATGTTCCAGTAGGGTCTCTGGATGTACATAAAGGTGTTGGATTTTTTACTCGGCCCCATGGGGCACCCGTAGCGCCACTTTTGTCTTTAGAGAATCAGTTTGTGGCGAAGGCTCCTAGGGGTTTTAATTCGAAACGTTGAAAGTGTGTTAATATGTTCCAGTAGGGTCTCTAGATGTGCATAAAGGTTTTGGATTTTTGACTCGGCCCTGAGTGGCACTCGTAGCGCCACTTTTGTTGATAGAGAATCAGTTTCCAGCAAAAGGCTCCTAGGGGTTTTAATTCGAAACGCTGAAAGTGTGTTCATATATTCAGGTAGGGACTCTAGATGTGCATAAAGGTTTTTGATTTTTAATTCAGCCCCTTGTAGTGCCCGTAGCGCCACTTTTGTCATTACAGATTCTGTTTCTGGAGAAAGCTCCTAGGGGTTTTAATTCGAAACAATGAAAGTTTGTCCATATGTTCAGGTAGGGTCTCTAGATGCACATGAAGGTTTAAGATTTTTGATTCGGCCCTATGTGGCGCTCATAGCGCCACTTTTGTTATTAGAGAATCAGTTTCCGGCAAAAGGCTCCTAGGGGTTTTAAATCAAAACGCTTAATGTGTGTTTATATGTTCATGTAGGGTCTCTAGATGTGCATGAAAGATTTGAATTTTTTTATCCGGCTCCCATTGTGCCACGTTTGTCGTTAGACAATCGGACTGTGGCAAAAGGCTCCTAGGGATTTTAATTTGAAATGTTGAAGGTGTGTTCATATGTCCAGGTAGGGTCTGTAGATGTGCATAAAGGTTTCAGATATTTTATTCTGCGCCATGTGGCACTCTTAGAGACACATTTGTCATTAGAGAATCGGTTTCCTGCGAAAGGCTCCTAGGGGTGGGGGGGGGGTGGGGGGGGGGGAGGTAATTCAAAACATTGAAAGTGTGTTCATATCTTCAGGTAGGGTCTGTAGATGTGCATAAAGGTTTCAAATTTTATATAATACCTTTTCATTTCTGTCTGTATCAAGCATTAACCGATAATCAAGAATACAAATGCGGGGATATACTATAGTGTGCTTTGCACACAAATGACACCATCTAGTTGAAGGTTTCGAAGGCCTTCCTAATCCTATCTAGGACACTACGGTTGTTCCCCCTCCTCCCATTTCCCTTCCCTTTCCACAACCAGAGGGTCCTAGTTAGACTTGGGGTCATTTTCTGCATACCGGGATAATGTAAATGGGTTGAAAATCCATTACGAATTCGAATAAAAACAAACAAAAGGGAGGTTGAAATTAAACAGAAATAATAATAAACAAGAGGCCCCATCAGCCTTAGGCGCTCACCTGGCCTAGGTTGTTTAAAGAAGGATTTAATTAGCAGCTATGGCTAGTCAACGCTACAGAGGAATACAGTTATTTAATTATTTATAACTCTGTTGCCCACGCCTGATGACTTTTTCTAGTATTGGGATGCTACCCCAGAAATAATGACCAATTTTCAATAAAAAAAACTAGGGAGTCCAAATATCAACCTGGGGAGTGGGGACTTAATCTGAACACGAATATGAGCCGTTCCCCTCCACTCTATCACAAGGATGCCGTATACCAAGTTGCAATTGATTCCGAATGGCGGAATCTCTTTTTAGGATGTGCCTGTGGTTACAGAATTCCTTTTTCATCGTATGTGCCTATGTGTTGCATGCGCTGTGCTCACTTTGAGCACTAGCACACAAGCACATATCAGCATATCCTTTCATGTGTCTATGTGCAGCATGCGATGTGTACACATTGTGGCAATTGTGCACAGGCACACAAGCACATCCCATCAACCACCACTTCCACGCTCCGTGGAATCCCTTCTTTAGTCTTCCTATAGAGTCCTTTTTTCGCCGAATGTGCATATGAGCTGCATGTGTTGTGCGCACATTGTGCATAAACACACATGCACATATTGGCACATCCGGTTATGTGTACACATTGTGCACTAGCACACAAGCACATCTAGGTCCCACCAACAGACTGTTTCTTATATGTAAGGTATCCTAGCGTGCACCAGGTTAAGGGAATGAAAAGACCAATACGGGCTTAGATGAATGCAGCAATCTGGTTGCAGATATTAAAGACCTGACCGAGGGCAGAGTCGAAAAACAGTCAGATATAGCTAGGAAGTATGAAATAGTGCTAGAAGTCTATAGTAGTGGTACAAAGCTGTAAGGTGGTAGATTACTATAATATTGGTTGACTGTAGTAGTGTTGGTAGATGGTGGTGACTATGGACAAGTCAGTGGTGGTGGTTTAATACCTATGAAGATCTTGAAGTGGCCTAGAAGGACGGAGCAAAAAGGCACTAGGAGCCATAACTATCTTCAAATAGATATCCTCAGATAAATATCATGCAAAAGGTGTCCTCAAAAGGTATCCTCAAATGATACATTACCATGCCATAAGTACCCTCAGATACCCGTATGTGCAGCATGTGTTGTGCGCACATTGTGCACAACCCCACAAGCACATATCAGCACATCCAAAATGTGCCTATGTGTTGTGAGCACATTGTGCAACAGCACACAACCACATATCGGTACACCAAGCATGTACCGATGTGCTGCATGCACATTGTGCAAGTGCTAGCACACAAGCACATCCCATCAACTACCTGCCCCACGTTCCGTGGAATCCTTTTCTAGTATCCGACTATACTTCTAGAATCTCTTTTTCATCATATGTGCCTATGTGCTTTATGTGTTGTGCGTACATTGTGCATAAGCACACATGCACATCCAGCATGTGCCCATGTGGTATATACAAAGTGTATACATTGTCACACAATGTGTACTAACACATAAGCACATCTCGGTACGATTAACATACAATTTCTTCTATGTAAGGTACCCAAGCTTGCACCAGGTCGAGCATTGTATAGACTGATACAGGTTTTGATGAATGGGGTGATCTGATTGAGCTTATTAAAGATTTGGCCAAGGGCAGATGTCGAGACAGAATCGGGTGTAGCCACTAGGTTTGTAGTAGTGCTACAAGTCAGTAATGGTGAGTCACTTTAGCACGAGACAGAATAGTGGTAGTATCAATAGTAATAGTACAAGACAGTAATGGCACAAAACTGCAAGGGTGATAGAAGACTATAGTATTGGGTGAATACAATAGTGTTGGATCACAAGACAGATGGCGGTTAATATGGACAAGTCAGCAGTGGTGGTTTAAGACCCATGAAGGTCTTGGGGTGGCCTAGAAGGCGGGGGCAAACAGGTATGGGGAGACATAACTATCTTTAAATAGATATACTCCAAAAGGTACCCCCAAAAGATATCCTGGTATCCTCAAAAGGTATCCTCTAAATGTATCCTCAAATAGTACATCACGATGTCACAGGTATCCCCAAATACCCACATGTGCCTATATGCTGCATATGTTATGCGTCCATTGGGTACTAGCATACAAGCACATATCGGCACATTCAGCATGTGGCTATGTGTTACATGTGAAGTGTGCACATTGTGCACTAGCACACAAACACATCTAGGGAAGTCAGAATACTTTATAGGGGGCCGGAGAAGTCATAACACAGACAGGACACACCAGAGAATGGAGAAAATAACGAAGAGCACAAATATTAACCCAGGGTCTTGGTTTTTCCAAACGTGAATCTGACTACCCTAAAAAGGTGTATATCATGTATCAAAAGATTCTGATTGGAGGTTCGTGAGAAGAAAATTTGAAAAGAATATTCCTCATGTTGCGACAAGTAAACATTCGTGCTCCAATAGGGAGCCCACATGCTATTCAAAGGACTTGATTTGAACAAACTTGAATCTGCCCCAATAAGGATGCTGTATACCATATGACAAAAGATTTTGATTGGCGAATCTAATGAGGAAGATATTTAAAGATTAATCCCCATATTGCACTATGTTAAAAATTTGCGCTTCCATAGAGAGCCCAAATGTTAACCGATGGACTTCATTTGAAGAAACTTGTATCGCAGGGGGTCGCAGGTACTACTGGAAGTCGAGCTTATTCCTCGCAATAAAACGTGAACTCTGTTCACTGATCAAACATGTTGAAAATAAATAAATAACACCTCCTTTCTGATGATATTATATACACAAGTTTATTTACATATCACATCTTCTTTCTCTCCATTTTACTTAATAATAATAATACTCAAATATGTTGAAGTACTCTGAAAAATATAATTAAAACGACATGAGTTCTAACTCTTTACCCAACGCAGACGATATCAAAATTTATTATTTTAATTACTATTTCTTAAAAATTTAAAAAAAAATTCAACAAAACCATATCATGTGAACCCTCATTGGAACGAGCTCGACGAGCTCGTTGCAATGAGGGTTCACATGATATGGTTTTGTTAAAATATTTTTAAAAATTATCTTTCTTTCGTCTGCTGAATTTGCAAATTACGCGGGCGGATGCGGGCGATTCGTTAGGTAAAAGGTTAAATAATCAAATTATGGAGGCTAACTCTTTTAGTGAGCAAAGGTAAGCGATTCATTGTTGATCTGATTGCCGAACGATCCGTGTTTAATAACGATCGTTCTACAAGCAGAGCAACAATTAAGTGAAATATAAACAATTTAAATGATCTTACCATTTCGAAAAGACTTAGGTTCTAATAATTTAAATCGTCAAACAAACAGCAACATCCTCCATAACAGGTGCTCTTGCCAACTCTGAACTTCAAACCGAGATTCCCCAAAGCAAAAGAATTTCCAGACAGAACTACAGACAGTCCAACAACCGACAGACAGTGAACACAGAGCGAATAACCCTTCAACTAACAAAACAGCGCATTAAGCCGATGCACCCAAGAAAGCTGAACCTACAATAAATAATCATTAGTAGATCTGGCCTGTAAAATAAAAAGTTGAATCCATTATAAAAATGCAATTTGCTCTCTATCACATTCTCCCCCTCCTAAAAAATGGCGTTCTCGTTATTTAGTGTCGTACCAAGTGATATCTATTCCTGAAAAGAAAAAAATAATCATTATACCCTAAACATTTTCTGTGTTTTCAATGGAGATTACCATTTCCAACATCTGAACTGGCATAAATATGAAACTTGAAAATTACATTATTATTACCACACAATCTATAAGTTATATGTCGATTAACATAAGTTTGGAGGCCCGTTAAAACTCCATAATTTCAGTGACGTCATTCGACGGAGCCGGGCCGCGGACGATAATAGTTTTAATAGCCATTAGAGGCTCGCGGCCCGGCTATTTTTAGATTCCGTGGTAATAATAGTAATAACATGATTGTTGTCAGGCATCGTGATTCATTAGCGGCTTTGCAGCAATGATGAACAGCCCTTGCGCTTATTAACGGCCCTCAACTTCGTCTCGGGCCTTTAATAAACCCTTGGGCTGTTCATCATTGCTGCAGGTCCGCTAATGAGCCATAATGCCCTCCAAAATCATGTTATTGTTATATTATTAATGCATACAGCACTGAAATATAAATAACTTATTTTTGTACATAATGAAAATAAAATCTATCACAATCTAAACACAACTCTGAAATTATAAATATATTCCTTTATCTTTCTGAAAACAGAAAACATTATCTTTCTTATTTTCCAACCTTCAAGATTGAAGAATGTTTTATCAACATCTTTCCTGAATTAAGCTAAGAAGCAATATCAGAAAAGGGAATGGTATATTCAGTAAAACAAAAAGAAAGGAAAATTCATCTGAGTTGTGTATTTACTAAACAAAACCACTTGTAATTCCATTGCTCATGATTGTTGCAAATTAAATACAATTTTAAAGAAATAAATACCTGATTCTATACTACAATTAAAACATTATTCCAGAATTATGCTGAAAATTGCATGTATTGTGTTAGGGGACGTACCTGAAAGTACTTGTTTATTTGTAAGTGTTTTAAGCAATTCTGTTTTATCTGCATTGGAAGATTTTTGCACTGGATGCTCTACACTGGAAATCTGGCTTAAAACATACTCACTACTTTCAAGCCAAGAAGGAGCTTTTCTGTTACGCTGTGATCTGCGTGGTGCTGGTGTAGGATGATCAACAGAAACAGAAGCTTCTGTTGGCAAAATACCTGAAACATTTGTTGGAACTACACTTTCAAAACCAATACCTGTTTTCTCTATTTCAAGTTCCCCATGGTCTTGAATGACAATATTATCACCTGATAATAAATCAGAACTTTGACGATTCAAATCCAAGTCATTACCTGAAGGGATTTGAATACCAATACCACTATGAGGTATATTTTCATCACTTTAACCTGTATGATGCTATGGAGGCCTTCACCTCAGGAAGAAACTGCACTAGTCTTTAGCTCCAAACATTGATCGTCATCAAGGTGGGGGTGAGACAACTCTTTCCTCGGGTAAAGTAGTTGGAAGCACTACCGTAGATTGAGGAACAACATGTAGTTCCAATTCTTCGTCATCAGAAGAAACACTCTCGGATTTGGAAACCATTTTCATCTTAATATGTGTACGCTCAGCTGGAACAGGTTTCCTCTCTTCTGGCACACTTGCCATTGGATTCTCTTGAGATTCTGGTACATCTTCGGGTTCCAATTCCAGTGGTAAAGAGAACCAATTGGCAACAGATGATTCCGATGTAGAGTCTTTCTCACACCAATTCCATTCTCTATAACAAATACAGGGATAACAGAGTTTGGCTGGTCAATCACAGTATACTCATCATGATCAAAAACGATCCGCCAACTTGTGACGGCTATCAAAAGCTAAGCTTTTTACCAAAACTCTATCCCCTAACTTCACGCAGGCACCACGAACCTTACGATCATAACCGTCTTTCTGTCTCTGTTGTGCTTTCTTTGCCGCAGCGGTAGCAAGGCCGTAGGCGGACACCAGTTTCTTGCGAAATTCTGCAACATATTCTGGAAGAGAACTTTCTGCTGAAGGATCGCGAAGTCCAAAAAATAAAACATCAACTGGAAGACGAGGCTCCCTACCAAACATGAGATAGAATGGAATAAAGCCAGTGCTCTCGAGTTTGGTACAATTGTATGCATGGACTACCGGAACAACAAAGCTCTTCCAATCTCACTTCTTTGCTGGCTGCAATGTCCCAAGCATATTTAAAAGAGTCTGATTGAATCGTTCTCAAAGGCCATTTCCCATCGGGTAATAAGGTGTGGTTCTGAACTTCTGTTTTCCACAAAGCTGGCAAAGTATTTCGAAGTTACCACCCTTGTCTGAATGTAAACGATGAGGAAAACCATAGTAAATGATAAAATTGTTGAAGAGCACATCAGATGTTGCCTTGACAGTCATGTTCTTGGTAGGGAATGCTTGCGCATACTTTGTAAAATGGTCCGTAACCACAAGAACATACTGATAACCACCCTTCGATGTCTCTAAAGTAAGAAAAGTACCTTTAACCCTTTACCCAACGCAGACGATATCAAAATTTATTATTTTAATTACTATTTTTTAAAACTTAAAAAAAAACATTCAACAAAACCATATCATGTGACCCTCATTGGAACGAGCTCGATGAGCTCGTTCCAGTGAGGGGTCACATGATATGGTTTTGTTGAAATATTTTTAAAATTTCTTTCTTTCAACTGCTGAATTTGCACATTACGCGGGCGGATGCGAGCGAATCGTTAGGTAAAAAGTTAAATAATCAAATTATGGAGGATAACCCTTTTAGTGAACAAAGGTAAGCGATTCATTGTTGATCTGATTACCGAACGATCGGTATTTAACAACGATCGTTCTGCAAGCAGAGCAAAATTTATTTATTTATTTATTTATTTATTTATTTATTTATTTATTTATTTATTTATTTATTTATTTATTGGTGTTTAAGGTCACATACTAATACAACATGGCTAATTGTGACCGTGACAGTTTTACGGGTGGAAAAAGCCGGAGTACCCGGAGAGAACCACCGAGCATCGACGAGCAACTGTCAGCTCCTCAACATTATAACTCTGTTCAAGCTCGGTTCAAGCAGGGTTACAGAGGTTGAAGACATGCGCACCATCGACGTACAGTACGCCTTAGTACACGGTGTAGGCAACCGGGATAAAGTGCCTTGCCCAAGGACACAACGTGGGTCGTCCCGGAACGGGATCGAACTCTGGACCTCTAGTAAAGAAGTCCAACAGTCTACCACTGAGCCACCGCGCTCCCAAGAGCAACAATTAATAAGCGAAATATAAATAATTTAAATAATCTTACCATTTCGAAAAAGACTTAGGTTCTAATAATTTAAATCATCAAACAAACAGCAACATCCTCCATAACAGGTACTCTCGTCAACTCTGAACTTCAAACCGAGATTCCCCCAAACAATAGAATTTCCTGCCAGAACTACAGACAGGCCAACAGCCGACAGACAGTGAACATGAAGCGAATAACTCTTCAAATAACAAAACAAAGACGCATTAAGCCGACGAGCACAAGAAAGCTGTACCTGCAATAAATAATCATTAGTAGATCTGGCATGTAGAATAAAAAGTTGAATCCATTATAAATATGCAATTTGCTCTCTAGCACACTTGAATCAGACCCCTTTAAGAATTATGTATACCATATACCAAAAGTTTCTGACTAGTGATTCGGGAGAAGAGTGTTAAAGATTATTCCTTAGATTGGACTAATTTAAAATTCGGGCTCCGGCCAATTGGGACCCCAAATATTAATCCAGAGACTTGAATTAAACACACTTAGATCTGACCTCCGAAAGGATGCTGTATATTAATTATCAAAAGATTCTGACTGGTTAATCTGAAGAAGAAGATTTTTAAAGATTATTCCTCAGGGTGCACTAAGTTACAATTCGGCCCACCATAGGAAGCCCGAATATTAACCGATGGACTTGATTTAAATAAAGTTGAATCTTAACAATGATGTAAACCAAATTTTAAAAGATTCTGAATGGTGGTTCTGAAGAAGAATATTTTTAAGACTGTTCCCATATTGCCCTAAGTTAAAATTCGGGCTCCTGTACTGAGCCCAAATATAAACCGAGGGGTTTAATTTTAGCAAACTGGTATGTTGTATCTGACCCCTCTATGGATGCCGTATACCGAATATCAAAAGATTCTGATCAGTGGTTCTGGGAAAGAAGCTTTTTTTAAATTTTTGCAAATACGGTGACTCAGCATTTATTCGACCCCCCCCCCCATAGAACACCCTGGCACAAACGATGGCATTTTTTTACCATTCCATTCTATCGGTCCACAGGATGCTTCATACCAAATAACAGTTCTCTGTTCCGTGCGATTTGGGAAATATGAGCGTTTGACAATATTTCTATTTTTATCTCCCCGGGTTCCCACGGTGGTACGGGAATTTTTTTTTTTTTTTGGAGGGGGGGGGGGGGGGTGGGAGAGCATGAATCAAGTACTTATGACTCAATAATACCACATACTAAATTTGGTTCTAATCGGATCAGAGGTTCAGAAAATAGAAATTTCGTGCGGGGCCAAAAATCTTGGCTCTCCCATTACAAAAGCAAATATTGCACCACGAACTTTGTTTGAACAAACTTGATTCTACACCTCAAGAGCAAGCTCTGTGCCAACTATCAGGTCATTGAACCCACTGGTTGGTGAGAAGATTTTTAAAAATTTTAGAGCAGCTTCCCCACCCCTTCCCTGTGGGGCTGTGCAAGTTGATTTGAACAAAAACAAAATACGATGTCAGAACAAGCAATCACCTCAAATTTAAATGAAATAAATTCGGTGGTTTTTGGAGGAGCAGGTGCAAACACCATGTTCACGAACGACGGACCACGGTCGGTGAGTGATCACAATAGCTTATCATGACTTTCAGCCAGGTGAGCTAAAGAGTGAGATGAACTAAATGAAAGTAAGAGAGTATGAGAAGAAAGACTGATCAACACCATTGAAGTGAACAGAAAAATAAGCAATAGGTGAAAGGCAGCTCTCTGGTCAGTAGTCCATAGCTATAATCATTCATAAAATAGGTATAGTGTAGATGATATGACAATTGCCGCCCCTA
Source organism: Pictodentalium vernedei (assembly GCA_031216915.1). Classification (NCBI taxonomy): domain Eukaryota; kingdom Metazoa; phylum Mollusca; class Scaphopoda; order Dentaliida; family Dentaliidae; genus Pictodentalium; species Pictodentalium vernedei. Next base: position 500,668,992 of record CM062295.1, read on the forward strand.
GTATTGCTGCACTGCATAACTGTTACCAATATTAAAATCATACTTTAACCCTTTGAACCCTGGCGGTCGTTTTTCCGGCCTGGAACATGACACGTCGTAACGTCATTATTTTGGATGGCTGTTCAGTAAATGATAAGATAAGATAAGATTTATTCAGCAAATACACCAGAATAAAGACAGATTGCTACACGGAATCAACATAAACATAATCATAAAACACACTAATTCATATGACATACATAAATCATATTACAGATAAGTCTCTCTTGTGAGGGAAGAGCTGGACCATGTTACAAATAACATTGCATAGCACTGGATTATTATTAGTTATTATTACTTTAAATTTGTCCATTGTATCCATTAGAGGGAAGTCAATTTTTCGTCAGAAACTGCGCGAAATAATTTTTCTCTCAATGGTGCATAAAGCGGACATTCCATTAAGAAATGCCATTACAATTCCACCTCCCCCATTGTACAAGCTTCGCATATTCTGTGTTCCATCGGACGAGGAGGTTGTAAATGCCTTCCACGTTCGATCCACAGTTTATGGTTGCTGATGAGTAATTGCGTAAAATTGTTTCTAGCTTCAGTGGAAGAAGTGTGAATGAGATACGGTTCCATTTGATAATCTACTTTGAATAGTCAATAGGTCCTAGGTTTGTTTTTTTCCTATTCTCTTATTATCATTGTGTATATCTTCTTTAAATAATTTAATATGGTCCGATTCAAGTTTGGACTTTAGAAGATTAATTTTACTTTTGGAAATTTCAGTTTCATTCAAACTGTTAAATCCAAGTCCTTTAAGCTTTTCACTTATTGAGTCAGGGAGTTTACATTTCTTAGCTTCCACAAAAGCATCATTGAGCATACCCAGGGAAGTAGTAAGCAATTTACCAGTATAATTTGTAAACGTGTGGGGTAGACCAATCAATATTTTCAACGTGCAGCCTCGGGGCTGCACGTTGAAAATATTGCTTGGTCTACCCCAAATAATGAATATGGACTCTTCTAATTGCTGCCATTGAACTGGTATGGAAGATACCACTAGAGTTCAAAGGGTTAAGGGGCCTAAAATTGAGGTATGCTATGTGTAAGCTGCATAAAATGCATTTGTGTTGATACGGTACTCCATTTGGCCGAGTTGGACGAATAGGCCGTATAATGACGCGGCCTGTTACGGACTAATCGAACAAGTGACAACAAGTCATGGGCCTACAGCATGGGTGGCTGCACTGCATAACTGTTACCAACATTAAAATCATACTTTAAACGACCTAACATTGAGGTATTGTGTAAGCTGCATACATCTGCATTTGAGTTGATACTCCATTTGACAGAGTTGGATGAGAAGGCCAGATAATGACGCGGCCTGTCACGGGTTAATCGAATAAGTGACAAAACAAGTAATATGCCTACAGCAGGGGCCGCGGAAGCTCGATAAAAGTGGAGGGGTGTAAATTTACAGTGCTATCATGGTTCGACCCAGCGTGAGAAATGTTACAATCGTATATATATACAATAGTATATCGGTAAAAGTACCATGACTCGCTATAGTATCTCGTTTAGATGAATATGCCGCTGTGTGGTCACTGTCTTGTCCGTTTCTTCTACTTCAACCATCGTCCAACCCGAAGGCCAGCCTTCAGGTTGGAAAATAGTTAAAGCAGAAGAAACGGACCGAAGCGGCCGAAAGTGGGATTCTTTGGCTAAATATTGTTTACTTTATACTACATTTATTGAAGGAATATGCTATATGTTACAGAACTGAATACCAGAAGAGTAACAGTGCTAGTGCAATAACTCAAAATATAGCATATATTAACAATAATCAGATTGCTGAATGATGGAGGGATTTGACAGGAAGCTTAAAGCTTATGAAAGTCATCTCCCTGATATTGTTTGGATTTGCAAATAATGTTTCAGGAGTGCCTTTATATGTTACAGAACTGAATACCAGAAGAGTAACAGTGCTAGTGCAATAAAACTCAAAATATAGCATATATTAACAATAATCAGATTGCTGAATGATGGAGGGATTTGACAGGAAGCTTACAGCTTATGAAAGTCATCTCCCTGATATTGTTTGGATTTGCAAATAATGTTTCAGGAGTTCCTTTATTTGCATGCGCCCATTCCAACTCACTGTGTACCTGCGAAACCTATTTGTGTAAAAAAGTGGAGGGGCACGGGCCCCCTGTACCCACTGGCTCCGCCGCCGCTGGCCTATAGGCTGGGCCCAGTGCTGGGTCTACTTATTTTTTTAAATAATATTTACTGACACTTTTGCAGTGATTGTAATTATATGATACTACATTCACAAATTAACACTTATTTTAGCCCTTGTGGATGTTGGCAAGTCCGTGGCACAGATGAACTGTATATACACAGAACGACACGGGTGTGTGAATGGATTAATCGATATGGCACGAGTGCCAGCGCGGAAAGATAGAATGAGAGGCCGCAGGCCTCGAATTTTATCCTTCTGCTATGGCACAAGTGCCATATCGATTAACCCATTCACACACGCGTGTAGCTCTGTGTTTATTACACGCCTTCAGGTCTATAAAAAAACATTATTAGAAGGACACTCAGCAGTTCTTTTGACAACTATCAACAAAAGGAACGCATTTTATCGCCAACCAAATTTGCGAGGGGAGCCCGTGTTACTATTTCGTGCCCTGAGTTCCAGTGTGTTCTATGTGTCTGCTGGCACATAGAACACATTGGAACTCAGGGGACGATTTTTAGCCATCGCTAGTGATTCATATAGTAATTGCGGCACACGATTTGTAGAAAATTCCAGTGAAACTTCGCTTTTATTTATAAATAGCCGGTCAACCGGGCAGATGCGCGGAACAGTTTTTTTCATTTTCCGCATGGTTTATAGTGTTGCTGTAGATGGGGATATCAAAGAACAGGCGTGTAAACAATTTATTTTTATTGGTGATATTTGGTAATCTTTGTATGTCTGAAATCAAACTTGAATGAAAAAACGCAAGCACTGTTTATCACAGATGATTTACTCGGTAGCTTTGCTTTGTGTTTTTCAGAACAACAACATCAACAACACACTACATCGTGGAATTTGGAAGAAAGCGTCATTTTATTTCACAAACACACACCTATATGCTGCCATAACAGCTACAATTCTGGTTTCCATCAGCGTATAAATCAGTGACAGTAAAAAATGAAAATTGTCTAAATTAGTCATGACTGAGCGTGACAACATTGATATGACCAAGCATTTTTCAACTTTCTATGGTGAAATCTAAATGCCCTTGTTGATGTGTTTGGATAGTAGTAGACTCCCTGGGATTCAAATTAAAACAAGGAATGACAATTGGAAACACGGCGAAATAATGCTTCATCACCACATTAGTGGCATACTGAATAATATATAGGTGGTGGGTGGGTGTCCCAGTTTTCCAGAGGATTTGTGTGTGTGTGGGGGGGGGGGGGGGGTGAAGGAGAGGGCGGTTGGTGGTCAAATGTCAGAAAAAAATCCAGTCCTCCATGGAATCGACACTTTTTCCCCAGGACTCCCCCTCTCAAAATGTTCTCTGAATATTGCCCAACATGATATGATCATCTCTGTTATATGCAACACGGATACAAATTGTCCCATCAACGTTTATATTATTTGAAACACTTTTAATGTACTCTTACACAAACATATAAGACAAAGATTATGGTCTCTTTCAAACAAGGGGAGGGGGGGGGGGGCACTAAAAAATTGCAAGTCGTGACGTCCTATTTTTTATTCGGCTCCTTTTTACACCCACCCACCCACCCACTACGTGCAAATTTTCTACTACCGTTCTCAGACACTTACCCCACCCACTCTCCCATTAAAATCCAAAATAAGCTTATAAACTTAGTAGGCACAGCTGTCTTTAGGGGGTTTCATAATGTTCTTAACCCTTTACCCAACGGTAACGGCCGAAACCGGCCAGCGCTATTCTCAAAAATCGCCAATTAATTTTTATTATTTTTTCATTTTTTGTCTCAAAAACATAGGTTATGACCCCTCATTGTTACGAGCTCGTCGAGCTCGTTCCAATGAGGGGTCATAACCTATGTTTTTGAGACAAAAAATGAAAAAAAAATAGTTATTCAATCATTTTTTGGAAAGTGTCGTCTGCTTTTCATGTTAGGTAAAGGGTTAAACTGGTACCACCAATTTAAACCTCTGTGGACTGCTGTGGGCCCCAATCTACAAATGACAAGCTGTTCATTATCAAGCTTGGCCAGAGCAGGTGTACATATACGGGAACAAATTTTCATTTGAATTGTTCCCAAAATATTGTCTGCACATTTTCTACATTTCGAACAAGACACCCACCCCCTACTAACGTGTGACATTTTCCCAGTTTAAGCCCAATATTCTCACATATAAAGCCTCCTGATGTTGTATTTATGTTAAGAGTGTGATGTACAACATCATCTTTAAGGTTTGAAACACAAATGATGGTATATATTAGCTGATATATTGATATATTTTTTAAAAATTCAAAAAATTGCACAAGTTGGAAATGCACATTTTTGGCGCACTCAAGAGACCCACCCACCCCCACGTCACGTCTTGCAAATTTTTGGTGGCCTCCCCCTGTTTCAAACGATAAAATAAATATCACATAATACATACGACAATACCTTGCATGCTCATTCGATCGCCTGGACGGCTTTGTAATCGGCTACACGCTAAGCCAAGCTCTCAAGACCCCGTTCATGAAATTTTGAAACGAATCTGACGCTATTGTGGCCGGAATCACTCTAGCCCTTGAATAGTCCATTGCCCATTTTGGATTCAGTCGACTGCCATGCTTCACTTAGTTGGAAAAGCGAATCTTTTCGGTTCGCTTTTCCGACTTAGTGAAATATTCCATTCGACTGAGTAAAAAAATACCATAATCATTCGTTGTTTCAACCGAAGAAATATTTCTCTATCCGGAGACTTCATTTCATCGAATCTTTAATGAGATTTATTTATTTATTATTTTATTTATTGGGGTTTAACGACACTTTCGACAGCCAGGGTCACCTCGTGTCGGAAAGTTTTACGGGTGGAGGAAGCCGGAGTACCCGGAGAGAACCACCGAGCAACGGCGAGCAACTTCAGACTCCCCAGCAAACTAACTCCACACAAGCAGGGTTAGCACTGGTTGAAGACAAGTGCACCATCGACGTACAGTACGCCTTAGTACCGAACACCACCGTGCCCGCGCGTGGGCAGTGGGGGAGAAGTGCCTTACCCAAGGACACAACGCGGTTGCTGCAGGTGGGATTCGAACCGAGGACCTCTCGGCTTGCAGCTTCCACCTCTACCTCCTGAGTCACCACGCCCCTTTTCATGAGATCACCAACACTATTAGATATGTTTGTTTACCAAATTATTATGAATGAAGACTCCCCACAGCCGTAGATTTATGATTACTCCGCGTAGTTTCATCAGTTGTGTTCATATCTTGATGTTTTTAAGATGAAGATTTGAATAGCTGTAAAAAAGCACGATTGAATATCAATATTTCATTGTTAGTAAAGGGACATCACATTAAATTAAAGGTAGACTGCGTGAGACCTTTTCTTTTTATAATCCCCACTGTAGGCTATAGGGTTTCTGCGACATCCTCGCCCTCCCTAGCCCCGTCTCCATCACCCCCCCCCCCCCCCCCCCTGTCAAACAAAACAAACAATAATTGGTAATTAGGTGGTAATTTGGGAAATGACGGACCCTGCTAGAGGCCACTATCAAGGCTTTAAAGAAAAATGAGGGTACCAAAGCAAAAATCATCATTTTTCTTGGTTGTGTTTCAAATTCAGCCAAACGCAAATATTTTCTTTATATCAGTTTGTTCTGTGCCTGTGGGCACTCTCCAAAAAATTGTAATAAAAAAATATTGAATAACAAATTTAGACCACCAAAAATAATCTAGCCCTCAACCAGTTTTTAAACCTACAGACATGCATTATCAGTGAAGACGATTGTTGGATAAAATGACCTCGTACATAATGCAGACACAATTCTCTCACTGAAATGTAAAGGTTGACAAAATGCCCTCCGAATTTTTTTATATATAAAAAGTAATTAAAAAATCAGGACATTAAACAAAAGAGAGAGAGAGAGAGAGAGAGAGAGAGAGAGAGAGGGGGGGGGGGTCTGGGAGATTCTTGCGGTTCTGCCCTTATAAAAAAGTACCATGGTAAACCATGGTAAATCCCAAAATACCTTGGATTAAAATACCTTGGATTTACCATGGTACTTTTTTATAAGGGTGGGAGGTCTGGTATTTTGGATAACCCCCGTGGATTCATAAACAAATAAAGTTAATCTGGTCGCAACACAGACATTCTGCACAAGCTAAGAAATCGAAAAACAGTTATATCCGATATCCTATCCCGATATCCTAGCATTTTTGGATCGATGCTGTCGTGCTCCCATAATGGAATATAAATATCAACGTTAATATTTATATTCCAATTTTATAGTTCTAAAAATGCTATCTGATATAATTTTATTTCGATTTCCCAGCTTGTGCCGAGTACCTTTGGGCAGCAAGGGAAATCCCACATCGTCCCTGTTGGCCTTCGGCGCGCTGATACTTTTCATTCAGAAAATTAATGGATGCAGTCAATAAAAAAATCAGTTATTAACAATAGACTAATGTTGGTGACAACACTGTAATCCAATTAAGTACCAACAAGACAAAAGATTAATAACACCTTCGCTCATACCGAGGAACGGTATCCAGCGTTTTCGACACCCGGCGATTTCGCCCCTCGGCGATTTCGACACCTGGCCGGGCCATTTCGCCCCCGAAGTCGGCCATTTCGACCCCCGAGGTCGGCCATTTCGCCCCCGAAAAAAAATTATAAATGAGCCAAAAAAATGTATTATTTTTAACTTACCTTCTCATATCCGCAAGCTTTAAATAAATAAAAATAACAAAAAAATGTATAATTATACCTGTTGGTGTACTTAGGAATCTGATTGAAAAAATGGTCGGCCATTTCGCCCCCTGAAATGCTTTTGTGTTAATTTGTTATTTGCTTAAAACAACACACCAGAACAGAGACTTAATCACCATTTTACCAGCTGCTTTCTATCCATGGTTTTGTGAAATCTGGTGACAACTTGAAGCAGTTACCTCTCTGCTTTTGTGTAATGTCTGGCAAGAAAACAGAAGATTACAAAAAGGTAAGTTTTAAGTAATTTTGACATTATACATCAAGAAAAATCAAGCGCGTTTGACGGTATAAAAATAATAATTTCGACAAGAATCCTAAAAAAATCAAGAATAATTAAATTGAACACGGTTGATAATAAAAAAAATAGACATTAAAACAAGATTCACTAAAATAATAACAAGAAAAATTACATTAAAAACAATAATAGTAGTAAGAAAATACTAATATTTTATCTTCTTTTTCTTTCTAGGTACTGAACTGCATTTTGGATCTACTCCAGAACAACATTAATGTGAGAGAATTCGTGGTAGACTTTGAATCGGGTATGTGGAAGGCACTAAGGAAATGTTTCGACCAACCTAAAATACACGGATGTTCTTTTCATTTTGGACAAGCTCTGTGGCGAAACATGCAGAACAGGGGATTACAGGTGAGAACATATTTTTTTATTTGGGTTGTGATGTACAAATTTAATTAATTATAATTTATTACATGTAAAACATCTTTTTAATAATAAAAGAAAAATAATTTCTACATTAAAAAATAATCAGTAAGTTAAATACATTTAAACACTATTTTTTTTAATCTTACAAGAGAATAGAAAATAGTTTCGATTTTACGAGTTTAACTTTCAATATATTTCAGCCTGCCTATTCCCGTAAAGACAAGGTGTACAAACTTTTGAGAAAGGTATTTTGCCTACCATTTCTTCCTGCTGAAGATATCCCGGCCGCATTCAATTCCCTCATGGTAAAAGTTGACCCAAGTTCATCAAGCCTCTTGGACTTCATGGAGTATGTAAAAAAGAATTGGATAGAAAGTTCAATCTGGAGTGTAGAATCCTGGTCTGTAAATGGTAGAAGCATCAGGACAAACAATGACTGCGAAGGTTATCATAATCGACTGAATCAACATGCATCCAAGGTGAGCTCTAATACAATTTGTAAAATCTATATATAAATAAATAAATAAAAATAATACTAAAATCAAGAAATTAATAATCATGATACCGGGTAAATATCTTGAATAAATATCAACAAATATCAATGTACAAGTATACAGATAAAACGGGAGGAGACAGCGAAATCGCCGCTGGGACGAAATCGCCGATGTTGCCAAAGGTTTAATAATAACACTGAAATACCAGGTAATAAGAATTTAATATCTAGTAAAGACACTAAGTAAAGAAACTAACCTCCATTCTTTTTTTTCAGGGTAACCTACCATTTTATTTGCTCTTGACCCTGCTCTTTCAAGAAGCCAAACACATACCGTTGTTCGTCAAGATGATCTCGGAGGGAAAGTTGAAACGCAGACAGAGAAACGAAGTGAGGCACACACAGGGGAAATTGATGGAATTATGGGAGAGCTACAACAACAGACAAATTTCTACATCTTCTTTCTTGAAAGAATGTGCTGCAATTTATGCCCCGAATGGACTGCTACCAGATGACTGTTAGAATAATATATATATTGTACGCATCTATATTTTATATTCAAATTATACTTCTGTTTTTTGTCTGTTTCTATGTAAATAACGTTGAATCTATTTTGTTTGTGTCTTATAAAATAAATACCATATTGTCTGTTTCTATGTAAATAACGTTGAATCCATTTTGTCTGTGTATTATAAAATAAATACCATACAATTGTGTATTATAAATAAAGTTACCATGCCATACGATTACTTGTCTCTACTTGTTTATAACCCCTGGTTTATAACACCTGGTTTGGGGGCGAAATCGCCGAGGGGCGAAATGGCTTTGGGGGCGAAATCGCCGGGGGGCGAAATGGCTTCGGGGGCGAAATCGCCGAGGGGCGAAAAGGCCGACATTCCGAGGAACTTCCACAAAGTTACTTACTGCAGTTCGGGAACTTACTGCAAATAGACCGCCCCGGATGCACTTGCTGTTTGACAACTAGAGACGTTATGATAAAAAATTGGGCCGATTTGGTAGGAACGTGTTGGTTCAGGGATTATTTCGGTAACTGCAATGCTCGATGGACGTTCTCTTCTATTCCAGAACTCGTCAAGTGAACGAATGATGTGATACAACGCGTGAACCAAATCACACAGCCAAAATGCATGAAATGATGGATGACGATATTGATCTCCGTGATCAAGAACCACCTAAACCAGATGGAAATTTTGAGCCATTCAAAGGAAACCGATTTCCAGGTCCCCCGAGAGGTCCCAGGGGTTTCATGAGAGGCCCAAGGTTAATGCAATTTTTGTTAACTAAAATGCGCCAGACGTCGCCCCCAACTTCGACATTATTTTTTTCTGCAAAATAATTCCTGACGTCACGCTGATTTCAGGAGAATAAAAACTAAATTACAAAAATGCTCCCTTCTGTTGTTAATTGTCACTAAGGTCCTATTTAGTAACGTCTATGAAAATCCCAAGTATGAAATTCAAATAAATTGTACACCCAAAATGGTAAAATACTAAAAATAAAATGAAGGTTGTGGTTTGTACAATTTCAGGGTATAAAGGGTCACCTTTCATATTTTCGTTTACTTATCTCGAATAAAATTAGTCTTTGTAAGACTGTGACCCAGGGCCCTCCTGGCCCTCACAGTCTTTGAGCAACCCGGTCAAATTTCATCTGACTAAAACTGAAAGAAACTGGCTGCATTTGGGTTGACTCAGTACACGCTTCATATCGAAGACAAAAATCACATAATCAACATTCTACTTGTCGTACTCAGCCCAAATATAATTTATTTACGTGTCTGCATCATTTCTTAACCCAAACACAGCATTAAATTCAAGAAATGTTGAAAAATATCCGACTTCACCACGTTAAAAAACATTGATTTCAAAGATAAACAAATTGTACTACACATGCGCACAGTATCTGTGCACATGCGTAGTACAATTTGTTTATCTTTGAAACATGATGTGTTTAACGTGGTGAAGTCGGATATTTTTAAACATTTCTTGAATTTGATGCTGTGTTTGCGTTACATAATGATGCAGACATGTACATAAATTATATTTGGGCTGAATACGACATGTAGAATGTTGATTATGTGATTTTTGTCTTCGATATGAAGCGTAAACTGAGTCGACCCAAATGCGGCCAGTTTCTTTCAGTTTTAGTCAGATGAAATTTGACCGGGTTGCTCAAAGACTGTGAGGGCCAGGAGGGCCCTGGGTCACAGTCTTACAAAGACTAGAATAAAATGAGTTATCCAAATTTTGTTTTTCGTTATTGACAGACAGGTATCTGACACTCATTATTGCAGCGGAAATGTTCAGATAAAGCTTCTGTTTATTTTATAAAATTAGATCGTTTGCCTGTCGCAATTTGGTCAGTAACGGGTCGCTGGTGTCTATAAAGAATCGCCCTCTTTGGCACCCACTGGCGATCTATTTTCCAACTTTATATGTATTTATTGGACACAAAAAGTCTTTTGTGTCTTCTCTGAATTAATTTCACCACACTAGTCACAACTTTTACAGTGGAAAGAAGTGAAAACGAAGTGGATTAAATGCAGTAGTGTTGCGTTAATTTTCTAAAAATAGTTCAGCTGGAGCAGTGTTTCAATTGGTTTTACTGCGCATGTCTGATAGTGACCCGGTATTGACAACTCGACTCGCTGTTGAAACAGAATAAATATATCATAATGCCAGATATTTATCCCAATTATTTTATCGTGAATTTGAAGCGTAGACAAACCTGTTCAAATAATAATACTTACATTCACACTCTTTATATTTCTCTTCCCGTAATTGAGACGAAAACTTTTTTTTTGTGGTTTCGCGTGTCGAAATTTTCTTCTGGTGCACATTCAGTCTTTTTAAAAAAAATCACTTTCATCAACAAAACCAACAACAAACTCGCGAAACTTTCAAAGACGATGGGCAACAAATTACTATACAAAACTGGAATAAAATTTTAGTTTGAAATGCTCTTCAAATTCGTCTGACCCTTTACTGCCTGTGACCTGTTACTGCCTGAATGACTGTAGTTGTAACTTGTACACCATTTCACATTTGGCCCCAAATGGCCCAAAATCCATGATTTTGTACTTTTTGATTGAAAATGGGTTGGCTGGAACAAAGGCTTACTAACACAGGCAGTTGTGGGAGTTTGTTGTATGTAGTGATGGGCAATTCGATGACATGACATTATCTATTGTCATTTCACGGTTTTAAATTATTTTTACATTCACTTGAAGTTGAAAAATAGTAAATACTCTGAAAATGTTTTGTAATGCAAGTCATAATTTTGGATACCCCAATTCATTCCTTCAGTATTTATGAACATATCTGTGAAGTTGAGTGCATGAGGATCAATATTTATGTCCCAGTCATCGTTTGAAGTGGGCAGCCACGTTGCTTATAAATTACGCAACACAGGCCAAGTTTGTTTTGGCATTTCAGTATACCCCATCTTGGTTTCAACCAGGGTTTGAAATAACCAGTATTGCACCACAATTTGCATTGCAGAATTACTGTTTCATTCACTTTTGTCCAACATTTCAAGCAACATTTGAATACAGTTGCTATAATTATATTATAAGGACCAGTCGCCAATTTTGAAAACAATTCTGTCATGTTATGCCAAATGAATACAATGAAAATAAATAGCAGACACACTGTTATTATTCCGAAGTCAAACTAATTATCAGATTTACTGCTTGGAAGATTTTCCCCGGATTCCCCACCTTCAGCAAAATTTTCTTCCAGAGACATATATTCATCATTCACATTTTTGCTTGAAATGTTGGACGAAAGTGAATTTATAGTCCCTTTGGAGAATCGGATGTGTCACATGTAAACTCTTCTAAACGTTTGCCATTTTCTAGAGTTTGCCCACCTTCTGTCACCTCTTTAAAAGAAGTTTCCAGAGAAATGGATTGGTATCTAATATTTTTGGTTGAAACTCCCAAAGACACTGGGTGGTCTGAATCCACTGTGCTTGTATTAATTATATTTCCTGCTGACAGTGCACGGTACATGCAGACCCCATCCCTATTCACCTCAATAGGTGTGTAGTCCTGTAACATAATAAATTGGATGCATTTTTTGTAAAATCTCGAATGAAACCATATCGATTTTACCAGGTTGAACCTTTGATTCGACATAAGTGGGTATCTTTATCCCATAATTTTTTTAGAGGGACCTCACCTGCAGTGTTAAGGGTGACCCCTTTCCAGAAAATGATGTCAGATTCTGGTCTGATCAGTGTATGAAGAGAAAGATACACAGTTTATAGTGGTTATCCTATTATTTTTCACTGTTTTATTTATTGATTAAAGTTTTTGAGTGAATCTTTTCCTCACAAAATGAACCTAACAAAAAAATGTGCACTTGATTGCATAAAATTGGGGATGTTAATCTACACATAAATATGTGCTTTCACTTTTCATATCGAATATTTGGTGTTTGACCTGTCAGGATTGCGATTGAAAAAAGGTATCGCACTTGTATTTTCAAAAACACTTCTGGGAAATTCCCCTAGTTTGAATAATGTCGTCATTGACAAGTCGTTTAGTGTTTCTCTTATTTTGTTTCCATTTCTTATCGATGTTACCTGTATATCAACAAATCACGTAGAATAATGAACAAATAATGCTTTTTATTCAATAAAAAAGTGTAAAAGTGTTGTTACTATATTTATATGAAAGTTGGTAGTCAGCCTGAGTCGGTGTTATTTGTTTTAAAAAAAACTTCACTTTCGGAGATGATTTGGCCCGAATTTTCACCCACTCTTGAGTGCCTAATAATCATACATGTATGATTATTCTTTTTTGAACAAAATTCCTGCCTGTATGATCCTTATTTGACCCTGTATGATTATTAATTTTTAGCAATCGAATGTGCAGAGCGGCCGCTAATCTCAAGAGGTTCACCAAAACAAACTAGTAAGGTACGTGTTACATACAAGCAAACACAGGATGGAAATGCTAATTGGTAGAGAGCTGGAAGCATATATTTGGGCTTTATTCTGAAGTACTGCTAACATAACTTTAAGGCCTAGTACCCTGTAGATGTGCTTCATACCATCAATGTTTTGCAGGCACTCTCCCATAAATTGCAACAAGTTAAATCCATGTGAAAATTATGATAACCGAAAGTAATTTAGCCCTCCACCACTTCAAGAGCATCAGACTTCTGTGTTATAAAATGGCTCTGAGCATAGCAACTGGCTCACATCTTGGAATTTTCCTCCCTATACTATTATTCGACCCAAGACTATTATTAATTTTCAGGAAATTTTCCACCCTGTACTATTATTTTACCCTGTACTATTATTAGGCACTTGAGGGTAGATATTTTACCCCAAACCATCTTTTGGTAACTGACTCAGACTTTACCCCAGAGGAATTTGCCTCAATTTTTATTTATGTATTTATTAGCTCACCGAAGGGAGCTAAACTTATCACTTGCCGTCCGTCGTCGTCCGTCCGTCGTCGTGAACATTTTTCAAACGACTTCTCCTCTGAAACCGCTAATTCGATTTGCTTGAAACCTGGTATGGATGTTCATTACCATATGTCAATTCAAGTTTGTTCAAATGAAATGGACATGCCCACTTGGGGCTCCATAGGGGGCATAACTCCAATAGCACCCTATGCATATTAGAGAAATTACTAAAAAATCTTTTTCTCCCGCACAAGTGGGAGGAATCATTTGATATTTGGTATACAGCATTATGGGGTGGATCTGATTCAAGTTTGTTCAAATCGGCCCCCTGGATTCATATTTGGGCTCACTATAGAAGCCCGAATTCGTACTCAGTGCATTTCAGGCAAATTTATTAAAAAATCTTCTTCTCCAGATCCAGCAGGCAGAATCTTTTGATATTTGGTATGCAACATTGTGGGGTGGATCTGATTCAAGTTTGTTCAAATCGGCCCCCTGGATTCACATTTGGGCCCAGTATAGAAGCCCGAATTCGAACTTAGTGCATTTCAGGCAAATTTCTTAAAAAATCTTCTTCTCCAGATCCAGCAAGCAGAATCTTTTGATATTTGGTATGTAACATTGTGGGGTGGATCTGATTCAAGTTTGTTCAAATTGGCCCCCTGTATTCATATTTGGGCTCGCTATAGAAGCTCGAATTTGAACTTAGTGCATTTCAGGCAAATTTCTTAAAAAAATCTTCTCCAGATCCAGCAGGCAGAAGCTTTTGATATTTGGTATGCAACATTGTGGGGTGGATCTGATTTAAGTTTGTTCAAATCGGCTCCCTGGGTTCATATTTGGGCTCAGTAAATTTCTTTAAAAATCTTCTTCTTTAGATCCAGCAGTCGGAATGTTTTGATATTTGGTATGCAGCATCCTTAGGGAGGGGTAAGATTCAAGTTTGTTCAATGTTCAAGCCATGTCCCTAGTTCCATAACATATGTCTCATGATTTCATTCCTTTGTAGTGCTGATGAACCATGTCTAACTGAATGTGACCCCAAATATTTCTTTTTACCACTTTGGCCAGTGAGCGATTAAGGCTCCTTGGGGCCTCTTGTTTATTGAAGTTTAACAACACTTTCGACGGCCAGAGTCCCCTGGACAGTTTTACCGGTGGCGGAAGCCCGACTACCTGGAGAGAACCACCAAGCAAAGGCAAGCAACTGTCAAGGCTCTCCAACATACTAATTCTACACAAGCAGGGTAAGCATTGGTTGAAGACAGGTGCACCATCGGCGTGCTGTATGCCTTTCTACACAGCAACACTTTGTCCCCCCTCTGGCAATCAGGATTAACTTGCTTGCCCAAGAACACAACACAGTTACTGCTGCAGGGTTCGAACAGTGAACCTCTCAGTTTGAAGTTCAATGCTGTAACCACTTTATTTTGGTGACATTTTTATTCCTCATTTCTCGTTATTGTTTCTGTATGAATATTTAATTTTAAAAAGTCCCAGAAAAAACTTACCTTGTGATCTGAATCGGAGAACATGTAAAATTAAATCCATTTTTTGAGAGAAAATTAATGAACACACATCAAACACCATGAATCCCATGTCCCGGCAAAATATCCGGTGCATGGGTCAGCCAGTTTGCATGGCATTTGTGGACACTCACATCACTAGCAGGGTCAGTTTTTGGCAAAGTCTGTGAATGGATTGGATAAAAAAGTTTGGCTCGGCTTTTTGGTTTGAGACAGTTTCGGCTATTTTCCTGGCTTCAAAGATGAACGCTGTTCCGTTGTATGTGGCATAGTTTCTGTTTGTATTGTGTCGCTCAGATCCAGGTTGTGAGCAGTGTGAAGAGGCATCTCCATGAAGAGATTTCAGTTTTTTTAACAAAAATAAAACAAAAACTAGATAAGAAAATTAAAATAAAATTAAAATGTAATTTATTAAAAACAGATGAGAAGTTTTTTTTTACCACCCAACTTGAAATGAGGTGCTATATTGGCTGATGCAAAACAACAAGAGGTAAACCTGCATTTCAGAACTTATCTCAAGACTAATTTGTTGATTCCTCATATAGGGCTGCACGGTATATCGATAAACCGATATATACCGGTATTCAAACCAATATCGATTGAATACCGGTGTAATTACAAAAATATCGGTTTATCGTCATTATTTATTTACCCACAACTTAATATTTTTATACTGTACCAATGACCCAGACATAGCTGGTGCTAACTCTTAAAATATAGGGCCAAACACAAATTTTGCCCCCCAATCCCCAAAATTTGCATCTAAAACTAAAGAAAACATGTCCTGAGAGGCCCTCCACACTTCGCCCCTACTGCGCATGCGCAGTGTCAAGGACGTTCCGAAATTGGCGCCATTTATCATTCTAAGTTTGGCCCTTCATCAGTTAACATCTGACTGATCTTTGTGCTTTTAAATCTCAGTTTAAATGATGCCAGACACATAAATATTAGTGAAATGGTGATTCTAAGGAGGATAGAAAAGGAGGAGAGGAAAAGAATGTGTGACAGAATATTATCAGGGCTGTAACTTAAAATTTTTTAATGAAATTATGTTAAGTTACCTATTTTCAAGGCAGCAGCCATTTTGTTGTCATTCTGATTATTTAGTTACACTGTTTTTACAAGTGTTTTTCCTCTCTCCCTGTCCTTTAAGTTCCCCCTTGCTATTCTCCCATGCTTTTGGCATAATTTCTGTAATTATTATTACTAAAATTTCTTGGGAGTTTAGCTGAATAACAGAATGAATTCTGTTCTTTCCCCATGTTTACGTCTTCACCTACGGGTGGTTAGGCGTTGTGTTCTGCATCTACCATCTGATGTTCTGCAGTTTCTTCCCTGGAAGTCTCTGTTTTGCATCAGATGGTGTATTTTTGGTAACTGATTTCGGGCCTGGGTGCCTGGAGTCTTATTTTAGTGTTTTTACACTCATTGTTTACATTTACAACAGCCCTCTGTGTGAGGGGGGGATTTCTAAATAATAATATCTTTATGTTATTTCAATCATAACTAGATACATTATTATTGTTCGTAAGTGTTGAATAAATTGTTTAAAATATTTTTAAAATTTTTGTCCACACTTAGGCTTGGGATCCATTGGGGCTCAACGTTACTTTTCAGAAACTTGGGCTGTTCTGAAAAAATATTTTTTCAAAATATTTTGATTTCAATTATTTTTTCTATATTAATGGATCATATTATTATTATGTATTTTGATTGCCAGGGGTTAGTGCGAGTACCAGGACTTGTTTTCTTTTCACATTGAAAGGATATTGATCAATTGTTTTAAGAGGAAGTCTTCCTCTGACCTTATTATCATTCTATATGTGGTCAGTGTACTCGTATTAACTCCGGTTCTGTATCGTATGATTTCGATGACAATATGGGAAGCGTATGTCACGGTATGTTGTTGGGGATTTGGACACTCCGGTCCTTTCCCCGCAGGGTCACTCTACTTTATCAATTTCTATTTCAGACGATCAAGATTAGGGTGATGTATCTGTGATGTCTTCCAACAGTGTGCCTCCGTCGTCACAATTAATGAAGGGCTAGCGAAAAAGTGCTCATGTAATACGCCAATTGCCTAAGAGGACCCTAGTAGGTTCGACGGCCTTTGACTTCCGCTAGCTCGCCCGGTGTAGCGTCCATTCACCGAATGGTTCGGCAGCCGGGTTCGTCCGTTGCGGTCTAGAAGGAATTTTGGGGTGATGCGAGCACTATAAAATTAACTTAATGCACACCCAGTGACGGCGGATCGGAGGGAGAACGGAGGAAGCCTTTTAGTCCGGTTCATAGCTCGTTCCGGTCCATCCGGACGGCAAGCGAGAGAGGCCCCTCTCTCGTTCAACAACATCTGGCCCCAGATGTTGTGGTACTAATGTGTCGTTAGCGGAGCATACGTCCGTCGCTCGGGACGCTCCGTTGTATTGGCAGTCCGCTGAGACTGCTAAGGCTTCCTCTTCTCGTCAGCGCACACGACCGCACCTTGGCTGCGTGACCGCCGATATATTACCAGCTTCGCCGATCAAGGATTCTTCGGCGACCAGGTCACACCATCCGGCAGCCAGGGATTCGAGACCGATGGACTCGGACGTTCGCATAGGAAAAGTATGCGGGAGCCATCTGATGCGGAGCTGCCCTCGGCGAAGCAGCGATAGACTGCGCCTCCGCAGGTCTCGACGCCGGACATTCTTGTGCACATAGCACAGCTTATCGCAGCATCCCAGCAGCCGACAGAAACGGTGTCGGATCGAGAATTATCCGACAGCGCTGGGTCGGTAGCCGGGGACTCGAGGCCTGCAGACTCCGGACGTTCGCATAGGAAGTATGCGGGAGTCAACGTACACGGAGCTTCCAGCGGCAATGCATCGTAAGTCCGCTACTGCACAGGCCTCGGGAACGGACGTGCTTTCCTTAATAGCACAGTTTATCGCAGCATCCCAGCATCAACTGAATCTGTCGCATATATTTTATCCGACGATGCTGGGTCGGGACGCTCCGCGGAAGCGGGTACGGACGTCCGAAAGTTTCATCCGGTCCGACGGGATACCGAAAGGGATTCGGTGGATTTCAAGCTTTCCCTTTCGGAACAACATATGCTGCGATGCCGGATAAGAAACTGATAGCGTCGGTGGACTTAGAAATTTTTGGTTCGGTTCAGGGACATCGTCCCTCAGTTCCGACATAGTCCAATAATGTCACACAAACTTTCGAATTATTGAACGACGCTATATATATTATTATTTTATGCTTGCTATCCAAGCATTTCTGGTTTCTTGTTCGAAGAGTTATGGAGATGTCTTTCAAAAGTGTGCCTCTGTCGTCATAGTTAATGAAGAGTTAGCGGCAATAAGTGCTCATGGAATATGTCTATCGCTTACGGAGTGACATTCGCTAGCTCACCCGGTGTAGCGTACATTCATCGAATGGTTCGGCTGCCGGGTTCGTCCGTTGCGGTCTAGGAAGGAGATTTGGGTGATGCGAGCACTTTAATTACTTTAGTACTCACCCAGTGACGGCAGATTGAGGACAGATCGGAGGAAGCCAACAACATAGGGGACCGCATGTTGTGGTTCAGATATTTTACATTCGGAGCATATGTCCGTTGCTCGGGACGCTCCGTTATATTGACAGTCTGAGAGACTGTCTTTAATGCTTCCTCATCCTCACAGCAGGGCACACGACTGCACATTGGCTACGTGACCTCGAGTATCCGATCAGTTTCGGCATTCAGTGATTCCACAGCGAATAGGTCGCGCCATCCGGTAGCCAAGGGACACGAGGCCTATACACTCCGTTCGCTCGCATATTGGAAGTATGCACGGGGTAACGATCTCGGAGCTTCCTGCGGCAATGCATCGTAAGACCGCTGCTCCTCAGGCCTCAGTGACGGACATGCTATCCGAGTTAGCACAGTTGTTTCGCAGCATCCCAGCAATTGACGGTTTCTCGGTCGAATCAGGAATTATCCGACGGCGCTGGGTCGGTGCGGTCCGCGGTTGCATCAAGCTACGGACGACCGAACGCTTTATAGGGTCCGACAGGATGGCGAAAGGGATTCGAAAGATTTCGAGTTTTCCCTTTAGTAGTATCGGAAGATGCCTTTCATATCTTCTGGCATTTCTTCCAGTGATTATTTTTCGGACTTCATTGCTGCGATCTTGGATAAGAGACTTATAGCGTCATTGGACTCGGATTTTTCGATCGGTACAGGGACTTTGTCCCTGACTTACCGACGCAGTCCAATATTGTCATTACAACATGTGTTTTATTTTTCGACGCTATATATTTATATATATATACAAGACGGCTACTAAGCATGATAGTTTAGTTTCTTGTCCGCGTGGCTCATTTCTGCCATTTTATCTTTTTTTACATATAGTTTATTTTGGCAGAGCAGGGCATACCGAGAGTTCATATGCGTCTAGACGGTGTGATTAAAGACTGCATATATTCTTTTTCACCGTTTATGTCTTTTCCAATTTCAATGTTGGGAACGACATTATGTATATTAGACTTAACTTAGACGCTTTATTATACGTAATCCGCCTTACTGAGGCGTTATCATTACGTCTTCAAGAAAAGATTTACGGGATATTATTCTCAATGTAATTTCTTTTGAGGGCAGTAGTTTGTTCACGTATAACTCCGCCCTTCAGTGGCTGATTGGAGTTGGTTAGACGTGATGCAGCCCTAGCTACATCCACGCGTGGATAGTAGGTTAAGAACTCTCTCAGAGTCGCTTCGTTCTCGGAGGAGCTTCTCTTCGACGGCAACTTTCCGGCAATCCATGAATTGCTTGATTTATACATTCTCTTGTCTATCTAGTGTTACAAGAGATTCAGACTGGGGCAAACATTCGGTGGTTGACTCAGAGAGTGCCGCCGCAGTTGCCGGACCCGAGTGTGGCTGTTATGACGGTTGCCAGTCAAACAGATTGGGATATATACTGATCCCTACGGATTCGAAGTGCCAGGGTCTTTGGGTTCCGCAGTCTTTTAGCTATCAGTTAACTTCCGCGGAATAATGTTTTTTAGGCTTGCTTTATGTCATTGCATGAACATTATTCAGAAACGCATGCCCAAATTCCTGTCCTTTAATTCGACAGTAGTGGCGTATCTCCGGAACCAGGGAGGCACTCTTTCGTTTCCGTTATTCAATTTAATGGAAAGAATCCGTCTGTTGGTTATAGTACACCAAGTTCAGTTTTGGTCCGTCATATTCTGGGTCGTCTGATTGTTTTATCGCACTCCCGTTCTCTTACGGGTCGCTTGTTGCTGTCAGAATGGACTCTCAACAAACAAGTATTCAATCAGATTTGCTATCTATGGGAGCGCCCAATGATGTTTTATTTATGACACAGCTGGCTAATCAATTGCAGACGTATGTGTTGGCTTGTCCAGATCTCTGAGCTAATACTGTTAACGCTCTATTGATCTATAGGACAGAATGATAGGATACGCGTATCCTCCGGCGCTGTTGTTTTTAGCAGGTATTGCCAAGATAAACAACCACAATACATTTCTGTTGATAGCATCTCTATCTTCACAGAGATCATGAGTAATTTACTCTCTTGTCTACTGTGGATCTTAACGTGAAATCTTCCTCTATGTGAGGATCTTTTTTCACTGGGTAAATCGTGTCATCTTTATCACAACCAGCAAGGTCGCAACCTTCATGTATTCCGTTGTGTGGTCCGTATTGCATTGTAAGCACTGTACTGGACGAGCTTTGGACGCGATTTCTTACTATAGGAGATCCTCTTCTTCGCTATTCTATGCGACTAAAGTGGAGGCTCTTCCGTCGTGGTGTAGGGATCATTATGTTCATATGGTTGATCCCTCCATACTACTCATTGCTATTTTTTAGTATACTTGTTTCACAAGATCTACTGCAGCCTGTTGTTATTTAGGTTATAGGTTTATGTTACCTCATACCTATGCACTCTACGATAGTTTACAATTGAGTCTTTTGTCTCTTTATCTAAGTCAGTTAGTAACTTTTTGATAAATAGACTTAGAATCTTTAGATTAAATTCCTATACGGATTTTAACTTCAGGTTCTTATTTAGCTAAGTAATCATTTGAGCCTCTGGAAACAGTAGTTTTCAAATTCTGACCTTTTAGACAGTAATTCTGTTGGTTTCTCTTTTACTGTAGAGTCAGTGAGTTTCATGCACTATCGATGGATGATTTTCACTTTCATAGTTTCGGAATCAATACTTCCGTTACTATTTAGGTTGGATTGTTGCATAAGAGTTAGGCTCCTATTATCCGGAACCTATTATTTTAAGGTCCTTCCGTCTTCGTATGGGCATAGGCCTTTACTCTTTCCGGGTACAGTTTATGTATTTATAAACAGATATCTGTTTATTACAAGGGCGTAAGCTTCTTCTGTCTTTGATGTCTAGTAGAAGGACGTTACGCTCCATTTATTGTTAATGGATTCTATTAACTAGCGTACTGCTTATGGTATATCATTGGCTTAGCAGTTGTGCTTAAGATTTCGGCTCATGAAGTAAGAGTTCTTCTACTTCTTGGGCTTACATTAATAGTGTTCTATTATAGATTTTTGAAGGCTGCTCATTGCGCTCAGCCATCCATTCATGAATTTTATCTCAGAAATATCGAGTCCATTTCTGGAGGCCTCTATTGTTAGGTCTATTATCTACTGCTCAGAATGTCATTCACTTAACAGTTGCTACTATAGCTAGGTAGGCTGTCTGTTTCGGCAGTGTCTCCGTTCGGCTGCCCTCTTCGCTCTGGGCTATTTGACCCAGGGCAAGAAAAAGGGGGGGGGGAGGGTGTTCCCTTGGGTCACCTGTTTTTACTATGAAAACAAGGGGATACCTCCTCCGGAGTTAGTAATTCTGAGCTGTTATTGGGATGGTTGTTTAGTGAGAAGTTTAAGTTTATAAAATTCATTCAAGTCTTAGTTTTTAAAGTATAGCTTTTGAATATTGCATATGTCAACGGACATGATTATGCAATTCTCACACACTTTTAGGAGTATAAGAGTCTCTATTCTCTAGACTTACTTTATTATTGGCTTACTTTAAAAATTATTAGTATAAGGATTATTGGATATTAATAGAGTACATGGATGTATGAAGCTCAATTTTTGGAAGGTGTTGTATCTTTCTAATTTATCATAAATAAGAAAGATACATGTAAGGCCTATTACTTCTTTTCCTTACAGGGGATGACTCTATTTTATTTTATTGAGCGTATTCCATTTTGCTCTATGTCCTTGGCCCTCCAGCCTTTTTACTATTCAGCTATGTCTGGGTCATTGGTACAGTATAAAAATGTTAAAAAATTTATAGTAATTTATATATTTTTTATACTTACCAATGACCCAGACGGGGATGGCCCTCCCAGGAGTTGGGAACTCTTGCCTCCCCGCTGAGTACATAGCGCTTACCAGGCACTGGTTATTAGAATGATAAATGGCGCCAATTTCGGAACGTCCTTGACACTGCGCATGCGCAGTAGGGGCGAAGTGTGGAGGGCCTCTCAGGACATGTTTTCTTTAGTTTTAGATGCAAATTTTGGGGATTGGGGGGCAAAATTTGTGTTTGGCCCTATATTTTAAGAGTTAGCACCAGCTATGTCTGGGTCATTGGTAAGTATAAAAAATATATAAATTACTATAAATTTTTTAACTTTCAAGATGTCTTGAGTTTTTTAACTGTAGCCCCGAATGAATAATATTATCCCTTTACCCAAGGAATCGACTGCATGTGCTCACGTAATATACAATTTCAGCAGTTGAAAAAAATAATTTTCAAAAATTTCAAGAAAAACTATATCATGTGACCCCTCATTGGAACGAGCTCGTCGAGCTCGTTCCAACGAGGGGTCACATGATATTGTTTTGTAGAAATTTTTGGGGAAAATCTAATAAACTAATTTTTAAAATAATAAATTTTGATATCGTCTGCGTTGTGTAAAGGTTTTTCGAACCGCAGCATCAAGGCATGCTGATTCGTTCCGACTGTGATGCCTCAAGTCTCGATTGTGGTACTAATGTTCATATATCTGAACAGTTTTCGATATACCGGTATACCGCGGTATTTTTTTGAATACCGACACCGGTATTCAGTTTTGAATATCGTGCAGCCCTATCCTCATATTTGACTTACAGTTGTCTATGTTGTCTAACTGAAAAAAATGTGCACCCTCTTTGTGGGTTGCTGTCAGTCTGTCACTTTCAATAATTGTCAGACCCCTGGTTTCCTTGGATTTCTTTGTCATATTTTTCACTGCTATGGTTAGATTATGCAAGATTTAATTAATGGCAAACATCGTGCAGCCTTATCTCAACAATCTCTCTGTCACTAGCAGAGAATAAAATGTCGAATTTTGAGATAACCTATTTACCGTTCATCTGGATATAATAAAGAAGACCGATTATAGTACAGCCATTGTGGACGGGTCAAAATGTCTGGGTGGGCATTTTTCCACGCATAATCCCGGTGCTTCATTGGTGGAAATTTTGCTAGGTGTCATAGATCATTTCTGAATTATATGCATGGAAAAAATGACAACCCTCGTGGATTTTGACCAGTCCACAATGGCCCTACTGTATGACAGTTCGCAGATTTCGAAAGCATCTACGGCAAGCACAGGGGGCATCGGCTGTCTTAGGGAGTTTGGGCATTGAAGAGAGGGATTTTCCACAGGAACATTTTAAAACAGTACTTCAGGCATGCAGATTTCACGGAAACGCTCGTTCCATTTCCTTCAGATCAAAATCATGGAAACAAAAAACTGGTTCCCACATTTTTTTTAGCATTACGCTTTTTCATCAAGAGGCACTTAAAATACATTAAAAGTTTTCTGCCAATACTAAAATTGTATCATTTATTTTCGATGAAGGGCCATTCCATGCAAAGTGGTCCCAGAGTGACAAAATTTCAGCCATAGTTATGCTAATGTACATAGGTTGCTAATTGCAGTATTTGATCCGTAGGACCAGGAGATCACAATCTTTTCACTGTTCATCAGCTAAATTTTTACACAATGGGATTGAATAATTGTGGCTAGCGAAGATTAAAAAAGGCAAGTTTTGGCATGTGAGTACAAAATAAAGCTCAGAGATTCACATTAGCAAACAAAGATTGTCAGACACTTTCAGACTATCCTGTAGACAGTCTTCCAACTGGCAATGGGCCATTCCACGCAAAGTGGTCCCAGACCGGCAAAAATTCATCCACATTTATGCTAATGTACATAGGTTATTTATTGCAGGATTCGATCCATTTGACTAGAAAATCATTATTTCCTCTCTGTTCATCAGGTAAATTTTTACATGATTGGGTAGGAAAAATGTGGCCAGCAGATATAAAAAAGGTCAAGTTTTTGCATGCAAATACAAAATGAAACTCAGAGAGTGCTATATCAGCAAGCAAAGTTGGACATACACATTTAGACTGTCCTGTGGATAGTCTTGTAAGTGGCACTGAAATTCAGGTTGGTGGGAGGAACATATGCGAAAATCACCTTTCTGAAAAAATCCTGTCTCATGTGTAACACACGTGACAAAATAAGAGAATAGTTCTGCCAGAAACCAGAATATCAACATGTGTGTCCTCAAAGTTGACAAGCAAAGCTAAAACCATTTAGTTAATCTTCTGAAAAAATAGTAAGTTTTGTAACCAATGTAACAGTACCAAATTGACGTACCCCCGGTCTGTAACACACGTGACGTCACGTGTGTTACAAGGTATGCAATAAATTGTGGTTTACATAATAGCTGCTTATGAGTTTACCCAATAGCAGTTGAAGCTCATGGAAGACTAAAAGGCCTCAAAACCTTGAGAAAAAATAGGTTTACTATGCTACACATTAAGCAGGGGTGTTTTACCCAACTGAGATATGGTGGGTGCGTGCATTTATTGAGAAAAACGAAGATTCCGTGTTTACCATCACTATGTGGTCAGAAGGCTATCTCTCTCCCAGTAATGGAGTTTTTGTAATTTGACATTCAGCAGGAATCATTAAATAATGACAACATCATGGCCCAAATTGATCACTGATACCTGGTTTTCAGGAAGCTGATACAGAGATTACACACAGATAGATTTGATGAACATAAAAAAAAATCGAAAACGGCCCCTTGTAAAAAAGTACAATGAATCATCAGGGTCTTGTGAAAAAACACTATGATATACCCGAGTGCTATCCAGGTATACCACAGAATTTTGGGTCAAAACCATTGTGTACATAGTACATTCTTAAAAGAGGTAATATGATTAACAGGTGCCTACTGCATGAGAAATGTGTTGAATTTAAAAAAAAAAAACAAGCTGACATCCCCCAAGAAAATAATGCAGATCTTAAATATATGTTGAAGTATCAAGTCATCATTAGGTCCTTTATTTCAAGCAAACCAGTCCCCAGATATGATCTAACCAACAATTTGATTATACAGACGACTTAAGTTTATACTTAATGGAGACTGCATCAGACAATGGAAATTGTTTCAAATCACAGTTGAAAATGAAATAACCTTTTAACAAACATAGGTAGGAAAAGACACTTGCCAACAAAATTCTTCAACTCTTAGAAAATGGGAGGAGTTTTCTCACCTTTGGTGTAATATATGGCAGGTAGTCTGGCTGTCACGATTTGGCTATCTTTGGGCTGGGAGAGATGTGAACTCTGAGCAGGTGCTTTTGTCATGTCTCATCTGCCTGAGCAGACAGATGACACTTAGCAAGAATCACCTGCTTTATTGTAAATCTCTCTCAGCATGTGATGTTCAATAAATTGTTTCGGATTTCCCAGGTTCAAAGGAGTTAATGACATAAACTTTTCCACGTTTGTCTAAAAAATATAGCTTATGACCCTCAATGGAACGAGCTCACTGAGATTGTCCCAGTGAGGGGTCATAAGCTATGTTTTTGAGACAAAAATTGTAAACATAATAAAATTTGAATGGTGGTTATTGTGGATAACCCTGGTTGGTTTTGGTTGTTATGCTGGGTAAAGGGTTAATGCTACCAGCTTAGGAATCTCAAGGTTGGGCGTCCTAGGCAAGAAAATCGCAGTAATTCTTCTGGGCATACATGTACCTGTATTTCACAAGTTTTGAAGTGATATATTTACACTTAAACTGGGCAAGTTTTGATGAGATACATGTAGTGTCAAGTTTGATAATTCATTTATTAATTGTAACCTTGAAATATTCATAAAAATAAAAGAAAAACACTCAGATGCAACATTTTAAAACAGTTAACACTTAACCTAACCCTTCTTGTAATAAAAGTCTGGGACAACAACCTAATACAAGTAGAGCACAACTACCATTTATTATTAAAAAAAACTCCAAATTTTTACCTTCTTTCCAAAATAGCTTTGTCTCCTCAGTGCAGTGAGCTCACTCTAATGAAGGATCATAAGCTATGGTTTGGAAGAAAAACAATGACAAGGAACAAAAATTTTGATTGGCAATTTCATTCATTATACTGGGCAGACTTTTTTCCAAATTTTGTCCTGCAAAGAGTTATTCTTCTTCAGAGAACACAAATTGACCCCTTGATCCAACAGGGATTGGAGGGTTTATGTTCTTAATTATTTTATTTTTGTTGTATTAGATTTTGTCCTCAACCAAAGGCCACTTCCACTGATTATTTATGGAGGGTATCATCACGGACACTTGGACAAATTTCTCTCTAATGTCACATATTTCTCCTGGATATGAAACGCCATCGTATTCTACTAATACCCACTGCCCTTCCTTGACTGACTGACTTTGCTCATGTGAATAAGTTATTGAAAACAAAAAAAATTGATTTCACTAGATCTGCCTGTGTTTTGAAAAATTCTAACTTTGTTTGATCTTTACAAACAATAACATGAGCTTTTCTGATGCCAGGTGTCTCTATGACATCGGTCCAAGGTTCATGCTTCTCTATTCCAGTCATGATATCTTGATGACTGATATGGACAACATTAACATTTGTCATTTGTTTTTCGGCGACATGTGCAAAATCACATGCAGTTTGAACAATTAAAGATGCCTTACACTTAGACATGACCACCTGCCTAACCACAGACTTGGCCGCTCCACCTATGCCATCAACTACACCTTTCCCATGCGAAGTTGCAAAATACTTCCATGAGAACTTGGCTTCAAAATCTCGGGACATAAGTAGAAGCAATTTTGCTATGAATTTGTTTTTAAATTCGGAAGTTGGTCCATCAGAGTATATAACAACATTGTCTCCCTTCCTAACAGTAATTCTCTGCAGAAGATCCCGGAGAAATATGAATACAGAATCCTTCCCCTTTTCCTGGGAGTCTGTGACATACAAGAATGACCGACACGGTTCAATCCCAATATATGCTGCCGCTGTGAATAAGTTCACACTGTTCCGAGACCACAATGCAGATTGAATTTCATTCTGGTATTCACATGCATATGCCATAGCCAAATCACATTGAATAACAGTGACTAACGGATCAGTTTTATCTTTTTCAAAAGCTTCTGCCTGTACTCTTTTAATTCTAACATGCTCCTGAAATTGTGGGAAAGATTCAATTACAAGTGCCTTCAGTGCAGAAACTGTGTCTGTCTTAGTCTGTAATTGTAGCCTGCCATCATTATCATTCACCCACTCTCTCCACTGAATTCGCTGACGTTCACTTTTAGAATGCACTGAATCTGCAACTTTTACAAACTTTTGTCCATCCTTACATATAGTACATAACCCATTCCAACAGGACTCGTTAAGGTCAGAGGTATCACAGAGCATGTCTGTCCAGAAATCATTAGTGTATGTCACATTGAGTCCAAGAAGTTTGAGTTTAAAATTGTCATGGGCCTTACAGCGGCACTGATCAGCAGGCTGATTCTTCAATAGAAGTACATTCACTGGACGCAAGGCTGCAAACTTACTGAAGCTGACATTTACATCTTTGTGTGTCATTGTGAAAAGTTTATAAGCTTCCTTGAGAAACATAACCAAATAATGTTTCCGGAGTCTCTGTTTTTCCCCTGATTTTCTCACTGTAATGAAATCTTTCATTCCAGGGGGCGTGTACACAATATCTTGTCTCATGAAAAAACTTTCAATCAGTTCAACAGTTTCTTTAGACAAACTATTGTGTTTCTTTGAGGAATCTGAGAGCTCTCTCTCCATCCTGTCCAGCAATTTAATCCCTACTCTTGAAGCTAGTCCACAAATGATTTCCTTTTGTTTGGCTGGGGAATATGGGAGGACACTTTGTGCTTTTCTTATAGCTTTGCCATATGCCTGAGGGGATTTGAAACCTTTCCTACTGACAGCTTGTATATTCAGGAGTCCTAATGCCCTTTACCGTCCTCGACATGCCTTGACTCTCTCTGAAACCTTCTTTCTATATTGTTTTCTTTCCTCATCTGTCATCAAGGAAACTTGTTGCTTTCTTAGCCGCTCTATCCTCTTGTTTTCCTTTACTTGATAACCAGAGCCTTGCTTCTTCCTCTTTGCCCTAAGCTTTCGCATTCTCTCAGCTGATGATGTTTTAGACATTTCAACTAATGAAATTTATGACTTTTAACAAATTATTTGTTTGGAGATTGTTTATTTTTCTCAATTACGACTAAGGCAACAGACATTTGTATTTTATTGCATCATCCGTGATGTCATCCAACATTTCTATTTTGAAAACATCATCTATGATGTCATCTGATGACATCATGTGACATCACAGTTCATTCATAAATTCTGATTCATGTTTTTCTTTACTATTTCATTTGAAAGACTTTCAGCCAAACCTTTACTTTGAAATGTGTTCGCATTTTGAAGAAAGATACAATTAGTAAAAATGTTATATTGTGCATAGAAGATACTTATTCTATGTTGTGGAAAAATATTTCCCTTGGTCCATCAAAAGGTACTATTATCTGAAGGTTGGCACGCCATACTCAAGGTATATTTGGATGGATTGCCTTCATGTTGTAATCTGAAAGAAACGCCTTTCAGCATCCAAGCACAGCTCAAATACTGAATATAACTTAAGCCACCCAAAGCATTTCTTTTTCAGACGCGTAACACACGCGACAATTTTATGTAACACACGTGACAGGGAATTTCATGTTTTTTTATAGGAAATCAGCATGAAAGAACTCTGATTGTTATCAACAGCCTGAAGAACATTTATTCTTCTTGACAAAAAAATAAAATTTCTGGCAGTGCTTCCACACAATTCACAGAGTTTTTCGATTGTGAAAAGGTGGTGAGGTTTTTCTCTTTCTCTGATGTAACACACGTGACGGGCATTTGATTGTCCATAATTCTCAGACAACATGAAACTATTTCTCAACTACTGCTACATCAATAGGTGATGCCAATAGATACAAAATAATGTTCATAGCATGGGATGCTTATAAAAACTAATAAAGTATGGAAAGGAACACTTCGCCAAAATCTGTATGAAATGTAACATACGTGACGTGGAATGGCTGTAAGCTTGTCCGGGCCAGAACTTATTTACCTCTTCATCTCAGCTTATGATATTTGACATGTGGATGTATCAACACAAGACAACATTGTATCATGTACTGTTGTGATGACAGATGACCTTGATCTTTGACATCAAGGGGGAGTGTGGTGGCTCAGTAGGTAGAGGTGCAGGCTGCAAGCCGAGAGGTCCTCGGTTCGAATCCCACCTGCGGCAACCACATTGTGTCCTTGGGCAAGACACTTCATCTCCATTGCCCACGTGGGGGGCACGATGACGCCATCTACTAAGGCGTACTGCACGTCGATGGTATGCCTGTCTTCAACCAGTCTCACCCTGTCTGTGCTGCAGTGCGGAGTTACGATGTTGGGGAGCTGGCAGCTGCTCTTCATTGCTCGGTGGTTCTCTCCGGGTACTCCGGCTTCCTCCACCCGTAAAACTGTCACGGTCATGATTAGCCATTGTGCATAAATATGTGACCTTAAACATCAATAAATAAATTTGACATCAAGGTCAAATTATTGAATTGTTCAGCTAGGTTATATGAATGCAACAGCCAGGCTCATGTGTCACATTCTATCTTTCCATGATCTTGACATTTGGCCTTTAGTTTGATCTTTGTTAATTTTAAGTTGGAAGCATGGAACTAATCCAAGGGGAGACATATGTTTTAGTTCACTGAAACAGTTCCCTCTAGTTGAATATTGAAACTCTGAATTTTCTTATTTTCCTACATTTGCTACTTATAGGGCTTTGTTAAGGCTGGACAGGAGTTGAAGATCATTTTTATGAAACAGTTGACTAGTTTTCTTTTCAGTTTTGTTAACCCATAACTGGTAGAGTGCTGAATTATTTTTGATCATTAAAATTTGTTGACATATCTTTGCCTTGTTAAAATTTATGGGAGAGTGCCCATAGGCACTATCCCATAAATAGTAACTAGGTAAATCCTCAGAGTAAATAATTTCTCTTCAAGGAAAATATGACATACATGCACTGAATATGAAGTTTTTAAGTTGGGTTACCTGCACTTCAGATTAATGCCCAAATATGAGCTTCCAGCATTCTACCAGTTAAGTGCCTGGGCAGTTGTCCTGAATGCCCCCTAGACTACAACCTGTATATGTCTAGTTGCTTAGCAGTGATTTCTAGCCAAAACTTAACTAGAAATCACTGCTCAGGTGATCTGTGTATGGTCAATAGGACCAAATAGGATGGCATGTTAAGGGTACATGTTCTGAGATCCCAAAGGCCTCAAATAGGCCCTTGAAGGTTATGGTGTGTTTGAAACAGGTCACAGAGTTACTATAGATAAGATTTTTGTTGAGCTCATTGGCAGGGGCTATTTGTGGCACTGTGATTGGATGATACAAGAACAACTTGTTCTGTATTTTTGTGGTGGGAATATTCCTCTTTGTTACTATCAGCAAATCTCAGGCAAGTCAGATACCAAATACCGAACTTATACCATGCTAATAATCCAGTAGAATCCTGGTTTTTCACAAGAGTAAACTTGGGTTCACAAGAACTAATTCTCTTCAAATTTTGGAAACATTTTTTTCAATACACAAAAAATGCACAGACCACAAAATATTATTACATAGAATATGTATAATAAACTCAGCTGCCATCTAAAATAATGCACTGTCCTGTAATAATAATCTCCAATTTTCAATGAATGTATAAACAAATAACTTCCCAGTGCTATGCATATATGAATACAATGTCTGAAGTCTGTTGACAGAGGTTATTATATAGTCTTCAAGTTGAAAGTTCCAGAATGAGAAATTTCTCCAATGTTCTGTTATTCTGCCAATTGCTGATTGGTTGAATTAAATCACCTAATTATCTTTGGTACTCTCAGCAAATCTCAGTCAAGTCAGATACCGAACACCGGACAGATACCATGGTATATCCCCCCTATAAATACCAAAACCGATACTGAACTAAAGGTGTGCGGTGGCTCAGTTGGTAGAGGTGCAGGCTGCAAAGCCGAGAGGTCCTCGGTTCGAATCCCACCTGCGGCAACCGCATTGTGTCCTTGGGCAAGACACTTCAACCCCATTGCCCACGTGGGGGCACGGTGACGATGTGTACTAAGGCGTACTGCACGTCGATGGTGCACCTGTCTTCAACCAATGCTAACCCTGCTTGTGTGGAGTTGGTATGTTGGGGTGCTTACAGTTGCTCACCGTTGCTCGGTGGTTCTCTCCAGGTACTCCGGCTTCCTCCACCCGTAAAACTGTCACGGTCATGGTTAGCCATTGTGCAGAAATATGTGACCTTAAGCACCAATAAATAAATAATAAATACTGAACTAAAAAATTCAATACCGCCCATCTCTTGTGACAGGTAACAAAAAATTTCACTTGTCATATGTGACAGGTAGCAAGTTTGAAACAGTTCAATGCCTGCAAATGACCAGTCCTACAGTGCATTACTTAATTTCAATCTGTTTATTTTCAGACCACCACCATTTGGAAGAGGACCTCCAGGACCACCTGGTCCACCTGGAAGATTCAGAGGACCTCCAGGACCACCACATGGAATGAGAGGTCCACCTGGACCTCCTGGAATGAGAGGACCCCCTCCACCACATGGAATGAGAGGTCCCCCACCACCAGGGATGAGAGGACCACCACCCCCTGGGATGAGAGGACCACATCCATTTGATCCAAATTTCAGACAGGGTCCCCCGATGCAGGGACCTCATGGAATGCCTCCACCAGGAATGCCACCACCTGGTATGCCTCCACCTGCAATGTCTCAACATCCAGGAATGGTAAGAATTTTTGCTACGTTGTACAGTATTCTCAGTAAGGTTGTTTTATACAGTTTTTATAAAGAAATTGCAACTAAAATACTAGTATCTTAGGGTGGATTGTTCTAATGACTTTCTGTTGCGCAGAAGTTACCGTAATTCTTTAGAGAGGATGAGAAACAGATATGTTTTTGTAAGTATCCTGAACGTAAAAAGGTGCTAAACTCAGTATCTTCTTTTTATACCCCCACATAACGAAGTTTAGGGGTGGGGGGTATATAGGAGTCAACTTGTCTGTCGTCATCATCGCCTGTCTGTTGCACATGCAGACTTGTGAAGCGAACTACTTCCACAGTTTTAGCCGCATTTTCACGAAACTTCACAAAAATGATCAACATGATGAGGGGACGTGCGTGACATAATTTTTTTCCCGCTCGGTTTCAAGATGGCTGACTGGTAGCCATATTGGATTTTTTTTAATGTAAACTTGTGGTGCGAACTACTTCCACAGTTTTAGCCGCATTTTCATGAAACTTCACAAAAATGATCAACATGATGAAGGGAAGTGTGTGGCATAATTTTTTTCCCACTTGGTTTCAAGATGGCCGACTGGCGGCCATATTGGATTTTTAGCTTAACTTGACAAAGTCAAGATAAGCTAGTGCCACCACGCCTGCGGAAGTCTGTGAGTCTTGTTTGTCTGTGAGTCTGTTCACATTTTCCTTTAGCACAGGTTACACCCCATAGTTTTTGTCCGATTGTCACAAAATTTCATACACAGGTTTGAGGTCATGTCTAGATGAGAACGTCCCCTTTTGGTTGCGATCGGTCAACTGTGATGGCTGCCTGAGCCCAAAACCCCGAAAACCATTAGCACAGTCTACAGGTCGTATTTATGAAGGGATTTCATTGTAACTTGGTAGGATGCCTCTGTATAATATCTAGATGAGAACGTCCCCTTTTTGTCATGATCTGTCAACCGTGATGGCTGCCCAAGCCCGAAAGCCAAAAACTTTTAGCACAGTCTACAGGTTATATTTAATATGGAGGGATTTCATTGTAACTTGGTAGGATGTCTAGATGAGAACTTCCCCATTTGGTCATGATATGTCAACCGTGATGACTACCTGACCCCAAAACCCGAAAAACTTTAGCACAGTATACAGGTCATATTTATGGAGGGATTTCATTGTAACTTGGTAGGTTGACTCCATATAATGTCTAGATGAGAACGTTCCCTTTTGGTCGCGATTGGTCAACTGTGATGGCTACAGGGGCCCGAAGCCTGAAAACCTTTCGCTCGGTCTACAGATCATATTTATGAAGGGATTTCATTGTAACTTGGTAGGTTGACTCCAGATAATGTCTAGAGGAGAACGTTTCCATTTGGTCACGATCATTCAGCCGTGACGGCTGCCCAAGCCCAATACCTGAAATGTAGCACAGTCTACATGTCGTATTTATGGAGGGATTTCATTGTAACTTGGCAGGTTGACTCCATATAATGCCTTGATGATAACGTCCCCTTTTGGTCGTGATTGATCAACTGTGATGGCTGCAGGGGTCCAAAGCCCGAAAACCTTTAGCACAGTTTACAGGTCATATTTATGAAGGGATTTCATTGTAACTTGGTAGGTTGACTCCAGATAATGCCTAGATGAGAACGTTCCCTTTTGATCGCGATCATTCACCCATATCGGCTGCCCGAGGCCAAAACCCGAAAAAGTTTAGCACAGACTACAGGTCATATTTATGAAGGGATGTCATTGTAACTTGGTAGGATGACTCATTATAATGTCTAGATGAGGACGTCCCTTTTGGCTGCGATTGATTAACCATGATGGCTACACAGGCCCGAAGCCCAAAAATAACACAGTCTACAGGCCGTATTTATTTGTAACTTGAAAGGATGACTCGTTGTCCCCTGAAAAAATTTTCGAGGGACTATTGAAATCAGAGGTGTGCATCCATGTGTCGTCTGTGCGTCCGTCCCACTTGGTGTCCCCATGATAACTCCAGTTTGGATCATATGATTGGAACCAATTTTGGTATTTGACCTTCTTAGCCCAATCCGCAGGTCAAGTTCGAATATGGGTTCGGTCAGATTATTTTTATTAGAGTTATGCCCTTTTTCCACTTAGAAATTTCAATATTTGCTGTGTCCGGATGATAACTCCAGTTAGGATTATTTGATCGGAAAGAATTTTGGTATGTGACTTTCTGGGGTAAAAATACAGGTCAAGTTCGAGTATGGGTTCGGACAGATCATTTTTACTAGAGTTATGCCCCTTTTTCGACTTGTATTTTTGGGGGACATGTGACCGAGCAGCCTTTTATTTTGGAATAATTTCACTGTAACTTGGTAACTTTCGTTGACATACATTAACTGTGAGGGCCACACACATTAACTGTGAGGGCCACATTAACCCACCCCTCAGTTCTTTAGTACAGTCTACACCTCATACTATTTTTATTGAAAACATAGCATACAGGGAACAGAAATTAACGTATTCCCAATTATCACAATTCTTGTCTTATTTCATAATCCTTTCACAAACATTGAACATTATCCTTTTCATCAAACAAAACACACAGACAAGTTGAGCTGCAGTGTCATTGACACTTTAATTTTTTTACTTTTTTTGAATGCCCCTTTTCTGTCACCCACACTAGGCAGTATGCCACGGTGGGTGTATAATGGGTGACAGACCATCTCTAGTTTATTTGGGAAAAAGTTCTGTTTTTTGTGGTAAAATTTAGGGATGGGAAGATATGCCGGGCTTGCGAAACAATATGTTTTGTGATATGCTGTCACCATATGATTGCTTATTGAGATACGTTCTATGCTGCTGGATCAAATTTGTGTGATTCCCCAAAACTGGTAGTTGGTAGCATTTGTGATCGAATGTTTTTATGTTTCTCTTTTGACAGGTGAACTATTATTACAGTGTAGAACAATGGCATATAAATGTCAATATGTGTATCATAAATGCGACATCGCATGTGATATCCACTGATAAACAGGGACGTGGTGATGGGAGGTGTGGAGGTGTCACCTCCCTCCCCCAATCCTGGCCAAAATTTCCTATAGTTGGAAATTCGGAGGGTAAGTCATGAGCAGTTGGAAATTCATCTATCTGGATTTTAGAGCTCCTATAGTGATGCTGATGTCTCCTTTACTTCCCAAATCAGCAAAAATTCCAACTGTTAGTGTTTACAACTACAGTGTATTCAATATCGAGCTTCACAAGTATGTATGATGTCAGTCGGTACAAGATTTCTATAATACGTTTACTTATCGTAATAAAAGAAATCCTCGAAATGCACTTCAAGAAAATTGCATTATGTAAAACCGTTACCCTGAGTTAATTCCATCATTCACAGTTACAAAATGATGAAACATCGAAAAGTGATCATTCCTGCATAAGATCTAATTTAATGTTAGGAGAGTGTGAAATGCTCAGAGTTCTCAGCTTGAGCATTTGTTTAGCACATATTCAATTCCCGGAATAATACCAAATAATAATAACCTGATAACTCTATCATAAATATGTTGGCATTTCAGTTACTAGAATCAATTTTGTGCCCCCTTTCATGGCTTCATTCTCAAAATTTTCTCAGTGAATTTCCAACTAGGGGGAGGGACTGGGAGGGGTTTACCCCTTTTGTCCCTTCCCCTGGTTGGAAATTCACTACTCTATACCCCCCTCCCCCTCCCCCCACCCAATCAGAAACCTCTAGCCACGTCTAACTGCTGATAAATGATTGCATTGATATTATCAGATTTATGATGACTATATTGGGATGAGGAGGGGTGGTTGGGGGTGTCCCCCACACACTCGGTCACCCGCATCAATTCAGAATTCTGTGAATGGTAAATGCCCTGCTTACAGCATATTCCAAGGGCAGTCAAAGTCAGTTTTACATGTCTGAAAGTATTTGTTTCTCCTGTGCATGCACCATGCTTCACAGACAGGAGATGAGAGCATCACTGAACTCGAAAATATTTGTGCTCAATGTCGTCACACGTCTCCGTCGGTTTACCTCATTAAATGCCAACGAGTGGTCGATATTTACTTGAAAATCCTGCTTGATTGTTATTCCTATTCTGTTTACTGTTGAAGGAAAGTTCTGTTTTACTGGTAAACCAAGACCTGGACTCAGTGGTTTAGCTTTCTGCCTGACCACCCATCTTTTGGACAAGTAGATTTTCTTTGGGTGCCCTGAATGGCCTTGGCCCCTGAATGGACAGGTGTTGGTCCAAACATGGACTATGAGGCTGTGATTTATTTCTAGCTCACCTGGCCCAAAGGGCCTCGTGAGCTATTGCCATCACACTTGGCATCCATTGTCCGTCGGCTGTTGTCCATAAACTTTTTACATTTTCATCTTCTTCTCTGGAACCACTGAGCCGATGAGAACCAAACTTGGCAGGAATGGTCTATGGGTGGTCCTCTACAAATGATCCTCAATTTGTTCCTGTTGGTTGAAAAACATGGCTGCCAGAGGTATTCTTTGATTCTGGTTGGTGGATTTTCAAAAATGCTTGGGACACCCTCTAACAACGATCCTCATTTAATGTTGATCGGGTTGCAAACATGGCCTCAATTGCAGCTTA
Source organism: Pictodentalium vernedei (assembly GCA_031216915.1). Lineage (NCBI taxonomy): Eukaryota > Metazoa > Mollusca > Scaphopoda > Dentaliida > Dentaliidae > Pictodentalium > Pictodentalium vernedei. The sequence continues at coordinate 500,705,908 of CM062295.1, forward strand.
TAGTTGCCATAGAAATCCTATGGAAAATCGCAGTTTCATCTTCTTTAGAACTACTGAGCCAATGTCAATCAAACTTGGCAGGAATGGTCTATGGGAGGTCCTCTACAAACCATCCTCATTTTTTCAAAATCCACCAGTCAGAATCAAAGAATGCCTCTGGCCAGAGGCTTTCTTTGATTCTGATTGGTCGATTTTGAAAAATCTTCTCTGAAATTACAAGGCCAAATGTTTTGAAATGTCACATGATTGATGACTGGGACACTTCGTGTGATTGATGCTTGGGACACCCTCTACCAACGCTCCTCAAGTAATGTTGATCGGGTTGCAAACATGGCTCCAATTGCAGCTTATAGTTGCCATAAAAACCCTATGGGAAATCACATTTTCATCTTCCCTGGAACTACTAAGCCAATGTGAACCAACCTTGGTAGGAATGGTCTATGGGAGGTCCTTTACAAACCATCCTCATTTTTCAAAATATACTAATTCTGATCGGTTGATTTTGAAAAAAATCTCTGAAACTACAAGGCCAAATGTTTTGAAACTTCACATGATTTTTGACTGGGACACCCTCTACTAATGATCTTCATGTATATGTTGATCATGTTGCAAACATGGCTGCAATTGCGGCTTATAGTTACCATGGAAACCCTGTGAGAAATCACATTTTTATATGCAGTCCTGCCAGGTGAGCGATTACAGGCTCTTTAGAGCCTCTTGTTTAGTTTTGTCCTTTTTTTTATTATTAAATTTCAGAATAGTTAAATTCCTAGTTATTCTTCTCCAGAACCATCAGTTAGAATCTTTTGATATTTGGTATATAACATCTCAAGGGGAGTCAGATTAAAGTTTGTTCAAATCGACTCCCTGGGTTAATTGGGCTTCTTGCAGGAGCCCAAATTTTAACTCGGTGAAATATGAGGAAATTTCTTTAAAAATCTTCTTCTCCAGATTCACCATTCACAATGCTTTCATATTTGGTATACAACAAATCTAGGGGATCAGATTCAAGTTTGTTCAAATTGGGTCCCTGAGTTAGTATCTGGGCTCTCTATTGGAGCCCAAAGTTTAACTTGGTACAATATGAGGAAATATCTTTAAAAACCTTCTTCAGATCCACCAGTCAGAATACTTTCATGTTTGGTATAAAACATCTGTAGGGGGCTCAGATTCAAGTTTGTTCAAATCGAGTCCCTGGATTATTAATTGAGCCCAAATTTTAACTTAGTGAAATATGAGGAAATTTCTTTAAAAATCTTCTTCAGATTCACCAGTCACGATGCTTTCATTTTGGTATACAACATCTTGGGGGGTGGGGGGGGGGGGGGGGTGGGGAGGGGTCAGATTCAGGTTTGTTCAAATCAGGTTCCTGAGCTAGTATTTCGGCTCTCTATTGGAGCTCAAAGTTTAACTTGGTGCAATTTGAGGAAATTTCTTTAAAAATAGTCTTCTTCAGATCCACCAGTCAGAATCCTTTCATGTTTGGTGTACAACATCTATAGAGGGGACAGATTCAAGTTTGTTCAAATCAGGTTCCTGAGTTAGTATTTGGGCTCTCTATTGGAGCCCAAAGTTTAACTTGGTGCAATTTGAGGACATTTCTTTAAAAAATCTCCTTCTTCAGATCCACCAGTCAGAATCCTTTCATGTTTGGCATACGACATCTATAGGGGGTCAGATTCAAGTTTGTTCCCAATGAGTCCCTGGGTTTATATTTGGGCTCCATATGGGAGCCTGACTTTTAACAGTGCAATATGAGGGAATTTCTGTAAAAATCTTCTTCAGATTCACTAGTCAGAATTCTTTCATATTTGGTATACAACACCTCGAGGTGGGTCAGTTTCAGGTTTGTTCAAATCAGTTACCTGGGTAAATATTTGGGCTCCCTATGGGAGCCTGAATATCAGCTTAGTGCAATATGAGGAATTTAAAAAAAAAATCTTCTTTAGACCCTGTAGTCAGAATGCTTTCATATTTGGTATACAACATCTCTAGGAGGGTAAGATTCAAGTTTGATCAATTCAAGTTCCTAGGTTGATATTTGAGCCAAAATTGTAACTTAGTGCAATTTTAGGGAATTTCTTAAAAATCTTCTTTAGATCCACCAGTCAGAATCCTTTCATATTTGGTATACAACATCTCTTGGAGGGTAAGAATCAAGTTTCTTCATTTCTGGTCCCTAGGTTATTAATTTGGGCTACCTGTGGGAGCCTGAATTTTTACCTCAGTGCAATATGAGGGAATTTCTTTTAAATTTTCTTCTTCAGATTCACCAATCAGAATCCTTTCATATTTGGTATACAACATCTCCAAGCGGGACAGATTCAGTTTGTTCAAATCGGGGTCCCCGGGTTAATATTTTGGCTCCCTATTTGAGCCCAGAATTTAACTTAGTGCAATGTGAGGCGATTTTTTGCATAACTTGACAAAGTCAAGATAAGCTATTGCCATCAAGCGTACGGAAGTCTGTTAGTCTGTGAGTCTGTTCACATTTTCCTTTAGCACGGGCTACACCCCGCAGTTCTTGTCTGATCGTCACGAAATTTCATACGCAGGTTTGGGGTCATGTCTAGATGAGAACGTCCCCTTTTGGTCGCGATCGGTCAATCGATATGGCTGCCCGAGCCCAAAACCTGAAAACCATTAGCACAGTCTACAGGTTGTATTTATGAAGGGATTTCATTGTAACTTGGTAGGATGCCTCTGTATAATGCCTAGATGGAAACGTCCCCTTTTGGGCATGATCTGTCAACCGTGATGGCTGCCCAAGCCCGAAACCCAAAACTTTTAGCACAGTCTGCAGGTCATGTTTTATATGGAGGGATTTCATTGTAACTTGGTAGGATGACTCCTTATGATGTCTAGATGAGAATTTCCCCATTTGGGCTTGATCTGCAAACCGTGACGACTGCCCGAGCCCAAAACCCGAAAACCTTTAGCACTGTCTACAGGTCATATTTATTGAGGAATTTCATTGTAACTTGGCGGGTTGACTTCATATAGTGTCTAGATGAGAACGTCCCCTTTTGGACGTGATTGGGCAACTGTGACGGCTACAGGGGCTCGAAGCCCCAAAACCTTTAGCACAGTCTACAGGTCATATTTATGAAGGAATTTCATTGTAACTTGGTAGGATGACTCCAAGTAATGTCTAGATGAGAACGTCCCATTTTGATCGCGATCATTCAGCCTTGATGGGTGCACGAGCCCAAAAACCTTTAGCATAGGCAAAAGGTCATATTTATGGAAGGATTTTATTGTAACCTGTTAGGTTGACTCCATATAATGCCTAGATGATGACATCCCCTTTTGGTCACGATTGGTCAACTGTGATGGCTACAGGTGCCCGAAGCCCCAAAACCTTGAGCACAGTCTGCAGGTCATATTTATGAAGGGATTTCATTGTAACTTCGCATGATTACTCCAGATTATGCCCAGATGAGATTGTCCCCTTTGGTTGCGATCAATCATTCAACCATCATGGCTGCCCGAGCCCGAAAACCTTTAGCACAGTTTACAGTTCATATATTTTTATACTGTACCAATGACCCAGACATAGCTGGTGCTAACTCTTAAAATATAGGGCCAAACACAAATTTTGCCCCCCAATCCCCAAAATTTGCATCTAAAACCAAAGAAAACATGTCCTGAATGGCCCTCCACACTTCACCTCTACTGCGCATGTGCAGTGTCAAGGACATTCCGAAATTGGCGCCATTAATCATTCTTAGTTTGGCCCTTCATCAGTTTACATCTGACTGATCTTTGTGCTTGTAAATCTCAGTTTAAATGATGCCAGACACATAAATATTAGAGAAATGGTGATTCTAAGGAGGATATAGAAGGAGGAGAGGAAAAAGGAGTGACAGAAAATTATCAGGGCTGTAACTTAAAATTTTTTAATGAAATTATGTTAAGTTACCTATTTTAGAGGCAACAGCCATGTTGTTGTCATTCTTGTTATCAAGTTACACTGCTTGTTCAGTGTTTTCCTCTCTCCCTTTCCTTTAAGTCCCCTCTTGCTATTCTCCCATGCTTTTGGCATATTTTCTGTAATTTTATTACTAAAATTTCTTGGGAGTTTTAGCTGAATATCAGAATGAATTCTGTTCTTTTCCCCATGTTTACGTCTTCACCTATGGGTGGTTAGGCGTAGTGTTCTGCATCTACCATCTGATGTTCTGCAGTTTCTTCCCTGGAAGTCTCTGTTTTGCATCAGATAGTGTATTATTGTTAACTGATTTCGGGCCTGGGTGCCTGGAGTCTTTTTCTAGTGTTTTTACACTTATTGTTTACATTTACAACAGCCTTCTGTGTGAGGATTTCTTGAAAATAATATCTTGATGTTAATTTAATCATAACTAGATACATTATTATTGTTCGTAAGTGTTGCATAAATTGTTTAAAATATTTTTAAAATTTTTGTCCACACTTAGGCTTGGGATCCATTGGGGCTCAACGTTACTTTTCAGAAACTTGGGCTGTTCTGAAAAAATATTTTTTCAAAATTTTTTGATTTCAATTATTTTTTCTATGTTAATGGATCATATTATTATGTATTTTGATTGTCAGGGGTTGGTGCGAGTACTAGGACTTTGTTTTCTTTTCACATTGAAAGGATTTTGGTCAATTGTAATAAGAGGAAATCTTCCTCTGACTTTTATAATCATTGTATATGTAGTCAGTGTACTCGCACTAACTCCTGTTCTGTATGTGATAATTTCGATGAGGACATGGGAAGCGTGTGTCATGGTATGTTAGTGGGGAATTGGACATTCCGGTCCTTTCCCCGCAGGGTCACTCTACTTTATCAATTTCTATTTCAGACGATCAAGATTAGGGTGATGTATCCGTGATGTCTTCCAAAAGTGTGCCTCCGTCGTCACAATTAATGAAGAGCTAGCGGAAAAGTGCTCATGTAAATACGCCAATTGCCTAAGAGGACCCTAGTAGGTTCGACGGCCTTTGACGTCCGCTAGCTCGCCCGGTGTAGCGTCCATTCATCGAATGGTTCGGCAGCCGGGTTCGTCCGTTGCAGTCTAGAAGGAGTTTTGGGGTGATGCGAGCACTATAAATCAACCAAATGCACACCCAGTGACGGCGGATTAGAGGGAGAATGGAGGAAGCCTTTTAGTCCGGTTCCTAGCTCGTCCAGGTCCATCCGGACGGCGAGCGAGAGAGTCCCCTCTCTCGTACAACAACATCTGGCCCCAGATGTTGTGGTACAAAATGTTTCGCATTCGGAGCATACGTCCGCCGCTCGGGACGCTCCGACATATAGTCAGTCCGGAGAGACTGTCAATAAGGCTTCCTCATTCTCATGGTAGCGCACACGACCGCTCTTGGCTACGTGACCTCGGATATCCAGTCAGCTTCGCCAATCAGAGAATCATCGGCGACCAGGTCACACCATCCGGTAGCCAGGGACACGAGGCCTGCAGACTCTGGACGTTTGCATAAGAAAGTGTGCAGAAGTCAACGTACACAGAGCTTCCGGCGGCAATGCATCGTAAGACCGCTACTGCACAGGCCTCGGTGACGGACGTGCTATCCCAAATAGCACAGCTTATCGCAGCATCCCAGCAACGACTGAATCTGTCGCATCATGTATTATCCGACGATGCTGGGTCGGGACGCTCCGCGGAAGCAGGTACGGACGTCCAAAAATTTCATCCGGTCCGACGGAATGCTGAAAGGGATTCGGAGGATTTCGAGCTTTCCCTTTCGGAACAACATATGCTGTTGTGTATGTCATCTGACTTTATCTTCTACAGGTTCTTTCGTCGGACCAGAATGCTGCGATGCCGGATAAGAAACTGATAGCGTCGGTGGACTTAGAAATTTTTGGTTCGGTTCAGGGACATCGTCCCTCAGTTCCGACATAGTCCAATAATGTCACACAAACTTTCGAATTATTGAACGACGATATATATTTTATTATATGCTTGCTATTACCAAGCATTTCTGGTTTCTTGTTCGCAAAGTTACGGAGATGTCTTTCAAAGTGCACCTCTGTCGTCATAGTTAATGAAAAGCTAGCGGCAATAAGTGCTCATGGAATATGTCTAAGAGGTCCCTTGTAGGATCGACGGAGTGACATTCGCTAGCTCACCCGGTGTAGCGTCCATTCATCGAATGGTTCGGCAGCCGGGTTCGTCCATTGCGGTCTAGGAAGGAGATTTGGGTGATGCGAGCACTATAATAACTTTAGTACTCACCCAGTGACGACGGATTGAGGACAGATCGGAGGAAGCCTGTTAGTCCGGTTCCTGGCTCGTCCAGGTCCGTCCGGGCTGTGAGCGAGAGAGGTCCCTCTCTCGTACAACAACATAGAGGACCGCATGTTGTGGTTCAGATATTTCGCATTCGGAGCATATGTCCGCTGCTCGGGTCGCTCCGTTATATTGACAGTCCGAGAGACTGTCGATAATGCTTCCTCATCCTCACAGCAGCGCACACGACCGCACATTGGCTATGTGACCTCGAGTATCCGACCAGTTTCGTCATTCAGTGATTCCACGGCGAACAGGTCACGCCATCCGGTAGCCAAGGGACACGAGGCCTATACACTCCGTTCGCTCGCATAATAGAAGTATGCATGGGGTAACGATCACGGAGCTTCCAGAGGCAATGCATTGTAAGACCGCTTCTCCACAGGCCTCAGTGACGGACGTGCTATCCAAGTTAGCACAGTTTATCGCAGCATCCCAGCAATCGACAGTTTCTCGGTCGGATCAGGAATTATCCGACGGCGCTGGGTCGGTGCGCTCCGCTGTTGCATCAGGTTCGGACGACCGAACACTTTATAGGGTCCGACAGGATGGCGAAAGGGATTCCGACGATTTCGAGTTTTCCCTTTCGGAACAACCGAAGCTGCCATACATTTCTTCCGGCATTATCTTCCAGAGGTTGTTCCTTCGGACTACATTGCTGCGATGTTGGATAAGAGACTTATAGCGTCATTGGACACAGAATTTTGGATCGGTTCAGGGACATTGTCCCTGACTTACTGACACAGTCCAATAATGTCATTAGAACATTTGTATTATTTATCGACGCTATATATATATAAGCCTGCTACCAAGCATGATAGTTTAGTTTCTTGTCCGCAATGCTCAATTCTGCCTTTTATCATTTCTAGGAATATTTTATTTTGGCAGAACAGGGCATACCGAGAGTTCATATGCGTCTAGACGGCGGGGTTAAAGACTGGAAATTATCTTTTTCGCCGTCTGTGTCTTTTCCAACCACAATGTTGGAAACGACAATGATGTCTAATAGACTTAACTTAGACGCTTTATCATACGTAGTCCACCTTACTGAGGCGTTATCATTACGTCTTCAAGAGAAAGAATTCCGGGATATGATCCTCAATGTGATTTCTTTCAAGTGCAGTAGTTTTTCCACGTAACTCTGCCCTTCAGTGGCAACCTGGAGTTGGTTAGACGTGACGCAGCCCTAGCTACATCCACGAGCGTGGATAGTAAGGTGAAGAACTCTCTCAGAGTTGTTCGGTCTCGGAGAAGCTTCTCTTCGACGGCAACTTTTCAGCAATCCATGAATTGCTCGATATACACGTTCTCTTGTCTATCAAGTGTAGCAAGAGATTCAGACTGGGGCAAACATTCGGTGGTTGACTCAGAGAGTGCCACTGCAGTTGCCGGATCCGAGTTTTATAATTATGACGGTTGCCAGTCAAACAGGTTGGGATACAATATTGATCCCAACGGATTCGAAGTGCCAGGGTCTTTGGGTTCCGCAGTCTCTAGGCAAGCACTTATCTTCCACGGAATAATGTTTTTTAGGCTTGCTTTATGTCATTGGATGAACATTATTCAGAAACGCATGTCCAAATCCTGTCCGATAATACGACAATAGTTGCGTATCTCCGGAACCAGGGAGGCACTCATTCGATTCCGTTATTCAATTTAACAGAAAGAATCCTTCTGTTTGTTATAGTACACCAAGTTCTGCTTCGGTCTGTCATATTCCGGGTCGTCTGATTGTATTACCGGACTCCCTTTCACGTATGGGTCGCTTGTTGCCGTCAGAATGGACTCTCAACAAACAAGTATTCAATCAGTTTTGCTATCAATGGGAGCACCCAATGATAATTTATTTACGACACAACTTGCTAATCTATTGCAGACGTATGTGTTTGCATGTCCGGATCTCTGAGCTTATGTTGTTAACGCTCTATTGATCTAATAGGACGGTATGATAGGATATGCGTATCCTCCTGCGTTGTTGTTTCAGCAAGTATTGCTAAGATAAACAACCACAATACATTTCTGTTGATAGCATCTCTGTCTTCACAGAGACCGTGGGTAATTTACTCAGATGTTTACTGTGGGACTTAACGCGAAAACTTCCTCCATGAGAGGATCTTCTTTCGCTGGGGAAAATCGTGTCATCTTCATCACAACCCGCAAGGTCTCAACCTTCACGTATTCCGTTGTGTGGTCCATATTGCATTGTAAGCATTGTACTGGACGAGCTTTGGACGCGATTTCTTACTGTAGGAGAACCTCTTCTTTGCTATACTATGCGGCTAAAGAGGAGGCTCTTCCGTTGTTGGTGTAGGGATCACTATGTTGATATTGTTGATCCCTCCATTCATACTAGTCATTGCAACTTTCTAGTATACTTGTTTGACAAGATCTACTGCAGCCTGTTACTATTAAGGTTATAGGTCTATGTTATCTCATACCTATGCACTCTATGATAGTTTACAATTGAGTCTTATGTCTCTTTATCTAAGTCAGTTAGTAACTTTTCGATAAATAGACTTAGAATCATTAGATTAAATTTCTATATGGAATTTAACTTCGGTTCTTATTTAGCTAAGTAATCATTTGAGCCTCTGGAAACAGTAGTTTTCAAATTCTGACCTTTTAGACAGTAATTCTGTTGGCTTCTCTTTTACTGAAGAGTCAGTGAGCTTCATGCACTATCAGTGGATGATTCTCACTTTCGTAGTTTCGGAATCACTACTTCCTTTACTATTTAGGTTGGATTTTTGGTTAAGAGTCAGGCTCCTAATAAATATCCGGAACCTATTGTTATTTAGGTCCTTCCGCCTTCGTACGGGCATAGGCCTTTACTCTGTTCGGTTAGAGTTTACGTATTTATAAACAGATATCTTTTTATTACTACGGATGTAAGCTTCTTCTGTCTTTGATGCCTAATAGAAGGACGTTACGCTCCATTCTATTGCTAATGGATTCAATTAACTATCGGTACTGCTTATGGTATATCATTGACTCAGCAGTTGGGCTTGAGATTTTGGCTCATGAAGTAAGAGTTCTTTCTACATCTTGGGCTTACATTAATAGTGTCGCTATTATAGATTTTTGAAGGCTGCTCATTGCGCTCAGCCATCCACATTCATGAATTTTTATCTCAGAAAGATCGAGTCCATTTCTGGAGGCCTCTATTGTTAGGTCTATTATCTACTGCTCAGAATGTCATTCACTTAACAGTTGCTACTATAGCTAGGTAGGCTGTCTGTTTCGGCAGTGACTCCGTTCTGCTGCCCTCTTCGCTCTGGGCTATTTGACCCAGGGCAAGAAAAAGGGGGGGGGGGGGGGGCAGAGGGTGTTCCCTTGGGTCACCTGTTTTACTATGAAAACAAGGGGATACCTCCTCCGGAGTTAGTAATTCTGAGCTGTTACTGGGATGGCTTTTTAGTGAGAAGTTTATGTTTCAAAAATTCATTCAGGTCTTAGTTTTTAAAGTATAGCTTTTGAATATAGCACGTGTCAAACGGACGTTATCATACAATGCTCAGACACTTTTAAGGAGTATAAAGAGTCTCTATTCTCTAGACTTACTTTATTTATTGGCTTACTTTAAAAATTATTAGTATAAGGACTATACTAGATATTAATAGAGTACATGGATGTATGATGCTCAGTTTTGGAAGGTGTTGTATCTTTCTAATTTATCATAAATAAGAAAGATACATGTAAGGCCTAATACTTCTTTTTCCCTAGAGGGGATGACTCTATTTTATATAATTGAGCGTATTCCAACTTGCTCTATGTCCTAGGCCCTCCAGCCTTTTTACTATTCAGCTATGTCTGGGTCATTGGTACAGTATAAAAATGTTAAAAAATTTATAGTAATTTATATATTTTTTATACTTACCAATGACCCAGACGGGGATGGCCCTCCCAGGAGTTGGGAACTCATACCTCCCCGCTGAGTACATAGCGCTTACCAGGCACTGGTTATAAGAATGATTAATGGCGCCAATTTCGGAACGTCCTTGACACTGCACATGCGCAGTAGAGGTGAAGTTTGGAGGGCCATTCAGGACATGTTTTCTTTGGTTTTAGATGCAAATTTTGGGGATTGGGGGGCAAAATTTGTGTTTGGCCCTATATTCTTAAGAGTTAGCACCAGCTATGTCTGGGTCATTGGTAAGTATAAAAAATATATAAATTACTATAAATTTTTTAACTCATGAAGGGATTTTATTGTAACTTGGTAGGTTTACTTCTTATAATGTCTAGATGAGAACGTCCCCTTTTGGACACAATTGGGCAAATGTGATGGCTACAGTGGCCCGAAAACCTTTAGAACAGTCTACAGTTCATAATTATGAAGGGATTTCATTGTAGCTTGGTAGGATGACTCCAAATATTGTCTAGATGAGAACATCCCCTTTTGGTCGCGATCGTTCAGTCTTTATGGCTACCCGAGACCAAAGACCTTTAGCATAGTCTATAGGTCGTATTTATGGAAGGATTTATTGTAACTTGTTAGGTTGACTGCATATAATGCCTAGATGATGACATCCCCTTTTGGTCGTGATTGGTCAACTGTGATGGCTACAGGTGCCCGAAAACCTTGAGCACAGTCTACAGGTCATATTTATGAAGGGATTTCATTGTAACTTCGCAGGATCACTCCAGATGATGCCCAGATGAGAATGTCCCCTTTTGGTTGCGATCATTCAACCATGATGGCTGCTGGTGCCCGAAGCCCGAATACCTTTAGCACAGTCTACAGGTCATATTTATGAAGGGATTTCATTGTAACTTGGTAGGTTTGACTTCATATAATGTCAAGATGAGAACTTCCCCTTTTGGACATGATTGGGCAACTGTGACAGCTACAGGGGCCGGAAGCCCAAAGCCCAAAAACCTTTAGAACAGTTTACAGGTCATAATTATGAAGGGATTTCATTGTAGCTTGGTAGGATGACTCCAAATAATGTCTAGACCTTTAGCATAGTCTATAGGTCGTATTTATGGAAGGATTTCATTGTAACTTGTTAGGTTGACTCCATATAATGCCTAGATGATGATATCCCCTTTTGGTCGTGATTGGTCAACTGTGATGGCTACAGGAGCCCGAAGCCCGAAAATCTTGAGCACAGTCTACAGGTCATATTTATGAAGGGATTTCATTGTAACTTTGTAGGATCTCTCCAGATGATGCCCAGATGAGAATGGCCCCTTTTGGTTGCGATCGTTCAAGCATGATGGCTGCCCAAGCCCAAAGCCTGAAAACCTTTAGCACAGTCTTCAGGTCATATTTATGAAGGGATTTCATTGTAACTTGGTAGGTTTGACTTCATATAATGTCTAGATCATGAGAACAGCCCCTTTTGGACACCATTAGGCAACTGTGACAGCCACAGGGGCCTGAAGCCCGAAAACCTTTAGCACAGTCTACAGGTGATATTTATGAAGGGATTTCATTGTACCTTGGTAGGATGACTCCAAATAATGTCTAGATGAGAACGTCCCCTTTTGGTCGCGATCATTCAGCCTTGATGGCTGCCCAAGGCCAAAACCCCGAAACCTTTAGCATAGTCTATAGGTCATATTTATGGAAGGATTTCATTGTAACCTGTTAGTTTGACTCCATATAATGTCTAGATGATGACATCCCCTTTTGGTCGTGATTGGTCAACTGTGACAGCTTCGGGGACCCGAAGCCCAAAGACCTTGAGCACAGTCTGCAGGTCATATTTATCAAGGGATTTCATTGTATCTTCGTAGGGTCACTCCAGATGATGCCCAGATGAGAATTCCCCTTTTGGTTGCGATCATTCAACCATGATGGCTGCCCGAGCCCAAAAAACCTTTAGCACAGTCTACAGGTCATATTTATGAAGGGATTTCATTTCAACTTGGTAGGTTGACTTCATATAATGTTTAGCTGAGAACGTCCCCTTTGGATGCAATTGGGAAACTAACAGCTACAGGGGCCTGAAGCCCGAAAACATTTAGCACAGTATACAGGCCATATTTATGAAGGGATTTCAATGTAACTTGATAGGATGACTCGTTTTGGAAAAAATTCACTGTAACTTGGTAACTTTCTTAGATATACGTTATCTGTGAGGGCCAGATACATTGACTGTGAGGTCATATTAACCCACCCCTCAGCTCTTTAGTACAGTGTACACCTCACATTATTATTCCCCCAGCAAACAAAGTTTGGGGGGGGGGGGTATATAGGAATCAGCCTGTCCATCCGTCTGTCTGTCTGTCTTTCCGTCCGTCAGTCTGTCCATCCTTATAAGTGCAACTCCTCCTAAACCGTTTGAAGAATTTTCATGAAACTTTACACAATGGAAGAACTCCTTATGAAGATGTGCATGAAGCAATATAATTCCGTTCTGACAGGCGCGGGGGGTATCACTTTGTGAGCTTGCTCACAGTACCTCTAGTTTTTATCAAAAACATAGCATGCAGGGAACAGAAATGAACACATTCCCATTTATCACAATTCTTGTCTTATTTCATAATCCTTTCATAAACATTGAACATTATCCTTTTCATCATACACAACACACAAGTTAAGCTACAGTGTCATTGACACTTTTTTTTTAAAAACTTTCTTCTTCAGATCCACCAGTCAGAATTCTTTCATATTTGGTATATGACATCTCAAAGGGGATCAGATTCAGGTTTGTTCAGTTTGAGTCCCTGGCTTAATATTTGGGCTTTATGGTTGGGGGTGGGGGGGGGGGGGGGGGTGGCAGGGGGAGCATGTTAGGTTCAGGTTTGTTCAAATCCATTCCTTAGTGTTTTTCCATAAAATTTCTCTCTCATGACTTCATTCTTTTGTAGTGTTAATGAACCATGTCTAACTGGATATGACCCCAAATGCTTCTTTGAACCACTATGGCGGGTGAGCGCTTAAGGCCACTTGGGGCCTTTTGTTTTTGTTTTGTTCACATAACAGTTCTGAAAATAGTTGGAATCAGAAATTTAACTTCTTACGCTATTATGTTGTAAATCAATGTTTGCAGCGGTGAAAATGTCCCATAATGTTGTTGAAAATTTAACCAACTATATCTTGTTTGACAGCTCTATAGTTGTCCTATAGGTGAAAAATAGTGTCATAGAAGAGATTTCCAGGTGAGAAAAAAGGTGATAAGGCAGATTTTCTAATTCAAACTTTACAATTTGGAAATAAATACATTTTAAACAAATTGAAGATTTTTCTCGGGCAAAGTGGGTTTTCAATAAATACGATTTCATTAAATTACTTCCATTCAGTATTATAGAAAGACAGAAGTGTGCTCTTGGACTGCCCAAATTTGAATTCAGAAATTACAACATCTCTAGTTTGTTAGACTTTTGTAACGTTTTGTTCATAAATATTTATTATAAATTTATATTTTGCTTCACCCTGTTGTCCCTGATATCTATCATGCTACAAAAATTGAATTAACCCTCAAGTCCACACACAACCACAAACATCCCCTTTTATATTGCTCTGAAAAAGTTGTTCCAAATGTATTCATCCTTGAGAACTCCACTGGTATGATTCATTTTACTTAACAGTGTTTTTACATCATGATGGCTGCCTGTAGAGGCAGCAAACTATAATGTAGAGACACCCTTAAGTCATCTACAGGTGTGTACAGGGTCGGGGAGAGGGTGGGTGGTCTGGGGGTAGTAACCCTGGGGCCCAAAACTTTTTTTTTTTTGGGGGGGGGCCTGGGCTTGTCAGAGGAGTCCAGGATTATTAAGTCAGGCCTGCCCAACCCCCCCCCCTCCACCCCCCACCCCCTAGTTCTGACTCCTGTGCCGAGCCTGGGCACCTGATTCCCGAGTGAGAACCAGCAAGATAAGTTGCCCATCATATTGGAATACTAGGATGTCTACTCTTCACGTCTAAGATGCGTGGTCTGAATATCGAATGCTTCAAACAAAGCCAATTTTACGCTGACAGGCCTGGCATTCTGAAAAATGTAGGAGGGCTCAAAATCGCTCTCCTCAAACAGCTTAGGAGAGCAATTAGCTTCACACAGCATTTTAAGTATCCAGTTGAACGAACTCATTGAAACTGAAACCAACAGACTACATCAGTGATTTTATTAACTTTACTAAGGTAAAGCGAAATCTCTTAGACATCTGGATGTCTCACTCAACAACCGAACACACACTTGACAAGACCTGTGTGTGTACCCAGACTTGTTGTCCAAGAAAGTCATACGCCTACCACTACCACCTTCAACCCCCCAAGGGGGGTTGAAGGTGGTAGTGGTAGGCATATGGCTTTCTTGGACAACAGGTCTGCTTGAATCTACAGTCACATCCTGGTGCAAGTGCTTAAAGTGACACTATAGTAGTAATGGTAGTATATTATAGTGTCAATATTCCTTGAATAATTACCCCTCAAACTGTGATGTCAGTTGTTGAACTTGAAACTGACAGAAAAAAAATATTGCTGTGACCCATTTTGCTTCAAATAATTATTTATTTATTTATTGGTGTTTAAGGTCACATACTTATGCACAATGGCTAATCGTGACCGTGACAGTTTTACGGGTGGAGGAAGCCGGAGTACCCGGAGAGAACCACCAAGCAACGACGAGCAGCTGTCAGCTCTCCAACATTGTAACTCTGAACTCTGCACCGCAGCACAGGCAGGGTTAGATTGGTTGAAGACATGTGCACCATCGACGTGCAGTACGCCTCAGTACACAGCGTCATCATGCCCCCATGTAGGCAATCGGGGTGAAGTGTCTTGCCCAAGGACACAACGCGGTTGCCGCAGGTGGGATTCGAACCGAGGACCTCTCGGCTTGCAGCCTGCACCTCTACCAACTGAGCCACCGCGCCCCCTGCTTCAAATAATTGCAACTGTGTTTGGGTATGGTTGCAGCCATTACCTTTTACCACTAAACCACTTTTAAAATGAAATTACGTGATGTTATGTGACTTCGAAGTTAGAATTACATTTTTGCTTAACAACAAAAATTTAATGTGAGCATAATACATGTAATCTCAATCATCCCAGACCAAAATATTTAGGAGGGCAATTTTTCGCTCTCCTTAATTCTTTCAGGAGGCCAGTAAGGAGAGCTAAAAAATCGCTCTCCTGAAATTGCCAAGCCTGCGCTGAGTGCCTTTTCTAAAGATAGTACATTGTAACTGTATCAACATTTTAGTTCTACACAACAGAACTAGTAGGTCTTACTATTAACCCTTTACCCAACGCAGACGATATCTAAATTATTTTAAATATCATTTTTTTTTAATTTTTGCCAAAATTTCAACAAAACCATATCATGTGACCCCCTCATTGGAACGAGCTCGATGAGCTCTTTCCAAAGAGGGGTCACATGACGTGGTTTTGTTGAATTGTTTTGAACAATAATATTTTTCCAGCTTCTGAATTTGCATATTACACAGGTGGATGTGGCCGATTCGTTGGGTAAAGGGTTAATGCATTTTAAGAACCACTAGTTCTATAGTTGCGTAGAACTAAATGTTAAGAACGGGGTTGTATCGCAAAATTTTGGTCTGCATGATTCTTGAAGTGATAACGTTATTAAATCAACTTGACGTACCAGTAATGAAGTTATCACTTCAAGAATTGTGCAATGGAAAGCTATAATTCCAGGGCACTGAATACTAACTGATGAACTTTCAGATTTGAAACATGCTGCTAAAAATTGTTATTTTGATGGCCCTAAAATAACTTGATTTTTCATCCAAAAAAGTCTCCATTTAATAACTGCATCAGTATCCTAATGCTTTTGAAGTGGGCCGATCATGGAATTGACAGTGGGGCCCAAATTTCTTCTCCCTGGCCCTGGCTGTGTACATGTACATACAGTAGTTAATAAAGTAAAACCAGTCTGAAGACATAAGGGTTAAATTCCTAATTTATCAGCAGGAGGCAGGTAAGTAATTGAATCTATGGTGATTCCTTTGATTAGAGTATCTTTTATTTTTTGCTGACAGTTTGTAGTGTTAAAACAAATTGAGTGTTTTGGATACCACTATTCAGAGTACAAGATATTTTCTATTGTAGGGACCTCCAATAATGCCACCACATCCTAATATGCCACCACCCAACTTCAACATGCCTCCTCCAAATTTCAACATCCCTCCACCTGGTTTACAACCACCTCCCGGTGGTCAACCAGGGCCACATCCACAACAACAGCCACCACAACATGCACCAATGCAGCAGCCACAACCAGGAGGTCAACCACAACCTAATCAGGGACCACCAGATACTAGTCAAGAGCTCTGGGTAGAGACAAAAACAGCAGAAGGAAAGGTATTGTAGCTCTATGGTTTATCCTATTTCAGTTTCTTATATTAAGGCCACACAAAGTAGATCTGGTTTCCCGGGCCATTTTTAGCTCAACTTTGGTGAAGCCAAATTTGAGCTTTTGTCATGGCCCATCATCCGTCTGTCCGTACGTCAACAATTGGATACGGCTCGGGCTAGAGGCCGTATTTATGAACCGATCTTTATGAAACTTCTTGGGTACCTTTGTTATGACTGTGGGATGAGAACGAGTGTTTTTGGGTGCGGTCCAAAATTCAAGATGGTTGCCAGCCGCCATTTTGTACCGACGATGCAGAAATCTCTTTTTTGTACAGAACTTCCATATGAAAGCTCTGATTTGAATAATTTTTTGTATGAATGTTTAGTACTATGAGATACATTACATATCATACGGGTTTTTTTCTCATGCTTAAATTATGCAAATTAGACTAACTTTGATTTATTTAGTGTTACTTTCAGCACTGTCAGTGCAAATGCCATACGGCTCGAGCTAGAGGCCACATTTATGAACTGATCTTTACGAAACTTCTTGGGTACCTTTGTTATCACCGTGGGACGAGAACGAGTGTTTTGGGGTCCGATCCGAAATTCAAAATGGCCGCTGGCAGCCATTTTATTCAAAATTAGGGGTGATCAGATTTTTGCGCAGAACTTCCACATGAAAGCTCTGATTTGAATAATTTTTTGTATGAATGTTTAGTACCATGGGATACATCACATATAATACAGGTTTTTTTCTGCAAATTAGATGAACTTTGATTTTTTCAGTGCTACTTACACACAGTAAGTACACATGTCAATACGGCTCGGGCTAGAGGCTGTATTTATCAACCGATCTTCACGAAACTTCTTGGGTACCTCTGTTATCACCTTGGGACGAGAACGAGTGTTTCTGAGTATGGTCCAAAATTCAAGATAGCTGCCAGTGGCCATTTTGTACCGCAATTAGGTCTAATCAGTTTTTTGTACACAACTTCTATACGGCTCAGGCTAGAGGCCGTATTTATGAACCGATCTTTACGAAACTTCTTGGGTACCTTTGTTATCACTGTGGGATGAGAACAAGTGTATTTTTATACTGTACCAATGACCCAGACTTAGCTGGTGCTAACTCCACAAAAACCAGGGCCAAACACAAATTTTGCCCCCCTATCCCCAAAATTTGCATCCAAAACAAAAAGAAATCATGTCCTAAAGGACCTCCATAGTACGACTCTACTGCGCATGCGCAGTGACGCAGTCGTCCCGAAATTGGCGCCAAATATCATTCTCTGTTTGGCCCTTCATCAGTCAACATCTCACTGATCTTTGTGCTTGTAAATCTCAGTTTAAAGGATGCCAGACACGTAATTCTTGGAGAAAATGTGATTCTAAGGAGGATAGAAGGAGGAGAGGAAAAAAGAAGTGGCAAAAAATAATCAGGGCTGTACTTAAAATTTTTTGTTAAAATTATGTTAAGTTGCCTATTTTCGAGGCAAACGCCTCTTGTTGTCATTCTTGCTAATTGTTGCACTGCTTATTCAGTGTTTCCTCTCCCCTAACCTTCTAAAGTCCCCCCTTGCAATTCTCCCATGCTTTTGGCATATTTTTGAGAAGTTTCATTTCTAAAATTTCCCTGGGAGAGTTGCTTGGTTACAGAATGTTTTCTGTTATTTTCCCCATAGTTACGTTTTCACCCATGGGTGTATAACGTTTGTGTTCTGCATCTTCCATCTGATGTTCTGCAGATTCTCCCCTGGGAGTCTCTGTTTTGCATCAGATAGAGTGTAATTGAGGACTGATTCCGGGCCAGTTTTTTCAGTGCCTGGAGTCATGTTTTCTTCTGTGTTTACACTGTTTGTTTTCATTGGCAACAGCCTTTTTTGAGGGGGGCTGTTTGCCTTTGAGGTAGTTTATCTCATTATAAGATACATTTATATTATCCGAAAGTGTCTCATTAATTATTTTATATAATTTTAAAATTTTTGACCACACTTTGCCATCGGATCCATCGGGGCTCAACGTTACTTTTCAGCAACTTGGGCTTCTCTGAAAAAATATTTTTTCAAAATTATTTTGTTTTGCAATTGTTTTTTCATTTATTAATGGATCATGTTATTATGTATCTTTGTGTCAGGGGTTTTTGCGAGTAACTAGGACTTATTGTTGTTCCTTCACAATGAAAGGAACTTGTTCAAATTGTAATAGGAAGAAATCTTCCTCTGACTTTCATGATTATTGCATAAATTGTAGTCAGTGTTCTCGCATTAATCCCTGTCCTGTATGTGAACATTGGGATGAGAAACATTGGAAACGTGTGTCACGATATGTTGTTTCTGGAGAAAGAGCGATGCCGGCTCTTTCTCCACAAGGTCACTCTACTCTCTCAGTTTCTATTTCAGAGGAACCAGAACAGGGTGATGTTTCCATGTTATCTTCTTCAAGTGTGCGTCCGTCGTCACAATTAAATACAGAGCTAGCGGCAAAAGTGCTCATGGAGATTAGACAATGTCGTCCGCTAGCTCGCCCGGTGTAGCGTCCATTCACCGAATGGTTCGGCAGCCGGGTTCGTCCGATGCGGTCCAAGAGGAAATTTTGGGTGATGCGAGCACTATAAAAATAATAGATGCACACCCAGTGACGGCGGATAGTGAACGAGAACGGAGGAAGCCTTTTAGTCCGGTTCCTAGCTCGTCCAGGTCCAGCCGGGCCGCGAGCGAGAGAGGCCCCTCTCTCGTACAACAACATCTGGGACCAGATGTTGTGGTACAAAATGTGTCTTTAGCGGAGCATACGTCCGTCGCTCGGGACGCTCCGTTGTATAAGCAGTCCGCAGAGACTGTTAAGGCTTCCTCTTCTCGCCGGCGCACACGACCGCACCTTGGCTGCGTGACCTCCGATATCTTGCCAGCTTCGCCGATGAAGGATTATTCGGCGACCAGGTCACACCATCCGGCAGCCAGGGACTCGAGACCGATGGACTCCGGACGTTCGCATAGGAAAAGTATGCGGGAGCCATCTGATGCGGAGCTGCCCTCGGCAAAGCAGCGAAAGACCGCTCCTCCGCAGGTCTCGACGTCGGACATTCTAGTGCAGATAGCACAGCTTATCGCAGCATCCCAGCAGCCGACAGAGACGGTGTCGGATCGAGAATTATCCGACGGCGCTGGGTCGGTACGCTCCGCCGAAGCATCGGGGGCGGACGACCGGGAACATCGGGAGGTCCGACCGGATGGTGAAAGGGATACGGATGAATTGGAGCTATCCCTTTCGGAACAACACAAAGCTGCCGTAGACTTCATCCGGCACTTTCTTCCTCAAGTTGTTCCGTCGGGCCAGACTGCTGCGCTTCCGGACAGGAGAATTATAGCGTCATTGGACTCTGATTTTTTCGAGCGGTTCAGGGACATCGCTCCCGAGTTTCCGTCGCAGTCCAATAATGTTGCAAGAACATTTGAATTATTGAACGACGCTATTTTTAAACTTGCTTCCAGGACAGGGAAAGCAGGCTTCTTGTCCGCAAATACTCTCAACCTGCCTTTCATTAATGCAAGGAATAAATTCGACACGGCAGGTCAGGGTATACCGAGAGTTCCTCTGCGTATGGACGACGAGGCGGAAGACTTAGAGCTATCATTACCGTCGTCAGCTTCTATTCCAACCGCAGTGTTGGAAACAGCTATTGCGTCTAACAGAGCCAATTTAGATGCCTTATCTTACGCAGATCACCTTACGAAGGCGTTATCACTGCGTCTTCAAGGGGAAGAGTTTCAGGATATACAATCCTCCTTAAGACTTCTTTCAAGGGCAGTAGCTTATTCCACGTGTAACTCCGCCCTTTCAGTGGCTAATCTGGAGTTGGTTAGACGTGACGCAGCCCTGTCTACATCCACACTAGTGGATTCTAAGGTGAAGAACTCTCTTAGAGTCGCTTCGGTCTCAGGAGATCTTCTCTTTGACGGCAAGCTTTCCGCTATTTATGATACTATTAAAAAGAAAGCTAGTGATTCTCTGTTGTTTAGATCCGCTCCTAAAAGGTCGGATTCAGCAGACACGAATAAGGCGGGCACTTCTGGGTCTTATCCGCCCAAGAGAGGTTCCTATAGAGGTTCCGGTGCGTCCTCTAGCTCTTATTCGAGAGACCGTCAGGATAGCGACTCTCGTTCGGGACGTCCTTCAGGCCGGGACAATCGGTCGGACGCCCCGAGGTCGACGAGGCGAGGTGCGGGTCGTGGAAGACGTGGTTTCTCCTACCGCAGGCCTCGCAGATCCAGGAGGTGATGGCTCAAACCTCTATCGCGTTCCGGTTGGCGGAAGGTTGTCGAGTTTTTCTCAAGAGTGGGCGTCGATTACGGACGACCCTTGGGTGAGAGGAGTGACTTCGGAAGGTCTAAAGATATCCTTCAAACGAAAGCCTCCATTAACTCGAAGTCCAAAGTGGACTCATCTTCCGTCAAACCCTCAGAAAAGAGACGCTCTGCTATCAGAGGTGCAGTCTCTTTTAATGAAGAACGCGGTAGAGGTCGTAGAAAACCAGGAATCGCTGGGATTCTACAGCCATCTGTTTCTGGTTCCGAAACCAGACGGCTCGTTCCGTCCAGTCATAGATTTGAGCTGGATAAACAAGCTGATCATCGCTCCGAAGTTTTATATGGAGACGATTCGATCGGTCAGAGCGAGTATTCGGGTGAACGATTATGCAACGAGCATAGATCTCAAAGATGCGTACTTTCACGTCATGGTACATCCGACATTCCGAAAGTATCTACGCTTCGCAGTCCTAGGAGTGGTGTATCAGTTCCGGGCCATGTGCTTCGGATTGAATCTAGCACCCTGGGCTTTCACTCGAGTAATGAACTCGGTAATGATTTACTTCCGAGCTCATTCGTCTGCGGTAACGTCGGCCTACCTGGACGACATTCTTCAGAGGTACGGCAACGAGTTAACGCTTCAGAACGATGTTCAGAATCTTCTTCTATTGCTCCGACGTCTCGGTTTCATAGTAAATGAGGAGAAGTCGGATCTGGTGCCGTCCAAGTCATTCACTCATCTGGGAATGAGCTTCGAGACGCACAACAATCTCGTTCGTCTGCCGTTAACCAGAGCGAAATTAGTCAGTTGTTACGCTCGCTATTGTCTAAATACAGACAAAGTCACAGCGAGAGAATTTATGAGACTGATAGGTCTGTGCGGAGCCGCTGCGGATCTCATTCCGATGGGACGGCTACGCACACGGCCTCTTCAAATTTTCTTGACTCAGAATTGGAGTGTGAAAATTCATTCGCTCGATGTAGACGTTCTCTTGTCAGATCAAGTGAAACAAGAGATTCAGACTTGGGCAAACATTCAGTGGTTAACTCAAGGAGTTCCGCTGCAGTTGCCGGATCCGAGTTTTACCATTATGACGGATGCCAGTCAAACAGGTTGGGGTGCATCATTAATCCCAACGGATTCGAGATGCCAGGGTCTTTGGGATCCGCAATTCCTGTGCAAGCACATAAACATCAAGGAAATGATGTCAATTTGGCTTGCGTTACGTCACTGGATGGACATTATTCACGATGCTCATGTCCAAATCCTATCCGACAATACGACAGTAGTGGCGTATATACGGAATCAGGGAGGCACTCATTCAGTTCCGTTGTTCAATCTAACGGAAAGAATCCTTCTGTTTGCGTTGGAACGTCACGTTCTTCTTTCGGTCCGTCACATACCGGGTCGTCTGAATGTGCTAGCAGACTCCCTTTCTCGAAAGGGTCGCTTGTTGCCGTCGGAGTGGACTCTCAACAAACAAGTATTCAATCAGATTTGCTACCAATGGGAACGGCCAATGATAGACTTATTTGCGACACATCTCAACAATCAGTTGCAGACGTATGTGTCCCCGTGTCCGGATCCAAGAGCATTTGCTGTAGACGCTCTATCGATCCCTTGGGACGGAATGATAGGATATGCGTATCCTCCAGCGCCGTTAATTCAACAAGTATTGCTAAAGATAAAACAATCTCAATGCAAGATTCTGTTGGTAGCATCTCTGTCGCCACAGAGACCGTGGATAAATCTACTCAGGTGTCTGTTGTGGGACCTACCGCGGAAGCTCCCTCCACGAGAGGATCTTCTTTGGCAGGGGAAATCGCGCCAACTGCATCACAACCCGCAAGGTCTCAACCTTCACGTTTTTCCGTTGTGCGGTCCTTCTTGCATGGCAAGCACTTTACAGGACGAGCAGTGGACGCGATTTCTAACTGTAGGAGGACCTCCTCTTCGCTAAACTATGCGGCTAAGTGGAAGGTTTTCCGTCGTTGGTGTAGGGATCATTCTGTTGATATATTTGATCCCTCTATACCAGACATTGCTAACTTTCTAGTATACTTGTTTGACGAAATCAAACTGCAACCGGTTACTATAAAGGGTTATAGATCTATGTTATCTGATACCTATGCACATCATGATAGTTTACAAATTGGATCTAATGTCTCTTTATCGAAATTGGTTAGAAACTTTTCGATAAATAGACCCAGAACTCTTAGATTAATTCCTAAGTGGAATTTAGCTTGGGTTCTCCTTAAATTGAAGGAAAAGCCATTTGAACCTCTTGGGACAGTAGATGTCAAATTCTTATCTTATAAGACAGCTTTTCTCTTAGCTTTCTCTTCTGCCAGAAGAGTCAGTGAGCTTCATGCACTATCGGTGGATGATTCTCATTATCGTAGTGTTGGGAACACTATCACCTTCACTACTAACGTCGGTTTTTTAGCTAAGAATCAGGCTCCTAATAAATATCCGGAACCTATTGTTATTAAGGCTCTTCCGTCTTCAGACGGGCGTAGGCCTTTACTCTGTCCTGTTAGAGCACTACGTATCTATAAACAGAGATCTCAGTTCATCAGAAAGGGACGGAAACGTTTCTTTCTGTCTTTGATGCCTAATAGAAAGGACATTTCAGTCCATTCTATTGCTAGATGGATTCAGTTAACTATCCGTACTGCGTATGAAGATTTATCTTCTTCTCAGCAGTCTGTGCTTAAGATTTCTGCTCATGAAGTAAGAGCTCTTTCTACTTCCTGGGCTTATGCTAATAGTGTTGCTATTACAGATTTAATGAAGGCTGCTTATTGGTCTCAGCCATCCACATTTACTAATTTTTATCTCAGAAATATTGAGTCCATTTCTGGAGACCTGCATTGTTTAGGTCCGTTATCTGTTGCTCAGAATGTCGTCCACTAAACAGTTGCAACTATAGTTATGCAGGCTTTCTGTTCCGGCAGTGACTCCGTCCGGCTGCCCTCTTCGCTCTGGGCTATTTGACCCAGGGCAAGGGGAAGGGGGGGGGGGGGGGGGGGCGGGTGTTCCCTTAGGTCACCTGCTTTATAGTGAAAAGCAAGGGAATGCCTCCTCCAAGACAGTATTTCTGAGTCGCTTCCGGGATGGTTTTAAAGTGTAATATTAATGTTTAATTTCATTCATGTCTTATTTTTAAAGTGTAGCTCGGTGTGAAGCATTTGTATATGTCAAGTGTCAAACGGGCTTTAATATACAATACTCGGACACTTTTAAATGATTATAAAGAGTCTCAATTCTCTGGACTACTTTATTTATTGGCTTGTTTTAAAAATAATTAGTATAAAGGTTATACTGGATATTAATAGAGAACATGAATGTTATTGTGCTCAATTATTAAGGGTAGTGTATCTTTCTAATTTAAATATTAAATAAGAAAGATACATGTAAAGCCTAATACTCCTTTTCTCCTTAAGGGGTTACCTCTTTATTTTATAATTGAGCTTATTGGATTTTCCTCTATGTCCTAGGCCCTCCAGCCTGTTTACTATTCAGCTAAGTCTGGGTCATTGGTACAGTATAAAAATGTTAAAAAATTTATAGTAATTTATATATTTTTTATACTTACCAATGACCCAGACGGGGATGGCCCTCCCTGAGTTGGGAACTCTTGCCTCCCCGCTGAGTACATAGTGCTGACCAGGCACTGCCAGTAAGAATGATATTTGGCGCCAATTTCGGGACGACTGCGTCACTGCGCATGCGCAGTAGAGTCGTACTATGGAGGTCCTTTAGGACATGATTTCTTTTTGTTTTGGATGCAAATTTTGGGGATTGGGGGGCAAAATTTGTGTTTGGCCCTGGTTTTTGTGGAGTTAGCACCAGCTAAGTCTGGGTCATTGGTAAGTATAAAAAATATATAAATTACTATAAATTTTTTAACTTTTGGGTGTGGTCCGAAATTCAAGATGCCCACCAGCAGCCATTTTGTACCAAAATTAGTGCTATCAGTGTTTTGTACAGAACTTCTGTATGAAAGTTCTGATTTGAATAATTTATTTATTTATTGGTGTTTTAAGGTCACGTATTTCTGCAGAACGGCTAATCATTACCATGACAGTTTTACGGGTGGAGGAAGCCGGAGTACCCGGAGAGAACCACCAAGCAACGGCGAGCAACTGTCAGCTCCCCAAGATACTAACTACACACAAGCAGGGTTAGCATTGGTTGAAGACAGGTGCACCATCGATGTGCAGTATGCCTTAGTGCACAGCATCACCGTACCCCCACATGGGCTCTGGGGGGTGAAGTGTCTTGCCCAAGGACACAACGTGGTTGCCGCATGTGGGATTCGAACCGAGGATCTCTTGGCTTGCAGCCTGCACCTCTACCTACTGAGCCACCGTGCCCCCCTGATTTGAATAAATTTTCGTATGAATGTTCAGTAACATGGAATACATCACATATAGTACAGGTTTTTTTCTCGTGCAAAAATTATGCAAATTAGATGAACTTTGATTTATTTAGTGCTACTTATACACTGTAAGTGCACATGTCAGTACGGCTTGGGCTAGAGGCTGTATTTATCAACCGATCTTCACGAAACTTCTTGGGTACCTTTGTCATCACCTTGGGACGAGAACGAGTGTTTCTGTGTGTGGTCCAAAATTCAAGATGGCTGCCAGTGGCCATTTTGTACCAAAATTAGGTCCAATCAGTTTTTTGTCACAACATCTATACAGCTCGTATTTGTGAAATGATCTTCACGAAACTTCTTGGGTACCTTTGTTTTCACCTTGGGACAGGAATGAGTGTGTCTTGGGGTGCCTTGGTTATCACTGTTCTATGAGAACAAATATTTCGGGGTTCAGTCAGACCCACTCTGGGACTCAAAGATTTCCTTTCTAGTTTAGCATCTGACTGTCACCCACCTTTGCAATACTTTACCTATACATTTGTTACAGGCTACGGCCAGTATTTATGTACAGACCGTTACAATATTTTATATGTACCTTTGTTATCAGGTCATTACCTAAATGTTTGTCATTGCTGTGTCACATACTATACATGTACATGTCTTGACAAGTTGAGCTTCCCCGTGGGAACCCCGGGAAGTAAGCAGCACTTGTTTACTGCGGTAAACCAGTTCCGCTTTACTAGTAAAATAGGACCCAGTCACCAATGCTTGGGGTGAAAGTCCTCTAAAATGGGCAACATGTTGATCAACGATTGACTATCCTTGACTTCATCGCCATGTTGTGTCACGATTAGCCATTGTGCATAAATATGTGACGTTAACCACCAACAAACAAACAAACAAACAAGTTGAGCTACAGTGTCATTGACACTTTCATTTGTAAAACTGCATGTGGTCGGGCGGGCAGTTTTTTATTTTATTTTTTTATTTATGTAATTATTTCTTTGCCATCAAAAGTTCATGCCCTTGGTTTGTTTTATGTTTTAGGCCTCATAATCTACAGAATAGCATGGTTGCTGGTGTATGTCGTTCCTTGAGTGCAAGAAGGCTTTGCAATGCTAAAGCATTGCAATGCCTTCTTGCACTCAAGATACACATTTATCAAATTTATTAACTTGGGTAAAATATCCGACATAAACCATTTTATTTTTAGTTTTTTAAGTTTTCTTTGGTTATAAAAAGAGAGCATGCAGCAGCCAAAAGGACCACACAGGAGGGCATGAGAAACAAATTTTTAACTTTTTTAGGCCTAATTTGAACTTTGTTCACTATAATTATTATTGGTATTTTTTTTAGTCGAGTTTTGATGAAGTCAAACTCTGCTTATAGTTTGATGAAGTGACGGGAGGGAGGTGGGCATAAACAATTGGTTTCCGGGCAATAACTTTAGTTCTATTTGATGCACCTTTACCAAAATTATACCAGAGGTTACCCTATAGGAAAGGAAGACACCTATCAATTTCAGAGTCTCGCGCCCCAAGATCAAGGTCACTGTTACTATAAATAGAATATTTTGTGACAAATTGGTTTCCGGGCAATAACTTTAGTTCTTTTTGACGCACCTTTATCAAACTTATACCAGAGGTTACCCTATAGGAAGGGAAGACACCTATTGATTTCGGAGTCTGGGACTCCAAGGTCAAGGTCACTTTTACTGTAAATAGAATATTTTATGACAAATTGGTTTCCGGGCAATAACTTTAGTTCTATTTGATGCACCTTTACCAAAATTATACCACAGATTACCCTATAGGAAAGGAAGATACCTATCGATTTCAGAGTCTCGTGCCCCAAGATCAAGGTCACTGTTCCTATAAATAGAATATTTTGTGACAAATTGGTTTCCGGGCAAAAACTTTAGTTCTATTTGACGCACCTTTACCAAACTTATACCAGAGGTTACCCTATAGGAAGGGAAGACACCTATTGATTTCGAAGTCTGGGACTCCAAGATCAAGGTCACTGTTCCTATAAATAGAATATTTTGTGACAAATTGATTTCCGGGCAATAACTTTAGTTCTACTTGATGCACCTTTACCAAAATTATACCAGAGGTTAACCTATATAAAGGAAGACACCTATCGATTTCAGAGTCTTGTGCCCCAAGATCAAGGTCACTTACTATAAATAAAATATCTTGTGACAAATTGGTTTCCGGGCAATAACTTTAGTTCTATTTGACGCACCTTTACCAAACTTATACCAGAGGTTACCCTATAGGAAGGGAAGACACCTATTGATGTCGGAGTCTGGGACTCCAAGGTCAAGGTCACTGTTACTATAAAAAGAATATTTTATGACAAATTGGTTTCCGGGCAATAACTTTAGTTCTATTTGATGCACCTTTACCAAACTTATACCAGAGGTTACCCTATAGGAAGGGAAGACACCTATCGATTTCGGAGTCTGGGGCCCCAAGGTCAAGGTCACTGTTACTATCAAAATATTTTGTGACAAATTGGTTTCTGGGCAATAACTTTAGTTCTATTTGACACACCTTTACCAAACTTATACCAGAGGTTACCTTATAGGAAGGGAAGACACCTATTGATTTCGGAGTCTGGGACTCCAAGGTCAAGGTCACTGTTACTATAAATAGCTTATTTTTTCAGAATTTAATGTCAAAACTCGACTTCTGGATCTGTGATCCTCTTGCTGGATTTTTTTAATCATGTGCTCCTCCCTCCCAGGAAGTGGATCAGTGCTTGTTTACTGTAGTAAACAAGTCCTTCCATACTGGTAAAATAAAAACTGGTTTCCTCTGCCTGGAGATAACATTTTATGTAACGAAATGGTCATATCTGCCCACATAGTTTGCAAATTGAACAGTTGAAATAAAATTATTTTGAGAAAAATTTCAACCAAACCATATCATATGCCTCCTTCATTGGAACATGCTCATCGACCTCAATCCAAAGAGTGGTCACATGATATGGTTTTGTTGAATTTGTTTTAAAAATTTGCAAAAAAAAATTAAAATAACAAACTTTGCTTTTGTGTGCATTGGGTAATGGGGTGTTGAAGTCTTCTAAGTTGGGCAGCAAGGAATAAATGATTGACTAGACATGTCTTGAGGGGCAACCCTGATTCAGCTACACAGATGCTAAACACCAGTAATTAAATAAAAAAATAAAGCTGAATCAGTAAGGAGTTGAATTATGGCAGATATATATATATGTATCTTGTGTATTAATGCAGTTGTCTTAATTTAGGCATTTATAAAGACATTTTTAGATTAGAAATTAAAATTGATCAGAATCATGCCTAAGAGGCAGAGTGTGAATATGTTTGTTGGCAGACTATCTCGAGTGTTTTGACTTCTTGAAAGTAGAGAAATATTTTCTCTGTATTTAATATCATTCAATCATAAATTCATGTTCTTTTCAAAAGTTTTTATATTATCGAAGATCACGGGACATTGAACTTTGAAATTTTTTAACCCTTCACCTAAAATAATTGCCAGAACTATTCCCCACGGTTCACAAACATCACTTTCAAATTTTGTTATTTTTTCATTTTTTTTTCTCCAAAACATAGCTTATGACCCCTCATTGTAACTGGATCTTTGACCCTGTTTCATTGAGGTGTCATAAGGTGTGTTTTTGAGGCACAAAAATGAAACTAGTTATCCGTGAGAATTTTTTATGTTGGGAAAAGTATTTATTGGGAATACTCATTTAATAGTGCTATTAAAAAGAAAATTGTTTCTCACGCACCTCTCTTGTCATTGAAAATGTGCCTCATCACTTTTTAGCTCCCCTGACTGAAAGTCAGCATGAGCTATAATGATTACTCTTCGTCCGCCATCATACATTGTAAAGGTGATGTTTGAGATGTCTCCTCCCAAACTGCTGGGCTGATTCCAATAAAATTTCAAGTGAATGATGACTGGGAGGGGGAATTCAGGTTTGTTAATGATATGCTGTTCCCTGTGGGGTAGGGGTGGAGTCAGAATTGCCCCAGATTTTAAAAAAATGTTCTGATTGCGGTCACGATTAGCCATTGTGAAGAAATTCTTAAATATGTGACCTTAAACACCAATAAGTAAATCCTGATCTGGTGGATGGAATAACGTGATATATGGTATTCTGCTTCCTTTTAAGGTGTACACTAAAGATTTGTTCAAGAGCAGTTTGAGGGGCTATATTTTCAGTTGTTCTGGTAGGAGCAAGATTTTGGGCCCCACCCAAAATTTCTGTTTTCAGAACCGATATTCCAATTTAAACCAAATATACTATATGGCATTGTTGGGACACAAGTTCTTGATTCCTGAAAATAAATTCATACATTCCTGTGAGAACCCCAGGAGCTTAAAAAAGAGATTTTTTCAAACGTTCACATTTCCAGAACCACACAGAACAGAAAACTGTTATATGGTATGAAGCACCCTTAGGACCATTAGAATTGAGTGTGCAATTGGTTGTGTCATATGGTACCCTATGGGGGAATAGAAAAAATACTGAGTCTACATATATTCAAAAATAAAAATAAAATATTTTACTGAAGCACCAATCAGATGCATCTTTTGATATTTGATATAAAACATTTTTAGTAAGATCAGATTCAAGTTTGTTCAAATCAAGTCCCTGGGTTCATATTTCGTGGCTCCCTGTGGGTGCCCGAATTTCAACCTGGTACAATATGAAGAATACTGATTGAAAATCTTCTGATCCACCAGTCAGAATCTTTTGATATTTTGTATGCAGTATCTTTATTGGGGTCAGTTTCAAGGTTGTTCAAATCAAGTCCCACTGTTCAAGTTTGGGCTCCTTATCAAAGCCCAGATTTTAACTTAGTGTAATATGTGGGAAAGTTCATTGAAAATATTCTTGTTATGCACCAGAAAGAATCTTTAAATATTCAGTATTCAGCATCCTTTTTCGTGTTAGATTCAAGTTTGTTCAAATCAAGTAATATTTGGGCTTCCTGTGGAAGCCCGCATTATAACTTATTGCAGTAGGAGGAATATAATTTGAATATCTTCTTGAGATCCACCAGATTTTTTTTTATATATATAAAGCCTTGTTAGGGGGTTCAGATTCAAGGTTGTTCAAGTTGGAAAAAAGCGGAAGAAAAATATAATGGGGATTTTTGTGTTTTGTAGGTTTGGTCAGTTAAGTAAATCAGTGCTTTTTTACCATGGTACATGGGTGAAAGTCCTCTAAAGTGAGCACCATAGATATAAACAGTTGGCCCAACTTCCTTCATACTTGTATTGCAATCATTATATAGCCTTAGACTCAAAAAATGACCTTAAGGCCATACAAAGTTGATTGTCTGTTTCTCAGGCCATTTTTTCCAAAAAAGCATGCGGGTGGGCGGTCTTTTTTTTTTCTTTTTATTTTCTCCTTGAGAGGTTGTTTGTGGTAATTCGCCCCCCACCCAAACGCCTGGTGGACCACGCAAAATTTCACAAATATATTGGTTATTCACCGTAGGGGTGTTGGGTCATAAATGAAGTGGGGTTTGAATGTTTGTTTTTTCAATGAAACATGAAAATTATGACACAGGACGAAACGCCTCGTGGGTGAAACGTCTCTGGATGAAACATCTCTGGGACAAATCAAATGTTGAAATGCCAACTTTCACAGATTTATTTTACCCCCCCAAAAAATCCTTTCACAACCTGCCTAATAAAATCGTGAATCGCAATTTTCCCCCATTATATTCAAAATTATCGCAACCCATTTGAACGGGCAGTTCATCCATAAATCATATTTTTCGGAAATCTGAAAATGAAATACAAAACGAATGTTTGCGAGTTGTTATTAACCAATTCGACCGCACATCCCTGCCTATATACAATTTATTTTCAACTATGACTGCTACTTTTATATCAAGGAACGGTTAGTTATCCAATTATCCTGCATCTCAAATGCATTTATTTAAATAACTGGGAAACTCGTAACGGTTTCAAATAACAGTACACAAATTCCCTGTGACGGCCATTTACAATACAAATGTTACTAAAAATAAATGCCAGGAGACTGTGTTCCATTCAACATAGCACCTGACTTTGCAGACTTTCTGAGGGTTGGTGCGAATCAAACGTGGTGCGAATTGACCATTGCCCTTTGTGACTGTTTATTGTCAAACTGAAAGACACCTTCCTTCTTGCTGTCATTATGACTCACCTTTTACAGAATAAAATGCTTTCTGTCGTGAATATTGCTAAAACCCACCCACTTTATTAAAGTATGATGTAGAAACAGCTTGAAGTGTGTTAATTTAAAATTGCGAACGCATTGATATTGATTTACCGAAATGAGCACAATATCTCAAATTTTTTTTAAAGATTTTTTGGTGTCATAAAAAGGTTGCATGCGCACCAAAAATGACCATGCATGCGGGTCTGAGAAACAGAGGTTCTTTTTTTATGGCCTAACTGCCAATAAGAAAATAAATAACTAAGGCCTAAAAAAGTTAAACATCTGTTTCTCAGATCTTCCTGCATGGTCCTTTTGGCTGCCATATGCTCTCTTTATAACCAATGCAAACTTAAAAAACTAAAAATTAAATGGTTTATGTCTCATATTTTACCCAAGTTAATAAAATTGATAAATTTGCCCTTTGAGTGCAACAAGACTTTGCAATGCTTTAGCATTGCAAAGCCTTCTTGCACTCAAGGGACGAAATACCCCACCACCCATGCTATTCTGTAGATTATGAGGCCTAAAACATAAAACAAACCAAGAACATGAACTTTTGATGGCAAAGAAACAATTACAAAAATAAAAAATAAAATAAAATAAACCACCCGCCCACATGCAATTTTACAAAAAAAAAAAAATGATCGAAGAAACAGAAGATCTGCTTTGTAGCTACTAAATACTTGTCTTTCAGTCATAATATTGCCAAGATACTGCAAGTGCATGATCACGAACATCAGTAAATCAGTGAGGTTAAGTGTGCAAGATTAAATTCTAATGTTTGGTAATTTTTTAACATTATTATTTCTTTATTCTAGTCATACTATTATCATGCTCGTACAAGGGAAGCTGCATGGACAAAGCCTGAAAATGTTAAAATTATTACACAGGCAGAGGTGGAAGCTATGGCACAGCAGGCTTCACAGGGAATGATGCCTCAAAATGCAACTCCAGCTGCAGCGCAAACACCAACAACACAAGGTGAGTATTAGTTCTAGTTTTTGTGGTACTCATTACTCAATGCTGCTATGGAACTTTGAAAACTCTGAGAGGCCTTGTCTAATCGGCTGTTTTACAGCCAAAATCCAATTCTAGAATGGGAACAACATCTTTAGTATTTATCTTTAAGATAAAATTTTAAAGGTGCTACCCTTTTGATAAAATAAGGGGCCACAAAGCCCTTACCACTGCTGTATAACAGAGACTGGCCTACCATATGCCTGGGATGGAAAAGTTGCCTCGGACTGGAAAACTGCTCTGCATTCACTTATATTAAAAGGACTCGGTTTCACGATGTTAAGATTTTACTCTTCATCAAAATTAGGTGAATTTTGAGCCAAATTTCTAAAACAATGTCTTCTAAAATAAATTTTATTGGAAGTATAAGTAATTAAAAATAAAATCAGCTGCTGAAATAACAACTAATTTTATGGTTACAGTGAAAATAAGTGACATACCACAAAGTTAGGCTGTGATTTTTTTTATAATTTAATTTTTTTCAGTGCTAACTGATTTGCTTGCATGTGATTGGTTGAGATGAGTTTTTCATAACTTGATGAATAATTTTCCCGTTTTAGGAATGTTTTTGCCTTTTTCCCCACCCACCTGTCAAAAATATTGTAGGCATGTCAAGTGCTGCAGTTAAGGCCCACAAAGTAGATCTTCCTTTTCTCAGTAAAATTGCATATGGGCAGGCATTTTTTAATTTTATTTTTAGCTCACCTGACTGAAAGTCAGGGGAGCTTAAGTGATCACTTTTTGCCCGTTGTCCGTCCATCTGGCGTGAACTTTACTTTATTGACTTCTCATAAACCACAGAGCTGAATTGAACCAAATTTGATGTGCATGTTCCTTATCATATGTCAGTTCAAGTTTGTTCAAATAAAGTTGCCACACCCACAGGGGGCACACAAGGGGTATTACTCTGATAGCACCCATAAATTGTTTTCCAAAATTAAAAAAATCTTCTTCTCCAGAACCAAAAATTAGAATCTTTTGATATTTGGTGTATAACATCTCTAGGGGTGTCAGATTCAAGTTTGTTCAAATTGAGTCCCTGGGTTAATAATTGGGCTCCCTGTAGGAGCCCAAATTTTAACTTAGTGAAATATGAGGAAATTTCTTTAAAAATCTTCTTCTTCAGATCCACCAGTCAGAATGCTTTAATATTTGGTATATAACATCACTAGGGGCGCTCAGATGAAAGTTTGTTCAAATTGGGTCCCTGAGTTAGTATTTGGGCCTCTCTATTGGAGCCCAAAGTTTAACTTGATGCAATTTGAGTAAATTTCTTTAAAAATCTTTTTCTTCAGATCCACCAGTCAGAATCCTTTCATGTTTGGTATACAACATCTAAAGGGGGGTCAGATTCAAGTTTGTTCAAATCGAGTCCCTGGGTTTATATTTGGGCTCCCTATGGGAGCCAGAATTGCAACTTAGTGCAATATGAGGGAATTTTTTTTAAAATCTTCAGATTCACCTCACCAGTCAGAATCCTTTCATATATGGTATACAACATCACGAGGTGGGTCTGTTTCAGGTTTGTTCAAATCGGTTAACTGGGTAAATATTTGGGCTCCCAATATTTAAAATGTGTTTAAAAGAGAAAATATAAGGTCACAAATTGAATTTTCAGCAAATTAACAATTTTGTTTTCGCAATAACCATATCCTAATATATGACAAAGTGATTTGTCCATACAATCTTACTGTGAGCCATACAGTTAATAGTGAATAAAGTGAGTTGAACTCAGGTTACACTGACATTGATTCTGAAAGGGAGGCGAATCCTTAACCAAATGAAACTTATAGGGTGAAATAGTTTCAATAAGTGTTCTTTTCTTAAGTCACTCTGTTTCAACCACAAATTTCGTATAACTTTTAAAAAGAAAAGGATGGATTTCACTTAATGAGCTACCATTGATTGTATTCCACTGATAAAGGCCAAGTGGCCGAAAATTTGTGACTTAAAAAAAAGAACATTTATCTACTTTCCTTTTGGAGGATTTATATTTGAAGTTTCAACAAGGTTTTCGTGGGGAAAACCATTTGGGAGTTGGTGGGTCTGCCAAGTATAACATATGGTATGGAAGTGGTACCCCTAACCCAAACGGCTGTAAAGAGCTTGGAAACCCTGCAGAACGATGCAGGCCGATGGATAATGGGGTCGAGTAATGCCGCAGCACTAGAAGCAATCAGAGGTGAGCTTGGGTGGATGAGGATCAAGGACAGGATAGACTTATTAAAACTTGGTTATCTTAATTATTTGGTAAATCTCCCCCACACTCGATTGTGTAAAGTAATGTTCCAGGGTATTTTCAACTCAAATATCAAGACAGGGTGGATGATCCAAGTGAAGGAGCTAAAAGAGAACTACTTATTGGAGAGCTTCGACCTAAACATAGGGGCAACCCAGGGTAAAAAAATCGTCCGAGAAAGGGTCATGGCGGATGGTAACCTCAATTGGCGAGAGGGGGTCAAATCGAAGAGGTCTTTGGGTGGCCTGCGTGAGAAAGAGAAGCCTGGTTTTGAAGAGTACCTTGATGGCACCTTTGGGGGGTCACTGTTGTTCAGGCTGAGGTTGTGGTCCCTGGAGTTGAGGGGAAAAATTGGGAAAAACAGTGAAAAGTGAGTGCCAGATGTGGAATTTAGGCATGGTGGAGACCCTGGAACATTTTCTTCTAGAATGCCCAAAATACCAGTCCAAAAGAATAATATTCACTGGGAGTCTAATGGGGAAGTGGGCTGGGAGAAGGAAGAACAGTTAGTAGTGAGTGACTCAAAGGAGAGGGTTAATATGCTAATCTGAGAGATTGGGAAGAATTGGGCAAGGAATGCCATCAAGTAGTTCAGCTCCGAGTGTTAGGAGGAGAGAAGAAGCATGGGAATAGGGAGGCAGTTGGGACCTCAGGGGTAACCAGGGCCGGCCAAAGTGTTATTATTATTAGCCTGAATGAACAATTACAAGTTCCACAATGGCTTGCTGAATCAAATTACAAATTATTGTGCATGTAATGGTTGGCAGAAAGAGTATGTAACAAGTGTAGTTTTAGAAATACCTTGTATGAACTGTGTATTTACAGACTTTTGAAACTTTCCAAAGTTACAAACTTCTGCAAAAAAAAACAAAAATACACTTGGTAAACATCGGTAAAACAAATCATAGTAACTTAGTATTGGTGCTATGAGCAAAAAATATGAAAAGAATCATTACAGGTTCAAAAGTTCAGAAATTTGTCAACTTGAATAGCAAAAAATAAATAAATAAATAAATAAATAAATAGACTCACTTTTCCATATTGAGACTAATACCAATATTTATGTATACACTTTGCAGTACCTCGGAGACAGTTTTTTTAGCCGGATAACCGGTTTGGAACTGGTTATCGGCATAATCGGTTGGAAAAGCCGTCAACCAGATAACCGCCATACCTATAGTTTATGGGTTGACGTCGGGGAAAATAAATAGTATTTGACTGCGAGATGTTAGAATTCTTTTGCTGATGCATGCATTGTCAAAGCTGCCAAACATTTGTTGAACCCTGTAGAATGTTTAGTGAACAGTTATTTCGGTCGCTTGGACTGTCAAGTTGCAGATAAATGTTTGTAACAAACTGCCAACAGTCGAGTGTACTGCAGGTTGTTTTCTGCATGGGCAGCAGTGAGCATGTGCCTGTCAGTGCAGCATAATCTGCTACAGACAAACTTTACTTTCTTCTTCTTGATGAGGTGGTGTTAATTGCAAATTATAATGCTGAAAAAATCCCTCAGTGCAAGTAATGGTGCTTCCAAAATGTATTGACTGTTTGGTTCTAATCTTTACAACCGTGTTTCAGAAAAACCATGTTTTGATTTTATTGAACTGTTTAAAAGTATGGACATATGTCATAAAAAACATATTTTTAAATTTTGCTTTTTAGAATTTGTTTTTCAATGGCCAATGTCAGACAACGACGGGCCCGGAGGGATTAGTGTTGTTTCGTACACAGGCGTTTCGTACACTGGCTGTTTCATATAAAAAAAATATTTCGTACATATATCAAATGACGTTTCATGCACAGGCAAATTTGATAGGGTTTTTAAGTATTTTTTACATGAAATAATAGAGTACTTACTTTTGTAAGGTATTATAATCCAATATAAAAAAAAAATCCACATTTGAAATATCATGGAACAGAATTTCCAACACCACCACATTATGTCATATGTTTGAAAATATTGTTAGGAAATAAAATGAACCGCAGACTAAAAACATCTTTCTTTTCTGAAAAATCAAAACATTGTGATGTGATCTCATTGATTAATCAGCTTTCATCAGTTCTTATGATATGTAATCACGGCATTGTTATTACACTGGAGTCATAATTAGCACATGAACACATTAAAATGATTAATTTTCATTACATGTACAACACTTTTTATTACTGCTGCAATGTTAAATACCCAGTATATCATTATGTAGGGACTACCCTGCCCCCCCTTACCCCTAGTTTAAGTAAGACAGCTTACTCAGATATCATGTTAGGATTACACCACCTATGCTAAGGAGGCAACTTGGGAATTCAAAGTCCTGAGCCCCATCCTTAGCATAGGCCTACTTATAATTATAATAAATAGTTTCCAGTATGTTCTATTTGTATACTGCACAAAGTCAGACTTATCTTTGTATGTATTTATATAAATATGTTATTGCAATAAATTTGTTATTTTTACTTATGGGTTGATATCTTTAGTTGGCTCAAGACAGTCATAACCCCATGCACAAAACGTCTTAGCTTGTGTACAAAACATCCTAAATTGCAGTGTTCGAAACGGCCATGTACGAAACGTCCAGCTCCCCACTCGGACAATGGGACATGTAATAGTTTCTTAACACACCCCTTTCATGACTCGCAACATATTCCCACCAGAATTTCATTGTGAGGAACAGGTAAATGTAAACGTGGAACTGTGACATATGTCTTAGCAGAGAACAGAAAAAGATACTCCAAAAATTAGGAGTACATATTCACCCTATGATCACATCAAATTCTAGTCACTCAAGGTAAGAGACTCTTTGCTAATACAGTTAATTATGCATAACTACAATTTACAAACTGGTTGGAAAATTTGTACCTAATATCAATAACAATCGTCCCTCACCTCAAATGCTTGCCCATGGGGACAAATTGCACACGCAAACTTTGTTTCAGGTGCACGACATTCCGTGTGCCTGTGATTTTCAAATGGCAAGACCTGGTTTTGTGACCAGGCAATGCAGGGTGACCACAGTTACGATGGATCATCACTATTATGTGGGACCATTGCAGTCTTATAAATGCAGTCATATAAATTGTTAACAATTGTTTGCACATCAGCGTTTTC
Organism: Pictodentalium vernedei; assembly: GCA_031216915.1. NCBI lineage: Eukaryota > Metazoa > Mollusca > Scaphopoda > Dentaliida > Dentaliidae > Pictodentalium > Pictodentalium vernedei. The sequence goes on from CM062295.1 coordinate 500,743,717, forward strand.
CGTTTGCACTCAAAGGTGTTCATTTATTTATGTTTTTCTGAAATCAATTGGTAGTGTTTTTAACTGTTTTCTCTCCATTTTTGGCGTGAACAAAAACCTTTAGCATAGTCAAAAGGTCGTATTTATGTAAGTATTTCATTGTAACTTGTTAGGTTGACTCCATATAATGCCTAGATGATGACATCTCCTTTTGGTCTTGATTGGTCAACTGTGATGGCTACAGGTGCCCGAAGCCCGAAAACCTTGAGCATAGTCTACAGGTTATATTTATGAAGGGATTTTATTGTAACTTTGCAGGATCACTCCAGATGATGCCCAGATGAGAATTCCCCCTTTGGTTGCAATTATTCAACCATGATGGCACCCTGAGCCGAAGCCCGAAAACCTTTAGCACAGTCTACATGTCATACTTATGAAGGGATTTCATTGTAACGATGATGTTGTGTACTAAGGCGTACTACACATCGATGGTGCACATGTCTTCAACCCCCTGTAACCCTGCTTGAGCATGCTTGAACAGAGAATGTTGAGGAGCTGACAGTTGCTCGTCATTGCTCGGTGGTTCTCTCTGGGTACTCCGGTTTCCTCCACCCGTAAAACTGTCACGGTCACGATTCGCCATTGTGCATAAGTATGTGACCTTAAACCCCAATAAATAACTACAGGGGCCTGAAGCCCGAAAACCTTGAGCGCAGTCTGCAGGTCATATTTATGAAGGGATTTCATTGTAACTTCGTAGGATCACTCCAGATGAGAATTTCCCTTTTGGTTGCCATCATTCAGCCATGATGGCTGCCCAAGCCCAAAGCCCGAAAACATTTAGCACAGTCTACAGATCATATATATGAAGGTATTTCATTGTAACTTGGTAGGTTGACTTCATATAATGCCCAGATGAGAACGTCCCCTTTTGGACACGATTGGGCAACTGTGACGGCTACACGGGCCCGAAAACTTTCAGCACAGTGTACAGGTCATATTTATGAAGGGATTTCCTTGTAGCTTGGTAGGATGACACCAACTAATGTCTAGATGAGAACATCCCCATTTGGTCGTGATCATTCAGCCTTGATGGCTGCCCGAGCCCAAAAGCCTTTAGCATAGTCCATAGGTCGTATTTATGCAAGGATTTCATCGTAACTTGTTAGGTTGACTCCATATAATGCCTAGATGATGACATCCCCTTTTGGTCATGATTGGTCAACTGTGACAGCTTCAGGGGCCAGAAGCCCAAAAATCTTGAGCACAGTCTACAGGTCATATTTATGAAGGGATTTCATTGTAACTTCGTAGGATGACTCCAAATAATGTCTAGATGAGAATGTCCCCTTTTGGTCGCGATCATTCAACCATGATGGCTTCCTGAGCCCAAAACCCGAAAAACTTTAGTACAGACTAAAAGTCGTATTTGTGAAGGGATTTCATTGTAACATAGTAGAATGACTCAGTATAATGTTGAGATGAGGACATTCCCTTTTAGTAGCAATCGGTCAACCGTCATGGCTTCACAGCCCTGAAGCCCGAAAACCTTTAGCACAATCTACAGGCCATATTTATGAAGGAATTTCAATGTAACTTGATAGGATGACTCATTTTGAAATAATTTCACTGTAACTTGGTAACTTTTGTTGACATACGTTAACTGTGAGGGCCACATACATTAACTGTGAGGTCATATTAACCCACCCCTCCGCCCTTTAGTACAGTGTACACCTCATATTATTTTTATTAAAAACATAGCATACAGGGAACGGAAATTAACATATTCTCAATTTATCACAATTCTTGTCTTATTTCATAATCCTTTCATAAACATTGAACATTATCCTTTTCATCAAACACAACACACAGACAAGTTAATCTACAGTGTCATTGACACTTTCATTCTCATATCTGCTCAACTCTGTATATCTCATTTCAGCTCCAAACACATCACAGCCAATCCCAGTGAATAATCAAAACAGTGAACCAGTTATGAATAACCATCAGCCACCTTCATCAACTCCAAACATGCCAGGTATTGAGTATTTTATTTGCCATTATCCTTTCTTAGCTTTCATCAGCATGGGTTGGGCTTTTACTACAATCTGTTGGTGTGTGTGTCTGTTTGTGCTATAGCAAAAGTAAAGGCTACATCTTTCATTAGCAAACTTGGTATGGGAATGGTACTTGGTGAGATCTGAACACCTAATTGTTTTTTGAGGTCAAAACGACATGGTTATAAAATTAAAAATATGCACTTAGAGGTGTTGTTACAGAGCAACCATCGTGGACTGGACTGGTCGTAATCCACATGTGGGCAGTGATGTCCACGCGTGCGTTTTCCAGGTAATAAAAATCATTGGCAAAATTTTAATTAATGAAGCACCGGGTTATATACACGGTGCTTCATTAATTTAATTTTTGATGATTAAGTATTCCTGTAATTAGTGCTTGGAATCTGATATTATTGTGTCGTTGGAAATATTGCCCACGCGTGAAAAGTGACCAGTCCATGGTGGCTGTACTGTATGCCTCTTGGTCAAGTGGTCTTTACTTTTAAACTTATGGTATAGACATCACTCACATGTTAGTTTTGGATAATTATAAAAAAAATTCCCTCATCTACTTTTAAGTTATATTCAAATACAGTTCTTAAAAAGCTATATGAAGTGATGGCAATGATTTGTGTTAGCAGCACAAAAATGCCATGATTTGATTACCACTAATATCTCTTCATTATCGCTGTACTTTGCCCATCAAGTCTAGCTTGCCAGAACAGAAGACTTGCCTTTTGCAAATCCATATCATTCCTGCCTCTTATTCATATCCACCAGTCAGAATCTTATGATTTTTAGCTCAACTTGACAAAGTCAAGCTGAGCTATTGCCATCACTTCTCGTACGTCGGCATACGTACGTCTGGGCGTATGTATGTATGTACGTTCGTACGTACGTACTCACAGGTTGCATTTATGATCAGATCACTTTGAAACCTGGTATGCTTGTTTGGGGTGACCTCAAATGGGAGCTATCGATTTTCTTCAATTTCCATCAAAAAATGTTGCCGCGGCCAACGTTCTTAGAACTTAGTTTAGTCAAACCTCATTATTTCCCTTTGGCACACCCTACAGGGCACATTTATGATCAGATTGCTTTGAAACCAGGCATGCTTGTTTGGAGTGACCTCTAGATGGGAGATATCGATTTTCGTCCATTTCCGTCAAAAAATGTTGCTGCATGCAACAACCTTTGAACTTAGTTTAGTCAGACATCAATATACTCCTTTGGCATGCTGTACAGGGCACATTTTTGATCAGATCGGTTTGAAATTTGGTATGCTGGTTTGGGGTTACCTCTAGATGGGAGCTATCGATTTTCTTCGATATATGCTAATAAATATTGCGCTGGCAACGACCTTTGATGAACAAAATTTCCCCTTGGCACACCCTGCAGGGCACATTTATTATTGGATCACTTTGAAACTTTTTATGCTTGTTTGGGGTGACCTCTAGATGGGAGTTATCGATTTTTTTCCCTTTCCTTTAAAAAATGTTGCCGCTGGCAACGTTCTTAGAACTTAAGTTTAGTCAGACCTCAATATTTCCCTTTGGCACACCCTACAGGGCACATTTATGATCGGATTGCTTTGAAATCTGGCATGTTTGTTTGGAGTGACCTCTAGATGGGAGCTATTGATTTTCTTCCATTTCCATCAAAAAATGTTGCTGCTGGCAACAACCTTTGAACTTAGTTTAGTCAAGCATCAATATATTCCTTTGGCATGCCCTACAGGGCACATTTATGATCAGATCGGTTTGAAACTTTGTATGCTTGTTTGGGATTACCTCTAGATGGGAGCTATTGATTTTCTTCCATTTCCATCAAAAAATGTTGCCGCTAGCAACAACCTTTGAACTTAGTTTAGTCAGACATCAATATATTCCTTTGGCATGCCCTACAGGGCACATTTATGATCAGATCGGTTTGAAACTTTGTATGCTTGTTTGGGGTGAGCCCTAGATGGGAGCTGTTGATTTTCTTCCATTTCTGTCAAAAAATGTTTCCGCTGGCAACATTCTTAGAACTTAGTTTAGCGAGACCTCAGTATTTCCCTTTGTCACACCCTTCAGGGCACATTTATGATCAAATTGTTTTGAAACCTGGCATGCTTGTTTGGGGTGACCTCTACATGGGAGCTATTGATTTTCTTCCATTTTCCGTCAAAAATAGTTGCCATTGGCAATGACATCTGATGAACTTTGTAAAAACTTATTGCAGTTAAGCATCAATATTTCCCTTTGACACACCCTGCAGGGCACATTTATGATTGGCTCTCTTGCAAACTTGGTGTGCTTGTGTGGGGTGACATCTATATGGGAGCTGTCGATTTTCTTCCATTTCTGTCAAAAAATGTTGCCGCTGACCTTTGAACTTAGTTTAGTCAGACCTCAATATTTCCCTTTAACACATCCTTCAGGGCACATTTATGATCGGATCACCTTGAAACTTGGTATATGTGTTCGGGGTGACCTCTAGATGTGAGCTACTGATTTTTAGCTCAACTTTGTCCATCTGTCCGTACGTCAACAATTGGATACGGCTCGGGCTAGAGGCCGTATTTATGAACCGATCTTTACAAAACTTCTTGGGTACCTTTGTTATGACCGTGGGACGAGAACGAGTGTTTTTAGGTGCCGTTCGATTTTCAAGATGGCTGCCAGCCGCCATTTTGTATCGTCGATGCAAAAATCTGTTTTTTGTACAGAACTTCCATATGAAAGCTTTGATTTGAATAATTTTTTAGCTCAACTTTGACGAAGTCAGATTTGAGCTATTGTCATGGCCCGTCGTCCGACTGTCCGTCTGTCCGTATGTCAACAATTGGCTATGGCTCGGGCTAGAGGTCGTATTTATGAACCGATCTTTACGAAACTTCTGGGGTACCTTTGTTATGACCGTGGGACGAGAACGAGTGTTTTTGGGTGCGGTCCGAAATTCAAGATGGCTGCCAGCCGCCATTTTGTACCGATGATGCAGAAATCTGTTTTTTGTACAGAACTTCCATATGAAAGCTCTGATTTGAATAATTTATTGTATGAATGTTTAGTACCATGGGGTACATCACATATAATACGGGTTTTTTTCTCGTGCGTAAATTGTGCAAATTAGCCTAATTTTGATGTTTTTTGGTGTTAATTTCAGCACTGTAAGTGCAAATGCCAATACGGCTAGGGCTAGAGGCCGTATTTATGAACCGATCTTTACGAAACTTCTTGGGTACCTTTCGTATCACCGTGGGACGAGAACGAGTGTTTTGGCGTCCGGTCCGAAATTCAAGATGGCCGATGGCAGCCATTTTGTACAAAATTAGGTGCAATCAGATTTTTGCACAGAACTTCCATATGAAAGCGCTGATTTGAATAATTTTTTGTGTGAATGTTTAGTACCATGGGATACATCACATATAATACGGGGTTTTTTCTCGTGCAGAAATTATGCAAATTAGATGAACTTTGATATTTCAGTGCGACTTACACACATTAAGTACACATGTCAATACGGCTCAGACTTGAGTCTGTATTTATGAACTGATCTTCACGAAATGTCTTGGTTACCTTTGTTATCACCTTGGGACGAGAACGAGTGTTTCTGGGTGCGGTCTAAAATTCAAGATGGCTGCCAGTGGCCATTTTGTACCGAAATTAGGTCTAATCAGTTTTTTGTACACAACTTCTATACAGCTCAGACTAGAGGCCATATTTATGAATCGATCTTTACGAAACTTCTTGGGTACCTTTGTTATCACCGTGGGATGAGAGCGAGTGTTTTTGGGTGTGGTCCGAAATTCAAGATGGCCACCAGCAGCCATTTTGTACCAAAATTAGTGCAATCAGTCTTTTGTAGAGAACTTCTGTATGAAAGTTCTGATTTGAATAAATTTTTTGTATGAATGTTTAGTAAAATGGAATACATCACATACAGTACGGGTTTTTTCTCGTGCAGAAATTATGCAAATTAGATGAATTTTGATTTATTTAGTACTACTTATACACTGTAAGTGCACATGTCAATACGGCTCAGGCTAGAGGCTGTATTTATCAACCGATCTTCACGAAACTTCTTGGGTACCTTTGTTATCACCTTGGGACGAGAACGAGTGTTTCTGAGTGCGGTCCAAAATTCAAGATGGCTGCCAGTGGCCATTTTGTACCGAAATTAGGTCCAATCAGTTTTTTGTCACAACTTCTATACAGCTCGTATTTATGAACTGATCTTCATGAAACTTCTTGGGTACCTTTGTTTTCACCTTGGGACAGGAATGAGTGTGTTTTGGGGTGCCTTTGTTATCACTGTGCTATGTGAACAAATATTTTGGGGTTCAGTCAGACTCACTCTGGGACTCAAAGATTTCTTTCCTAGTTTAGCATCTGACTGTCACCCACCATTACAATACTTTACATATACATTTGTTACAGGCTACGGTCAGTATTTATGCACAGACTGTTACAATACTTTATATGTACCTTTGTTATCAGGTCATTACCTAGATGTTTGTCATTGCTGTGTCACATACTATACATGTACATGTCTTGACAAGTTGAGCTACAGTGTCATTGACACTTTCATTTTCATTTCCTCAAAAAATTATTGTCGTTATCACCAGCCTTTGAACTTACTGCATTTGTGCATCAACTTATCCCCTTTGCACTCTCTGCAGAGTATATTTATGAATTTCCATTAGAAAAAACCCTAAAAGAATTGCCACAAGCAATGACCTTCAAACTTAGTGCAATTGTGCATTAACATCTTCCTTTGGCATGCCTCAGAGGGCACATTCATTATCAGGTTGTTTTGAAACTTTGTATGCTTATGCAGGGCGACAAAGGTAGGAGCTATTGATTTTCTTTTCATTTCCATCAAAAACTGTTGCTGTTAGCAACAGTCGTTGAATTTATTGCTTTTGTGCATCAACATTCTTCTTTGACATGGCCTGCAGGCCACATTTATCATAGGATTGTTTTTTAACTTGGTGTGCTCATTAGGCAAGCCCTTTAGATAAGAGCTATTGATTAGCATTCATTTCTGTGAAAAAAGTTAACATTTACAATAACCTCGGAATATACTGCATTTGAGTATCAACATTCTTCCTTTAGCCAGTCTTACAGTTTATATTTAAAAATGCATGGATTATTCTGACGTTGTGCACACACAATGCTGTTATGTTGAAATTTCACCAAATAACATTGGTACCAATGATCTTCAATTTTGCCATTTCATTTATAACTTATAAAGTTCAAGTTTGTCAAGTTGAGCTACAGTGTCATTGACACTTTCATTTATATTTGTCATCTTTTGGGGTGGGAGGGTGCAGCTTTAAACTTACTTAACCCTTGACCCAACGTAACGGCCCAAACCGGCCAGCGCTGTTCTCAAAAATCGCCAATTAATTTTCATTATTTTTTCATTTTTTGTCTCAAAAACATAGATTATGTCCCCTGATTGGAACGAGCTCATCGAGCTCTTTCCAATATGGGGTCATAACCTATGTTTTTGAAACAAAAAATGAAAAAAATTAGTTATTCAAGAATTTTTTTTGCAAGTGTCGTCTGCTTTTCATGTTAGGTAAAGGTGTTAAATCAAGTGCCTGGGTCCATATTTGTGCTATGTAGTGTTAACTGGTAGAGTGCTGGAAGCCTATATGAGGGCTTTCCTAAATACTACACGTGGCTCTCATGTCTACACCCTGTTGGAGGAGCTTCCACATTGACCCTGACCAGAATCATATTTTGTTTATGGCTCATTGCTCGATAACATTTGATTGGATAGTGCTATTTGACACTATCCAATCAAATATAACTGAGCAAAACATGGTGATATGAAATCTGTGATCAAGAAAATGTAGCACTCTGCCAGTTAATTAGATTCAAGCATATTTAAATTATGTGCCTGGGTTCATGTTTGGGCAGGGTAGTGTTAATTAGCCGTAATGCAGAAAATTATCTTAAATCCCCCTTTAACCTTTTACCTAACACGAAAAGCAGACGACACTTGCAAATAAAATTCTTTAATAACTAATTTTTTTTAACTTTTTGTGTCAAAACCATAGCGTATGACCCCTCATTGGAAAGAGCACAACGAGCATGTTCCAATGAGGGGGTCATAAGCTATGGTGTTGAGACAAAAATGAAAAAAATAATGAAAATTGAGTGGTGATTTTTGTGAATAGCACTGGCCAGTTACTTTGGGTAAAGGGTTAAACAACTTTTCTCAGGTGACTGATTGAGGCCCCTTGGGGTCTCTTTTTTATTCACAGGTTGAATGCTGGAAGCCCATATTTGGGCTCCATTTCTAAATGCAGGTACCACAACAAAAAGGCTGAATATCTGTAGGTTTTGTTCACATTATCTTTGAAGTGAATTTTTTTTTTCAATCTGTATAGGCACTCTCCCATAAATAGTACAAGGAAAAGACATATGAACACATTTTATCAAGAGAAGTCAAATATATTTGTGTTCAGTTATATTTACACACATTTTTCAAAAAATAAATTTTGTCCACATAATATACAAGTTATTATCTGCAATACACAGCCAGGGTTCGCTCAGCCATGAAAAGTCCTTGAATTTTAGCCAAACTCCTTGAATTTGGAATATTCAGAAAATGCCCTTGAAAAGTACTTGAAAATCAGTCAGACTCCTTGATTGTCCTTGGATTGTTCCTGCTATCATTGCCGCTTGCTTATTTCAGTTCAACCTTTTGCCAAATTTTAAATTTTATTTGGATTTAATTTTTTTAAAAGGTAAGGAAAGAAAACATGCATACCGGAAATAACTGGCGGAGTGCTGAAAGTCACCATTAATTTAACTGAAAAGTGAGAGTTAAACAAGCCCATATATTCTTTGTGCAGACTCTGTGTGCAGTCAGTGGCATTTGACACTTTCTTCACATCAATTTACTTTATTATAAATCATAGAAGAGTGCCTGCGGGCACTCTCCAATGATTTATAATAAAATAAATAATGAAAAAATTGTAACCACCAAACAAAATCTAGCACCCAGTCAATTGTGCAAGAAATAGATTCTAGATGCAGGTGAGATTTTTGAGAAATGACAATCTCGTCAGAAAACTGCTGCTTAATAAATGCTTATTTGTCCTTGATTTTCTTTTCTCCTGGGTCGTATGAACCTTGATAGCAAACTGGAGTTTACAAAACAGTTGTGATAAACAGACACCGTGTTTCAATCAAGCTTTGTCACTGATACGTGCAAATAATTGTAATCAAAAAAGGTAAAAATTTTAAGTCTAACGTTTTAATACTTTTTTTTGGTGGAAGACACTGCAAATGAATAGAAATGTTTGGGGGGTTTAATTTCAATGAGGAATTGTCTGTGAAGCCAAACTTTCTTTTGGCTCAATGGTAGACTTTTGGACTTCTATGCTAGAGGTCCCGAGTTTGATCCCCGTCTGCGACGACCCGTGTTCTGTCCTTGGGCAAGGCACTTTATCCCGGTTGCCTGCATGGGGGCACGATGATGCCGTGTACTAAACCATACTGCACATCGATGGTGCACGTCTTCAACCCTGCTTTAGCGTAGCTTGAACAGAGTTAGAATGTTGAGGAACTGACAGTTGCTCATCATTGCTCGGTGGTTCTCTCCGGGTACTCAGGCTTCCTCCACCCGTAAAACTGTCACGATTAGTCATTGTGCATTAGTATGTGACCTTAACCCAGACAGGTTAACTCTCCCGGAATGCCCGGGGAAATCCCGAAATTTCACTGTAGTTCCCGGATGGTAATCAGTTTTGGACCAAAAATCCTGGAAAACAACAGTTGAATATTTCTTTCCTGTTGTGATGTATGAAAAACATTCAGAGTCAAATCACATGCATTTCAAACTCTGATAAAAACTCACGAAGCAGTAAAATATGGATTTAAGTTAAATTTATTTAAGAAAATGGTATTTTATGATATATATTTCACCTGTGTTCATGTTTATTTCTGTTTTTTTCTTCGTAATCAGAGATTCGTGATCAATGTGCGAGTGCCGAAGTGAAAATAGGTGCCTTACTTTCAAAAAATTGAAAACTCCACCTTCAATGCAGTTTTTTGGTAAATAAAATATATGAAAAGGAATTAAATAATATATATTTATTTATTCATAGAATAGCTTTAATCCTCATCCCTTTTCCAAATCAAAACGTGAACAACACTTGTCATGATCTCAACCACTTAACACAGTTTCAAAATAGGTTCAAGTCGCTTAGGATGAAGAAAAATTATGACTGCATATTTATACAAAATGGACTTATTTTCTAACACTACATTTATTCTGTTGTGCTGACTACAGAACTGTTAACTGTTGGCCATCTGTACACAGATAATTTCGAATGGATTTAAAAAAAAATAAAAGAATATGCTTCAGTGTTGAAAAGAAAAGCTTTGTGTGGGGCACAAGCATCCACACATGCAAGAAGGATTTTGATTGAGATACCTTCCAAGTACTAATCTTCTTGCAGTAACTGAACATTAGTACATCTTTTCCTGTTAACATTTCCAGACTTGGAAAATTATTAGCTTTTAGACTTTGATAAAAGCAAACCACAGGTGGTGGTGCTCTGTGGGTGGGTGGGGTGGGTGGGGGGGGGTGGGGTGGGGGGGGGTGAAGAAGAGGATGCGGGGGAGGGGGGTCAAATCATCAATTATTTTATGATTTTTTAACATGGTATAAATGCATCAGCACAATTGACAACTAGATCTGGATATAACCTGGTGTTAATTATGGTCCATGAGCTGAAAATTCGCAAGTTTTTTCTTTTGTTTTGTCCCCGCGCGAACTTTTCCCTGAAATCCATCCCATTTCCCTGAAAATCACACTCAGGTTCCCTGAAAAATTATTCTGGAGGTTAACATGTCTGCCTTAACCCCAACAAAAAAATAAATAATAGATTATTCTGTTTGCCTCCAAAACTAAAAAAAAAGTAGTCCACATTACTGGACATTTGAGAAGGGGCAAGAAAGTTTACTCCAGTAGCATTTGATAAATCATTTCTCAACTATTTGAGAGCCATGTGCTACTTACAAAGATGATAGAACTTAGAGGTTTTTGCTGTGGGCTTATAATGCTGTGATGTAATACATTGTTGGAAAAGGTTTTCAATTAAATCTCAATGTATCGCCAGCTCAGTGAAAGAAACTTGCTGAAATATGCCTTAGTATTGTAGGTTCGACTTTTTCACTAATGATAAAAAAGTGTGGCCTGAAGAAAAGTGTGCCTAAATTTTTTAAAATCAAACTTGAAATAACCCCTTTTGCAAGCTGCCTTAGTTTTTACTTTGTCTAGGCAGGTGGTACTTTCCACATATTTATTCAATTAATATGGTCTAAAAAAGGTTAAAAAAATCTGTTTCTCAGGCTTTCCTGCATGGTCCTTTTGGCTGCTGCTTGCTCTCTTTTTTTCACAAAAACAAACTTAAAAAAATAATAACATTTTCCCAAGTTAATAAAATTGATAAATTTGTCCCTTGAGTGCAACAAGGCTTTGCAATGCTTTAACATTGCACAGTCTTCTTGCACTCAAGGGACGAAATACACCACCACCCATGCTATTCTGTAGATTATGAGGCCTAAAACATTAAACAAACCAAGAACATGAACTTTTGATGGCAAAGAAACTGCCTGCCCACATGCAATCTTACAAAAAATGGCCTGAGAAACAGAAGATCTACTTTGTGAGACCTAAATGTGTATTGTGTTGTTTAAATGTAAAATTTTATGAATTTAATGCAATCTTGTGATTTAACTTCAGGTTTTGCTCCCAACATGGGTTCTCCAGTTTTCAGTCAACAGTCGATGCCACCAACACAACAACAACCGCCACAGCAGCAGCAGCAGCCACAACAACAGCAACCATCACAACAGTTACCACAGACTCAGCCACAGTCTCAACCACCCTCTCAGCCACAGCAACAACCACAACTGCAGCCGCAGCCTCAGGCACAACATAATGCTCCTCAGCAGCACAGTGTTCCTCCAGCACATCAACCCCAACAGGCTGAGCCACCTGTGTCTGTGAGTCAGCCATCTGCACAAACTGGAATTCCTCCTGCTTCACAGGCAACAACTACTCCTCAACCAGCAGCTCAACCAGCAGCTCAACCAGCAGCTCAACCAGCTGCTCAGCCAGCTGCTCAACCAGCTGCTCAACCTGCTCCTCCTGTCCAAGATGCTGTGGTGGCTCACAAGGCTCCAGTACAGGTATTGTGCTATCAGTGTTTTTATTGAAAAGAGGACACCCATTGTTTTTGAGTAGGTATGAGAATTATGAGGGACTACAAGTTTTCACTAGCATCTGAAAGCCACAAGTGAAACTTGGATTTCCTTGCAATAGAGATGGGCAGTATTAGAAGTTTGAGTTCGGTATCGGTTTCAGTATTTTTAGGGGGGGGGGAGGGTATACCTCGGTATCTGTTCAGTATTCAGTATCTGACTTGACTGAGATTTGCTGGTAGTACCAAAGAGGAATTCACAGAAAAAGAACAGAATAAGTTCATGTATCACTCTACCACAATGCTACAAATGCCACTGCCAATGAGCTCAATGGTGGCATTCTTTTATGAACACAAATCATATCAACAGTAATTTTGTGACTTGTTCTAATTTAAAAAATGATATTTAAAATAATAAATTTTGATATCGTCTGAGTTGGGTAAAGGGTTAAACACCAATAAATATAGATCTTCAGTCATTTGTTACCCTAATTAATGTTTTTTCTGACTGAATAGGCCTAGCAACTGACCCCCCAGAATGTCTTAAGAATTATCAAAGGAATGTTAGGCTGAATCCAATGGAGATATTTACAGACAGGGCTTTTGGTTGTGAGTTGTATTGTAAAAACTATTGTGGATTTTTTTGTAAGTTAAGGAGCCTGAAGTGTTATTTGCTATATGTTTCATAACCAGGGTTTCCGCTAGGAATAAATTAGTGGGCCCGGTAGAAGGGGAAAATCACAGATCGCTTGGCACGACCATGGTTTACACCAGGTGGAGAAAATTTTAGAATTCAACACTGCAGGAAGGCCATTTCCTTGGATCTGAGATGACGATTCATGTTATTATTTTGTGAGAATAATTATTGTCAAATCTTTGGGGAAACGCCCAAAGCTGTCGCCTTTTCTTCACTACAATTGGCATGTGACATCTTACCCAATCAAACGGCAGAAAATTGCTTCTGAAAATAGTTTCTGAATAACACTCGACAATCTTAAGTTGCAGAATACCAATTCCGAAAACGGTGCTCCTAAAATGTGTCCACTTTGTTGGGAGAATGACTGCATCTTGACTTGAATTTTATGGCGTCATGTTGTTTTGTTTTTGCGACCAGATTTTATGCTTTATCAGTAAATGATCAGCTGGAGAATGGGTCCAGTTGACGAGTCCTCAGCCGTGGTAGCAGAAACTGAAAACAAGGTTTTTTCTGAAACCGAACCAGAATCGAGACTGAATCTGGAAAATCAAAACCACCCAGCTCTAGTGAATTTACTGATTTCAACAAATCCATGCTCAAAATACTGAAATTTTATTTCTATAAATTTTCATGAAAATAGTCTTAAAAGACCATTTTCATGTAAATGTTCATAAATAAATAAATCTGTCATGTCCACACCATGTTCCTAAAGTTTCTGAAGCAGGATAAATTTCACTAATTTGTCCTAAAATGTGAGAATTTTTAGCTAATTTTTGTGAATTTAATTGGATGCCATTCCTACTCTTGTTTTTAGCTCATCTTCACAATCAAGCTGAGCTAATCTCATTGTTCTCCATCCGTCGTCCGTCCGGCGTCGTCAACACCATGTTTTGGTCTTCTCCTCCAAAGCCACTGAGCCAATTCAAGTGAAAGTGTGTGTGAGTGATGGTCCCAAAGGGGCATTACATTTTTGTTCAACCCAACATGCCCAGCCCCATAGGGAGGGAGTGGGGGAAAAAGCTTCAAAATAATTTTAAAATCTTCTCATGAACCAGTCTGTACAATCACTCGATATTTGCTATGGAGCTTCCTTTTGAGGTGTAGAATCAAGTTTGTTCAAACGAAGTTCATGAAGCAATATTTGGCTTTGTAATGGCAGGGGTAAGATTTTTGGCCCCACCCCAAATTTCTATATTTTTATACTGTACCAATGACCCAGACATAGCTGGTGCTAACTCTTAAAATATAGGGCCAAACACAAATTTTGCCCCCCAATCCCCAAAATTTGCATCTAAAACCAAAGAAAACATGTCCTGAATGGCCCTCCACACTTCACCTCTACTGCGCAGTGTCAAGGACGTTCTGAAATTGGCGCCATTAATCATTCTTAGTTTGGCCCTTCATCAGTTAACATCTGACTGATCTTTGTGCTTGTAAATCTCAGTTTAAATGATGCCAGACACATAAATATTAGTGAAATGGTGATTCTAAGGGGGATATAGAAGGAGGAGAGGAAAAATGTGTGACAGAAAATTATCAGGGCTGTAACTTAAAATTTTTTAATGAAATTATGTTAAGTTACCTATTTTCGAGGCAGCAGCCATTTTGTTGTCATTCTTGTTATCAAGTTACACTGTTTGTTCAGTGTTTTCCTCTCTCCCTTTCCTTTAAGTCCCCTCTTGCTATTCTCCCATGCTTTTGGCATATTTTCTGTAATTTTATTACTAAAATTTCTTGGGAGTTTTAGCTAGATAACAGAATGAATTCTGTTCTTTTCCCCATGTTTACGTCTTCACCTATGGGTGGTTAGGCGTTGTGTTCTGCATCTACTATCTGATGTTCTGCAGTTTCTTCCCTGGAAGTCTCTGTTTTGCATCAGATAGTGTATTATTGGTAACTGATTTCGGGCCTGGGTGCCTGGAGTCTTATTTTAGTGTTTTTACACTTATTGTTTACTTTTACAACAGCCCTCTGTGTGAGGGGGGATTTCTTGAAAATAATATCTTGATGTTAATTTAATCATAACTAGATACATTATTATTGTTTGTAAGTGTTGCATAAATTGTTTAAAATATTTTTAAAATTTTTGTCCACACTTAGGCTTGGGATCCATTGGGGCTCAACGTTACTTTTCAGAAACTTGGGCTGTTCTGAAAAAATGTTTTTTCAAAATATTTTGATTTCAATTATTTTTTCTATGTTAATGGATCATATTATTATGTATTTTGATTTTCAGGGGTTGGTGCGAGTACTAGGACTTTGTTTTCTTTTCACATTGAAAGGATTTTGGTCAATTGTAATAAGAGGAAATCTTCCTCTGACTTTTATAATCATTCTATATATAGTCAGTGTACTCGCACTAACTCCTGTTCTGTATGTGATGATTTCGATGACAACATGGGAAGCGTGTGTCAAGGTATGTTAGTGGGGAATTGGACATTCCGGTCCTTTCCCCGCAGGGTCACTCTACTTTATCAATTTCTATTTCAGACGATCAAGATTAGGGTGATGTATCCGTGATGTCTTCCAAAAGTGTGCCTCCGTCATCACAATTAATGAAGGGCTAGCAGAAAAGTGCTCATGTAAATACGCCAATTGCCTAAGAGGACCCTTGTAGGTTCGACGGCCTTTGACGTCCGCTAGCTCGCCCGGTGTAGCGTCCATTCATCGAATGGTTCGGCAGCCGGGTTCGTCCATTGCGGTCTAGAAGGAGTTTTGGGGTGATGCGAGCACTATAAATCAACCAAATGCACACCCAGTGACGGCGGATTAGAGGGAGAATGGAGGAAGCCTTTTAGTCCGGATCCTAGCTCGTCCAGGTCCATCCGGACGGCGAGCGAGAGAGGCCCCTCTCTCGTACAACAACATCTGGCCCCAGATGTTGTGGTACAAAATGTTTCGCATTCGGAGCGTACGTCCGCCGCTCGGGACGCTCCGACATATAGTCAGTCCGGAGAGACTTTCCTCATTCTCATGGTAGCGCACACGACCGCTCTTGGCTGCGTGACCTCGGATATCCAGTCAGCTTCGCCAATCAGAGAATCATCGGCGACCAGGTCACACCATCCGGTAGCCAGGGACACGAGGCCTGCAGACTCCGGACGTTCGCATAAGAAAGTGTGCGGGAGTCAACGTACACGGAGCTTCCGGCGGCAATGCATCGTAAGACCGCTACTGTACAGGCCTCGGGGACGGACGTGCTATCCCAAATAGCACAGCTTATCGCAGCATCCCAGCAACAACTGAATCTGTCGCATAATGTATTATCCGACGATGCTGGGTCGGGACGCTCTGCGGAAGCAGGTACGGACGTCCAAAAATTTCATCCGGTCCGACGGGATACCGAAAGGGATTCGGAGGATTTCAAGCTTTCCCTTTCGGAACAACATATGCTGTTGTGTATGTCATCTGACTTGATCTTCTACAGGTTCTTTCGTCGGACCAGAATGCTGCGATGCCGGATAAGAAACTGATAACGTCGGTGGACTTAGAAATTTTTGGTTCGGTTCAGGGACATCGTCCCTCAGTTCCGACATAGTCCAATAATGTCACACAAACTTTTGAATTATTGAACGACGCTATATATATTATTATATGCTTGCTATTACCAAGCATTTCTGGTTTCTTGTTTGCAAAGTTACGGAGATGTCTTTCAATGAGTGCCTCTGTCGTCATACTTAATGAAGAGCTAGCGGCAATAAGTGCTCATGGAATATGTCTATCGCCTAAGAGGTCCCTTGTAGGATTGACGGAGTGACATTCGCTAGCTCACCCGGTGTAGCGTACATTCATCGAATGGTTCGGCTGCTGGGTTCGTCCGTTGCGGTCTAGGAAGGAGATTTGGGGGATGCGAGCACTTTAATAACTTTAGTACTCACCCAGTGACGACGGATTGAGGACAGATCGGAGGAAGCCTGTTAGTCCGGTTCCTGGCTCGTCCAGGTCCGTCCGGGCTGTGAGCGAGAGAGGTCCCTCTCTCGTCCAATAACATAGGGGACCGCATGTTGTGGTTCAGATATTTTGCATTTCGGAGCATATGTCCGCCGCTCGGGACGCTCCGTTATATTGACAGTCCAAGAGACTGTCGATAATGCTTCCTCATCCTCACAGCAGCGCACACGACCGCACATTGGCTACGTGACCTCGAGTATCCGACCAGTTTCGTCATTCAGTGATTCCACGGCGAACAGGTCATGCCATCCGGTAGCCAAGGGACACGAGGCCTATACACTCCGTTCGCTCGCATAATAGTAGTATGCACGGGGTAACGATCACGGAGCTTCCAGCGGCAATGCATCGTAAGACCGCTTTTCCACTAGAGATGGGCGGTATTGGAATTTTGAGTTCGGTATCGGTTTCGGTATTTTTGTGTGGGCATACCACGGTATCGGTTCGGTATTCGGTATGTGACTTCAGATTCACTGATAGTACCAAAGGAGAATCCATGTCAGAAAAATACAGAATAAGTTGTTCTTGTATCATTCTATCACAGTGCTACACATGCCATTGTTAATGGGCTCAACATTGTCATTCTTTTGTCAACACAGATCATATCTACAGTAATTTGGTGACTTGTTCTAAATACGCCTTAACCTTTCAAGCTCCACTTAAGGTGTCTGTAATCATAGAATGTGTGTCCTGAAGATGTCATCTTTAGGTGGGCCTGATGACAGTAGTAAAATTATCTGGTCAGTGATTTCTAGCCAAGTCTTGGCTGCCTGTTAGGGCAGCCAAGACTTGGCTAGAAATCACTGCTAAGCAACTGGACATGTACAGGTCGTAGACTATTGACAATTTAGTACAACTGCCCCGGTCCTTAAGGCTTAACAAAACTGAAAAATAAAATCAGTCACTTCTTTCATGAAAATGAACACTTCAACTGCTATCAGTCCTCATCAAGGCATTATAAACAGTGAATGCACAGGGAAAATTGAAAATACCGTTGGTTTCGGTATTCAAAGATTGGGTCGGTTCGGTTTTTCGGTGTCCCCATGATATCGGTATCGGTTCGGTTTTTCGGTATATTGCCCATCTCTATTTTCCACAGGCCTCAGTGACGGACGTGCTATCCAAGTTAGCACAGTTTTTCGCAGCATCCCAGCAATCGACAGTTTCTCGGTCGGATCAGGAATTATCCAACGGCGCTGGGTCGGTGCGGTCCGCGGTTGCATCAGGTTCGGACGACCGAACACTTTATAGGATCCGACAGGATGGTGAAAGGGATTCGGACGATTTCGAGTTTTCCCTTTCGGAACATCGGAAGCTGCCATACATTTCTTCCGGCATTTTCTTCCAGTGGTTGTTCCTTCGGACTATATTGCTGCGATGTTGGATAAGAGACTTCTAGCGTCATTGGACACGGAATTTTGGATCGGTTCAGGGACATTGTCCCTGACTTACCGACACAGTCCAATAATGTCATTAGAACATGTGTATTATTTATCGACGCTATATATATATATATATAAGCCTGCTACCAAGCATGATAGTTTAGTTTCTAGTCCGCAATGCTCAATTCTGCCTTTTATCATTTATAGGAATAATTTATTTTGGCAGAACAGGGCATACCGAGAGTTCATATGCGTCTAGACGGCGGGGTTAAAGACTGGAGATTATCTTTTTCGCCGTCTATGTCTTTTCCAACCACAATGTTGGAAACGATAATGATGTCTAATAGACCTAATTTAGATGCTTTATCATACGTAATCCTCCTTACTGAGGCGTTATCATTACGTCTTCAAGAGAAAGAATTCCGGGATATGATTCTCAATGTGATTTCTTTTGAGGGCAGTAGTTTGTTCACGTATAACTCCGCTCTTCAGTGGCTACCTGGAGTTGGTTAGACGTGACGCAGCCCTAGCTACATCCACGCGCGTGGATAGTAAGGTGAAAAACTCTCTCAGAGTCACTTCGGTCTCGGAGAAGCTTCTCTTCGACGGCAACATTTCAGCAATCCATGAATTGCTCGATTTACACATTCTCTTGTCTATCTAGTGTAGCAAGAGATTCAGACTGGGGCAAACATTCGGTGGTTGACTCTGAGAGTGCCACTGCAGTTGCCGGATCCGAGTTTTATAATTATGACGGTTGCCAGTCAAACAGGTTGGGATACAATATTGATCCCAACGGATTCGAAGTGCCAGGGTCTTTGGGTTCCGCAGTCTCTAGGCAAGCACTTATCTTCCACGGAATAATGTTTTTCAGGCTTGCTTTATGTCATTGGATGAACATTATTCAGAAACGCATGTCCAAATCCTGTCCGATAATACGACAGTAGTGGCGTATCTCCGGAACCAGGGAGGCACTCATTCGATTCCGTTATTCAATTTAATGGAAAGAATCCTTCTGTTTGTTATAGTACACCAAGTTCTGCTTCGGTCCGTCATATTCCGGGTCGTCTGATTGTATTACCAGACTCCCTTTCACTTATGGGTCGCTTGTTGCCGTCAGAATGGACTCTCAACAAACAAGTATTCAATCAGATTTGCTATCAGTGGGAGCGCCCAATGATAATTTATTTACGACACAACTTGCTAATCAATTGCAGACGTATGTGTTTACATGTCCGGATCTCTGAGCTTATGTTGTTAACGCTCTCTTGATCTAATAGGACGGAATGATAGGATATGCGTATCCTCCTGCGCTGTTGTTTCAGCAAGTATTGCTAAGATAAACAACCTCAATACATTTCTGTTGATAGCATCTCTGTCTTCACAGAGACCGTGGGTAAATTTACTCAGATGTCTACTGTGGGACTTAACGCGAAAACTTCCTCCATGAGAGGATCTTTTTTTCGCTGGGAAAAATCGTGCCATCTTCATCACAACCCGCAAGGTCTCAACCTTCACGTATTCCATTGTGTGGTCCTTATTGCATTGTAAGCATTGTACTGGACGAGCTTTGGACTCGATTTCTTACTGTAGGAGAACCTCTTCTTCGCTATACTATGCGGCTAAAGTGGAGGCTCTTCTGTCGTTGGTGTAGGGATCACTATGTTGATATTGTTGATCCCTCCATACTAGTCATTGCAACTTTCTAGTATACTTGTTTGACAAGATCTACTGCAGCCTGTTACTATTAAGGTTATAGGTTTATGTTATCTCATACCTATGCACTCTATGATAGTTTACAATTGAGTCTTATGTCTCTTTATCTAAGTCAGTTAGTAACTTTTCGATAAGTAGATTTAGAATCATTAGATTAAATTTCTATACAGAATTTAACTTCGGTTCTTATTTAGCTAAGTAATCATTTGAGCCTCTGGAAACAGTACTTTTCAAATTCTGACCTTTTTAGACAGTAATTCTGTTGGCTTCTCTTTTACTGAAGAGTCAGTGAGCTTCATGCACTATCGGTGGATGATTCTCACTTTCGCAGTTTCGGAATCACTACTTCCTTTACTATTTAGGTTGGATTTTTGCATAAGAGTCAGGCTCCTAATAAATATCCGGAACCTATTGTTATTAAGGTCCTTCCGTCTTCGTACGGGCATAGGCCTTTACTCTGTCCGGTTAGAGTTTACGTATTTATAAACAGATATCTGTTTATTACTACGGGCGTAAGCTTCTTCTGTCTTTTATGCCTAAATAGAAGGACGTTACGCTCCATTCTATTGCTAATGGATTCAATTTACTATCGATACTGCTGATGGTATATCATTGACTCAGCAGTTGTGCTTGAGATTTCGGCTCATGAAGTAAGAGTTCTTCTACATCTTGGGCTTACATTAATAGTGTCGCTATTATAGATTTTTGAAGGCTGCTCATTGCGCTCAGCCATCCACATTCATGAATTTTTATCTCAGAAATATCGAGTCCATTTCTGGAGGCCTCTATTGTTAGGTCTATTATCTACTGCTCAGAATGTCATTCACTTAACAGTTGCTACTATAGCTAGGTAGGCTGTCTGTTTCGGCAGTGACTCCGTTCTGCTGCCCTCTTCGCTCTGAGCTATTTGACCCAGGGCAAGAAAAAGGGGGGGGGGGGGGGAGGGTGTTCCCTTGGGTCACCTGTTTTACTATGAAAACAAGGGGATACCTCCTCCGGAGTTAGTAATTCTGAGCTGTTATTGGGATGGTTTTTTAGTGAGAAGTTTATGTTTTAAAAATTCATTCAGGTCTTAGTTTTTAAAGTATAGCTTTTGAATATAGCACGTGTCAACGGACGTTATTATACAATCCTCAGACACTTTTAAGGAGTATAAAGAGTCTCTATTCTCTAGACTTACTTTATTTATTGGCTTACTTTAAAAATTATTAGTATAAGGATTATACTAGATATTAATAGAGTACATGGATGTATGATGCTTAATTTTGGAAGGTGTTGTATCTTTCTAATTTATCATAAATAAGAAAGATACATGTAAGGCCTAATACTTCTTTTTCCCTAGAGGGGATGACTCTATTTTATATAATTGAGCGTATTCCAACTTGCTCTATGTCCTTGGCCCTCCAGCCTTTTTACTATTCAGCTATGTCTGGGTCATTGGTACAGTATAAAAATGTTAAAAAATTTATAGTAATTTATATATTTTTTATACTTACCAATGACCCAGACGGGGATGGCCCTCCCAGGAGTTGGGAACTCATACCTCCCCGCTGAGTACATAGCGCTTAGCAGGCACTGGTTATAGGAATGATTAATGGCGCCAATTTCGGAACGTCCTTGACACTGCGCATGCACAGTAGAGGTGAAGTGTGGAGGGCCATTCAGGACATGTTTTCTTTGGTTTTAGATGCAAATTTTGGGGATTGGGGGGCAAAATTTGTGTTTGGCCCTATATTTTAAGAGTTAGCACCAGCTATGTCTGGGTCATTGGTAAGTATAAAAAATATATAAATTACTATAAATTTTTTAACTTTCTCAACCGATGGTCCAGTTTGAACCAAATTTGGTATGTGGTATTATTGGGTCATAAGTACTTGACCCATGTAAAAAAAAAAATTCCTGCATCCCCATGAGAACCGTGGAACCTAAAAATAGAAATATTTTCAAACGCCCATATTTCCCAAACCACACGGAACAGAGAGGTGTTATTGGGTATGAAGTATCATTAGGACCAGTAGAATTGAATGGTAAAAAGAATTGAAATCGGTTATGTTAGGGTTTTCTGTAATGGACATCGAAAAAATGCCGAGTCGGCATATTGGCAAAAGTTTAAAAAAATCTTTTCTCCAGAACCAACCATCAGAATCTTTTGATATTCGATATTCAGCATTCATAGGGGGGTCAGATACAAGTTTGTTAAAATAAAGCCCATTGGTTCATATTTGGGCTCAATACAGGAGCCCAAATTTTTTGCATAGGGTAATATGGGTTATATTCTTAAAAAATCTTCTTCAGAACCACCAGTCAGAATCTTTTAATGTTTGATATACATCAATTGTGATTCAAGATTGTTCAAACCAAGTCCCTAGGTTAATATTTGGGCTTCCTATGGAAGCCCAAATTTTAACTTTGTTCAATTTGGGGGATAATTTAAAAAAAATCTTCCTTCAGTTCCACCAGTCAGAATGCTTTCATATTTGGTATGCAACATTTCTAGAGGGGGGGGGGGGGGGAGGGGGGGGGGGGGGGGGTCAGATTCCAGTTTGTTCAATTTGAGTGCCTGGGTTAATATTTGGGCTCCAAATGGAACCTGAAATTTAACTTCGTGCAATATCAGGGAATTTCTTCAAAAATCTTCTTCAGATCCACTAGTCAGAATGCTTTCATATTTAGTATACAACATCTCTAGGGAGGTCAGATTCAAGTTTGTTCAAATCGGATCTGTAGGTTAATATTTGGGATCTCTATGGTTGCCCAAATGTTAACTTAGTGCAATATGAAGAAATTTCTTTAAAATTTCTGTTCTTCAGATCCAACAGTCAGAATGCGTTCATATTTGGTTCACAACATCTCTAGGGAAGTCAGATTCAACTGTGTTCAAATCAAGAGCCCAAGTTAATATTTGGGCTCCCTATGGGAGCCAGAAGTGGCCATTTTGCTGAAGAATTAAAAAATTTGTATTCAGTACCCTCTAGAGGTGTGTAACTAAGATTAATCCACATAGGTTGTATCAAGGGGCTTCATAGGGGAGCTCTACATTTTACATTATGATCAAGTGAAGAAAAGGCGTGATGCCCAGATTATTTTTGTCACTCCTGAGGGACTCAAGGATTGACAGTGTAGCCTATGGATATGGATTGCTTAATGTAGAATCATTCATGGACTCTGTTTATATTGTGTTTTGTTCAAGATGAGCGCTTCAGGCCCTGTGGGGCCTCTTGTTATTATATGCATTGCGATGGTTTAAGTGTAGTTAAATTGACCAAATGCCAAAAATGTACCTAAACTTATTGTGTGATGCATGTCATTTCTTGAGAGACATCTTCATACATTTATCATGCCATTAGTTCTCAACCTTTCCCACTGTATTATAATACAGCACATAATGAAAGATGATACAGAGTTCCAAGTTCCAGATAAGAACTTACTTGCATTAAATCTAGTGTTGGGTTTTGTGATATATTCTGTTCAAAATACATAGCAAGTTCAATTCCCCTGGGAACCCCTGGAAGTGAAGTAGTGCTTATTTACTGTTGTAAACAAGCTCTGTTTTACTGGTAAAATAGGACCCAGTAACCCATGCTTGGGGTGGAAATCCTCTAAAATGGATAACATGGGTATAAACAACTATATTCTGACTTTTTATCCATGTTGTGGTCACGATAAGCAGTTGTGCAGAAATATGTGACCGTAAACACTTAAATAATACCAGGTTGAGCATCAAAACACTTACAGTATCTGAATATCAATCTTTTTTCAATTTTGTTATACAAGCCTGGAAATAAGCAATCTGTCATTTGCAGAATGAGGTCCCCAGAGGGTGAATTTGCTGATGCTAAACCATACAGTGGGCTAATTTATCCTCTGGGAACCTCCTTCTGTTTCGACCTGAGACATTGATTCAGGTTCACGCAGGGTAAATTTAGTGATGTTTCCCTGCTGTGCAGGGTAGCATCACCGAATTCATTCTCTGAAGACCTTTTTCTGCAGATGACAGTCTGATTATTTCCAAGCTTGTTGGTATATAAAACTTTGATTTTACCTACTTTGTTGTGATAGGGAAGAAATGGAAAATTGTTATAAAGATAGTTTTCTGAATGTTGAGTGCATGTCCTAATGGTTAATTTTTTTGTTTTATGTTTCAGTTACCACCTAAACCACCAGAGGTTGCAGAGTGGTCTGAACACAAGAATACAGATGGTCGAGTTTATTACTACAATTCTCGAACAATGGAGTCTACGTGGGATAAACCTCAAGCTTTGACAGATTGGGATGGTAAGTTTTAAGTGATTGTGAGCATTTTGATTCAATGATTTGATTCAACGATTTGCTTCAACACTGATTCAAACAACGACATGTATTGCCTATTTTTTTTAACCAGTTAAACTCGACACTGACTAAAAGCCAATTCTTTTCAAACATCGGTGTGTAATAAATGTGATCAACAGGCTATATTCTTAGTACTTTAACAGTTGTTTCTTGGCAAGTGTGTAATAAATGTGATTGACAGGCAGTATTCTAAGTACTTTATCAGTTGTTTCTTGGCAGGTCTTTGCTGTGTCTATAGGCAGCCAAGATTTAGCTGGAAACAACTGCAAAGGCAGAGGTTGAAGCAGGGCTGGGGTCAATTACATTCAAAGTAATTAATTACAATTACTTGGGGAAAATGCAATTACAATTGTTTTTTTAAAAGTAATTAATTACAATTACAATTACTTTTTGAAAAGTAATTAATTACTTTTAATTACTTTCAATTACTTTCCACAACTACAACACATGGATGGTGGATTATGACGAAATCACCCAGCAGGTGTAATCTCCATCCATCATAACATTGAGCTTGTTCCAATCACGCTCATATTTGTATAATTTTATTGACAAAAAGGCAAATACCTTTATCACAAAAATTATTGATAACAAAATTATGAGCTACTATTTTGTTAATAAAATGATAGAAATGTCGCTGTTATTGGAGCAAGCTCTTTGAGCAAATAGCTTCAGCACTAAAATTAATCAAAGCAAAATTAAGAGATGCAATTTTGTCCACACATACATTTACCAGAAATAACTACTCAATGAAATATTATTACCTCATGACAAAATGCTGAGAAAAATTCTGAAAATTATTTAAGATAAAGAAAAAATCTACATGGAATGAACCCACATGGGAACATAACTTGTAGTTTATTACACAAGAAATATGTTCCCAAGTGACAGGTAATATCTGAAGTAAATGAGTTAGATCAGCAAGTCAAGTTAATTGGTTTTCTTTTGATACAGTTAATCCCCTAATTGAAACTCAAATTGGACAAAAGGAACTACACATAGTTATTCGAGAATTTAGTTAGAAAGTTTGATGTACATTTGGATGATCCAGAAATAACTGATGTGCATGGATCAAATGGTTTCGTGCGCCAAAGGCGTGCAGGGACGGTTTGAGGCAAGCCCTTTTCGACCCTCTTTAACTGTAGATGATTTTGATTGTCTGGGCGTGGCAAGGGAGGAATGGAGAAGGAAGCAGCTTATCCTCTTCTATGTTTTTTGCGTGACTTCTTCTTTGGAGGTGGTTGTGATGGAGATGAGTTTGTAGAATCTTGTGGTGGTTGTGGTAGAGATGAGTTTGTCAGATAAAGTTGCTGGTTTCTTTTGTTAAGGAGTTCTCTAGCCATTCTGGAGACTTCATCCGAGTGCTTATCACCATCTTTGCACTTTGCCTGGAGCTGATTACAATGTGCCCTCAGTTCCCTTGCTTCTGCCATTAGTACGGCCAGTGTTGGTTGGTTGGCAGAGTCTCCCTTGCAACTGATGTGCAGTGTTTGAATCTTGCTTTTATAGTTCTGTGGCATTATCTGGTATGTCAAAATGCAAAGTTATACTAGACATGTATATAATGAAACACTAAGTGACAATGAGAATAATGAAGAATGAAAAGTTTCACATTATTATTATTATTATTATTATTAACACCAGAGATACTAGTCCTGTTAGAAGAGAGACATAAATATTGAAACATACTCCAAATGTGCTGGTGGATTTTTGAACACTGAATGTAAGTTTTGAAAACATTTTTTGATCAATGTAATTGAGAGTAATTAAAAAGTAATTGCAGTTACAGGAGAATTTTCAATGTAATTACTTTACAATTACAAGTAATTGAAAAATTCCTCAATTACCAATTACAGCTAATTACTTAAAAAAAGTAATTAATTGCAGGTAATTGCAATTACCAATTACAATTACCTCAGCCATGGGTTGAAGGCTGTCAAAGTGGAGCAAACATGCCTTGAAAGATTATCACAATTTTTTAAAACAAATTTGTAAAAAAATTCAGGAAAAATGGCCATAGAAACAAGAATTTTTAGCTCAACTTGACAACGTCAAGTATGAACTATTGGGATGGGTTGTGATCCGTCGTCCATCCGCATGTATGTCCATCCATCCACAATTCCTTTAGCACACCCTACAGGCTGCAGCTCTCACCCAATCATATCCAAATTTCATATGTGGCTTGGTTGGGACAATGTCTAGATGGGAGCTATCAAATTTTTCTGAATTTTGTTGAAAAACATGGCTGCCAGTGGCCATCTTAGATTTGGCATATAAATTGTCAACAATTTCATTGGCACACCCTACAGGCCACATCTTTAACTTTACCTTTTTCAAATTTCATATGCAGCTTTGATGTGATGTCTAGATGGGAGCTAATGAATTTTTCCGATTTTCGTTGGAAAACTTGGCAGCCAGCAGCCATCTTGTATTTGGCATATAAATTGTCAACAATTCCATTGGCACACCCTACAAGCCATATTTCTCACCTGATTTTTTTTAAATTTCATGTGTAGCTTTGGTGTGATGTCTAGATGGGAGCTATTGAATTATTTTTTGAACATTTGTTGGATTTGGCACATAAATTGTCAGTAATTTCATTTGGCAAACCCTACATCTGCATCTCTCACCCGATGAGTTCCAAATTTCATATGTTACTTTGGGGTAAGGTCTAGATGGGAGGTGTTAAATTTTTCAGAATTTTGTTGGAACAACTTTTCCGCCAACGCCCATCTTAGATTTGGCATATAAATTGTCAACAATTTCATTGGCATTCCCTACAGACCACATCTCTCACCCGATCTCTTTCAAATTAGCTTTGGTGTGATGTCATGATGGGAGCTATCAAATTTTTAAAAAATTTGTTGAAAAACATGGCTGCCTGCAGCCATCTTGGATTTGGCACATAAATTGTCAACAATTCCATTTGGCATCTCCACAGGAACCTCGGGAAGTGAAGCAGTACCTGTTCACTGCGGTAAACAGGATCTGTTTTACTGGTAAAATAGGACCCAGTCACCAATGGTTGGGAGGTGCAAACCCTCTCTAAAATGAGCAACATGGCTTATTAATGCTCACCCCTGGTATTGAGTTGATACTCATGTTGTGGTCATGATCAGCCATTGTGCAAAAATATGTGACCTTAAACACCAATAAATAAATAAATAATTCCATTTGGCAAACCCTACACCCGCATCTCTCACCCTATCCATTCCAAATTTTATATGTTACTTTGGGTAATGTCCAGATGGGAGCTATTGAATTTTTCCGAATTTAGTTGAAAAACTTTGCTGCCAGCGGCCATCTTAGATTTGGCATATAAATTGTCAACAGTTTTATTGGCACACCCTACAGGCCACATATCTCACCGATTTCTTATCAACCTACTCACAATTGTTTACTACAGGCTTGCACTACAGTGGAAGTCCTTAACTCGGATAAAATACTCTCTATTTTTGTCTTTCCCAAGCAAGTTGGGAAAGAAAAGTGGTGCAAAAGCACCAATAAAAATAAGCCAAAACTGGGTCGAGTGCAACCGGCGCTACCCAGTACGGGACGCTCTCTCCCAAGTACAACTCCACGACTTCCGTTGCCAGTGCGCATATACCGTCTCTAAAGACTCATTCTTTTTAAAATCCGCTTCGTGTCGAGATGTTTTTGCACGCTTATCAGTGTTCCACCAGCTCGATGTTTGATGATTCCTGATTCATTATACCACAGTGTATCCTTTGTATTCTCAGGAACAGTGTTTTATATATTCTCTTTTCTATTATATGTCCATAATGTATTTTTATTTGCTCTCTCTCGAGTCGCTCGCGAATTTCGCGTGCCACGCGGTTCGGACTTAGATTTTTTCACAATTATTGTTAATGCTTTTTTTGCAAAATTTTCTAATTGTGTTAGAGTTAGGTGTCAGCGGGGTACCACTCCTGCAGTGTTTCTTCTTTCTTTTGAGAGTAGTCTTCCTGTTGGGTGGTTCCCGGTCGACCTTCTGGGGTCTTTGTTTCTGTCACCTTTCTCTCTTCTTTGGGGGTGTTCTGTTTTCTCATCTCCACTTCTCTGCTCCTCTCACCTCTATTGCCCAGGACAATTCCCTGTGGGCAATGTCTGCTGCCAAAGCATGTGGACGATGTACATTTGTCTTGTTCCTCCTGTAATGGGTGTTCGGCCGAGCGGCCGTGTGGTGTCTGTGGAACATGGTCTTCCACCTTCTGGGCGTCAGTAAACCGTGTCGTTCGTTCTCGTGGCCGTGCCTCCCGCTCCCGCGGGAAAGGAGAACGTGGTCGTTCGGGGCCTCCCGAGTCAACTTTGTCTGGTGAGAGTTATTCCTCCTCCGTGGGGGATGTGCAGTCTTTTCCTGTGGTGGATACTGCGGGAGCCGTTGAGTGTTCTGGTGTAGAGATGCCTGGTTCCGGGACTGCGGTCCCCCTCCAGTCGACATCTGAGGCTGTCACTAGGGTTGTGACTCCTCCTTCGGAGCCGAGCCGGTGTGCTCTCTCCACTATTTCACCAGCCTCAACGACTCTCGACGTATCTACTACTGCTGCTGGCCCGTCTGCTTCGTTATCTGTTTCAGCCGGCCTCGGCTTTTCGCTGCAGGGGACTGTAGGACTGTCCGATACTGTAGACGTGGGATATCGGCCTCAGCCTTCCCTGACTTCAACTCGGCGAAGTCGGAAGGGGCTGCCGGCCGAGCCCATCGCTGTGGTCTCTTCGCCGTCGAGCACCACAGTTGAGTCTTTGGATTCGGATGTTCGTAGTGGAAACACTATGAACTCCGTGGCGTTTCCGTCTACTCACTCTGGTCACACGACCAGTTTTGGGGGACCAACGCTTTTTGTGCAGCCTGGACCTTCAGCCCCGCAGAGGTCCGCGGTGACTCTCATGAGTTCTCGCAATATTGATCCTCGGGGTGCATCGTACCCCTATACACGTCTGCCTTCAGATGTTTCGGCTGCCGCCCGTCGTCCCGCGTCGGGTGTTTTGGAGGATCGTGACCCTTCGCTGGTTAAGAGGGTCAGAGGTGAAGCCACTTTGCCGGTTCGCTCCCCTGTCGAACCGGTCGGTACAGGCAGTGAGCTTAGGGAGGCCCTCTCCTTACTCACTCAGGTTCTTTCTAAGAGCCTTCCTGTTGCTTCCAGCGAGGCTATGGGTGGTTTCCAGGCGCCTCCTTTGGCGCCGCCTCCCGGGATTGGAAACAGGCCAGTTTCCGATTCCTCTGGTGTCCCGACACCATGGGAGGCGTCGGCTGGTTTGCCCACGATGGGCTATGTGTCTTCCGATTCTGGGGAGGAGTCCGACATGCTTGAGGTCGAGGGCCAGCAGTCTTCGGACTTGGGGGCGGCTCTTGACTTTGTGTTTGGGTTTCTGACCGAGCTCAAACCTGCTAACCAGCCGACAGTGTCAGCCTGGCCGCGATCATCGGTCGCACGCCAACAGCCTATGGAGCAACCTGCTTCTGGGCGCCTTCGACCGTGCCAGTCGGTACAGGTGGTTGAGGCTTTTTCAGCATTGGATGCCAAGCTGAATTCCAAGGCTTTGAAGACTTCGTTCTTCACCAGGGTTGACACCTTTTTGCCTCCTGTGCGTTATCGTTCCTACGATTCCGCCAATCCGTCAGTCTGCCAGGCTTTGACGGTTCTGGATCAGGACTCCACTTCCCTCGGGCTTTCCAAGCCCAAGTCTGCCGTCATTCCAATGACGACTCTGGAGTCCACGTTGGGCTTATCTAGAGAGATGCTTGGCATGCTTTCTCTCTCAGATCACGTCGTCTCAGCTTTGGCTGCTTATCTGCCTCCAGATAAGTTTGACGAGGTACAGGCTCCTTTGCGTGTGCTGTCCACCTTACTCACACGCATGCCTGTAACACGGCCAATTTGGAATTAGTTCGAAGGGACGCTGTGCTGGACACAGGACGATCCCTTCCCGAGGAGCAGCGTGCTACTCTTCGATCTGCTTCTTTGGCAGGTCCGCAACTTTTCCATGGTTCCGTGTCGACGGTCCGGGATGACGTCCTACGTCATTCCAAAGATCAGCTGCTGTTTCGTCAGCTTGATCAGCCTTCTCGGGGAGGCAAGGGCCATTCCATGCCTAACAAGTACCCTTCTGCTTCCTCTGTGAAGCAAAAGGCTGGTCCTTCTGCCGCCGCCTCTACTTCTTACTCACGGGGTAAAGGTAGGGGTCGGCAGAATCGAGGGAAGTCTCAGGATTCTTCATTTAGCAGAGGAGGTGGTTTCTCCTCTCGCGGGCCTCGTCGGGGCTCGAAATGAAGGTCCTCACCTCGACTCGTCCCAGGTTGGAGGAAGGATAGCAGAGTTCGCAGACCATTGGACCACCATCACATCCGATCCATGGGTGTTAGATGTTGTTTGGTCCGGGCTGCGCATATCCTTCCGACGGCACCCCACTCTGTCAAGGGTGCCTCTTCCAACCACAGTTCCTTCAGACGTTTTACGTCGGGAACTTTTGTCCACGGAGATTGCCAATCTCCTGGCAAAGGGGGCGATCGAGGTCGTCAAGAACGTTCAGTCAGTGGGTTTCTATTCCCGCCTGTTCTTGGTGCCGAAGAAGGACGGCCGACTCCGACCGGTTATCGATCTGAGTATCCTGAACCAGTCTATCATTGCTCCCAAGTTCAGCATGGAGACTTTCAGGTCGGTCCGCCAATCCATTCACCAGGGAGATTTCGCAGCCAGCATCGACCTGTGAGACGCTTACTTCCACGTTCCGATGCATCGGGCGTCACGGAAGTATCTCAGGTTCGCTTTTCTGGGGCGAGTTTACCAGTTCAAGGCCATGCCTTTCGGCCTCAACCTGGCTCCTTGGGCGTTCACCAGACTGATGTCGCATGTGATAGCGTTCCATCGCACACAGTCCAGGGTGACTACTTCGGCATATCTGGACGATATCCTCCAGAGGCATTCCAATGCTGCCTTACTGGAATCGGATGTCGCCACTCTGTTGAGCTTGCTCACGTCGCTAGGATTCAGAGTCAACGAGGAGAAGTCGGACCTGGTCCCTACTCAGTCGTTTTGTCATCTGGGGATGTCTTTCCAAACCAAATTCAATTTGGTGGCTGTTCCCCAGGCCAAGGCTGTGA
Source organism: Pictodentalium vernedei (assembly GCA_031216915.1). Classification (NCBI taxonomy): domain Eukaryota; kingdom Metazoa; phylum Mollusca; class Scaphopoda; order Dentaliida; family Dentaliidae; genus Pictodentalium; species Pictodentalium vernedei. The sequence continues at coordinate 500,775,134 of CM062295.1, forward strand.
TTCTCTCAGCTTTTGCTCTGACTCTGTCCCAGTCCAGGTCCGCGACCGCTCGGAGTTTTCTCCGGCTGATCGGTCTCTGCGGTTCGGTGACGGATCTCATTCCTTTAAGCCGGCTGCGTGTCAGACCTCTCCAACACTTTCTGCTCAGTCGTTGGAGACCGAATGTAGATTCTCTGGATCAGGTGCTTCCGTTTCCGGACTCTCTGTATCCTCACCTTCTTCCCTGGACAGATGTTCAGTGGATTACGCAGGGTGTTCCGCTGGACTTACCCACGTCCGATCGCGTTCTGACGGCAGATGCCAGCGATCTCGGATGGGGTGCGACGTTGGATCCTCTCGGTCTTTCCCTACACGGGAAGTGGGACCAGGATCAAGCAGCTCTACACATCAACCAGAAGGAGCTTCTTGCTCTTCTTCTGAGTTTCAGGCAGTGGATCCCTCACCTGTCGAATCGCCAGGTCCTTCTACTATCCGACAATTCGACAGTGGTTGCTTACATTCGGAACCAGGGCGGCACGCACTCGCTTCCGATGTACGAGTTAGCTCGGGATCTTTTACTGCTCGCTCAGGATGTTCACGCCGGAGTGGTTGTTCGTCACATTCCCGGTCGTCTGAACGTCCTAGCCGACTCTCTGTCCCGACAGGGCAGGGTTATTTCCACCGAGTGGATGCTTCACAGGGCAGTGTTCCAGTCGCTTTGCGATCTCTGGGGACGTCCCCACATCGACCTCTTTGCGACTCGTTGGAACCATCAGGTGGACACTTTCGTGTCCCCGTGTCCAGATCCTCTGGCTTTTGCCGTGGACGCTCTGTCACTCGATTGGAACGGTCTAGTCGGCTACGCCTTCCCGCCGGTTACGATTCTTCCTCAGGTTCTCGCCAAAATTCGAACCTGCAGTTGTCGAATCATTCTGATCGCTCCCCTGTCGCCTCAGCGGGTGTGGATCAATCAGCTCCGCTCGCTGATGGCGGCAGTTCTGGCACGTCTCCCGCTACGTCGCGACCTTCTTTGTCAAGGTCGCCCGTGGAGGTTTCACGTCGACCCGACTTCATTTTGACTTCACGCATATCTTTTGTCAGGTCCTGTCTCCTCCGTAGAGGTTTTTCGAGACGAGCAGTGGAGTGCATTTCTTCTTCAAGGAGGCACTCCACTGGTTTAGCTTATGCAGCTAAATGGAAGGTCTTCTGTCGATGGTGTGCTGATCACTCTGTTGAGTATGCCAATCCTTCGATTTCACAGATTGCGGAGTTTCTGGTATATCTGTTTGATTCTCGGGGTCTCCAGCCTGTTACCATCAAGGGTTACAGGTCTATGCTTTCAGAGACTTTTTCTTATGTGGGGAAGCGTCGTATCGGCACTAATCCTTACCTCTCCAAGCTTGTTCGGCACTTTTCTTTGAAAAGGCCTCGGACTTTGCAGCTTACTCCACGATGGAATCTTTCGTGGGTGCTGCTTTGCTTGGGGGGGGGGGGGGGGGGGGGGGGGGGCGCCGTTCGAACCTTTATCCCAGGTGGATATGCAATTTCTCACATATAAGACGGCTTTTCTGATGGCATTTGCTTCGGCCAGACAGGTTAGTGAGCTTCACGCCCTCTCGGTTGACCCGGCCTTTTTTAGGAGCTCTCCCAACAGTGTTACTTTTACCACTGATTGCTCCTTTTTGGCTAAGAATCAGTTACCAGATATGACTCCTCCTCCTATCTGTATCAGGGCTCTTCCCTCTGTTGAGGGTACTCGCCCTTTGCTCTGTCCGGTCCGTGCTATTCGCATTTATCTTGATCGGACACGCTTCATACGGAAAGGCAGAAAACGTTTTTTTCTGTCTCTCATTCCGGGTCGACAGGAGATCTCTCCTCAATCCATTTCTCGATGGATTTGTCTTGCTATTCGTACGGCTTATAGTCATTTAGCAGCTGGCGATTGTATTACCAATCGTATTTCTGCCCACTGTCTACCTCTTGGGCTTATTCTAACTCCGTCAAGTTGTCGGATGTTATGCAGGCAGCCTACTGGAGAAATGCTTCTACTTTCTCCACCTTTTATTTACGCCAGTTGCAGGAGCAGTCAGAGGACCTTTTTGCCCTGGGTCCTCTTTCTTCTGCTTAGGCTGTTGTCTGCCATAGCCATTAGGCTTCTTGAAGGTCAGTTTCAGCCTTGTGCTGTTACTGCCCTTTTTCTGTCTGTGTGTCACACAGGCTCATATGTCTCTTTTCATTGTCCTTTACCAATGATTGCGACATTATGGTTGATAAGCCTCGGGACCTCTTCCATCTACTTCACGGTTCCAGTGCACTAGGGTTATGTGGGGGTTGGTTATGCGATTCCCTCCAGCCTTTTGTCTATTCAGCCTGTAGTAAACAATTGTGAGTAGGTTGATAAGAAATCTAAATTTTATAGTAAATTTCCTTTCTTATTATACCTACCACAATTGTTTACATGGAGGCCCTCCCGTCTTCTTTACGGGTAAAGAATCTTTCCTCCCCGCTGATCACATAACTCTAACGTTTACGGATTCAAAAAGAATGAGTCTTTAGAGACGGTATATGCGCACTGGCAACGGAAGTCGTGGAGTTGTACTTGGGAGAGAGCGTCCCGTACTGGGTCTGCGCCGGTTGCACTCGACCCAGTTTTGGCTTATTTTTATTGGTGCTTTTGCACCACTTTTCTTTCCCAACTTGCTTGGGAAAGACAAAAATAGAGAGTATTTTATCCGAGTTAGGGACTTCCACTGTAGTGCAAGCCTGTAGTAAACAATTGTGGTAGGTATAATAAGAAAGGAAATTTACTATAAAATTTAGATTTCTTTCAAATTTCATATGTAGCTTTGGTGTGATGTCTAGATGGGAGCTATCAAATTTTTCGGAATTTTGTTGAAAAACATGGCCACCAGCACCCATCTTGGATTTGGCTCATAAATTGTCAACAATTCCATTAGCACATCATAGAGGCAACATTTCTCACCCAATCTTTTTCAGATTTAATATGTAGCTTTGGTGTCATATCTAGATGGGATCTATTGAATTTTTCTGAATTTTATTGAAAAACATGACCGCCAGCAGCCATCTTAGCTTTGGCATATAAATTGTCAATTGAGCATACCCGACAGCACATCACTTACCCGATTTTGTTCAAATTTCATATGTATCTTTGGTGTGATGTCTACATGGGTGCTATCTAATTTTTTGAATTTTGTTCTAAAACATGTCCGTCATCGGCCATCTTTGATTGGTATAGAAATTGTCAGCAAGTCCATTAGTACACCCTACAGGTCTCGCATGCCTTGCCCAATCTTTTTCAGATTTATCTTTGGTGTTATGTCTCTTTTGTAGAAACTCGATTAAATGACTTGCATTGCTGGAGCTTTCTATTTAGTTCAGTCCCTTCAAGGACAAGTTGACATGGACACTTTAATTTTTAATGGCATTAATTGAAAATTTTTATTTTGTTGTCTTTCAAACATATCTTGTAACCTCTCTTTGGAACAAGCTCATATCAGTTTGGGGTAATGAACATTGTTTTTGAGGCCACAATTGAAAGACAGAAAAATCTGAAGGTCAATTTTTGTGAATAGTGCTGGCAGGTTATTGCAATCTACTTAAATAAATTAATAACTGTACAAATCTGTACAAATCTTATTTCAGCAAAGATTGCACAGCTGCAAGCTGCAGCGACTAGAAGTTCAAGCCCAGCACAGCCACCTCCACAGCCTGCCGAGACAATTCTTGTTAATGGTAATGGTGAAGAAAGTACTATGGACACAGATGAAAAAGAGGAGTCGGAAGAAGAGGAGGTATTTCATTTTTAACTGGAAATTGACTTTAATTTCCACCACTTGAAGCTTCAGTTTAGATAAAAATGCATAGAAAATGAGTGTTGAATGTACAGATGTGCCTTAAATTTAAAAAAAGAAGTGCATTGATAATCACACATGTAAAAACTCTTGTGTTACAAAAAGAACGAACCCATTTCTCAAACCACAGCTGCTCAGCACAAGCCAAGAAGTGGAAAAAATATAGTTGATAACAGAAAATGTTAAGAAACTTCTTATCATTTTTTAACTCATTTTTCCTCTCTCCAACCACAAGTTGTAGGTGACAGAAATGTTAATTCAAATAGAAATTGCTCAGAAATCAGTTTCCACATAACATTGGTCCACCAAACTTGGTGTTAGTACCCTCATGGAAGAAGAACTCTATTGATATTCAGGTTTGTTGGCCAAAGGTCAAGGTTAATGTTACTAAAAATAAAACTTCAGCTTCAGGATAATAACATTAGTTCTATTTATTACAACTCAACCAAACTTGCAGAATGTAATCACATCTGGAGAGAAAAAAACTCTATCGATTTGAAGTCAGTAGCTACAAGGTCAAAAGTTACAAGGCTACTACTACAGTGGAGCCGATTTAATTAAATATCTTTTAATTGAATATCCCTATTAATTGAATGTAATTTCCAAACTCAAAATCATTTACCATACCCTCTGTACAGATTTGCCATGTTAATTGAATATGGGTTATAGAGTAAACTCCTGTTAATTAGCTCAACTTGACAAAGTCAAGCTGAGCTATTGCCATCACTTCTCGTCCGTCGGCGTACGTACGTACGTACATACGTACGTTAGTACATCCACAATTTCCTTTGGCACACCTCACAGGTCGCATTTATGATCAGATTATTTTGAAACTTGGCATGCTTGTTTGGGGTGACCTCTAGATGGGAGCTATCGATTTTCTTCAATTTCCGTCGAAAAATGTTGCCGCGGCCAACATTCTTAGAACTTAGTTTAGTCAAACCACAATATTTCCCTTTGGCACACTCTACAGGGCACATTTATGATTTGATTGCTTTGAAACCTGGTATGCTTATTTAGGGTGACCTCTAGATGGGAGCTATCGATTTTCTTCAATTTCCGGCAAAAAATGTTGCCACGGCCAACGTTCGTAGAACTTAGTTTAGTCAGACCTCAATATTTCCCTTTGACACACCCTACAGGGCACATTTATGATCAGATTGCTTTGAAACCTCGTATGCTTGTTTGGGGAGACCTCTAGATGGGTGCTATCGATTTTCTTCAATTTCTGTCAAAAAATGTTGCCGCGGCCAACGTTCTTAGAACTTAGTTTAGTCAGAAGACTCAATATTTCCCTTTGGCACACCCTACAGGGTACATTTATGATCGGATTGCTTTGAAACCCGACATGCTTGTTTGGGGTGACATCTAGATGGGAGCTATCGATTTTCTTCAATTTCCGTCAAAAAATGTTGCCGCGGCCGACGTTCGTAGAACTTAGTTTAGTCAGACCTCAATATTTTCCTTTGGCACACCCTACAGGACCCATTTATGATCAGATTCAGGGCTTGCCTTGAGTCGGGGCTGATCAGCCCAGGCCCCGAGATCAGCCCTGAGGAGCACTTGCTGGGGGCTTTTTTTCAAGCCCCGACATTTTCCACAAAAAAGCACTAACAGTAATGGACAAAATGGAAAATCAGCCCCGAAAAGGCCCCGACCTCAATATGTGGGGGACTTTTTTTAGGCCCCACCATTTTACTCAAGGCGAGCCCTGCAGATTGCTTTGAAACCTGGTATGCTTGTTTGGGGAGACCTCTAGATGGAAGCTATCGATTTTTTGCAATTTCTGTCAAAAAATGTTGCCGCGGTCAACGTTCTTAGAACTTAGTTTAGTCAGAAGACTCAATATTTCCCTTTGGCACACCCTACAGGGTACATTTATGATCGGATTGCTTTGAAACCTGGCATGCTTGTTTGGGGTGACCTCTAGATGGGAGCTATCGATTTTCTTCAATTTCCGTCAAAAAATGTTGCTGCGGCCAACATTTTTAGAACTCGGTTTAGTCAGACCACAATATTTTTCTTTGGCACACCCTACAGGGCACATTTAAGATTTGATTGCTTTGAAACCTGGTATGCTTGTTTGGGGAGACCTCTAGATGGGAGCTATCGATTTTCTTCAATTTCCGTCAAAAAATGTTGCCGCGGCCAACATTCTTAGAAATTAGTTTAGGCAGAAGACTCAATATTTCCCTTTGGCACACCCTACAGGGCACATTTATGATCGGATTGCTTTGAAACCTTTCATGCTTGTTTGGGGTGACCTCCAGATGGGAGCTATCGATTTTCTTCAATTTCCATCAAAAATTGTTGCCGCAGCCAACATTCTTAGAACTTAGTTTAGTCAGACCACAATATTTCCCTTTGGCTCACCCTACAGGGCACATTTATGGTTAGATTGCTTTGAAACCTGGTATGCTTATTTACGGTGACCTCTAGATGGGAGCTATCGATTTTTTTCCATTTCCGTCAAAAAATGTTGCCACGGCCAACCCTCTTAGAATTTAGTCTAGTCAGACCACAATATTTCCCTTTTATACACCCTACAGGGCACATTTATGATCAGATTGCTTTGAAACCTGGCATGCTTGTTTGGGGAGGCCTCTAGATGGGAGCTATCAATTTTCTTCGGTTTCTGTCAAAAAATGTTGCCACTGGCAAAAAAAATGACATTGGTACCAATGATCTTCAATTTTTCCATTTCATTTATAACTTACCAAGTTCAAGTTTGTCAAGTTGAGCTACAGTGTCATTGACACTTTCATTTTATTAAAAGTCTTACAATATGTCGAAAAATTACCCTGATAATCACTGAATTGCCCTTGTATATTGCCCAGTTGGCCTCAGTATATCCAGTGCAGACATTTAATCTATATTTTGTTTGACAGAGCTCCTTGAGCTCAGTCAAACAATATATAGTAGAATAAATGCTCTGTTTCTGTCTAGAATACAAGAAAGTGATTAAATCCCTGTTAATTGAATACTCCTGTTAATTGAATAGTTCTCATTGGCAAAGTGGCTATTCAATTAACAGGATTCTACTGTATATATAAAACATTGTCCAAAAATTGGTTTCTGGTCAATAACTTGTATTATATACAACTGGAACTTAATTAAACACCTCACGTTTTTTTTTCGCTGTGGTGTTTATAGAAACTGTCATTACTTTTGTGCTATCCTTCAGATAGCGAAAAGTGATTGTTTGCGGAAAGAATGGTCTATTGACAAATGAAAGACAACACAATGATGAAAATAGGCAGTATTTTAATTGTGCTAATTACACACATCTGTCACTAATGCTTTTGATGAAAAATGTATGGTGCTGGAATGGTCCATGATGAAACAATGCCGGTAATTACTGACAAAAATGTAACTGGTGATCGCCTGAACACATTAGCAGCATCTGATGTCAGTAGCAAGTGTATCTACCACATGCCTGGATGACAGCTGGACCCTCCTCCTGATGCTTCCAGTGAGCCTTCTGATACAGTCCAGAGGCAACTGCTACCACTCCTCATGCAGTGCAACTTCCAAATCGGCCATATTCTGTGTTGCTTGCACACAACGTCCAAGAAAGTCCCAGATGTGTTCAAAGGGATTCAAATCGGGGCTCATTCCAGGTCAAGGTAGTGTTGTAATAGCGTTGTTCTGAAGCAATGCTCTCACAGCATGGAAACGATTGGGCATTGCATTGTTGTCCATGAATACAGGACGAGTAGCCAACGGGTGGTTGTCAAAATGAGGCATGACAACCGGATTGAGAATGTCCCGGATGTACTGATGACTGAGATTCCCACGTACAGTTACCAGATCAAGTTTAGAATCATGAGAGAGGCATCCCCAGATCATTACTGATCCTCCACCATAAGGAACAGTAGGTCTGATGTTCCTGGGCATGTAACCAGTATTTCTATGCCTCCACTTTCTCATGCGACCATATGTGACGTGAAGCAGGAATCTACTCTCGTCTGACCAATGGACTCTCCTCCGCATCCTGAGATTCCAATGTTGTCGTGCCATATACCACTCCAGACATCGTCTTTGATGCTGATCGAACAGAACTGGACACTTGATGACCCTTCTGGACCTCATACCCAGTGCTTAGACACAGTTTTGGACAGTTGTGTTGCACAAATGCCTGTTGGGAAGCCAAATGCGTTTCAAAACCCCACTTGAAGCAAAAGGTTCATGCCAAACGAGGCATGCCAGACTCCATTCTCCCCGAGGAGAGGTCTTTTGGGGTTGTCCAGGCTTTGGTCGATCTTTGACATCATTGGTTTGTTGATGTTTTCAGACAAGTCTGCTGATGGCCAAGGTGCCTTCCAATAGCTTTGAATGACATGCCTGTTGCATGCATGCCAACGATTTGCCATCTTAGTGCCTCTGACAATCTCCTTGCCATGTCAACATTTATTGATGAAAGAAGTGACAAATTTTCTTGTTTTATACCCAGATATTGCATGTGGATGATAGTGTTTTTTGTGACATTCGTGGGATGCATGCTCCACATGGATGAGAGGATGTGTTTGGGGTATGCTATCAACCAGAAACATCATGTTTTGCCAGATGAAATGTACAGCAAGACATAGGAATCATTAAAACATAATAATCTGAAACCGCAACTTCACTGTCATGAAACACTTAATGTGGTGCTTAATTAGGTTCCAGGTGTATATGTCAAATGCTGACCAGATTTACAGATTAGGTGGCACTATGGAAGAGGGAAGAATCTTATCTTTACTTCTCTCTACAACCATAAGTCAAAGATCATTGGAATATTACTATCAATAAAATTTGGTAAGAAATTTGTTTCTGTACATTTGTTCTATATAAATGCAGGCCCATCAAACTTACGGGGCTTGTACCCTCATGGAAGGAGAAAAACCCTATAGATTTTCAGGTTTGTGGGCTAAAGGTCAAGGTCAGTGTTATTAAAAATATTGCTAACAACCAATAGTGTCAGTTTCCTAAATGTGACAAGCTATTTCTGTACTTGAGAAGTCATATTTGAAAATTTATTTACAGGTTATTGAAGAGAAGGAGGAAGAGACTGAAGAACAGAAGGCAGCTGAAAAATCTCGACCAGTATCCAGTACACCTGTTCCAGGATCACCGTGGTGTGTGGCTATTTTTAGTATTAAATTGATTTTGTAACTCTTTATTAAACCTGTAAAGAGATGCCACTTACAAAAATATTTAGGCCTAAAAAAGTTGAAAATCTGTTACTTGGGCCCTCCTGCATGGTCATTTTGGCTGCCACATGCTCTTTTTATAACCAGTGCAAACTTAAAAAAAATTAAAATTAAATGGTCTATGTCTGATATTTTACCCAAGTTAATCAAATTGATAAATATGTCCCTTGAGTGCAAGAATGCTTTGCAATGCTAAAGCATTGCAAAGCCTTCTTGCACTTAAGGACGAAATACACCACCACCACCCATGCTATTTTGTTGATTATGAGGCCGAAAACATAAAACAATCCGAGAATATGAACTTTTGATGGTAAAGAAAAAATTAAAAAATATAAAATTTTTTTAAAAAAACCCACTTGCATACAATTTTACAACAAATGTCCTGAGAAACAGAAGGTCTACTTTGTGAGGGGCCTTATGAACACTTGATAAATTTCATTCTTTGCTACAAAAACATAGCTTATGACCACTCATTGGAATGAGCTCGATGAACTCATTCCAATGAGCAGTCAGAAGCTATGTTTTTGAGGCAAAAATTGAAAAAAGATGAGAATGACGATTGTTGTGAACAGTGCCATCTGATTTTGGCTGTTACGTTGGGTAAAAGCTAGTGATGAGACGATTAATCAGTATACAATCGGCCATTGGTTGATAAGCACCCATCGGTTGACAATTGGTAGTTGGGGGTGTCTGATTGGCCCTCGTCGATGGTCACACATAAAACAATTGTCGAGATTTCCTCACTTCATCACCCAGATTTAAGACGCTTTTATTGAAATGACTCTCGAATGATTTGTAGTTCCGTTTGATCTTGTCAAATTTCACCTAGCAAAGTGAATATGTGTGACCAGCGATGTTGAATTCTCTGGGATAATTGTGTTGTATTAATATTCAAAGACTCAAAATTGTCAGTTTGACTTTGATCCTGCTGCCATGGAAATGAGAGACAACCATATTCACTCAAGTGATGAGTGTCAGATTGATATCAAAGTAATCTGAAATAACAGCAAGAAATCGTGGGAACTTGCGACATTGTGTGTACTACCTTTGATGCATTGTGACAACGGCTTCCGTAAAAGATAAACTGTAATGTTCGGGTTTATGTTTGTTTCATTTTGTTTTATTCTTCCATGATTCCGGTTTAGGACAAAAAAAAATAATGGTTTAGTTCCAGTTACCCGACTGACCCTAATTTTGCACCCCGACCCTAACAATTTTTTTATTGAAATTGAAAAAGAAACAAAAAAACGCACGAACGCCAACTTTTACATCAAAGACACAAATAGTGCTGGGTTGTTTTTTGGTATACCAATTTATATATATAATCAGTACCATGTTCAAAACTGTCATCGGCAAATTAAATCATATTGGTAATTGTTTACCAAAGTTGCTTTAACTGGGGTATGCAAATTTCAACTTGTTTATCACAGTTTACAAGAAATTGAATTTACTTCACTGGTACAGATTACTGTTACTGGGTTTTTCCTGTTATACCACCCTGTCTAACCTCGCAGACTATGGGTCCTTTCTGCATTACTTTTCATTCCAGACTGTTTATGTGGTTTGTTTTGACAATCAACATCATTATGAAAACGATAGAACATTGTTTACCTATGATTTGTCAGAAACAAGTTGAGGTGAAAAGTCACAACCGTGTGTACTGCATTACACAAAGGTTGCATTGTCAGTCACATTGACCATTCGACCAATCGCATTGCTGCTATTTAAAACCAGGACATTTTTCTTGCGGAAACTCCAACTGATTCCCTGTAGTTTTACACCTGTACTTCAAAGTGATTGCCTGTTTGCACACAGTGACATCATGATAGCATCTTGCCTTTAAAATAGTTTGCACACAAGTGTTTTATACAGGACCAATGCAAAGTACATTGTTTTCAAATAAACAAAAACAAATCATTTGTGCTTCCTCTGCCAAGATAAATATGATGATACTTAACCAGCCCATTACCACAATCACTTAAAGTGTCAATTTATTTCATGTGCTGATGTGCGCTAATTTTAACACTTCCCATGATAAAGTGCGAACGCACACTTCTCTTCAGAATCTGAGGACAGCTGATGATAATATTATCAAGACACACCTGAGTCTGTTTCATTTTGAAGTTGCGGAATTACACCCAAAATGTCTGCAGCAATCGCAAATGAAGCTTCTGTTGATAAACTGCCATTTTGGGTGTAATTTTGCAATTCAGACTCAACAGAATATCAAGGCAGTATATTTCAGTCACAACTGTTGGAAGAATTTGGTCGAAAATTTAACTCAAGCACAAATTCAAGGGAAAAAAAAATATCCCGACGTACCATCCCTATTTTTTTCTGCTATGTAGCCGGAACCATACCATTAATTTGTTATCAAATTTATGTATGCAAGATGGCAACACCCATTATCAAAATAAATGTGCTCCTCATCTATAATTAAATTGTTAATTAAAGCCCCAACATTAATAACAAACACCACTAAAATCGTTGTCGGGATTGGGGGTTTACATGGTGCATTGCCTGGTGATTACCATCAATTAAACGTAAAGCACTGACCATCTGACATCGGCATCTACAGTCGGTCGACTTTGTATCCAAAACATTGGCATTCGGATAACGGGTCATTTATCTTATCGCCTCATCACTAGTAAAAGCTTAGTTACATTTCCCTTTCCATAAGTGGCATCATACTGTTTTCAACCTTGTGTTCGCTGGTTGGGCACGTAACCTAGATTCCTTGAGCAAAGTCTACGAGTCATATTTATGAAGGGATTTCATTGTAACATGGAAGAATGACTCATTTTGGAATGATTTTTGCTGTAACTTGGTAACTTTGTTTGATATACGTTAACTGTGAGGGAAACATAACCCAGGCCTCAATTCTTTAATACAGCCTACACCTCAAATTATTCTTGTTGAAAACATAGCATGTAGGGTACAGGACTTAACATATTCTCAGTTATCATAATTCTTGTCTTATTTCATAGTCCTTTCATAAACACTGAACATGATCCTTTTCATCAAACACTACACACAGTCACATTAAGCTGCAGTGTCATTGACACTTTCATTCTAGTTCTTGTAGTACATTAATAAGCATTTGAAATGTATAATGTATATATTGCAATGCGAAATGACTGATTTTACATTAAACAGTCATACATAATGATGCCAATGCCTGGCAGTCCTCTTGTAAGTGTTATCTTCTGTTCAGGTTGGATAAAAGGTTAATGGGCAGTTCCCTGTGGGAACCCCTGGCAGTAGATGTGTGTTTATTTTTGTGGGATAGATATGTTCTGTAGAAGCCATGGAACTCCAGGAAGTGGAGACGTGCCTAACAAATGAAAAATACATTCTGTTTCACCAGGCCTTAAAATTTGTGCCGATAAATGAAAATCGGTTTTGATTCTCATGAACTCTTGTTGCGAAAATAAATTTTCAGTTATTAAATAACTTATAATTAGGGTGTACTGTTATACCTTTATGAGTACAACCAGTACATATTCCATTGTTAAAAACAAACCAATATTTATATACAGTAGAATCCTGTTAATTGAATAGCCACTTTGCCAGTGAGAGCTATTGAATTAACAGGGATTTGATCACTTTCTTGTATTCTAGCCATAAACAGAGCATTTATTCTATTATGTGTTGTTTGACAGAGCTCTGCTAAGTCAAAGTGTTACCTCATGAGGAAACCAAACTTAAGATCTCTCCAGTTCTTTAACCCTTTGAACTCGGCGGGCTGCTTTTCCTTCCCAGGAACATGATACGTCATAATTAATCTCATTGTTTTCCTTGGGAGAATCATTTGCGTGAATCAATTCGGAATCTCGCATTGAATATTAAGCCTTGTTTCGCTCGTCTTATGGTACACCATACTTGGTAAGTAATGCCTTGGATGTGAGTCCTTTAAAGTGAGCAGCATTGGTTTAAACGATTGACTGAAGTTGACATGATCCTTCGTTGTATTCACAATATAGTTAAAGATGCTGAAAGTGACCTTGAAGACAAGTAAATGATAGGACCTTGTAAGAACTGCTTGGCATTGGAGTGGAAAACGTATTAATAAACAATTGGCAGAGCTTGACTTTCTGTATTGCAGTTGTATTATAGTCACATTTGCTGAGAGCAACGTTGAACCACAACAAACGACTGTACACAAAGAACTGTTTCAGTATTGGATTTCATTTATATTTGATTCACTAGCATCACAGCACTGAGAGCACTGAGTAATTATTATTAGCTCACCTGACTGAAAGTCAGGGTGAGCTATTCTGATCACTTTTCGTCCGTCGTCCGGCGTCCGTCGTGAAGGTGGTATTTGGGCTTTTTCTCCCAAACCACTGGCCGCATATCAATGAAATTTCATGTGAGAGGGGGGTTGTGTCTGCGGACTTTGATTTTTTGTCAAATTAGGTTTCGGCTCACATTGAGCAGAGGGATGGGGCAAAAATGCTGCAGTTCTTAAAAAATCTTCTTCTCAAGAACCAGCAATAGCAGAGACTTGATATTTGGTATGCAGCTTCCTTTTGAGGTGTAGACTGAAGTTTGTTCAAGAGAAGTTGGAGGGCTATATTTGACGATGTTAAAGGAGGGGCAAAAATTTTGGCCCCGCCCCAAATTTCTATTTTCCAAACCGCGAGGCCGATTTGAACCAAATTTTACATGAGTGCTTATTGGGTCATAAGTACCTAATTTATGGCGAAATTTTTTTCCCCATAGCCCCGTGGGAACCACAGGAGCTAAAAATAGAAAAAAATGAAAACGCCCATATCCAAAACTACACGGCACTGAGAATTCTTATTTGTTGTGAAGCTTCCTTAGGACCAACAGAATGGAATGATAAAAAAAAATTGCCATCGGTTTTATGATGGGGTAGTTTTTGGGGAGTTTGAAAAAGTGCTGAGTCAGCATTTTTTAACACTGTGGGTAATGGGAAAAACATAAGACTACTTTTCTCCGAAAGCACTGCTCCAAAAGCTTTAAAATTTCACATATAACATCTTTGGAAGATTGTTTCACATGTTTATTGAAATAAATTGCCTGGGTTGATATTTGGGGCTCTCTATGGGAGCCGAAATGTTTAAATTAGTGCAGTATGAGGAGTATTTTTGAAAAATCTTCTTCTTCAGATCTAGCAATAAGAATACGAGATTTGCTGTTTTCTTATTGACTTTCATGTTCTTGTAGGTGTGTTGTTTGGACAGGAGACCGAAGAGTATTTTTTTACAATCCTAGTCAGAGAACATCCCTCTGGGAGAGACCAGAAGATTTACAAAATAGGCCTGATGTAGACAAATTATTGCAGGCTCCACCAGATGAGAAAGGTACCTTAACAAAGAATTATAGAATTTTGAAGGACTACTGAAATATGTTAAAATACTTTGTTTTCTTTTATATCTCAAAAAACAATACAGAGGATGCCAGAGAGCCTCTTTTTAGCCAAAGTATAAGACAAACAAGAATATTCTAATAGCCAGAATTTTACCAATTATTCTTTGATCAGAAAATTAAAGTATGAACTAAAACTGTATTATCCCTTCAACTAACTTAAATGCCATATTTGTCCAGTGCGGTTCACAAAAAAGTGACCACCCAGATTTGTTTTTGTTTTTTTTCAATGTTTGCATCCAAAACATAGCTTATGTCCCTTCATTGGAGCAAGCATGTTCCCATGAGGGTTCATAAACTATGTTTTAGAGGTGAAAACTCAAAATTTTGAGTAATTTAAAAAAATTTGGGCAAATATCATCTTTAGTCATGTTAACTGGTAGAGTGATAAATCGTTTATGATCATCAGAATGTGATCATGTGTTTTTGCCCTGTTACAATTTATGGGAGAGTGCCAATAGGCACTCTCCCATAAATTATAACAAGGCAAATTCTAACAGACTAAATAATTTTACTTCTAAGATAAAGTGAAGCATATCCACTGAATATGAGGCCTTTAAGTTGTGGTACCTGCATTTCAGAGTAAAGCCCATATATGGGTTTCCAGCACTATACCAGTTAAATAAAGGCTTAATTGAAAATTGACATTGTGGTTAATATGGTGTTATTAGTCTCTTGTAGGATGACTGCTTCATGCAACTGGAGCTGGGAGGAATTGATTTTTTTTTATTCAATTTCATTTCGGTTTCAGGAAAAGACCTGTGCCGGTTCAATTTTTTAGCTCACCTGACTGAAAGTCAGGGTGAGCTTTTCTTCTCACTCTTCGTCCGTCATCCATCCGTCCATCGTCCTGCATGAAGGTGGTGTTTGAGCCTCTTTCTCCTAAACCACTGGCCACTTTTTAATTAAAATTCATATAAGTAGTGGTTATATAGGGACATTTTGATTTTTATCCAAATTAGGTTTCGGCTCATATTGAGCAGAGTTGTGGGGAAAAACAGCCAATTTTTTTGAAAATCTTCTTCTAATGAACCACCAGTAGCAGAGACTTGATATGTGGTATATATACAGAGTCCTTTTGAGGTTTAGAATCAAGTTTGTTCAAGAGAAGTTTGTCGGGCATTATTTGCCTTCGTTATGGGAGGGGCAAAAATTTTGGCCACGCCTAAAATTTCTATTTTCTGAACCGTGAGGTCGATTTGAACCAGATTTGATATGAGATGATAATGGGTCATAAGTAGTTGATTGATGCAAATTTTTTTTTTCTCATTGCCCTGTGGGAACCCTGGGAGCTAAAAATAGGAAAAACCTTAAAACGGCCATATCTCCAAAACTACACGGCACAGAGAATTGTTATTTTGTATAAAGCTTACTTTTATCCAGTAGAATAGAATAGTTAAAAAAAACTCGATCGGTTTGATCACAAGGTACATTTTTCAGGACTTTGAAAAAGTGCTGAGTCAGCACTTTTTAACACTGTAGGCAATGGGAAAAACATTAAAAAATCTTCTTCTCCAGATCCAGCCGGCAGAATCTTTTCATATTTGATATGCAACATTGTAGGGTGGATCTGATTCAAGTTTGTTCAAATCGGCCCCCCTGGATTCATATTTGGGCTCAGTATAGAAGCCCGAATTCGAACTTAGTGCATTTCAGGCAAATTTCTTAAAAAATCTTCTTCTCCAGATCCAGCAGGCAGAATCTTTTGATATTTGGTATGCAACATTGTGTGGTGGATCTGATCCAAGTTTGTTCAAATCGGCTCCCTAGATTCATATTTGGGCTCACTATAGAAGCTCGAATTCGAACTTAGTGCATTTCAGCAAATTTCTTAAAAAATCTTCTTCTCCAGATCCAGCAGGCAGAATCTTTTCATATTTGATATGCAACATTGTAGGGTGGATCTGATTCAAGTTTGTTCAAATCGGCCCCCCTGGATTCATATTTGGGCTCAGTATAGAAGCCCGAATTCGAACTTAGTGCATTTCAGGCAAATTTCTTAAAAAATCTTCTTCTCCAGATCCAGCAGGCAGAATCTTTTGATATTTGGTATGCAACATTGTGGGGTGGATCTGATTAAAGTTTGTTCAAATCGGCCCCCTGGGTTTATATTTGGGCTCAGTACAGGAGCCCAAATTTGAACTTAGTGCATTTCAGGCAAACTTCTTCAAAAATCCTCTTCTCCAGATCCAGCTTTAGAATCTTTTAATATTTGGTATACAACATTGTGGGGTGGATCTGATTCAAGTTTGTTCAAATCGGCCCCCTGGGTTTATATTTGGGCTCACTATAGGAGCCCATATTTGAACTTATTGCATTTCAGGCAAATTTCTTTGAAAATGTTCTTCTCAAGATCCAGCAGGCAGAATCTTTTGATATTTGGTATGCACCATGCTTAGGGGGTTGAGATTCAAGTTTGTTCAAGCCAAGTCCCTGGGTTCAAATTTGGGCTCACTGTGGTAGCCCGAATTATAACTTAGTTCAAAATGAGAAATTTTCTTTAAAAATCTTCTTCAGATCCAGCAGTCGAAATGTTTTGATATTTGGTATGCAGCATCCTTAGGGGGTGAGATTCAAGTTTGTTCAAGCCATGTCCCTAAGTCCATATTTGGACTCACTGTGGGAGCCCGAATGATAACTTGGTTCAAAATGAGGGAATTTTCTTTAAAAATCTTCTTCAGATCCAGCAGTCGGAATGTTCTGATATTTGGTATACAGCATCCTTAGGGGGGTGAGATTCAAGTTTGTTCAGCCATGTCCCTAGGTCCATATTTGGACTCACTGTGGGAGCTCGAATTGTAACTTAGTTCAAAATGAGGAATTTTCTTTAAAAATCTTCTTCAGATCCAGCAGTTGGAATGTTTTGATATTTGGTTTGCAGCATCCTTAGGGGGTGGGGGGGGGGGGGGGGGGGGGTGAGATTCAAGTTTGTTAAAGCCAAGTCCCTGGGTTCATATCTGGGCTCCCACAGTGTGAGCCCGAATTATAACTTAGTTCAATATGAGGAATATTCTTTAAAAATCTTTTTTTTTTTTAGATCCACTGGTCAGAATCTTTGGATATTTGGTATAAGCTTTTCTTAGGAGGAGCAGATGCAACTTGTTGAAATCAATTCTCTGGGTTGATATTTAGGCTAACATGTCAGGTGAGCGCCCTCAGGCCCCTTGGGGCCTCTTGTTTATGCACCCATGACTAAAAGTCCATTTGTCCGTTCGCAGATAGGGTACAAGGTTTGTCTACCCAACTCATCTTACAGTTTTCAAGCTCAAACTTTTTATTTTACAGGTTATTTATACATATACCAAAGGTGTGCATATTGCCAGGAATTTGATTCTGTTCAATTTTTCACAAAATTACATGATGTTGAACTTAGTAAATTTCTGTAAAATTTTGAATATAGGGTACGTGATTTTTGTCCAGCTAACTCCTCCCACAATACATAGGTAAATTAAAGTACATGTTAGAACTCGCGGGGGCATCAGATGTGTCTTACAGAGCTTGTGCTGTTTGGGGGCATGGTTCAGTCCAGTTTATGTGTTAACAACAAATAGTAAACAGCATTTCTGGCCCTTTAACTTGGAAAACACCTGCAATAGTTTTCTCGACTCCACTCACCACTCAGTTTGTATGTATCGTCATTGCGTTAAACATCCCATTAAACATTCTTAGGGATTCTAGAAGATCAGTTGCTTAGGTCTCTTTTGAGTTCTCATTCTCACATTTTCTTCCTCATTGACTATTCAATGAGGGAGAAAATGTGGCATTGAGAACTGGACATATTCACCTCTTTGCTGGATGGACTAAGTGACAAGAGTCCATAGGAGCCACTAGTCAAGTTCCCTCCCAGTAAGGTAGTTTGATCAGTTTACGCAAAATCACCAGGGATGAGTTGTTTCAGTTTTTTATCTGATTTCAGTCCTTTTTAGCTCACCTGACTGCATGTCAGTGTGAGGTATTGCCATCACTTGGCGTCCGTCGTCCATTAACTTTTGCAAACTTGGCTTCTTCTTCACAGCCATTCAGCCAAATTCAAACATATCTTGCACAAACCAACCCTGGGGTATACCCTTTCTATTTTGTTCAAATGAAGTGGCTGCCTTCTTCGGGCTCTGGTCAATGTTGCCAAAGCCTAAAAATCTTCTTCTCTTGAACCACCAGAGAGATTGCCTTGATATATGATATGTAACACTCTTTGGAGTTGAAGATTAAAGTTTGTTCAAGAGAAGTTGGTAGATCAATATTTGGTCTCTCAGTGGGCACATACCCATTTTGGGCTCTACCCAAAATTTCTATTTCAAGAACCGATGGGCTGATTTGAACCAAATTTGGCATGTAGCATAAGTGGGTCCAAAGTACTTGATTGATGCCCGAGGTTTTTTTTTCCGTAGCCCTGTGGGTACACCAGGGGTTAAAAATAGAAAAAAATTCAAATGCCCATATTTACCAAACTACACGGAACAGAGAACTGTATTTTGGTATGAGGCATCCTTTTGACCAGTAGAATGGATTAAAAAAAAGGCCATCGGTTGTGTCAGGGTGTTCTGTAGGGGTGTTTGAAAAAATGCTGAGTCAGCATATTTACAAAAATTGAAAAAAATTTTCTTCAGAACCGCTGGGGGCGCGGTGGCTCAGTTGGTGGAGGTGCAGGCTGCAAGCCGAGAGGTCCTCGGTTCGAATCCCACCTGCGGCAACCGCGTTGTGTCCTTGGGCAAGACACTTCACCCCAATTGCCTACATGGGGGCACGATGACACTGTGTACTGAGGCGTACTGCGCGTCGATGGTGCGCATGTCTTCAACCAATCTAACCCTGCCTGTGCTGTGGTGCAGAGTTCAGAGTTACGATGTTGGAGAGCTGACAGCTGCTCGTCGTTGCTCGGTGGTTCTCTCCGGGTACTCCGGCTTCCTCCACCCGTAAGACTGTCACAGTCACGATTAGCCATTGTGCATAAGTATGTGACCTTAAACACCAATAAATAAATAAATAATACTTCAGAACCGCTAATCAGAATCTTTTGATATTTTTATACTGTACCAAAGACCCAGACTTAGCTGGTGCTAATTCTTAAATATGTAATGCCAATCACAAATTTTACCCCCCAATCACCAAAATTTGCATCAAAAACAAAAAATTACATGTCTTATATGGTCCTCCATACCTTTACTCCACTGCGCATGCGCAGTGTTAAGGAGGTCTCGAAATTGGCGCAAATATCATTCTTTGTTTGGCCCTAAAATCAGTAACATGTCACTGATATTTGTTCTTGTAAATCTCAGTTTAAATGATGCCAGACACATAATTTTGAAAGAAATGGTGGATCTAAGGGTGAAATAAAGGATGAGAGGAAGAAACAGTGGCAGAATGTGTTCAGGGATGTAACTTATAATTTTTTTACGAAATTTTTTCATGTTCCCTAATTTCGAGGCATGAGCCTTATTTTTTCATTCTGGCTATGAACTTACCATTGTTTATTCAGTGTTTCCTCTCTCCCTTTCCTTAATAACTCCCTTGCTATTCTCCTATGCTTTTGGCATAATTTTGGAATTTTTTCTTACTAAAATTTCTTGGGAGTTTTGTCTTGGTAACAGAATGAATATTCTGTTTTTTCCCCATGTTTACATCCTCACCCTTGGGTGTTTAGGCATTGTTTTCTGCATCTACCATCTGATGTACTGCAGTTTCTTCTCTGGAAGCCTCTGTTTTACATCGGATAGTGTTTAAATTGGTTACTGATTTTGGGCCATGGTTTCAGTGCCTGGAGTCATGTTTCTGGTTTCTGTTCACTTTTGCTTATGTTGACAATGGTTACTTTTGATGGTGATTACTTGTCTTCTATTAGTTCTGCTCATAGCCAGACACATTAATATTGTCCGGAAGTGTTGCATTAATTTTTAAAAATGTTTTAAAAATTTTGTCCACACTTAGGCTTTTTTGGGATCCATTTGGGCTCATTGTTCCCATTGGGAACTTGGGCTCTTCTGAAAATTTTTCAAAAATTTTTTTTTTTTGAAATTATTATTTCAAATTGTTATAATGGATTATATTATATTATGTATCTTTGTTTCAAGGGTTTGTGCGAGTATTATGACTGTTCATATTTTTTCAAGATGAAAAAATATTGTTCAATTGTAATGCGAGGAAATCTTCCTCTTATTCTCATGTTCATTGTGTTTCTTGTAGTCAATGTACTCGCACTAATTCTTGCTCAGTGTGTGCTAATTGGATTGACAGTGTTGGAGACGTGTGTCACGGTATATTGTTAGCGGTGAGGGGTCCATTCTGTCCTCTCTCCGCAAGGTCACTCTAGTTTATCAGTCTCTTTTTCAGAAGAACAAGAACAGGATGATGTTTCCGTGATGTCTTCAACAAGTGTGTCTCCGTCGTTGCAGTATTAGGGCTAGCAGCTAAGTGCTCATGGAAATACGACAATTACCGAAGAGGTCCCTAGTAGGATCGAAGGCGTTGATCGTCTGCTAGTCCGCCCGGTGTAGCGACCATTCATCGAGTGGCTCGGCAGCTGGGTTCGTCTGTTGCGGTCCAGGGAAGCAGTTTGGGTGATGCGAGCTCTATAAACATTGAACGTGCACACCCAGCAACGACGGATACGAGGATAGTACGGATGAAGTCTGTCAGTCCGGTAGCCAGCTCGTCCAGGTCGACCACGAGCGAGAGAGGCCCCCTCTCTCTTACAACAACATCTGCACCGCGATGTTGTATGTTCGTTCATTAGTCGGAGCATACGTCCACTCCTCCTGCTCGGGACGCTCCGGCACATAGACTGTCCGACACGGCTGTTCTATTGGCTTCCTCATTCTCACGTCAGCACACACGACCGCACCTTGGCTATGTGACCACAGATTTCCAGGGGACGTTCGCATATTATATAAATGCAGAAATGAACGTTCCTGGAGCTCCTGCTTTGCCGACCAGGGAATCCACGTCGACCAGGTCACTCCATCCGCTAGCCAAGGACACGAGGCCTTTCCAGTTGGGACGTTCGCATATCATATAAATGCAGGAATGAACGTCCCTGGAGCTTCCAGCGGCTATTTACGTAAGACCGTGGCTCCACAGGCCTCATTGAGGAACAAGAACAGGGTAATGTTTCCGTGAAGTCTTCAAAAAGTGTACTTCCGTCGTCACAGTCAAATGAAGAGTTAGCGGCAAAAGTGCTCATGTAGATAAGTCAATTGCCTAAGAGGTCCCAAGTAGGATCGACGGCTTTGGCGTCCGCTAGCTCGCCCGGTGTAGCAACCATTCATCGAATGGCTCGGCAGCCGGGTTCGTCCGTTGCGGTCCAGGAAGGAGATTTGGGCAATGCGAGCACTATAAAAATACTACGTGCACACCCAGTGACGACGGATATGAGGATGGTTCGGAGGAAGCCTATTAGTCCGGTTCCTAGCTCGTCCAGGGCCATCCGGGCTGTGAGCGAGTGAGGTCCCTCTCTCGTACAACAACATCTGGGCCCAGATGTTGTGGTACAGAATGTTCCTCAGTCGGAGCATACGTCCACGGCTCGGGATGCCCCATTATATAGACAGTCCGGAGAGACTGCTCTATTGGCTTCCTCATCCTCACGGCAGCACACACGACCGCACCTTGGCTACGTGACCAGTGATATCCAGCCAACCTCGCCGACCAGAAATTCCACGGCGACCAGGTCACGCCATCCGGTAGCCAAGGATACAAGGCCTACACACTCCGGACGTTCGCATAAAGAAGTATGCAGGAGTCAACGTCCTAGGAGCTTCCAGCGGCTAAATCTTGTAAGACTGCAGCTCCAAAGGCCTCTGTTATGGATGGGCTATCATAGATAGCACAAATTATCGCAGCATCCCAGCAACCGACAGAAACTCTGCCAGATCAGATATTATCCGAGGAAGCTGGGTCGGTACGTTCCTCTGCAGGTGCAGGCACGGACGACCAAGAATTACAAGTGGTCCGACAGGATGGCGAAAGGGATACGGAGAAGTTGGAACTTTCCCTTTCGGAACAACATAAAATTGCTGTAGAGTTAATCCGGCTTTATCTTTCTGACGTTCCTCCGGACCAAAATGCTGCGTTGCCGAATAAGAGACTGATAGCACCACTGGACACAGAATTCTTTAATCGGTTTAGGGACATCGTCCCTGAGTTTCTGACACAGTCCAGAAATGTCTCGCGGACATTTGAACTATTGAATGACGCTATATATAAACTTGCTACCAAAACGGGCACGTCTGGTTTCTTATCGGCAAATGCTCTACATCTGCCTTTCATCAATTCAAGGAATAATTCGAAACGGCAGGACAGGGCATTCCGAGAGTTCCTCTGCGTCTAGGCGACCCGGCTGAAGACCTAGAATTGTCTATACCGTCGTCTATGTCAATTCCAACCATGACGTTGGAAACGACAATATCGTCTAACAGAGCCAGTTTAGACGCATTATCGTACGCAGTTCACCTTACCAGAGCGTTATCATTACGTCTCAAAGGAAAAGAATTCCAGAATGTACAAACCTCCTTAAGAGTTCTTTCGAGGGCCATAGCATTCTCCACTTGTAACTCCGCCCTTTCAGTGGCAAATCTGGAGTTGGTTACACGTGACGCGGCCCTGGCTACATTCACGTGCGTGGATAGTAAGGTGAAAAACTCTCTTAGAGTCTCTCCGGTCTCCGGTCTCCGGAGAGCTTCTCTTCGACGGCAAGCTTTCCGCAATCTATGATCAGATAACTAAGAAAGCTTCGGACTCTCTGCTATTCTAATCCGCTTCTGTAAAGTCGGATTCAGCGGAGAAGAGTAGGACAGGCACTTCTGGGGCGAATACGTCCAAGGGAAGTTCCTATAAAGGTTCCTATGCGTCCTCTAGGTCTTACTCTAGAGACCGTCAGGGTAGCGACTCAGGTAGGGGCCGTAATACTGGCCGAGATAACCGGTCAGATGCCCCGAGGTCGACGGGGCGAGGTGTGGGCCGTGGAGGATGTGGTTTCTCCTTCCGCATGCCTCGCAGGTCCAGGAGGTGATGGTATAAACCTCTATCGTGTTCCAGTGCGCGGAAGACTGTCGAGTTTCTCAACCAATTGGGAGTCAATTACGGACGACCCTTGTGTTGGAGGTGTGATTTCGGAAGGACTGAAACTGTCCTTCAAAGGAAAACCTCTGTTAACTCGAAGTCCAAGATGGACTCGGCTTCTGTCAATTCCGCAGGAAGAGGCTCGCTTCTATCAGAGCTCCAGTCTCTTCTGGAGAAGAACGCGATAGAGGTCATAGAAAACCAGGAATCTCCAGATTTCTACAGCCATCCTTTTCTGGTTCCGAAACCAGACAGCTCGTTCCGTCCCATCATAGATCTGAGCTGGATAAACAAGCTGATCGTGGCTCCAAAATTCTATATGGAGACCATCCGATCGGTCAGAGCGAGCATTTGGGTGAACAACTATGCTACGAGCATAGATCTCAAGGATGCGTACTTTCACGTTATGGTACATCCGGCGTTCAGAAAGTATCTTTGCTTCGCTGTCCTAGGAGTCGTGTTTCAGTTCCGAGCAATGTGCTTCGGTCTGAATCTAGCGCCCTGGGCTTTCACTCGAATAATGAACTCGGTAATGACTAATTTCCGAGCTCATTCGTCTGTGGTAACGTCGGCCTACCTGGACGACATTCTTCAGAGGTACGACAATGAGTTAACGCTTCAGAACAATGTGCCGAATCTGCTTCTATTGCTCCGATGTCTCGGTTTCATAGTAAACGAGAAGTCGGATCTGGTGCCGTCCAAGTCATTCACCCACCTGGGGATGAGCTTCGAGATGCACAACAATCTAGTTCGTCTGCCGTTAACCAGAGCGAAATTAATCAGTTGTTACGCTCGCTATTGTCTTCACTCAGACAAAGTTACAGCGAGAGAATTCATGAGACTTATAGGTTTGTGCGGAGCTGCCACAGATTTTATTCCGATGGGGCGGCTATGCACTCGTCCTTTCCAAATTTTTCTGACCCATAATTGGAGGGTGAAGATTCATTCGTTTGATACGGACATCCTCTTGTCAAATCAAGTGAAACAAGAGATTCAGACTTGGGCAGATATTCAGTGGTTAACTCAGGGAGTTCCACTGCAATTGCCGGATCCGAGTTTTACAATTATGACAGATGCCAGTCAAACAGGTTGGGGCGCAACATTGAGCCCAACGGATTTGAAGTGCCAGGGTCTTTGGGATCCGCAGTTCCTAATCAAGCACATAAACATCAAAGAAATGATGTCAATTTCGCTTGCGCTATGTCATTGGATGAACGTTACTCAGAATGCTCATGTGCAAATTCTGTTTGACAATACGACGGTAATAGCGTATTTTCGGAACCAGGGAGGCACTCATTCCATTCTGTTATTCAAGTTAACGGAATGAATCCTTCTGTTTGTACTAGAACATCAAATTCTCCTATTGGTCCATCATATTCCGGGTCGTCTGAACGTATTAGCGGACTCCCTTTCACGGAGGGGTCGCTTGTTGCCATCAGAATGGACTCTCAACAAACGAGTATTCAATCAGATTTGCTACCAACGAGAGCGGCCAATGATAGATTTATTTGCGACGCATCTCAACAATCAGTTGCAGACGTATGTGTCACCATGTCCGGATCCTCGAGCATTTGCAGTAGACGCTCTATCGATCTCGTGAGACGGAATGATAGGATATGCGTATCCTCCAGTGCCGTTGTTTCAGCAGATATTGCTCAAGTTAAAACAATCTCAATGCAAAATTCTGTTGGTAGCATCTCTGTCTCCACAGAGACCGTGGATTAATCTACTCAGGTGTCTGTTGTGGGACATGCCGTGGAAGCTTCCTCCACATTTCGGTCCATTCTATTGCTAGATGGATTCAATTAACTATCCGTACTGCTTATGATAAAATATCTTCAACTCAGCAGTCTGTGCTTAAGATTTCAGCTCATGAAGTAAGAGTTCTATCTACATCTTGGGCTTACGCTAATAGTGTTGCTATTACAGATCTAATGAAGGCTGCATATTGGTCTCAGCCTTCCACTTTCACGAATTTTTATCTTAGAAATATTGAGTCCATTTCTGGAGATCTGCATTGTTTAGGTCCGTTATCTGTTGCTCAGAATGTCGTCCACTAAACAGTTGCAACTATAGTTATGCAGGCTTTCAGTTCCGGCAGTGACTCTGTCCTGCTGCCCTCTTCACTCTGAGGTATTTGGTCCAGGGCAAGGGGAAGGGGGGCGGGGGTTTGGGGGGGGAAGGTGTTCCCTTAGGTCACCTGCTTTATAGTGAAAAGCAAGGGAATACCTCCTCTGGAGTCAGTAATTCTGAGTCGGTGTCGGGATGGTTTTATAAAGTGTAAAGCTAATGTTAACTCATCCATGTAATATTTTTAAAGTGTAGCTCGGTGTGAAGCATTTGTATATGTCATGTGTCATACGAGCGTTAATATACAATCCTCGGACACTTTTAATGAGTATAAAGAGTCTCATTTCTCTGGATTTCCTTCATTTATTGGCTTTCCTTTAAAAATAATTAGCATAACAGGTTATACTGGAGGTTAATAGAGATCATTGATGTTATTGTGCTCAATTACAGAATGGTTTTGTGTCTTTCTTTTTTTTTTGATGCAAATAAGAAAGATACATGTAAAGCCTATTTCTCCTTTCTCCTTAAGGGGATAATTCTGTTACATGCAGTTGAGCCTATTCGATTTTCCTTTGTCCTAGGCCCTCCAACCTTTTTACTATTCAGCTAAGTCTGGGTCATTGGTACAGTATAAAAATGTTAAAAAATTTATAGTAATTTATATATTTTTTATGATTACCAATGACCCAGATGGGGATGGCCCTCCCATGAGTTGGTAACTCATACCTCCCCGCCCAGTACATAACGTTTACCAGGCACTGGTTGTAAGAATGATAATTGCGCCAATTTCGAGACCTCCTTGACACTGCGTATGCGCAGTGGAGTAAAGGTATGGAGGACCATATAGGACATGTAATTTTCGGTTTTTGATGCAAATTTGGGGGATTGGGGGGTAAATTTGTGTTTGGCCCTAAAAATTTAAGAGTTAGCACCAGCTAAGTCTAGGTCATTGGTAAGTATAAAAAATATATGAATTACCATAAATTTTTTAACATTTGGTATGCAGCATCCATAGGACAGTCAAATACAAGTGTGTTCAAATCGACCCCCTCACTTCATATTTGGGCTCAACAGAGGATCCCAAATAATTAACTTAGCTCACTATGGGGAATAAGGTTTAAAAATCTTCTTCAGTTCAAACAGTCAGATTCTTTTGATACTTGGTATACAGCATCTCTACAGGGGTCAGATTGAAGTTTGTTCAAATTGAGTCCCTGGGTTTATATTTGGGCTTCCTATGGAAGCCCGAATGTTAACTTGGTGCAATATGGGGAATAATCTTTAAAAATCTTCTTCTTCAGATCCACCAGTCAGATTCTTTTGATATTTGGTATGCAGCATCTTTAGGGGGGTTAGATTCAAGTTTGTTCAAATGAGATCCCTGGAAGAATATTTGGGCTCTTTATTGGAGCCCAAATTTTAATTTAGTGCAATATGAGAATATTTCTTAAAAATTCTTCTTTTTCAGGCCTACTAGTGAGAATCCTTTCATTTTTAGTATGTGGCATCTCTAGAGGTGTAAGGTTCAAATTTGTTCAAATCGAGTTCCTGGTTTAATATTTGGGTTCCCCAAGGGAGCCCAAATATTTACTTAGTGCAATATGGAGAATTATCGTTTAAAATCATCTCCTTCAAATCCATCAGTCAGATTCTTTCAATATTTGGTGTACAACACCTCTCGGAGGGTTAGATTGAAGGTTGTTCAAATCAGGCCCCTGGATTAATATTTGGGCTTTTTATTGAAGCCCAAAGTTTAACTTAGTGCAATATTAGAAAATGTCTTGAAAATTCTTTTTCTTCAGGACCACCAGTGAGAATCCTTCCATATTTGGTATGTAACATCTCTAGGGGTGTCAAATTCAAGTTTGTTCAAAGCAAGTCGCTTGTTTTTTCTTGTTTTTTTTAATTTTTTTTTTTGGGGGGGGTGGGAAGGGGGGGTGGGAGCTAGAGAGAACCACAGTAGTTGAAAACAGAAAACAAAACAAAAATTTCGTTCGGTTGTTGTTGTTTTTTTAGTACTTCACAGAACAGAGCTTGCTTGGAAGATTTCCCAGGACCAGCAGAAATGAATGGCAAAAAAAGTTGCCTTTGGTTGTGTCATAGCCAATCAAAAAATTGCTGTTGCTGCTGATCACTTACTGATACACTCATCTCTTTTGACACTTTGAGCCAGGTGAGCGTTTTAGGCTCATTTGAGCCTTTGGTTTATTTCTTTGAATTTCCTTGAACATGGTCTTTCAGACCATTTTCATGTGAATTCAAAGAAATAAAAGGTCCCATCACAACTTTATTTAAAATGAACTGGTTATCATTTAATTGGGTGTATAATGGATGATTTTGATACATTTCCCTTTATGCAAGCACAATTTCAGTTTATTTTCATTTTTTTTTTTTAGACTGAAATCTCATGCTTGAACCACAGTAAAACCGTTTGGCCCATTTTTGCTGGGTATTGCAGTCTGCTGCGAAAAAAACGGTATCAAACCAGAAAAATTATTCAGTCACCTCCCATCGACACTCTCTCTAATCTTTGGTGTCAGTGCTTTAAAAATGTTCAGGAGAGACACAAATGTTTATGCCTAACTGATGTGCATTTGGAATTTATGTAACTGAGAAGTATTAAACTACAAGTGTTGATGCTGTCAGGCGGCAATTACGCTATAAAAAAAATTTGTTTTGCTCCAAATATACAGCATTTGGCACCCAAAATATACTTATGCAGGTCTCAGATTTTTTATGGTGTATTGTTTCAGTGTGTCATTTTCGATAAAATTGCCATCTGAAAACACAGGCGAGACATAATTACATAATTCATGTCTGTCAAGTAATCTGTGAGCAACAGAGACAATCACGGCTCTTTGTTATGAATCAACTGAATTAACAGTTTATCTATTTTATTATATGTTAGCCTGTGAATTATCGAAAATTATCTAAAAGATATTTCTCGATATCCATCGACTCAAATATCCCCCAGTAGCTTCCTAAATGACATCATGCTATTCCGCATAACATCCCCTTGAAGGAATGATCAGCTGATCTTTGTTATTGTTTTAAAATATATGCATTTCTCAATGAATTGGGCTAAATATTGTGCAATAAAATGCCTTGTAGCATATAATAAAAAAGAAATCTACTCTATTTTAGTCAGTATCTGGAATTATCTCATGAGTATGGACCTGAAAGTTTTATTTTTTATGAGCGTTTGTGCGAGTGAAAAATAATATTTTCAGTTCGACGCGATGAATTTTTGCTGTAGCTTCCTAAATAACATTAAGCTTTGGCGCATGACATCGCCTTGAAGGAACGATCAGCAGCTTTTTGTTATTGAATTCAAACTGTTTGCAGTCGAATTGAGCTGAATATTGCACAGTAAAATGTCACATAGCATATAATAAAAAGAAAATCTACTCTGTTTTAGTGAATATCGGGAATTATCTCATTCATGTGGACCTGAAAGCATTATTATTCACTCGCGTGAAAAATAAAATTTTCAGGTCCACACTCGAGATAATTCCTGATATTCACTAAAACAGTGTAGATATCCTCTATTTATCTGATTCTTATCAAAACATTTCTTTGGTACTTAATCTTTTTTTTATCTTGCTTAATCATTTTTTAGCTCTGCCTGACAAGTGTCAACAGGGCATTTCCTAATAATGATTTGTCCGTCGTCCATCCTTTCTCTATCGTCCATCTTTTAGTCAACATTTTGTTTGTCCAGGCCATAACTTCTTTACCAATGAATATTTTTTGCTGAAACTTCATAATATGTATTATAAAAAGACAGTGTGTCGCGAATTATAGTATGGTATGTGCCCCTCAAGGTCAACGTCACAGACCTATGTTAAGGTGACAGAAAAACTTTGACATTTCACTGTCACTTTTGTCCAGTGCATATAACTAGGTATGATTGACAAATCTTATTCATACTTGGTACAGTTATTACTCATGACTCAAAGGTTTGCTGCGACTCTGATCCCGAGTCACATCGTCATGGTCAAGGTCACACACAACAAAACATTGATATTATACAGCCTTTGTTTGGTGCATATAATTTGGTATGATGATTGACAGATCAAAAAAATTGAGCCAGCATGTACACTGGGATCTACTATTGTAAAGTTTACAACTACAAACTTTTCCTGTTCCTCATTTCATGTTGGTGCTCCAAGAGTCCAATACTGCGACCATATTCTTATACAGTGGAACCCTGTTAATTGAATAGCCGCTTTTCCAATGGAAATTATTCAATTAACAGGGATTGTGTCACTTTCCTGTATTCTAGAGATAAACCTATTTATTCTATTATATCTTGTTCCTTGAGCTCTGTCAAACAAGTTGTAATAGATTAAATGCCTTTATCAGATGTCCTAAGGCCAAATAGGTCTATAAACAAAGGAAAACTGGGGAGAGTCAGGGTAATTTTTCAACAGGTTACAAGATTTTTAAACTATTAACAGGGGTTTACTCTATAACCTATGTTCAATTAACAGGTCAGATTTGTACTGGAGGTATGGAAATTATTCAGTTAACAAGAGTATTCAATTAACAGAGACTGTCACTTTCCTGTATTCTAGAGATAAACTTATTTATTCTATTATATCTTGTTTGACAGAGCTCCATGATGTAATAGATTAAATGCCTTTATCATATGACTCGTCCGTTTTGTTCACTTTAAAACATTTGATATTTTTTTTTCTCATATTAATCAGTGATAAATAAAGCCTGCCGTCAATTTCATTGGTCAATTCCAAAACTAGACAATTTGATTGGCTGAACAAAATACAACTGGGCCACATTTTCATAATTTGCATAATTAGAGTGGGGAGCTTTCATTGGTCAATTTCAAAACTGGACAATTTGATTGGCTAAGCAAAATGCAACTGGGTCACATTTGCATAATTTCAGTAGGGAGAATTTACGTTATCTGTCCTATTTAAGGTGGGTTATATTGTATTAATCTTTTACCTAACGTAACGGCAAAAACTGTCTCGCGCAATACAAGAAAAACGCCATTCATTTTTTTTTTTTATATTTTCACTTTTTGCTTCCAAAACATAGGTTATGACCCCTCATTGGAACTAGCGTGTCGCGCTCATTCCAATGAGGGGTCATAACCTATGTTTTGGAAGCAAAAAATGAAAATTTTTAGTTATACGAGGATGTTTTTTCCAATTGCCGTCTGCAACTCAAGTTAATGATGGGTTAAAAAATCATACTAAGTGGCTAATTTGTGCGTGTGTGTGTCATATGATAAATAGAATATGAAATGAGTG
This sequence comes from Pictodentalium vernedei, assembly GCA_031216915.1. NCBI lineage: Eukaryota > Metazoa > Mollusca > Scaphopoda > Dentaliida > Dentaliidae > Pictodentalium > Pictodentalium vernedei. The sequence continues at coordinate 500,805,971 of CM062295.1, forward strand.
TTTTTCTCATATAATATTTATGAAACTCGTCCGAATTTTCCGTTTGGGCTCACCAGAGGCTCGACCAAACAGAAAATTCTTAGACTTGTTTCATAAATATTATATGAGAAAAACACTCATTCCATATCCTCTATGTATCGGATGTCCCAAGGCCAAATATGTCTATAAACAAAGGAAAACTGGGGAGAGTCAGGGTAATTTTTCAACAGGTTACAAGATTTTTAAACAATTAACAGGGGTTTACTCTATAACCTATGTTCAATTAACATGTCAAATTTGTACTGGAAGTATGGTAAATGGTTTTGTGTTGGGAAATTATATTCAATTTAACAGGGTTATTCAGTTAAGAGATATCCAGTTAAGTGGGCACCATAGTTCTCACCAAAACAATATTCTCCCCATTAGATGTCTTAGAGCCTGGACATGGGTATGAAGTATTCCTTGTAGCCCTAAAATTAGATCTTTTCTACTTCTGTCCAAATATCTGCTGAACATTTGAAAGCATCGATGTATAAGGTTAGAGAGTATGTGGATGGAGACAACACCTAAGGCTGTTTATTCGAATCTGGGCTGATAAAATCATTTTTTTCTATTTTCTTTCAGACAAGAAGAAAGATGATGATGATGAGCCAGTAACCAAGAAGAAGAAGTATGTATCTTCTATTTGTTATTTTTCACAACTTGACAGGGTTTGATGGAGTTGGTGGGCTGATGGGTGGGTTGGCATTTCAGCACTCAAAAACATTAATCGATTTCAGAAAATATTGACATGTTACTTTGTTGACCTGATACCTTGATCAAGTGAGAGCATGGTGGTTAAGTGGTTAAGCCTTAAAGGCCTAATTCCGGCTTTCATCACTTTTTACTGCAACCATGCAGGTGCTCCAACATGTAGACTGGGTAAAGTTGTAAGTTACATTCTGACAAACCTAGCAGTTGTTTCTAGGTAAGCCTTGGCTGCCTATCGAGGCAGCCAAGACTTGCCTAGAAACAACTGAAAAGCCACAAGATGAATACTGTTTCAACAGGTTTCTGCTAGGAATAAATTGGTGGGTCCAGTAGGAAGAGGAAATCACAGATCGCCTGGTGTGACCACGGTTCGCGCCGCCGAAGAAAAATTTAGAATTGAACACTGCAGGAAGGCCATTTCCTTGCATCTGAGACAGTGATTCATGTTTTAGTGTGAACAATTTTGTGAGAATAATTATGTCGAATCTTTGGGGAAACACCCAAAGCTATCGCCGTTTCTTTGCTACAATCGGCATGTGACATCTTACCTAATCGGCAAACGGCAGAAAATAGCGATCATTTCCGAATGACACTTGACAATCTTAAGTTGCAGAATTCCAATTCCAGAAACAGTGCTCCCAAGATCTGTCAACTTTGTTGGAACCGTGTCTTGACTAGAATTTTACAGCGTCATATTGGGTTTTTTTTCGACCGGATTTTATGCTTTATCAGTAAATGATTGGCGGGGGAATGGGTCTCAGGGTTTGTACACAAGTCTGGAAAAAGTATGGAATTTGTAAAAACCTTTTCCAGGCTGGAAAAGGTATGGAAAATGACGTTTTCATAGATATGGTGTGGAAAAAATGTGGAAATTTAATTAAATATATTCAGAATCACTGTCCATGAAATTCAAATTTAGTACTAAATTTCTTTTTATTTTAGTTTTTATTTTGTTTGGAATCAAGTTTCGAAACTCATAAAATTTAGGCCTTTGTAACCCATGGAAATAACCAATCTGACACGAACATCAACAACCATATTAATTGATCCATATATGTCCGTGATCAAAATGGCTGTGCCCAGTGATAACGTGTTTATGTTGTGAACGTCAAGAAAAACAACACGCAAACATCAAAGTTTAATCTGCTAAGTTGAGGTATTGTGTAATACTGTCAACAAATTAACGTGAAAGGAAATGTGGAAATGTTTGTATTTTTATACCACAACCAATGGCCCAGACCAGCTGGGCCAAACACAAATTCCCCCCCCCCCCCCCCAGTCCCCAAAATTTGCATGGAAAACCGAAAAAATTAAGTCCTAGATGGTCCTCCATACTTTTGTGATCTGCGCATGCACAGTATCCAGGAAGGTATCAAAATTGGCGCAAACCATCATTTTTTTGTTTGGCCCTAAAGTCAGCAACAACGAACTGACATCTGTGCTTTTAAATCTCCTTTTTGAGGATGCCAGACACAAAACAATGGTAAAATAGGTGGATCCAAGGCTGTAAATGGATGATGGAAGTGAACAACGGTAGTTGGAAATGTTCAGGGCTGTCACTTGATTATAAGTACAAAAATTATTTCATGTTTCCCAATTTTGGGACATCCGCCCGACATAATCATTCTTGCTAATGATTTATCCACTGTTTGTTACGTGTTCCTTCCCTGTCCCTCCTTGAAGCCCTCCTGTTAAACTCCTGAGCTTTTTGGCTATTTTTATTGAAATCTTTTATTAAATTTCTTGGGAGTTTAACGTGTATTACAGAATGTTTATTCTGTTTTTCCCCATGGTTATGTCCTCACCATAGGGGTGTTAGGTTGTTTTGGTCTTGCATCTTCTATCCGATGTATAGTTTTTTCTTCGTATGAAGATCTAGCTTTACATCTGGTAGCTTTAAAATCTGTTACTGACTTTGGGCCTTCTTGTTTGCCTGATGTCTTGTTTCCATTTTTTTCCTTTGACGTTGTTTTCGTTGACAACGTCTTCAAATATATGTAGTATTATATTACTGTAGGATTATTTTAGGATATATTGATAATGATTCCGGTAGTGTAGCTCAAAAAATTTGGATTTTGTCCACACTTAGGCTCTATCGGGATGCCCTTGGGCTCATCTTGTTCCCATCAAAATTTTTTCAAAACATTTTGTGATTTAATTTTTCGAATTTGGTTTTGATCGCAATTATTCATGTATATTTATCATATATTTTATTGTGGCATTTGCAGGAGTGCTATCGACTTTGTATTTTGATTGAATCATGAAAGCTTACTGCTCTAAATGCAAGGCGAGGAAGTCTTCGTCGGATTTACATGCTTGTTGCCTTGCCTGTAGTCGATGTACTCCTGCAGTTTCTTGTCCTACATGTGTTAATTGGGATGACAAACATTGGAGACGGGTGTCACGGTACGTTGTTGGCGGTGAGATTCCTATGCCGGAACTCTCACCGCAAGATAATTCAAGGTTTTCAGTTTCTTCTTCAGAGGAACAAGAACATGGTGATGGTATTGTGACACCCACCAAAAGTGTGCCACCGTCGTCGCGCTCTGATGAGCAAACAGAGCTAGCTGCAAAGGTGCTCATGAATATTAAGCAAGGGATAAGGCCTCTAGTTAGTGTTCTTAATCCCTTACAAGCAGCTAGCTCGACCGGTGAAGTGGTTACTCCATCCATGGGAGCCGTGATACTGGGTAAGTCTGTTGCGGTCGACGGAAGTGTAGATTTACACAATCGGGCTAGCACTACAACATTGGATTCGTCAAATAGCGAATGTCCGTGTTCAAATTCTGTCTGACAACTCGACAGTAGTTGCTTACCTCAGGAACCAAGGCGGCACTCACTGAAGAAGAAGATTCTCTTATTTGTTCTGAATCATCACGTTCATCTCTCAGTCTGTCATATACTGGGTCGTCTGAACGTATTAGCAGCCTCGCTCTCGGAAAGGTCGTCTGTTGCCATTGGATAGGACTCTCAACAAGCGAATATTCAGGCAGATTTGCTACCAGTGGGATCTTCCCATGATAGATCTTTTTGCGACACACCTAAACAATCAGTTACTGACGTTCGTGTCGCCATGCCCAGATCATAGAGCATACGCGGTAGATGATCTCTCGATGTCATGGGACAGAATGATAGGATATGCATATCCTCCAGCTCCGTTGATTCAGCAGATTCTGTTAAAGATCAAACAGTCTCACTGCAAAATCTTGCTAGTAGCACCTCTGTCGTCACAGAAACCGTTGTGCGGTCCTTCTTGCACGGAAAACATTTTAGTAGTGGACGCAGTTCCTAACTGTAGGAGGGCCTCCTATTCGTTGAATTACGCAGCGAAGTGGAGGGTTTTCTTCCGTTGGTGTACGGACCAGTATGTAGGCATATATGATCCGTCCATTCCACAGATTGCCAATTTCTTGGTCTACCTGTTTGACGAACTCAAGGGCTATAGGTCTATGTTCTCCGACACCTAAGCTCATCATGATAACTTGGCTATTGGATCAGATACTTTATCCAAGCTAGTTAGAAATTTCTCTATTAATAGACCTAGAACCCTCAGATTAATTCCTAAGTGGAACTTGTCTTGGGTTCTGTTGAAGCTTCAAGAAGCTCCTTTTGAGCCGTCTTGATTTACAAAATGGCATTTCTCTTAGCCTTTGCGTCTGCTAGAACAGTCAGTGAACTTCATGCATTATGTGTTGATGAATCTTATTATCGTAGTGTGGGTAATACTCTTACCCTCGCTACGGAAGTGGGGTTTCTGGCTAAGAATCAGATTCTGGGTAAGCGGCCGGAGCCTATTGTCATTAAGGCTTTACCGTCCTCGGATAACTGTAGATCTTTGTTGTGTCCAGTCAGAGCAATGCTGCGCATTTATGAACGTCAATCAGATTTTATTAGAAAGGGAAGAAAATGAATGTTTCTTTCTTTGATTCCTAACAGAAAAGATATTTCTGTTCATTCTGTCGCTAGATTGATTCAGTTGGCAATACATATTACCTACGAAAATCTATCTTCGGATCAATGTTCTGTCAACAAGATTTCAGCACATGAGGTTAAAGCACTGGTCACTTTTTGGGGTTATTCTAACAGTATAGCCATTACTGATCTTATGAAGGCTGCTTACTGGACACAGCCCTCTTCATTTACCAAGTTTTACCGGAGAAATTTAGAGTCCATCTCTGGTGACCTTAGATCTTTGGGTCCTCTTTCTATTGCTCAGAATGTCGTCCATTTATGTTACATATATAAGCTCTTTAGGCAGTCTGCTCAAGCACTGATGCCGTTCCGCTGCCCTCGTCGTTCTGAGGAATTTTACCTCAGAACAAGGGGAAGGGGGTGGGGGGGGGTTCCCTTATGGCTCGATCGGTTGGCGTCGGCTTACGTGTCCAATAATGTTAAAGTTTCTGTTTAGGTCACTTACTTGCCCTATTTCCATATCATGGCCTTTATAATGCTGCTATATGATGATTATTATCATTCTACCATGATTTAACCCCTCATACTCTGCATTTTAAACATTTTTCTTGACATTTTTAGTTGCGTTTAGTTTTCTGTTTAGCTCAGAATTTCATGTTTAACTTAGTGTTTAGCTCACCTGCTGTGTTCCTTCTCTTCCCATGGTGCTTATATTCATCATACATCTTCTTCATTATCATTCTACCATGGTTTAACCCTTGTTCAGTGAATTTCTTAAAAGTTTTCTTCCAATTTTGAACGTTTAGTCTTCTGTTTAGCTCACACTTCGACATTTTCAGTGGGTTAAATTTTTTGTTTACATCGACTGCTGACACCCTTTTCATCCCATGGCCTTTATAATGCTTCCATATGGTGCTTATTATCATTCTACCACTATTTAGCCCTCACCCAGTGTGTTTTAAATGTTTCTCTTAACATTATTTAGATACGTTTAGTTTTCTGTTTAGCTCAGAATTTCATGTTTAACTTAGTGTTTATGTCAGTTTCTGTGTTTTACTTTTAAGAGGTTGTGTTTAGGTCGGTTTTGTTACATGTTGTGAGCCTGTTTGATACAGTTCTTGTGTTTGCCAAAGTTACTATCAAAGAGGAATGTTGGTGAGCTATAGGGCGTTGACGTCCTTCTTGTTTAAGTGTAGCTCACTGTGAAGCATTTGTATATGTTACGTTGTCAAATGAGCGTTAATATACAATCCTCGCACACTTTTAAATGAGTATAAAGCGTCTCATTCTCTGGACTAGCTTTTTTACTGGTTTCCTTCACCGAATTAGCATAACAGGTTATGCTGGCATTAAATGGAGAAATTATATAATTATGTAATTCTCAATTACATTGTTGGTGTTATGCCTTTCTCTTTTCTCGTAAAAGCGAAAGACATATATAATTCCTATTTCTTCTCCTATTCTCCTGTAGGAGCTATCCTTTACTGAAGTAATTGAGAGATTGTATTTTCCTTGAAGTCCTAGGCCCTCCAGCCTTTTTACGATTCAGCTAGTCTGGGCCATTGGTTGGGGTATAAAAATATGATAAATTTTAAGTAATTTGTATATTTTTTATACTTACCAATGGCCCAGATGGGGATGGCCCTCCCATGAGTGGGCACTCATACCTTCCTGCCGATTATAACATTTAGCAGGCAATGTAGAAAGAATGATGGTTGGCGCCAATTTCGGTACCTTCCTGGATACTGTGCATGCTCAGATCACAAAATTATGGAGGACCATCTAGGACATGATTTTTTCGGTTTTGCATGCAAATTTTGGGTATTGGGGGGAAAATATACAAATTACTTAAAATTTATCATTTTTAGAAACGTGATTGGAAAACCCCAAATACACACACTGAATTAGCAGGAACACAAAATTCAAAACAAAGTTGGAGGCAAAATGTCTTGTCTGTGACAAGTCTTTTGATGTCTCAGATACAGGGGAAGTGGCATTAACAAGACATAAGACCTCGAGAAAACATACTATTTTGGATCAAAAACGATATAAAAAAAGCAGGACAGCCAACAGTTGTTGATTGACTTGTTACTAAAGAATTTTAACAGTTTTGGTTCATGACATTAGTTGTGATGATTGGTGGTAAAACTCAAGCGATCTGGCAGTAAATTTAAACTCCAACACATTGCACATGTAAGTGTTTTGTAAGATGTATTTTTGATTTATCTGGTCACCCTAGAGGTTAAAAAAACAACACTGCGATGGCTGCAAAAGGTACGGAAAAAAAAGAGGGTGGTCTGGAAAAAGTCTGGAATTTTTTTTCTTGGTAGATGTGAGAACCCTTAGGTATGGTTGACAGACCGTCGGCCATTGTAGCGGAAACCCTGGTTTAAAGTGTAGCAAAAATGAATAAAAATCTCCAGTCCATTGAGGGTTAAAGCATTGAGCATTAAATCAAAAGGTTGACTGTTTGTTTCGGACCAATGGTAACTGCAATCTGTCCTTGTGCAAAATGCCTAATCCTGATTACCCATGTTGGAGCATGGTGATAAGGTGTACTGTACGTCGATTGTGCACTTGTCTTCAGCCACTGCTAACTCTGCTTGTGTAGAGTTAAGAACTTGTAGAGTCTGATGATTGCTTGGTTGTTGTCGGTGCTTCTGCCTGTACACTGGCTTCCTCCACCTGTAAAACTGTCTGACACAATGTAACCCTGGCTGTTGAAAGTGCTGTTAACTCCTTACATGCTGATGACGGATATTCCTGCCCAGGACAGGATTTCTCTTGCCACTGAAATATGTATAATTTGTGCACATTTAATGAAATTTACCCCCTGTAAATGGCATGGATTTTTTCACCAATGATTTCTTGAGTTAAATTTAGTTGATTTTTTTAATCACATCTAGTCATAGCTGCTTCACAGCAGCCATGATTAGATTTGATGAAAACTATCTTAAAAATACTTTGTGGGTTAAGAGTTAAACAAACCTTCCTTCATTCGAAAATCAGTTTTGGCCAGTTATCCTTACCAGAGTCATGCCCCTTAGATTGTTGCTATTTCGCAATCTTCAGTTTGTCTGCACACGGTGCCATTGGACCATCTGTAGGCAGGTTTTGTTTTTTGTTTTCACTTTCTAATTTAAGTTCTGCTTGACAAATCAAAACCAAGCGCAGTATGTGGGTTGGGTATGATGAAGGGGAGAACCCTATTTATTTTTGGGTCATTGTACGAAAGGTCAAGGTCACCTTGAAGTTGAAACTTTTTCCTGTAGTAGCCTTCCACTCTTTACAATTCTGCTGTGCCGATTGAAACCGAGGCTGACATGTGGGTTGGGTATGATGCGCAGAAGAATCCTATTTATTTTGGAGTCATTATGCCAGAGGTTACAGTGACCTTTAACTTTAAAATTTTCCTGATTTCTGCTCTCTAGTTCTCCTGCGCCAATCAAAATCAAACTTGATATGTGGGTTAGGTATGATGAGAGGAAGAACCCTAGTTAAATTGTTGGTTCATTTTGCCAAAGGCAAAGACCACTCTCAAATTAAAGTTTCACTTGTCGGATTGAAACCAAACTAGACAAGACATGTGGGTTGGGAAAGATGAGGGAAAGAAAGCTATTTATTTTAGGATCACTGTCCCAAAGGTCACTGTCACATTGACCTTTAACTTTCAAATTTTCCTGATTTCCGCTCTCTGAAGTTCCGGTGAGTTGATATATCGGGGCGTTTTTTTAGCTCACCTGAGCGAAGCTCAAGGGGAGCTTAACTAATCACTTTCTGTCCGTCGTCCGGCGTCCGTCGTCCGGCGTCCGTCGTCGTCCGTCCGGCGTTAACTTTACATTATCGACTTCTCCTCCTAAACCACTAGCCCAATTTTATTCAAATGTTGGCTAAATGTTTATTACCTAATGCCAATTCAGATTTGTTCAAATGAAGTTGCCCCTCCTCCTGGGTGGTGCCACACCCCCAAGGGGCACCAAAATCTTTGTAAATCTTCTTCTCATGAACCAGCAGTAGCAGAGACTTGATATTTGGTGTGCAGCTTCCTTTTGAGGTGTAGACTCAGATTTGTTCAAGAGAAGTTTGTGGGGCTATACTTGACGTTGTTATGAGAGGGGCAAAATTTTTTGCCCCGCCCAAAATTTCTATTTTCCAAACCGAGAGGCTGATTTGAACCAAATTTTATGTGAGGGCTTATTGGGTCATGAGTACTTGATTTATGCAAAAAAAAATTTTCCCGCAGCCCCGTGGGAACCGCAGGAGCTAAAAATAGAAAAAATTTAAAACGCCCATATCTCCAAAACTGCACGGCACTGAGAATTTTTATTTGGTGTGCAGCTTCCTTAGGACCAACAGAAAGGATTGGTAAAAAAAAATTGCCATCGGTTTTATCATAGGGTACAGTTTCGGGACTTTGAAAAAGTGCTGAGTCAGCACTTTTTAACACTGTAGGCAATGGGAAAAACATTAAAAAATCTTCTTCTCCAGATCCAGCAGGCAGAATCTTTTGATATTTGGTATGCAACATTGTAGGGTGGATCTGATTCAAGTTTGTTCAAATCGGCCCCCTGGGTTCATATTTGGGCTCAGTATAGGAGCCCGATTTCGAACTTAGTGCATTTCAGGCAAATTTCTTAAAAAATCTTCTCCAGATCCAGCAGGCAGAATCTTTTGATATTTGGTATGCAACATTGTGGGGTGGATCTGATTCAAGTTTGTTCGAATCGGCCCCCTGGGTTTATATTTGGGTTCAGTATAGGAGCCCAAATTTGAACTTACTGCATTTCAGGCAAATTTCTTTGAAAATCTTCTTCTCCAGATCCAGCAGGCAGAATCTTTTGATATTTCGTATGCAACATTGTAGGGTAGATCTGATTCAAGTTTGTTCAAATCGGCTCCCTAGATTCATATTTGGGCTCACTATAGGAGTTCGAATTCAAATTTAGTGCATTTCAGGCAAATTTCTTTAAAAATCTTCTTCTCCAGATCCAGCAGGCAGAATCTTTTGATATTTGGTATGCAATGTTGCGGGGTAGATCTGATCAAGTTTGTTCAAATCGGCCCCCTGGATACATATTTGGGCTTACTATAGAAGCCCGAATTCGAACTTAGTGCATTTCAGGCAAATTTCTTAAAAAATCTTCTCCAGATCCAGCAGGCAGAATCTTTTCATATTTGGTAAGCAACATTGTGGGGTGGATCTGATTCAAGATTGTTCAAATCGTCCCCTGGGTTAATATTTGGGCTCAGTATAGGAGCCCGATTTCGAACTTAGTGCATTTCAGGCAAATTTCTTAAAAAATCTTCTTCTCCAGATTCAGCAGGCAGAATCTTTTGATATTTGGTATGCAACATTGTAGGGTGGATCTGATTCAAGTTTGTTCAAATCGGCCCCCTGGGTTCATATTTGGGCTCAGTATAGGAGCCCGATTTCGAACTTAGTGCATTTAGGCAAATTTCTTAAAAAATCTTCTTCTCCAGATCCAGAAGGCAGAATCTTTTGATATTTGGTATGCAACATTGTGGGGTGGATCTGATTCAAGTTTGTTCAAATCGGCTTCCTAGATTCATATTTGGGCTCACTATAGAAGCTCGAATTTGAACTTAGTGCATTTCATGCAAATTTCTTAAAAAATCTTCTTCTCCAGATCCAGCAGGCAGAATCTTTTCATATTTGGTAAGCAACATTGTGGGGTGGATCTGATTCAAGTTTGTTCAAATCGGCCCCCTGGGTTTATATTTGGGCTCAGTATAGGAGCCCAAATTTGAACTTAGTGCATTTCAAGCAAATTTATTAAAAAATCTTCTTCTCCAGATCCAGCAGGCAGAATCTTTTGATATTTGGTATGCAACATTGTGGGGTGGATCTGATTCAAGTTTGTTCAAATCGGCTTCCTAGATTCATATTTGGGCTCACTATAGAAGCTCGAATTCGAACTTAGTGCATTTCAGGCAAATTTCTTAAAAAATCATCTTCTCCAGATCCAGCAGGCAGAATCTTTTGATATTTGGTATGCAACATTGCGGGGTGGATCTGATTCAAGTTTGTTCAAATCAGCCCCCTGGATTCATATTTGGGCTCACTATAGAAGCTCGGATTCAAACTTAGTGCATTTCGGGCAAATTTCTTCAAAAATCTTCTTCTCCAGATCCAGCAGGCAGAATCTTTTGATATTTGGTATGCAACATTGCGGGGTGGATCTGATTCAAGTTTGTTCAAATCGGCCCCCTGGATTCATATTTGGGCTTAATATAGAAGCCCGAATTCGCACTTAGTGCATTTCAGGCAAATTTCTTCAAAAATCTTCTCCAGATCCAGCAGGCAGAATCTTTTGATATTTGGTATGCAACATTGCGGGGTGGATCTGATTCAAGTTGTTCAAATCGGCCCCCTGGATTCATATTTGGGCTTAATATAGAAGCCCGAATTCGCACTTAGTGCATTTCGGGCAAATTTATTAAAAAATCTTCTTCTCCAGATCCAGCAGGCAGAATCTTTTGATATTTGGTATGCAACATTGTGGGGTGGATCTGATTCAAGTTTGTTCAAATCGGCTTCCTAGTTTCATATTTGGGCTCACTATAGAAGCTCGAATTCGAACTTAGTGCATTTCAGGCAAATTTCTTAAAAAATCTTCTTCTCCAGATCCAGCTTCAGAATCTTTTCATATTTGGTAAGCAACATTGTGGGGTGGATCTGATTCAAGTTTGTTCAAATCGGCCCCCTGGGTTTATATTTGGGCTCCGTATAGGAGCCCAAATTTTAACTTAGTGCGTTTCAGGCATATTTCTTAAAAAATCTTCTTCTCCAGATCCAGCAGGCAGAATCTTTTGATATTTGGTATGCAACATTGTAGGGTGGATCTGATTGTGATTCATGAACGTATTTATTTGTAAAGTTGATAGAATCTTAGACAAAATTTGCAGAAAAGATCTACTATAGAAGGGGTGGTATCCAGGGTGAACCGTTTACCCAAATCTAGCAGTACTAATGCATTATTCACACAAATCTTCGTTCAAATTTTATGACCCCTCATTGGAACACACGCATTCAGCTCATTCCAACAAAGGTCATATGCCATGTTTTCGAGACAAAGGAATAAAAATTTTAGTTATTCATGAAATTTTTAGGCAACTGTTGTCTGTTATTCACATTGCTTCATGAAATTTCAGTACTTTTAGAAGTTACCTCAGTAATCAAGGGTTAATTCCCCTTAATTAAATGTCGCCTCTAAAAAACAACCACTTTGCATATCTTACCTTTTTACCAGCATAACTGCCAAAACTTGTCAGCATTCTTCGCAAAAATCGCTATTCAAATTTTAATTTTTGTCTCTTAAACATACATGTACTTATCGCTTGTAAATACCCCATTGGAATGAGCTTTTTGAGCTCATTCCAATGAGAGGTCGCACACCATGCTTTTTGAGTCAAAAAAGCAATTTTTTTAGTTATTCCAGAATTTCGTACGTAAAACACAGCTTTATGACTTCACATTAAAATGAGCTCTCTAAGCTTGTTCCAATCAACATTCACGCACTATGTCTTTCACACAAAAAATAAAATTTTCCATTTATTCAGGAATTTTGTTTGCAAGAACACTCTTACCCCCCCCCCCCCCCCCACAAACACACACACACAAACACACACACACACACACAAACACAGACACACACATCTAAAAGTTCGTCAGCAAAAAAAACAGTTACTTCAATTTTTAAATGCATTATAGGAACAACTTGCCTAATCAAATTTAAATACTTTTGCATCATTCTGTATCTAGAACAAACCATTTACCATATCTTTACGCAAAATTCTCCAGCATCATTCACAAAAAAACACCATTATTTATATATTCACATTTCTGTCTCAAAAATATACCTGATCTTCCCATACCCCTATTGGAATAAGCTGTTTGAGCTTGTTCCAATGATGATAAAAAAAAATAAAATTTGTGAAAATTTTTGTTTTCTTGCATGCAAATATATACATGTAGCACATGGAAGATATCCACAGTTGGGGAGAGATGTCCAAGGCTATCTCTTCACATTCCTTGTTTGTGCTTCATGCTAAACCAGTTTGTCTGCAGAGATAAATTTGCTTTATTAAAAATCATTGGAGATTGGCCACACACCAATGATTTTAAATAAAACTAATTTTAGGTAACAAATGTTGAACTTCAAACAAAATCTATCACTCAACCAGTTAATGTTGATGAGGCATGACATGGTGAAGGTGACCTAAAATACTTCTTAGAGTCACTTTGTCAGGTGAGCGATTAAGGCCACGTGGGGCCTCTTGTTTTCTTTCTGATAGATTACCCACCCCTGGTGGCCAGCTCTAGTCTACCTGGAAATCTTTTCAGTGATTCTATTTTGCCCTTCTAGGGCTAAAGCATCAATCAACTATATCTTGTTTAATACAGCTTGAATAGCTCTTTCAAACAAGATATTGTTGATCAAATTTTCAACTAAAGTATGCAAAGGATCATTGTGCTGCTGAAAAATTTGTTTTTTTTCACAGAATTGTTTGAGGATGTAACTTAATAATTCTGACTATTTTCACAACTGTTTTGTGGATTAACAAAAAGATGAAACAAATTTTGTTAAATTATTCTCTTCAGAGGTAAGGCCATCAGTGAGTCGATTTATTATTATATGCTGTCTGTTATTGGGATAACTCCGACAAATGTCAATAAAATTCAGATATTTGTTGTCGGTGTGTTACCGAAATATCTTGATAAAGTTTGAAAACAAAAACATTTTCTGAGAACTTTTTCTTATTCAAGTTATGGCCTTTAGTTTATGGATTTTTGGTGATTTTTAGTGGTGTTACTCAAACACTCATTAATGAATTTCAGCAATTTTCACACTGGTTTGGTGCTGTAAATATGCTAATATTCACTAGAATCTTTTAACCCTTTAACCAACGCAGATGATATCAAAATTTATTATTTTTAATATTTTAAAAAAATTTTCAAAAAATTTTAACCAAACCGTATCATATGACCCCTCATTGGAACGAGCTCAAGTCCTATTTAAATATCTACTCCTTGTTCTGAGTTTGTAGTATTCAGTATAAGTATCACTAAAATGTGCCAGTGCCTGATACTCAACAGAATGCGTGATGGAATAATCTCTACAGATTTTCATTCTTCCTTTATGAGTATAGATCTTGATACGTATCACCATTTTATATGTTACTCATTTGTTATGTATGTTATTGGGTTTTGATTATGTTATACTAGGCTTAAAAAAGTTAAAAAACACTTTTTCTCAGGCCCTCCTGCATGGCCCTTTTGGCTGCCGTGTGCCCTCTTTTTATAACCAATGCAAACTTAAAAAAATCAAATCAAATGGTTTATGTTTTGATATTTTACCCAAGATAATAAAATTGATAATATTTGTCCCATGAGTGCAACAAGGCTTCACAATGTTTTAGCAGTGCAAAGCCTTCTTTCCCTCAAGGAATGAAATACACCACCATCCATGCTATTCTGTAGATTATGATGCCTAAAACATAAAACAAACCAAGAACCTGATGTTTTGATGGCAAAAAAGTAATTACAAAACTAAAAAATAAAATAAAAAAATGCCCACCCACATGTAATCTTACAAAAAATGGCCTGAGAAACAGAAGATCTACTTTGTGGGGCCTTATCAGACTATATATTTGTTTCATGTTACAATAGGTGTAATTCAAAAAATGAATATAAATTATAAAAAGAGATTAGATTGAAAACCCGCGTTTGAGAGTGTGGGCTTGTTGGTGATGATTAGCATGGAGTCAGGATGATTTAGACATATTCCACAAATGCCCCCAATTTTCAGAGTTGACCTATATGTATTTTGGTCCAAAGCCCAACTGGTTTCCATTCCAAACTTCCTTCTTATATGTCCTGCCATCACCTTTTTATTTGAGCTAAGCACTGTTTATTGGTTCTTTCACACGGATAGACATTTAGTAGATTGTAAAAAGAGAGAAAAAGACATAAAAGTTGATGGGAAAGCTGTTATTTGCACTGAGAATACCTTTGTTTCAAATTGTACTTTATTAATCCTTAAGGTCCTAATTCTGATTTTGCTCACTTTTTATACCCCCCGCAAACAAAGTTTGGGGGGATATATAGGAATCACCCTGTCCGCCCATCTGTCCATCCGTCCGTCTGTCCATCCTTATAAGCGCAACTCCTCCTAAACCGTTTGAAGAATTTTCATGAAACTTTACACAATGGAAGAACTCCATATGAAGATGTGCATGAAGCAATATAATTCCGTTCTGACATTTCCAAGGGGAGATAATGTAACTTATACATTCGGGCGGTATCACTTTGTGAGCTTGCTCACAGTACCTCTAGTTAGCAAAGCTGAAAAGGGCCTCAACATGTGGTCTCGGGGTAAATTTGAAAGTTATATTCTTCGTATTTTGGCAGTTGTTTCTAGGCAAGTCTTTGCTGTCAATATAGGCAGCCAGGACTTGTCCAGAAACAACTGCAAAGTCACGGGATATAGACCATCAAAGTGTACAGTCCTGGAAATGAGAGGGGAGCGAGTGCAATTGTTCCCGTCAGCACCCATCTTTTCTATTTTACGGGAGCTAAAAAATGCACTCGTTGAAAAATATTGTGGAGCACTATTATACTGTGAGGGCATATAAATGTGGGTTGTTTTGAGAAAGCAGCACTCTGCAGCCAGTGGCAAGTTACTGTCATAATTCAGCAATTCCTTGTACATTTAGCCCCTTGAACCCGATCAGCAGCTTTTCTGGCCAGGAACATGATACGCCATAATGTCATTAAATAGGATGATGGCTGTTCAGTAAATGTGTGGGGTGGAGCAATCAATATTTTCAATGTACAGCCCCGAGGCTGCACGTTGAAAATATTGATTGGTGTACCCCAAATAATGAATATGGACTCTTCCAATTGCTGCCAATGAACTGGCATGGAAGCTACCACTAGAGTTCAAAGGGTTAAGGCTTCTAGTGTTTGGTGACAGTATTCCCTCAAAAATTCATATACTAACATTTCACGGGTGCAATTTACTCCTGTCTCTGAATTCACAGGAGCTTAAAACTGCACCCGTCAATTTTGTTCATTTCCAGAACTGAGTGTAGCAAAAATGTATAAAAATCTCCACGTCTTTGAGGGTTAAGGTACTTTGTTGAATTGTTGAGTGCTGGAAAAGTATATTGGGGTGAAAATTTCATGCAAGAATCAGAATCCGTTATTACAATTATTCTTGCAAGGAAACCACTGAGAATCTATTTTGAATTGTACAAAAATATCATTTGATTCTTGTCTTAGATTCTGAAAGTGTTATTGACGGCTTGGAGAATTTTACTTATTTTTTCTACCTTCTTATGGGAACCCCTGGATGTGAAGCAGTGCTTGTTTACTGTGGTAAACAAGCTTTGTTTTCTTGTAAAACATGTTAACCTGTGTCTGGGGTGGAAGTCCTCTAAGATGGACAACATAGGTATAAACGATTAACTTTATATCCATTTTGCAGTCACAATTAGCCGTTGTGCAGAAATATGTGACCTTAAACACCAATAAATAAATATTGTGCTGCCTTAAGAAGGTGACATCTTGACTTAGCAGTGGTATCTAGTGAATTGGGGGCGTTGTGGAGTTGCGGTAACAGGTTCTTGTTAGATCACGGAAGTTAAGCAATGTCGTGCCCAGTTAGTCCTTGGATGGGTGACCGTCTGAGCGATCGATTCGGACTCTCGTGTTGTGTCCTTGGACAAGACACTTCACCCCGATTGTCCACATGGGGGAACGATGACGCTGTGTCCTAAGGCAAACTGCATGTCGATGGTGCGCATGTCTTCAACCAATCTAACCCTGCCTATGCTGCAGTGCAGAGTTACGAAGTTGGGGAGCTGGCAGCTGCTCATTGTTGCGTAGGGTTGTCCCCATGTACTCCGGCTTCCTCCACCCATAAAACTGGCATGATATGACCTTGGCTGTTAATGTGTTGTTAAACGCTACGAATTAAATAAATATCTAGTGAAGTCTTGACTGCCAATAAAGGCATTCAAGACTTCACTAGACACCACTGTTAAGGAACTGTAACTTCCATTAGCAAGACCATCAATGGCCTGTATGTTGGAACATGTGTTCTTGTACTTAAGACAAGAAACTCCCCAAAATTGAAATCAAGGCCTCAAGGGTTAGCCAGTTCTGGAAATGAACTAAATTGACGGGTGCACTTTTAAGCTCCCGTGATATCAGAAGATGGGAGTAAATTACACCTGTAAAATGTTAGTATATGAACTTTCGAGGGAATGCAGAAACCTTAACCCTTTGAACTTGAATGGTATCTTCCATGCCAGTTCAATGGCAGCAATTAGAAGAGTCCATATTCATTATTGGGTAGATCAATCAATATTTTCAATGTGTTGAAAATATTGATTGGTCTTCCCCACACATTTACTAAACGACCATCCTATTTAATGACGTTAAGATGTATCATGTTCTTGGCCAGAAAATAAGCTGATCGGGTTCAAGGGGTTAAATGTATTAGGAATTGCTGAATTGTGACAGTAACTTGCCACTGGCCACCGAATGTTACTTTCTCAAAACAACACACATTTATATGCCCTCACAGTATATTAGTGCTCCACAACATTTTTCAACAGGTGCATTTTTTAGTTCACAGAAAATAGAAATCATGGGTGCTGACGGGAGTAATTGCACTCACACCTGTCTCATTTCCAGGATTGGTTAACATGTAAATATATAAATATGAATTTTGTTTTTTATTGGTTGCATTTTATTTTAACTGTCCAATTGTTAAGTATTTAACAACTTCAAATTGATTCTCACCAGGAGTTAGTGAGAATCAAAACCGATTCTCGCAAATTGGGACATAATTTTTAAGGCCTGTATATTTGAGCTGAATTATGAAGTTCAAGTACCACAAACAAAAGGCTTCCTATGTTGTGGAGGTGTTTCATATTCTCAGAGTGCACAGGCACTCTTCCATAAATTGTAAAGAGTCAAGTACTAAAGACATGTCAACCAGTTTTGACAACCAAAAATAACAAAAATAATTTAGCACTCCCAGTTAATAAAATAGATAATCTTAAATGATTTTTATTGCTTAACTAACTCTAAAACACCAAAAAATGAATGCCAGAGTTCGTAGGCCATTTTTTGAAAAAGGATGCTAATTTTTGTTGGTCTGAAAAAAGTCTTGAAAAGGATGGAAAAAATGGCATTTAAACTTTTTAAACTTTTAGTGTATTGAAAAAATAAGGAAATTAATTTTTGAACTATTAATTCTACCCATATTGATTAAATATCAAAATTTCAACTTGCAAATATTTCCCATAATATAACTAGGAAATTAACCAATTCAGTAGTGTTTGACAGGTCTCATTGAGCTCTGTCAAACAAGATTGAATTACTTAAATTTCTAGTTGCTTTATGAGAAATGTTACTGACTATTTTCTTAAAAATCTTTCCACAGTCAGATTTTGATCTATTTGAGATACTACAATGGGTTTGGAAAATGAGCTCAGAAGTCTGGAAAAAAGTATGGGAAAAGTAGGTATCTTCCATGGTAATTCAATGGTGGCAATTCATTATTTGGGGGTAGACCAATTAATATTTTCAGCGTGCAGCCACACATTCACTTAGCAACCATCATACTTAATGATATTATGATGTATCATAATCCTGATCTGGAAAAGCACTTTCTCGGGTTCAAAGGGTTAAAGCATAAATTTCATGTCTTAGTATTTTTCATTTGCCCTGAATCATTTGATTTCTGTAACAAGCCTCAAGCATTTATCTTTAATTGTGTATAGGATGGACAGTGATTCCAGTGACAAAGATGAGAAGAAGGAACCAGTGAAACAGATTGATGCTAGTAAAGAAGCAGCCATTGAAGCTGAAGTGCAGGCAGCCAAACAGCGGGCCGTCGTGCCTCTTGAAATCCGAATGAAACAGTTTAGGGATATGTTAGCAGAGAAGGAGGTCAGTTATAAAATATTACACTTTTTCTCCTGTAAATTGAATGGAATTTTTCACCAATGTTTTCTTGAGTAGAATTTGGATGAATTTTTCATCAAATCCAATCATGGCTGCTTCACAGTCAAAGTGCAGCCATGGCAACCAGTTTTTGAAATGATGGTGGACAGCTCATCTCCAAGGTTTTGTAATATTCCAAATATTTCTGATAAAACAAGTTGAAGATTCATGAAACAACAATGTGATGTTGGCTTCTCTGATGCATAATTTAAAAAAGGATGTTTTCCAGACAGATATCGCAAGACTTTATTCCACTTATGTTATTTTTAAAGTGTGACAGTACTGTTGGATATTGAAATTGATGAAAATACTAGCCAAATATTACCAGAAGCACACTTATTGATATTTTTACTATCGGCATACTGATATCAAAATATCAGTATTTTAACTGGTAGAGTGCTGAATTATTTTTGACCATCAACATTTGTTCAATTGTCTTTGGCTTGTTACAATTCATGGGAGAGTGACTGTGGGCACTCTCCCATAAATTGTAACAAGGCAAATCCTAACAGACTAAATAATATCACTTCAAAGATAATACAAAGCATAGCCACTGAATTTGAAGCCGTCAAGTTGCAGTACCTGCACTCAAGAATAGAGCCCAAATATGGGCTTCCAGCACTCTACCAGTTAAGCATTGAACATTTCTCAAAATGCAAGGCGATTAAAAAAAAAATTCTTGTTTCTCTGGCACCTCCCTTGTCATTGAAAATCTGCCTCATCACTGTTTTTTTTCACCTGAAAATCTCATCAGTGATACAAATTTGCACTTGTAGGACTAAACATTTAACCAACTATGTTTTGTTTGACCGAGCTCATTGAGCTCTGGCAAACAAATGTAGTTAGTTAACCCCCTGCACACTGATGTCAAAATATCCAGATTTGAAGTAGCCATTTTTCCCATAATACAACTGGGAATTTAACCAATTCAATCTTGTTTGACTGAGCTCATTGAGCTCTGTCAAACAAGATTGAATTGGTTAAATTTCTAGTTGCATTATGGGAAATATTTGCACCCTGAACTTTAGATATTTCGACATCAGTGTGCAGGGGGTTAAATTTGCAAATGGAGTATGGGAAATTTTTACTGCCTAAAACATTAATTTTTTGGCAGAGTGGTGTGTAATTCTAACTGTTTTCAGTAGTTTTGTGGATTAAAAATAAATTACCAGAGAAACCGTCCTTTTATTATTGGGCCAACTGGGAATTTAACTGATGTCCAAATATTGGAAGTTTCAAGCTGAATTTTTTCCCAGTATGCCACTAAGAATTTAACCAGTTCATTGAAGAGTGAATTGGTTAAATTCCTAGTTGCATTATGAGAAACCTTTGCTGCTTGAAATATTGATATTTTAATGCCAGTGTGAAGCACATTAACCATTTAATTTTGATTGGCAGAGCTCATTAACCTCTTCCTTACTGCTGGCAGATATTCCTGCGCAGGACAGCCCAGGATAGGATTTCTCTTGCAGACCTTTGATTTTGAGGGGTGCATTTGCACTTGTGTGCCATCCTACATGCCTGGTTTCCAAAAGCTGGGTACTAAAAACTGGGCGCCTCACAAATTTTGGGCACGCCAATGCAGTTTGAAGCTAGAGACAGACAGTATTTGGATATACCAAGTATAATCAGTACAGTTTTCACTACCATCACATTAAATATAATCAGTATATCGAAAAGTCGGTTTTACCCTGGTACGCAAATTTCAACTTGCTTATTATACCCCCATAAAATGAAGTTTAGGGAGGGTGTATTGGAGTCAACTTGTCCATCGGTTGGTTTTTTATGTAAACTTGTGGAGTGAACTATTTCCACAGTTTTAACCACATATTCATGAAACTTTACAAAAATGATTAACATGATGAGGGGAACAGCGTGACATAATTTTTTTCCCACTCGTTTTCAATATTGCCACAACTGGTGGCCATATTGGATTTTTTTTTTACTTAGAAAAATTGAATACCCCTTTTCAGTTACCCATACTAAGCAGTATGCCACAGTGGGGGGGGGGGGGGGGGGGGGGGGGGGGGGGGGGGGGGGAATACCGTGCAACAGACCATCTCTAGTTATGATTTACAGGAAGTTATTTTACTTCACTGGTGCAGATTATCTTTGGTTTAAATTTGGGTCTTTTCATTTTTACCACTCTGTCTCCCCACACAGACCATGGGATGTTTCTTAATAACTTTTCTTTCCCAGTTCTTCAAGTGCTTTGTCTCAACAGTCACCATTATTACGAAAGCGATTGAATATTGTTTACCTGAAATTTGAAACAAGTTGAGGAGAGAAGACACATGTATTACAGTATGCATGCATAGTTGGTCAGATTGGAAATTTTTATGCCCCCCGACTTAAGTCGGGTGGCATATAGTGATTGAAGTGTGCGTGTGTCTCTGTGTGTCTGTCCGTGTGTGTGAGTGTGTCCGAGCCAATAACTCGAAAACTGTTAGGGCCACAGTCATCAAACTTCACACAATTATAAAGGACCATGGGAGGATGTGTCACACACCATAGTCGGGTTCGTACCTTCAAGATCAAGGTCACATTTCAAGGTCACACTAAACATCGGTCAATATTCGTGTCTCAGCCATAACTCAGAAACGAATCATAGTACAATTGTTAAACTTTTTACAAATGTTAATGACAGTCAGAAGTTGTGTCGCGTATTATAATTGTTTCCGCCGCATTTGCAAGGTGAAGGTCACAGGGGGGGGGGGGGTGGGGGGGGCGCATGTGTTACCTTAGTAACATTCTTCTTGTTTACCAATGTCATTCCTGAAAGTTTCCTTGGGAAATGCGAAGGGATTTTCTGTATTTTACACTTGTATTCAAAGTGATTGGCTGTTTACACATGATGACATCATGATAGCATCTTGCCTACAAAATTGTGTACACAAAAGTGTTTGATACAAGACCTATGCGAGGTACTTTATTGTTTTCAAATAAACAAGTGCAAGTCATTTGTGCTTCCTTTGCCAAGGTAAATACAATGATACTTAACCGGTCCATGTGACAATCACTTAAATTAAAGGGCAATTTATTATTTTAAGTGTTGTGGCCTGCTAATTTGAACACTTCACCTGATTAAGTGAGGCATGTGAACACATACTTCAGAATCTGAGGATTTCTGTGAAGATAATATTATGAAGACTCCTCCTTGTCTGTTTCGTTCCAAAGTCGGGAATTGTACCTGAAATGTCCCCTGCAATCGCAAACAAAATGTCTGCTAATTAACTGCCATTTTGGGTGAACTTATTAGTGGACATTTTTAGCTTAACTTGACAAAGTCAAGATAAGCTATTGCTATCACGCGTGCAGAAGTCTGTTAGTCTGTTCACATTTTCCTTTAGCACAGGCTACACCTCCGTAGTTCTTATCCGATCGACACGAAATTTCATATACAGATTTGGGGTCATGTCTAGATGAGAACGTCCCCTTTTGGTTGCAATCGGTCAACCGTGATGGCTGCCCAAGGCCAAAACCCAAAAACCTTTAGCACAGTCATGAAGGGATTTCTTTGTAACGTGGTAGGATGCCTCTGTATAATATCTAGATGAGAACATTCCATTTTGGTCATGATCTGTCAACTGTGACGGCTGCCCAAGCCCAAAACCCAAAAACTTTTAGCACAGTCTGCAGGTCATATTTAATATGGTGGGATTTCATTGTAACTTGGTAGGATGACTATGTATGATGTCTAGATGAGAACTTCCCCATTTGGTTGCGATCTGTCAACCGTGGGATTTCATTTTAACTTGGTAGGATGACTCCAAATAATGTCTAGATGAGAACGTCCCCTTTTGGTCGCGATCATTTAGCCGTGATGGCTGCCCGAGCCCAAAGCCCAAAAACCTTTAGCACAGTCTACAGATCATATTTATGAAGGTATTTCAATGTAACTTGGTAGGTTGACTCCATATAATGTCTAGATGATAATGTCCCCTTTTGGTCGTGATTGGTCAACTGTGACGGCTACAGGGGCCCGAAGTCTGAAAACCTTTAGCACAGTCTCCAGGTCATATTTATGAAGGGATTTCATTGTAACTTGGTAGGATGACTTTCAAATAATTCCCAGATGAGAACGTCCCCTTTTGGTTGCAATCATTCAACCATGATGGCTGCCCGAGCCCAAAACCCCAAAAACTTTAGCACAGACTAAAGGTCATATTTATGAAGGGATTTGATTGTAATTTGGTATGATAACTCAGTATAATGTCTAGATGCGGATGTCCCCTTTTGGTTGCAATCGGTCAACTGTGATTGCCACACAGGCCCGAATCCCGAAAACCTTAAGCACAGTCTACAGGCCGTATCTATGAAGGGATTTCATCGTAACTTGATAAGATGACTCCTTTTGGAATAATTTCACTGTAACTTGGTTACTTTCGATGACATACATTAACTGTGAGGGCCACATACATTAACTGTGAGGGCCACATTAACCCACCCCTCAATTCTTTAGTACAGTCTACAACTCATATTATTTTTATTGAAAACATAGTATACAGGGAACAGAAATTACCATATTCCCAATTATCACAATTCTTGTCGTATTTCATAATCCTTTCATAAACATTGAACATTATCCTTTTCATCAAACACAACACACAGACAAGTTAAGCTACAGTGTCATTGACACTTTCATTGTCTTTCTTTGTTTTGAACAAAGTTGCTAGCAAACGTTTCGTCACTATACGTTGTTTGGTACATTGCAGTAAAAAATAATTATGAAAAATGCTCGCTTGGGTTAAAAATAGAAGTGTTAGATCATTAAAAGAATGTCTGTTCTCAGGCAATTCTGCCTCAAATTTTTGATGAGGGCAGGAGGCTTTTTATTTTTATTTTTTATTCTGAAATCTGAAAAAGATACCGTAAAAAAATATATTCACATATCATGAAGAAATCTTTTACAAACTCCGGACATACCAAAGACGCTCCATTGCAGGATTATGTTCAGTCCATCACTAATTTGAAAAGATAATAGTGGCATTTTCCTCAAAAGTTGTTATATGTATCAACATAGAAAACATTTACATAATAGTCAGAAATTCGAAGCATGAAAATACAGAAGAAAACGGGAACAGGAACTTGAAATACTACACAGAAATGTGTGCCCGGGCTCAAAATTCCGATCCTAAAATACTGACCCGGGAAATTTCTTTTTGACCGGGCAGAATTTTTTTTTTTTTTTCTCTGGGGACTGGGTATTAAAAAGTTTTGAGAACATAGACTTTTTTTTAATAGCCTTATTTGTGCTCCTATATTTTTCACAATCGAAGGTCTGTTCTTGCAACTGAAATTAGTATAATTTAGGCATATTTAATCCAATGTTCCCCCTGTAAATTGAATGTATTTCTATCCCATAATTTCTTGAGTTAAATTAAGATTATTTTTTCCTCCAATGCAGTCATGGCTGCTCCACAGCAGCCATGACTGGATTTGATGAAAAATCTTGTGAAAATACTCCGCGGGTTAAGAGTTGAGCCCTTTCCAATAGTGTATTACCTTGGCATTTCTTTCCCCTATTTGCAGAAAAGTAAGCTGTACAGTATTCTAATGGCTCATCTTGACCACTGTACTAATATAGGTAAATTTTTCCAAAAATGCAACTAGTAATTTAACCAATTCAGTCTTGTTTGACCGAGCTTTCCTTCAAACAATACTCAAATTTGTAAAATTTCAAGTTGCATGGTGGGAAAAATTTGCCTTGGGGCTGCTCGTTGAAAATATTGATTGGTCTACCCCACACATTTACTAAACAGCCCTCCTATTTAATAACGTTAAGATGTATCATGTTCCTGGCCAGAAAATAGGCCGATTGGGTTCAAGGGGTTAAATGTATAAGGAATTGCTGAATTATGACAGTAACTTGCCACTGGCCACTGAGTGCTACTTTCTCAAAACAACACACATTTATATGACCTCACAGTATATTAGTGCTCCACAACATTTTTCACCAGTTCCACTTTACTAGTAAAATAGGACCCAGTCACCAATGCTTGGGGTGAAAGTCCTCTAAACTGGGCAACATGTAGATCAACGATTGACTAAACTTGACTTCATCTCCATGTTGTGTCACGATTAGCCATGGTGCATAAATATGTGACGTTAACCACCAACAAACAAACAAACAAACACAACATTTTTCAACTGGTGCATTTTTTAGCTCACGGAAAATATAAATCACGGGTGCTGATGGGAGCAATTGCACTCGCACCTGTCTCATTTCCAGGACTGGTTAACATGTAAATATATAAATATGAAGTTTTTTTTTTATTGGTTGCATTTTATTTTTACTGTCCAATTGTTAAGTATTTAACAACTTCAAATTGATTCTCACCAGGAGTTAGTGAGAATCAAAACCAATTCTCACAAATCGGGACATAATTTTTAAGGCCTGTATATTTGGGCTGCATTATGAAGTTCATGTACCACAAGCAAAAGGCTTCCTATGTTGTGGAGGTGTTTCATATTCTCAAGAGTGCACAGGCACTCTTCCATAAATTGTAACAAGGTAAAGAGTCTAGTACTAAAGACATGTCAACCAGTTTTGACAACCAAAAATAACTAAAGTAATTTAGCACTCCCATTTAATAAAATAGATAATCTTAAATGATTTTTATTGCTTAACTAACTCCAAAACATCCAAAAAATGAATGCCAGAGTTTGTAGGCCATTTTTTGAAATTCTTGAAAAAGGATGATAATTTTTGTTGGTCTGGAAAAGGTTTTGAAAAGGATGGAAAAAATGACATTTAAGCTTTGAGTGTATTGAAAAAATAAGGAAACTAATTTTTGAACTATTAATTCTCCCCATATTGATGGGGTAAAATTTCAAGTTGCATGGTGGGAAAAATTTGCATTTTAGAATTTTTATTTTTCGACATCATTGTGCAGAGAGTTAAACAAATCCATATTACTTTGTATTTTTATAGCTTGAAGAATTCTGAAAAGGGGTTACTTGTTAAAAGAGTAGTCTTAAAAATCTTGAAGCAACTTTTTTCAGGTTGTCCTGAATTCTGATTGGTACACATTGAACACACTACTTGTCTCCTGTTTTCAGGTTTCAGCATTTTCAACATGGGAGAAAGAACTTCACAAGATAGTTTTTGATCCTCGGTATCTCCTCTTGACATCAAAGGAAAGGAAACAGGTATTTGAACAGTATGTCAAGGAGAGAGCTGAGGAAGAGAGGCGGGAAAAACATCGGAGAATCAGAGAGAAAAAGGATTCTTTCCGTAATTTAATGGAAGATGCAAAGTTACACGGAAAGTATGCATTATCATTAATTCATGATTTTTTATGCAAATTATCTCCCTAGTGTGTCTAATATTTCACAGTATATTTATTATGAAGTCTAAAATTATCTGTATTCCTGAGCATGTTTTTTAAAAAAAAAAAACAGTTGATGACTTCATTGGAAGATTTTGGTGAAATAATACCATTGCAGAAAACCCAAGTTTGGTGCGGAAAAAAAAAGAAAGAAACATTGAGGTATGTTCAGGATTTGAGAGACATGGCTGGATATATATCCACATTTTGTCGCCAAAGTGGCCAGAGTTATTCACAAAAATCACCATTCAATTTTCATTATTTTTTAATAGTTTTTGTCTCAAAAATACAGCTTATAACCCCCTTATTAGCTATGTTTTTTATGCAAAAAAAAAATGAAAAAATTTAGTTATTTCTGAATTTTGCTTTCAAGTGTTGTCTTCCTTTTGTGTTGGGTAAAGGGTTAAAAAATATTTCAGTATTGTTAGTATTTTCTAACATACATTAAAATTATAAATTTTTTTTATTCTTCAATATTTGGATACTCAGTGGAACTACACTATTCAGGGCAATGTGTTAACCCTTTACCCAAAGTAACGGCAAAACTTGCAAAAATCACCATTCGATTTTCATTATTTTTTCATTTTTTTTTCTCAGAAACATAGCTTATGGACTCTCATTGGAATGAGTTCTTTGAGCTCGCTGCAATGAGGGGACATAAGCTATGTTTTTGACCTAAAAAAATACTTTTTCAAGAATTTTCTCTGCCAGTGTCGTCTGCTTTTTGTGTTAGGTAAAGGGTTAAAAAAGTTAACATACCTCAAATGGGAATCAATTGTGACTTCACAGATTTGAGCATTCTACGATCAAAGGGTGTGCTACATACTGAAAAAATAAAGTCCAATATTTCTGAAGTAATACACAGAAGAAATATCAAATCAGTTTACATGTATTTCTTTTAAATGTAAAATATGACATGCGAATAGAAATGAACTTGAATTCTTCTTTACATTTTAAAAATAGGCCTTAAAATTTGTCACGATCATGAGAATCAGTTTTGATTCTTGCGAACTCCTGTTGCAAAAATCAATTTTCACTTCTTAAATATTTAGATTTTGAGAGTACTGTTATACCCCCGTGAGTGGAACATGTGCCTAATGCCATAGAAAAATGCAAACTTCATATTAACCCTTTGAACTCGAGTGGTATCTTCCATGCCAGTTCAATGGCAGCAATTAGAAGAGTCCATATTCATTATTTGGGGGTAGTCTAATCAAGATTTTCAACGTGCAGCCTCAGGGCTGCACGTTGAAAATATTGATTGAGCTACCCCACACATTTACTGAACAGCCATCCTATTTAATGACGTTATGACATTCTCTTGGTCGGAAAAGTGGCCGCTAGGGTTCAAAGGGTTAAAATATTTGCGAAAGTTTAACCTTTAAGGACCCAGTTTTAATTTGGTTGAGTTTCTGGCTATACATGTACGTGTAGAACACATGTCGCAACATGGAGGCTTTTGGTGGTCCTGCTAATGGAAATTACAGAACTGTGGCAGTGGTGTCTAGTATAGGCAGCCAAGACCTCATTAGACACCACTTAGTGAAGTTTTGTTATCTTATTATGAGGGTGTGAAAAATAAGAATTCTCCAGGCTTTTTAAAGCAACTTTTAGAATTTATGACAAGAATGAAATGAACTTTTTGTGTGAATCAAAGTTGATTTTCATTGTTTTCGTTGCAGAACTCAATCTGACTCTTGCATTAATTTGTAAGTCCTGAAAAATCTTTTTCTGGAGAAAAAATGTGTTTGAAATTATTTTTATAAATATTGGAAGAATTTCATGCTGTGTTAACAATGAGGGAAGCATATAGACATACACTTGACTGTTGATCATTCAAACTAAAAAAAACGATTTTAATTTAAATCTTTTTTCTCTTCCTAAAATGTATAAAATAGGATAACACTTTTACCCAATACTTATAAGGCAAATATTTTTTAATGCGTAGATTCTTTGCACCTGAGAAACCAAATGTCAGTTGTCTGATGAATAGCTGATGGTGGCAATATAATTACTTTTTTGTGTTTGGTGCTCAGAATCTCCACACATGACTGGCATGGATTTCTTTATATATTCTTTCCTTTATTTCCTAAATTTGGGCACTTTTAAGAATTTCTGTGTACTGCAGTCTGTCAGACAATGATGATTCCATATCAAAGTTTTATGCTTTATGGAGGTTTTCCTTTAAACACATGATTGCTTCAATGAGTATTTTTCATAAGCTCACTAAATTTCTTGAAGTTGCAATTTGTCTTCAAGGATTGGATGGAATCACTGGTTGATTTGTAATTTTTATCGAGTTGTAATTTTATAAAACATTTCCTTGTGATGATTCAATTATGAAGTGTTGAACCCAAAGTGGATATTGTTTTCTGTTGTGCCTATTCTCACAAACACCATTGGGACTGAGTGATTCCTCAAGGATTTGATGGAATCACTGGTTGATTCGTAATTTTTCTCGAGCTGTAATTTTATAAAACATTTCCTTGTGATGATTCACTTATGAAGTGTTGAACCCAAAGTGGATATTGTTTTCTGTTGTGCCTATTCTCACAAACACCATTAGGACAGATGCAGCCATATTGTTTTGAGACAAGTGATTGCCCTCATCTTCTACGGCCCACTTGGTTTGAAAATTAGGCCAACTGCATATGCCCACCTGGAAGATCTTGATAAACTAAGGAATTCTAAAATTTGTGATCACACAGTCACATATCGAGTCTCTTTCACCTCTGAAGGGTCTGTGTACTTTGGCAGAATTTTTTCCAGAATTTTTACTATCACCAATTTTTTGTGTGGGCTATTAAAACAAAATGCTCTTGCTTCAAAATAATCTTTTTGATTTTATTTAGTGGTTATACTTGGCCGACACCATTCCACTCTGAAGAATTAAGATAGTTGCAATTCTGTGGAGATAGAACCAATCAGTCAGACTCATACTCAAGCCAACTTTTACCCTTTTATCACATGAAAAAAGTTTGACCATCGCCTGTGCTTGCTCTTTGGTTCTCTCTAGTGGGGACTTAAGTTTTCTGACTTTTTTTTAATTTGTGTCTTTCTGCTTTGTTTTGAGTTCTGTATTTCATTCCATCCCTTTGATGGAATCATTAGTCTGCAATGCATTTGTTTCTGCATTTTACAACTACATGTGTCATATTTTTATCATTCTGCAATTTCATATCACCACTGCTTAAAAGCAGCTCTCTATGATGAATAAACATTTTCATTTGTAATTGGCCGATTCTTTTGTTAACAAGTTATCACAATGAATTATTTTAAATCTAATTCCTCATTAATAAACATTCGTTCATTACTACTAGAAACTGGAAAATGAACGTTATGGCGGGAAATTCCTGGGAAAATACCGGAGGGGGCGGTTCAGTGGTACTGGAAAGTACTGGCAAATGCAACAAGCATGTATCTGGCTTTGTCAGTCTGTCTGTCAGTCTGTGTCCAAGAACTTTTCTAAACTCAATACATATAACTTTTACAATACTTGGTGAATGACATATTATGGTATTGTACCTTTTTAGTCCCCTACGGGAACCGTAAGGGGACTATAGGATTGCACTCCGTCCATCTGTGCATCTGACTGTCTTTCCATCTGTCCTTTCGTCTGTCTGTCCGTCTGCCCATCCATCTGTCTGTCCATCTGCTCATCCGTCTGTCCATCTGTCTGTCTGTTTTTTATGTTACCACCTCTCCCTCCAACATGCTTTAAGCTACACCTTTCATATTTGGTACATGGATAAATGGTTCTGAGGGGATGATGCACGCTCAAAATTTCTTTTTCAAAATCCAAGATGGCGGAATGGCGGCCATTTTTGTTGTGTTTTTTTAGCTTTTTTTTCTCTATTTTCATGTTACCACCCCTCCCACCAACATGGTTCAAGCTACACTTTGCATATTTGGCACATTGATAGAGGGTTGGGAGGGGATGATGCACGTTCAATATTTTTTCTTCAAAATCCAAGATGGCAGCTTGGCGGCCATTTTTGTTGTGTTTTTTATTAAGCTTTTTTCTCTATTTTGTGTTAACAACCCTCCCACCAACATGGTTCAAGCTACACATTGTATATCTGGCACATGGATAGAGGGTTGTAATGGGATGTTGCACGTTCAATATTTTTTTTCAAAATTCAAGATGGCGCCATGGCAACCATTTCTGTTGTGTTTTTTAAGCTTTTTTCTCTATTTTATGTTACCACTGCTCCCTCCAACATGGTTCAAGCTACACTTTTCATATATGGTACATGGATAGAGGGGATTATGCATGCTCAATATTTTTTTTTCAAAATCCAAGATGTTTATATACTCTAGTGTCTTCTGTGACAAAAACACCTTATGTCACAAAAGCACCGTAGGGGACTAATACCACCTCGGTGGTCAAACACTTGTCTATATAAGGCCCAAAATGTTAAAAATCTGTTTCTCTGTCTGTCTGTCTGTCTGTCTGTCTGTCTGTCTGTCTGTTTTTATGTCACCACCTCTCCCTCCAACATGCTTCAAGCTACACCTTTCATATTTGGTACATGGATAAATGGTTCTGAGGGGATGATGCACAGTCAATATTTATTTTTCAAAATCCAAGATGGCAGAATGGCGGCCATTTTTTTGTGTTTTTTAAGCTTTTTTCTTTATTTTATGTTACCACCCCTCCCTCCAACATGGTTCAAGCTACGCCTTTCATATATGGTACTTGGATAAAGGGTTGTGAGGGGATTATGCACGCTCAATATTTTTTTTTTAAAATCCAAGATGTTTATATACTCTAGTGTCTTCTGTGACAAAAACACCTTATGTCACAAAAGCGCCGTAGGGGACTAATACCACCACGGTGGTCAAACACTTGTCTATATAAGGCCCAAAATGTTAAAAATCTGCTTCTCGGGCCCTCCTGCATTGTCCTTTTGGCTGCCGCATGCTCTCTTATTATAACCAATGCAAACTTAAAAAAAATAAAAATAAAATGGTTGATGTCTGATATGTTACCCAAGTTAATAAAATTTATAAATTTGTTCCTTGAGTGCAACAAGGCTTTGTAATGCTTTAGCATTGCAAAGCCTTCTTGCACTCATGAATGAAATACACCACCACTCGTGCCATTCTGTAAATTATGATGGCTGAAACATAAAACAAACCAAGAGTATGAACTTTTAATGGCGAAAAAATAATTACAAAAATAAAAAATAAAATAAAAAACCACCCTCCCAAATGCAATCTTACAAAAATTGGCCTGAGAAACAGATCTACTTTGTGGGTTCTAACGTTCATTTGCAACTCAAAAGTCCTTGAATATTCATCAGTTTCTTCTGGAAAGTTTTGGGCTTTCACTTGGAAAAATGTGTACATACTTTCTTGTAAATTGTATACTTTGGTTGTAAGGGAAGAATGTTAACAGTGATGTACATTAAAAAGTAATATTGCCAGGAGTAGTGGTTAAACTATTTTAGGTGATAGTGTGAAGTTCAAACCACCATAATTGTAGCTAGTACCCTCTTGAGTGTTATTTTGTGTCTCACCCTTTCTGTGTGGAAATAAAGGGTTGTGGGGAGTGTCCAGTGGGTCTTCATTTGGTCTAGAAACATCGGAAAAGAAAACTCCCCGCAGCTATGCAAGAATGGAAGTGAACTGTTTTTTTTTTTTTTTTTCACTTACATCGTTGATATATGTGCATCATATTTTTATACTGTATACCAATGGCCCAGACTTAGCTGGTGCTAACTCAAAAATATCTAGGGCCAAACACAAATTTTGCCCCCAATCCCCCAAATTTGCATGCAAAACCAAAAATTAGAAGTCCTATCTGGCCCTCCATACATTTACCCTCCACGCATGCGCAGATGCCAGGAAGTCACCGAAACTGGCGCAACATCATTCTTTGTTTGGCCCTCAGTCAAATAAAAACAAACTGACATATGTGCTTTTAAATCTCAGTTTTAATGATGCCAGACACAAATCAATGGTTATTTTGGTGGATCCAAGGACACAACTGGATGAAGGAAGGAAGAAATGGTGGTTTGAAATGTTCAGGGCTGTAATTTTATAATAATTATAAAAATTAGTTCATGTTCCCCAATTTCAGGGCATGGGCCTGACTTCATCATTGATTGATAATGATCTGTTCACTGTTTGTTTAGTATTCCTTCCCTACCTTCCCTTGATCCCCCCAGTTAAGTTAAGCTTTTTGGCTTGTTTTATTGAAATTTTTTATAAAAATTTCTTGGGAGTTAACGTATTATACAGAAGATTATTCTGGATATCCCCAAGGTTACGTCCACACCCTTGGGGTGTTTGGGTGTTTTGGTCATGCATCATACATCCGATGTATTGTTTTTTCTTCTGATGAAGATCTTGCCTTACATAGGATAGTTTATTTCTGTTACTGACTTCGGGTTGTGTTGCCTGGGGTCTTGTTTCCGGTTTTTGTTTGAAGTTGTTTACATTGACAATGCTCTAGGTAGTTTCCTATTATTTAGAGAAACGACGGTTGTAAGTAACATAAAATATTCCGGTAGTGTGGCAGTTAATTATTATTATAATTTTGTCCATACTTAGGCTCTTTTGGGCTCATCTTTCCCTTTGGGGAACTTGGACTTTTATATAAGAAAAAATTAAAAAACATTTTTTTTAAATTTTTTGAAGGAATTTTTCTTTGGGATGTATTTATTTCATCGATTATTTTAATGTTATCTTATATTTATGTAGATTTTGAGGTGGTACAATTGACCTATATTATATCTTAGGTAATAATATTTCTCTAATAGCAGGGCAAATAAAAGGAAGCTATTTACATGGTCGTTGTCTTGTTTATAGTCAATGTGCTACCACTAATTCTTGTACCATATGTCAGATTTTGACAATGTTGCTGACTGGTGTCATGGTTTGTTGTTAGGCGAGTTGACTTTAGCTGTCCTCTTGCGACGAGGGGACTCGGCTGGTCTTCTCGCCAAAATGTCACTATAGTTTGTTAGTTTCTATTTACAGAGGAACATGAACATGGTGTGGTTCATGACGCTGTCAGAGAGTGTGCTTCCATCGTCGCATTATACTATTAGAGCTTGCAGAAAAGTGCTGAATGATATAAGACAAGGGCCTAGGCCTTAGAATATAGGGTTTATGTCCTTGTCTTCAGCTAGCTCAACTGGCAGATCTATCACACAGAATATGGGTGGTGTGACGCCGGGTATGTCCATAGCGGTCGAGAAGAGGAACAAGGGTGTAGCGAGCACTTTAAAAATCTGAACATGCTCACCCTGTGATGATGGAAAGGAGGAAGCAGACAAGTTCTGTATGCTCGTCCAGGTCTACCATGATCTCGAAGGGCCCCTCTCTCTTATAACAACATCTGGGGTCAGAGGTTGTTGGTAAGAACTTGCGTCATTTGGAGCTTACGTCCATGCCTTCCTGTCCGGGACGCTCCTTCTAATAGGCTTCCGGGGTCGGCTAGTCTTACGGCTTCCTCTATGTCGGATAAGCACACACGACCCCACAAAAAATCTGTTGTCGCATTTAGCCAGGGATAAAAACCATGACATATGGTTTTAGTTCCCTGTCATCAGCTACCTCGACCAGTGAAGCAGTTACTCAGGCCTCTGAGAACTGATGAAGTTGGACTACAATATACATTTAGAGCTAGTGGCAAAGTGCTCCATGATAAAAGACAAGGCCCAGATCACAGATCATGTGATTTTCGTCCTTGTCGCCAGCTAGCTCAACCGGTGCTTTTTCACTCAGAATATGGGTGTCATGACTCCAGATAAGTCTGTAGCGGTCAAGGAGAGAACAAGGGTGGAGCGAGCACTATAATATACAATTATGCTCACCCAGCGATGACGGAAGGAGGAAGCCAGCAAGTTCTGAGGTACGCTCGAACAGGTCTGCCAGGACCTCGAGCAAGAGAGAGGTCTCTCTCTCTTACAGCATCTGGGGCCAGATGTTGTTGGTAGGAACTTGCGTCAGTCGGAGTTTACGTCAATGCCTCTTGTCCGGGATGTCCCGTCTAATAGGCAGTCGGAGTCCGCTAGTCTAACGGCTTCCTCTACATAAGTCTAAAGTGCTCTTTATATTGCACAGGGCTATAAAACACGATGAGTGGTTTCAATTCCCTGTCGCCGGTGAAGCGGTTACTCTTGAATATGAGGACCGTGACACCAGGTGTGTCGCACTTACATAGTAAATCAGAGCTAGCGGCAAAAGTACTGAATGATTACGACCTTGTCTCCAGCTAGCTCAACCGGTGCTTCTTTCACTCAGAATATGGGTGTCATGATGCCGGATATGTCCGTACCGGTCGAGGAGAGAACAAGGGTGTAGCGAGCACTATAAAATCCAATCATGCTCTCCATGTGACGATGGAAAGGAGGAAGCTGGCAAGTTCCGAAGTACGCTCGGCTCGGTCTCCCTGAACCATGAGCAAGAGGAAGTCCCCTCTCTCTTTTTACAACATCTGGAGCCAGATGCTGTTGGTAGGAACTTGCGTCATTCGGAGCTTACGTACATGCCTTTTGTCCGGAATGCTCCGTGTAATTTGGCTTCTTCAACGTCTACTAAGCACTCTTGACCGCACCTTGGCTACGTGACTTCGGATATCTAGTCTGCATCGTTAATAGGTCCACTCGTTGTCGAGGAAGTCACACCATCTAGTAGCCGAGGAAACGAGGCATCTTTCATCGGGACGTCCGCAGTTAAGAGCCATCTCGGACACACTGTCCCAGGAGCAGCCGGCGCATAAACAATACATGGCCGCTGCTCCTCAGGCCTTCGTAACAGACTTGCTGTCGCTGATTGCACAGCTCATCGCAGTATTCCTGCTAAGGCAGAAGCACTCAACGTCTGTCTCAAAAGTTGAGCTATCGGATAGTGCTTGATTGGTCCAGTCATCTGCCTGGTCAGATGCCGGCGACCGTAATTCTAAAACTGATTTAGACGAATGATGAAAGGGATACTGAGGAGGATAACCTTCTCTTTCGGAACAACTCATGGATGATACGGATACTATCCATTATCGTTTCCTTGAACTTGTTCTAGTGAATCTCAATGCTGCGAGTTCTCATATGTCACATGTAAATTCTAATTATTCTAATTTTCTTCATCATGGATTGAAGGATTTGATCTATGTTGATCTACTATTTTGGAAGTTCTAGGCCCTCCACCTTTTTACGATTCTGCTAAGTCTGGGCCATTGGTACACAGTATAAAAATATGAAAAAATTTAAAGGAATTTATATATTTTTTATACTTACCAATGGCCCAGACGGGAATGGCCCTCCCATGAGTGGGCAGTACTGGGCACTCATACCTCCCTGCTGAATTATTATAATATAATCTTTTTTACAAAGAATGATGTTGGCGCCAGTTTCGGTGACTTCCTTGCGTCTGCGCATGTGCGGAGGGTAAATGTATGGAGGGCCAGATAGGACTTCTAATTTTCGGTTTTGCATGCAAATTTGGGGGGTTGGGGGCATTATTTGTGTTTGGCCCTAGATATTTTTGAGTTAGCACCAGGTTAGTCTACGCCATTGGTAAGTATAAAAAATATATAAATTACTTTAAATTTTTTCATTTTCCTTTTCTGTAAAACTCTCTGGCTGTTGAAAGGTCATAAAACCCAATAAATACAAATATGTTTTGTCTAGCTCTGCTATGTTATTCATTCCGGATGCTTCACATTCTGATTTGATAATAGTTGAAAGGAAGATGATTTAGGCCTAAAAAAGTTAAAAATTTGTTTCTCAGACTCTCGCATGGTCATTTTGGCTGCCGCATGTACTCTTTTTATAACCAATGCAAACTTGAAAAAATAAAAATTAATGGTAAAATGGTTGCCCAAGTTAATAAAATTGATAAATTTGTCTTGTGTGCAACAAGGCTTTGCATTGCTTTAGTATTGCAAAGCCTTGTTGCACTCGAGGGATAAAGTATACCACCACCCATTCTATTTTGTAGATTATGAGGCCTAAAACATAAAACAAACCAAGAATATAAACTTTTGATGGCAAAGAAATGATTTCAAAAATAAAATAAAAATACGGCTGCCCACATGCAATTTTACAAAAAGGCCTGAGAAACAAAATCTACTTTGTGGGGGTTTTATGTGTTATTTTTATGGTATGTGATGGTTTTGTGTTATTTTTCTTTAATTATTAGCAGGTATTAGATTTTTACAGCAGCCTCAATATAAAAGTTATGGAGCTCTCTATTTCTAACAAAGTACTACAGCTGAGAAGTTTAAAAATATATCGTGGAAGGACTGAATTTTTCTCGTCAGGTAAACTGGTAACTATATACACTGTTAAAACTGGTATTTTAATGACTAATGTACTATCATGACCATTTCATTGTTTGAATTTGACCATAATCCTTGAGACATTCTCTTTTTTAAGGTCTTCCTTCAGTGATTTTGCCGCTAAACATGGAAAAGAGGAAAGGTTCAAAGGCATTGAAAAGATGAGGGAAAGAGAATCATTATTCAATGATTATGTTGCTGATTTACGTCGTAAGGAAAAAGAAGAGCGATCCAATCAGAAGGAAAAGGTAATTTGCAGTCAGGGATATAGTTATTTTGATTTTGCATTCTCAAAAACAGATCAAGTAGTTATGAAAGTTGTTGGTTATCCAATGTGTTTGTGGTATATTTGTGTGGTGTAATAACAAATTTAACGTAGAAGAACTGGTTGTAACTTTTTAGATTCATGACAAATGTCCATGTGAGTTCTTTCAACTATTGACAGCTGCAGTTTAACCCTTCACCCAATGTACAGGATATCAAATTTTTTAATTTTAATTATTGATTTTTAAAGATTTTCAAAAAATTTCAACAAAACTATATCATCTGCCCCCTCATTGGAACGAGCTCAAATGAACTCATTCCAATGAGTTGGGCACATGATATGGTTTTGTTGAAACTTATTTTTGGGAAGCTTAAATTGTAAATTACGTTGGCAGATGCGACCAATTCATTAAGAGTTAACCCTTTATCTAATATAATGGTCTTCACCCCTTTGCCAAATATAACGGCAATGCTGTTTAAAAAAATTACCTTTCAAATTTTATTATTTTTTCAACTTTTGCCTCCAAAAACGTCTCGAGCAAGCTCGTTCCAATGAAGAGTCATGAACTATGTTTTTGAGCAATTAAAATTTTTAGTTATTCAAGAAAATTTGAGCAAGTTTGTCTCCTTTCGTGTTAAGCAAAGGGTTAAATGCTTCTGGTCAAATTTTATTTTATAAAAAAGAGTTGATTTCAATAAAGCCGCATGAGTCATCTTTTGGAATGACATGAGATTCCACTTGAACCTTTTGAACTTGTATGCAGGCATTTTTGTATCGAGGCAAAAATTGGCAGTCAATTAAGCAGACATGTAATTAAAAAACAGCTTTATTAAGAGAATTAATGACCAGTGCTGGAAATGAACAAAATTGACGGGTGCAGATTTAAGCTCCCGTGAAATCAGAGACGAGAGTAATTTGCACCCGTAAAATGTAAATATATGAATTTTCGAGGGAATACTGTCACCAAACACCAGAAACCTTAATTCTTTGAACCTGAGCAGCTGCTTTTCCATCCAGGAGCATGATACGTCATAACGTCATTAAATAGGATGTCTGTTCAGTAAATGTGAGAGGTAGACCAATCAGTATTTTCAATGTGCAGCCCCAAGGCTGCACGTTGAAAATATTGATTGGTCTACCCAATAATGAATATGGACTCGTGTAATTGCTGTCATTGAACTGCATGACTGATACCACTAGTGTCCAAAAAGTTAAATGTATAAGGAATTGCTGAATTATGACAGTAACTTGCCGCTGGCCACAGTGTGCTGCTTTCTCAAAACAACACACATTTTATGCCCTCACAGAATATTAGTGCTCCACAGTATTTTTCAACGAGAGCATTTTTAGCTCCCGTAAAATAGAAATCACGGGTGCTGATGGGAGCAATTTCACTTGCAGCTGTCTCATTTCCAGGACTGAATGACATTTTAATCCTTCAGCCTGTAAGGTCTGTAGGATTAAATTATCACTGATTTCGGCACTGATACAACCAGTTTCAACCAATTTGCTGTATATGCAGCATTATAAAAAATATTATAATGGATGATTATGTTAAAAGGTTAAACCAGGGGCACTGTGACAGACCTTTACATCAGTCTAATTTGGGCACAACGGCAAATATGGATGTGGTCTGCTTGGTTGGAGAAAAAGCACCGATATTTTCTTCTTGGCATCTGTTTTAGGTTTTAGGTCCCCATCTTAAAATGATAGTTTACAACCCCTTGTTATATATCTTCACCATTATCAATGGTTCCCACCACCCTTTGATGTAAGTTTACTCGACTAACTTGCGAAGGCTTCTTAGTTTCCTACTGTCGACCCAAAGGCCTATTTGAATGTAAGCTAAATTATGCATGGAGCTTATTGAGAAATGCCACAAACAATGATATAATCGATCTCAAGATTTAAGTGCATGGTCATATAGAATTTGCCACAGAAAAGCAATCGCCATCAACAGTGTCATATACGACACTGTTGACGCCGATTGCTTTTCTGTGGCAAACACTGTGGGTTTTTTTAAAAATTATTTATCTGTTGCATTGTTTGATGAGAAGGTAAGCTCTAAGCTATATTACAAACATCAGGGAAACCTGGCCAAACTTTTTATTGCCGAAGCACTACAAAACTTTGGAAAAGGTCTCAAATTCCGCATAATTTGGGCGCAATTATCTTATTTGGGCACAGCGTTTACTGTCGTTATTTGGGAAGAATTTAAAGGCCTGCATTGTGAAAATGACTGATTGTGGGGTGTAAAACCAATTGTTCACAACTGTCATGACTCAAGTCCCGACCTATAAAATATTCCTACTACATCATCAAGGCATGCCTCATTTGAAGGCATGTCTCAATGATGTTGTTGGAATATTTGTCAGTCGGGATTACAGTTAAAAAAATATGCTTTTGATTAAATTCTTGTAGGTGTTGTGATGCATGAGACATATGGTTTGGCGACAGTCGCTGTGCATCCAGGTAGGTTTGGGCAGGCATCTGGTCAGACATCCTGACACTTATTAGTGCAATAACTTGAACAAACGTTCTCTGATATGACTAATATTTGCCATACAGGTCTTTTGCAATAATATCTCAAGCGAGTTCGAAAACTGGCCTGACCTGACTTTTCATTTGAGAGTTCTGGGCCTAAATTAGTAAATTTTTACGTATTTTGAGCTTGTTAGCACAATAACATGAACAAACGTTCTCTGATTTGACAAAAATTTGTCTTAAGATCTTTTGCAATAATATCTCAAGCGAGCCAGGTTATGGACATACAACACTCTTCGATTGCCACCCCAACTCAATGCGTGCATCTCTGATGCACACCTCTTGTTCAATTATCATATACTGGATTCAAAATTGGTCATGGTGGGGCCGAATTGGTTATAGGCCTCCATTTGCATGAGACCGATTGTGTGTGTGACCAAAGTCCAAATAGCAAGAAAATATATGATTATAAACAAGGGTGAATCATTATCTAAGGCTCCAATCCAGATGAAAATGTCCCGACTAGAAAATTATATGGCGGTGTCCCCTCCCCATAATTATGTCCCTGGGTTAAACCAGGTAAATGAATGAAAAGTCAAAAATCTTTGACAGTTTTAAACTGTTTTATGATTCACTAACAAAAAGTGACCTTTAGTCCATTCACAAAATATGTCACAGAGCAGTATACTGTCAGTACTGAAATGAATACACAGGTTGATGTGGAACTCAACTGCCCAGCGGGTGAACTTTCACCTCTAAATTTACTTGCTTGGTTATTAAAAACTTGAGGTCCCAGAAAGCAGATTTCCTATTTATGAGCCAGTTTTAGTCTGTTCTTGAACTGCAAATTTTCTTGTTTGATGTTTTGATGTTCACTTGTCTCAGACCTGAACAAACTGTCTTTTTTGTTGTTCAGTGAAAGGAATAAGACAACCAATATTTTCACTCCATTCATTTGCATAACTGGACCTCAGACAAATAAGAGAAAAGTACACACAAATTGCACTTGATATTAAACTGTTTGCTGTACCATTGAGTATAATTTTTAAACACCAAACCATTTACAATTCCTTCAATTCAAATTTGTCCTTTTCATTGCATATTGATTATCAAGTAAATCTCTGTTAAATGGGTTATGTTAATCTCTGTTAATTGCATGTTCTTTATCAAGTAAATCTCTTTTAATTGCGTAAACAATAATGTGATTTTTCGAAACCTACTATGAACCCTCAAATTCTCAAAACATTACAGACCTATTTGGCCTTCGTACTTCGAGTTGAAGAATTTATTTTGTTTTATCTGTGCTCTGTGAAGACGGGATATAATAGAATAAATACTCAATTTGACATGAGAATAAGACAACCTTATCAAACTCGGGATAATTGATATTCATTTTAATTGAATATTATTTATTGGCAAAGTAGCTTTTCAATCCTCAGGGTTCCACTGTAAGACGTTTGCTCCTGTCTTTGATGACTTTAACATTTAAACACCTAATTCTGATTTTATCACTTTTACTGCAGTTAAATGGGTGTCCCAACATGCAGTCTTTTGTTAAACTTGAAAATTGCATTCTATGTACTGCTCTTGGCAGCAGTTGTTTCTTGGGGAAATTTTGGCTGCCTATACAGAATTCCCAAACTTCTTTATAAACAACTGCAAATACATGGGAAGTAGACCATCATCAAAGTGTTGCCAAAATGTATAAAATTCTACAGACTCCAAGGGTTAAATGAAGGACTTAATGGGACACCAGTGTTAAGCCATTTTTCAGGTGAAGTTGTTCAAAGAAATGTTCCAGAATGGTTATGAGGCTAAAAATTCTTCTCCCTGGGGCCCGGTTGGTTCACTCTCGGCACAGCACAAATTGTAACAATGTTATGACGTCACTTGTACCGGTGAATCAACCAGGACAGCTCAGTTGTAAGCGAAAGTAAACAAAAAATGATGGAGTTGCAAAGGCGGAAGAGAGTTGTTGGAATTGAAACATTGTCTGTCTGTCAGACATTTTGTCGAATGACGTCACGGCACAAATCTTGCACCACCTCACGAGGAGGTGTAAATTTGTGCCGGTCGGCACAGTCCCGTCACATGTTCTGTTCGTGGTTGATTGTGGGAAATCCCTGTTCCGTCACAGTTTGTGCTGTGCCGAGAGTGAATCAACCGGGCCCCTGGTGAAAAGATATGCATGAGTTTGTGAGTACGAGTCAGAGGTAGCATGATAAATGTGGGTATTCTGACTGAATGTGATGATGAATTTTACATTTTTTTTTTAGATGAAAGCAATTTGCAATACACATTGTTTGTATTTGTGCTACTTGATCTGTTTTGAGAATTTGGAGTGTTTTCTGTTCAAATGAGTGAGCTCTTACACAGCATTAACCCTTTTCCAAAGAATTGGGTCCCGTCCATGTAATTTACAAATTGTACAGTTGAAAAAATTATTTTTCTTTGAACAGTTTCAACAAAACCATATCATGTGACCCCCTCATTGGAACAAGCTCACTGAGCTTGTTCCAATGAGGGGGTTATATGATATGACTTTATTGAAATTTTTTTGAGAATGTTGGAAAAAAATAACAACAGATTTTAACATTGTGTGAGTTAGGTAAGGGATTAACCCTTTAACCAACAATATGGCCATACATGGCCTACGTTATTCACAAAATTCTCCATTTGATTTTTTTTTTTTTTGCTTTCGCCTCGAAAACATGGGTTATGGCCCTTCATTAGAGCTTTGGGTTATGGCCCTTCTTTGGAACAAGCTCATTCTAATTCAGAATCATAAGCCATATTTTTTAGGCAAAATTTGAAAGTGTTTTGTTATTCAAGTATTTTTGCAGGTGTTGTTTGCTATTCATGTTATGAAAAGTCCTAAATAGTTCAGTAGTTAAGTGGTTGAGTGCTGGAAGCCGATATTTTGGCTTTAATCTGAAGTGCAGGTACCACAACTTGAAAGCTTCCCATTTTGGAGATGTTCTTAGCAATGCTTGAAAATGTTATATTTCATCCCCCACATTTCATATAATTTTGGTATACACCTAGAAAGTGGAAATATTCTAAGAATCTTTGCTACTTGAATAACATGATCAGGAAATTTTTTTTTTTATTAGGAGTTGTGTAAGAGCCAGTGAGCTTTTGGTGGGTGCTGCTGACAATGTTCATTTGATAATGGAAATTTGTGGAAAAATGTTTCTCTTTCAGACTTTCAGATCCCAAATTTCATCACGTCCGTAAGTTGTACATTTACAACAGTATATTGGTGGTTGCCTCAAATTAACTATTGTTACATTTAATTTCAGAGGTGAAAATTGAAAGAAGAACTTTTTCCTTGGCATTTACAGAACTTTGTTCTGCTATGAATGTTTCCTTATGTTGTAACATCTCAAAATAGGATTTTTTTCAGCTCGCTTAGTGCAATATTATTTTTCGGAATATATCAGATCTAAGTAGGAAAATGATTTATTAAAAATATGGAGACTCTTCAACTTTTTATACCATCATTGTTTTGCAGCCCCATTTTTCACAGTTAACCCTTTACCCAATGAATCACCTGCATCCACCCACATAATATGCAAATTTAGCAGTTGAAAAAATATTATTTTCCAAAAAATTTCAACAAAACCATATCATGTGACCCCTCGTTGGAACGAGCTCATTGAGCTCGTTCCAACAAGGGGTCACATGATATGGTTTTATTAAAATTGTTTGAAAAATGTGAAAAAATATTTGAAATAATAAATTTTGATATTGTCTGCATTGGGTAAAGGGTTAAGGGCTTTAGAACAAGTGTCCCAAAATTCTGTCCTAAGAAAATCCTTCTGATAGGAGTAAAATTACCAAGCAGTCATTCCCAGTCGAGTCTTGTCTAGAAATCACTGCTAAGCTGCCCAACTTTCAAACTTTGATGTAATGGAAATAGTTTGAAATATTCTGGGCCCTCAAGGGTTAAATTGGTAGTCAGCAGTCTTTTTTTGGTCTGTTGAAAGAACTTTTTCCCAGTATAAGAATTATCTCCAGATAGATATGTCTGCTCATTTTTGTCCTTCCAATTCTGGTTCCACCAGTAAAATTTAGTGAACACGTTGCTTTTGTAGTTTA
Source organism: Pictodentalium vernedei (assembly GCA_031216915.1). NCBI lineage: Eukaryota > Metazoa > Mollusca > Scaphopoda > Dentaliida > Dentaliidae > Pictodentalium > Pictodentalium vernedei. The sequence goes on from CM062295.1 coordinate 500,849,122, forward strand.
CACCCTGGATTCTATGCACGTAAACCTATGGGGGATTTAGATAGTATAGGCACTTTTGGGGATTGTAGATAGTAGAGGCAATTTAATCCAAGAGCCCTGTATGGCTAGAAGATTGAATTATTGCTCATCTGATGCGACATGTTTCTTTTTGTTGAAATACTTGAGGTTTTGTTGAAATATTTAAATGTTAGCATTGTTTTTGTATTTTTATCCATGAAGACTTGAAGAATGTACGGATTTAATAAGAACATTTGAGTTTTGATGAATTGTTGTGGAAAACATTGACTTCACAAAATTATGCTAAACTGTCTGATTTGTTTTAACTTATTTTGCTTGCCTGAATTATAACATTAAACATTTTCTTCATTGTTTAGGAAAGGTTGCTCAAACACACTGGAATAGTGTTAGAGTTATGATACACCATTGAATATTTACATAAAGTGAAGATCTTTTTATATTGATCCTGTCTCATTCTCTTAATTTTAGTTGAGAGTGCTACGAGAATTTGTCCCCTGGCTAATTTTGTTTGAACACCGCAGAGTGAATAAAAAATCTCTTAATTTTAGTTGAGAGTGCAACGAGAATTTGTCCCTTGGCTAATTTTGTTTAAACACTGCAAAAGTGAATAATGAATGACTTCATGTAAAAAAAATCTCCCTACATGGATATAATAAATTTTAGTCTTTTCAACAACTTTTGGAAATTCTACTCTCTCCGTAAATTAATTGTTGTCTGATCATATCCTGTCATTGTTACTTTAAATAAGTTTCCAATGGTGAAATGTCTATTACTTCCCACTTTTTAAGAGGTATAACCACTTCCATCACCAACAAAGAAGGTTTCTAACCAATGACCCGTCCACACATATTTTGGACAGGCTGATTTTCCCTTTTTCCCTGAATGGAGAGGAGTTGGTCCAAACATGGACTGTGTGGTCGAAAATTTATTAATTTTAGTTTTATATGTCCTGAAGGACGTGCCAAACTAAAAAAAATAAACAGTCCTGACAATCCATAAAAGTTAGAGTTGTCAATGCCAACAAACTTTCTGCATTACATTGTTTCAAAACCAGTCTATAGAATTACACCATTTGAACATTAAATCCTTACATACTGATGTACAAGAATTACATGTGTGCTGGACACTTCGATTTCCATTCTAAATAGGTTAGAACAACAACAAAAATAACCAAGCAACATTGTTCTCAACAATTTTTTAAGAGACTACACAATGCAATAAACGTATAGTGTTTTCACGTAAAAAAATTATTCTAGGAGTAGGATTAAGAATGAAACCGACGAGCCTCTGGCAAGTCAGTTTCATTCTTAATCCTATGAATAGAATAATTTTTAGCTCAACTTGACAAAGTCAAGCTGAGCTATTGCCATCACTTCTCGTCCGTCGGCATACGTACGTACGTACGTTAGTATGTTAGTACGTTAGTACGTACGTCCACAGTTTCCTTTGGCACACCTCACAGGTCGCATTTATGATCAGATTACTTTGAAACTTGGCATGCTTGTTTGGGGTGACCTCTAGATGGGAGCTATCGATTTTCTTCAATTTCCGTCAAAAAATGTTGCCGCGGCCAACGTTCTTAGAACTTAGTTTAGTCAAACCACAATATTTCCCTTTGGCACACCCTACAGGGCACATTTATGATTTGATTGCTTTGAAACCTGGTATGCTTATTTAGGGTGACCTCTAGATGGGAGCTATCGATTTACTTCAATTTCCGGCAAAAAATGTTGCGGCGGCCAACGTTCGTAGAACTCAGTTTAGTCAGACCTCAATATTTCCCTTTGGCACACCCTACAGGGCACATTTTTGATCAGATTGCTTTGAAACCTGGTATGCTTGTTTGGAGAGACCTCTAGATGGGTGCTATCGATTTTCTTCAATTTCTGTCAAAAAATGTTGCCGCGGCCAACGTTCTTAGAACTTAGTTTAGTCAGAAGACTCAATATTTCCCTTTGGCACACCCTACAGGGTACATTTATGATCGTATTGCTTTGAAACCTGGCATGCTTGTTTGGGGTGACCTCTAGATGGGAGCTATCGATTTTCTTCAATTTCCGTCAAAAAATGTTGCCGCGGCCAACGTTCTTAGAACTTAGTTTAGTCAAACCACAATATTTCCCTTTGGCACACCCTACAGGGCACATTTATGATTTGATTGCTTTGAAACCTGGTATGCTTATTTAGGGTGACCTCTAGATGGGAGCTATCGATTTTCTTCAATTTCCGGCAAAAAATGTTGCCACGGCCAACGTTCGTAGAACTTAGTTTAGTCAGACCTCAATATTTCCCTTTGGCACACCCTACAGGGCACATTTATGATTTGATTGCTTTGAAACCTGGTATGCTTGTTTGGGGAGGCCTCTAGATGGGAGCTATTGATTTTCTTCAATTTCCGTCAAAAAATGTTGCGGCGGCCAACGTTCTTAGAACTTAGTTTAGTCAGAAGACTCAATATTTCCCTTTGGCACATCCTACAGGACACATTTATGATCGGATTGCTTTGAAACCTTTCATGCTTGTTTGGGGTGACCTCTAGATGGGAGCTATCGGATTTCTTCAATTTCCATCAAAAAATGTTGCCGCAGCCAACATTCTTAGAACTTAGTTTAGTCAGACCACAATATTTCCCTTTGGCTCACCCTACAGGGCACATTTATGATTAGATTGCTTTGAATCCTGGTATGCTTATTTACGGTGACCTCTAGATGGGAGCTATCGATTTTCTTCCATTTCCGTCAAAAAATGTTGCCACGGCCAACGTTCTTAGAATTTAGTCTAGTCAGACCACAATATTTCCCTTTTATACACCCTACAGGGCACATTTATGATCAGATTGCTTTGAAACCTGGCATGCTTGTTTGGGGAGGCTTCTAGATGGGAGCTATCGATTTTCTTCGGTTTCTGTCAAAAAATGTTGCCACTGGCAAAAAAAATGACATTGGTACCAATGATCTTCAATTTTGCCATTTCATTTATAACTTACCAAGTTCAAGTTTGTCAAGTTGAGCTACAGTGTCATTGACACTTTCATTTTAATTGAAAACACTATACGTTTATTTAGTTTATCTCATAAATCTTCTACAGGGCAGTCGTGGCAAAATCATGCTATAATTCGCTACAAAACACAGCGAGATGTGAGGAGCACATTGGTCCAATTCGTTCGACCAGCAAAATTGGCAAAAATAAACAAGGCGCAGTAATACATTTCTGTCTGAAAATAATTCCTCTACAAACTTGAGCTAAACTTGCAAAAATACTTTATTATAGGAGCAGTGGGTGGTGTTTTCTACTGGCATTGTGTAATACTTTCAAAAAGATTTAAAGAAATCAACAATCAAACTATTAATTATGCTAGACAAATGTGGTAGAGGCCAGAGGTCAACAAGTCCGTCGCTACTAGGGGAATAAATTATTTCAGTGTTAAACCTACAGGGAAAATTTATCACCCTACTAGGTGATTAAAGCAAAAATTATCCAAGGCTTTTGTTGTTCAAATAAACAGCAATTTATGGGATAAATAAATAATAATACAAGTCTCGCAACTGAACTCAAGGAAGCATTATTAGGTGAAAGATAATGATGTTGTCAAGGCTAACATGTTGTAAGGTGTTACAAGTTTTAGGGTAACATAATAATTGTGAAAGATTCTTTACTTTCTGTACAGAATGACATTAAACGTTTGCTTTCAGGAATAATAAGTAACGCCGCATCTTTCACTTTAACTTTGGAAAGGGAGTGGATAGGTGTTTGTGATCAAAATGTCATCATCTTTATTCTTATTCTTATTGGAAGAATTTTATTTTGAACTTTTCTTGGAACACATTTCCAAATGTCTCTTTTACTGGCACTTGTTTTGTGAATATTATTTTAACACTGAATGATTTTGTGGGAACTCTGTTAGTGAAATGTGTTGGTCCACTTTCAGAAGTCATATTTCATAAAACCGGTATCAGGCAGCTAGCCACTCACTCAGTTAACCAGGGTTACAAAAACAGACAAGAGATGAAAGTAGGTGACAGGTGTAGACTTTCAGTCCTTATGGTCAAGGAAGTGATTTAACCCTTTACCTAACACGAAAAGTAGACGACAATTGCAAACAAAATTCTTGAATAACTATATTTTTCATTTTTTTGCATCAAAAACATAGCTTATGCCCCCTCATTGGAACGAGCTCCTTGAGGGGCCATAAGCTATGTTTTTGTGACAAAAAATAAAAAAATAATGAAAATTGAATTGTGGCTTTTGTGAATAATGCTGGCCGGTTTTGGCTGTTATGTTGGGTAAAGGATTAACTGAAAAGTGCTACATTATTTATGTTCATGAAAATTTGTTCACATGTATTTGACTTGTTAAAATTTATGGGAAAGTGCCTCTCGGCACTCTCCCATAAATTGTAACTAGGCAAATCCAAGCAGACAAAATGATTTCACTCCAAAGATAATATGACACACATCCACAGCATATGAAGCCTTTAAGTTGTGGTACCTGCATGTCGGCCTAAAGCCTCAAAATGGGCTTCCTGCAATCTACCAGATAAAAAGACATCTCTCCTGTGCAAGTTAGTAATCTGAAATGCAACAATTTTGCACTCCTTGTTGATGCTTGACTGTTAAAACTAGCCAAGATATTTCATCTTTGAGAACATATATGGCTGTAGAATATTGTATCAACATTTGAAGATCTAATTCTGACATTGTGATGATTCTTACTCACTTACAACAGATGCCTGATATGAGGCCTTGTGTAAAACTGCAAGTTAAACCCAGTAGTTTATAGTTAAGTCTTCACTGTATAGGCAACCAAGACTTCACAAGAAACAGAAACCACTCTGCAAAGCTGCAGGACAAGAGTGGTAAATTCTGTGTAAAATTGTCTAGGCCATTATGGGTAACATTTGTTTTTTCATTAGTTACTGTTGCAAGGTTGTCAACACCAAATCTCGGTCATTTTTATACATTTATGATGCCAACATATTGACCAACATCATATTTAAGCTTGTCTTTGGAATAACAACAGTTTTCAGTTATTAGCTTTAACAGTCTGTTAATAAAAATAATAAATACATTTTAGAGCCATGAATCTGCAAAATTATGTGCTCTCAGGCTTTATAGTGCTCTGTTAATATATAGCAAATGTGTTTTATGGAACATGGGGAGAATACAGTAATAATGCTCACCCAAAACTCAGAAGAAGAGGTGGGGTTTTAGTGCCTCTTTGAAGTTTTCCAGCATCTGATGATGTCTTAAGGTGGACAGGCAGCTTATTCCAAAGAGAGGGACTGGCCACAGAAAGGGCACAATCACCTGCCATTGCAAGGCAGCCTGATTTGTATAACAGGGAGTTTGAAGTTATTGAACAGAGGAATCAAGATGGTACATACCTTTGTACCTTTTGTCTGTAAGTTTATTCAGATCTGTTGTGTGGATGATTTATTGAGTTCTGTCATGCTAACATGTTGAAGAGAAAAGTATTTTTATTTTAAATAAGTCAGTGCGAGAATTTTGTTTGGATCTGTATTATTCCTCATCTTTCCAACTGTCTTTTCATCTACAATCTATTTTCTGTTTCTTGTATTTGACTGTTTCATATGTAGATTTACTACAGGATTATTGAGCGAAAGTTCTCGCAAGGCCTTGGATTCAAGGAACGGCCTTGAGTTTGACTAGCTGCCATTCAAGGCCTTGAAATCCTAGAAAATGTGTCAGGAGGCCTTGCAAAGTCTTGAATATTCACAAAATAAAACTACTGATGAAGCAAGTAATCATAACGATATAGTTTTATAGCCCAGAGTTTGTGGCGGCATAGTCCTAACTAGGACCCATTGTCATTACCCCCTCCTCCCACTTCCCTGAAGTGGGAGGAGAGGGTAATGACAAAGGGTCCTACCTCTGGTCATTACCCCCTCCTGGGAGGAGAGAGTGATGACCAGAGGGTCCTAGTTAGGACTACTGAAGTCAGGGCCTGGAAAATCCTTGAATTTGGCTATTTGTAAGGCCTTGAAAAATACTTGAATATATCAAACGGCCTTGAATAGCCTTGAATTTTATCTGTCAGTGCCTGCAAGAACCTTGTGTCCATGGTATGTGGAAGGGTGGTAGTGAATTTAAGTGAAAGCTTCTGTTGATGAAGGGATCATTTTCGTTAAAAATTATTTCTTCACAGATTTTTCCTGCATGTTATAATTTAGAAAAATTAATTCCAATTTACTCATCTAGTAATTCTTAAATTGATTTTTATCTTTCTGAGAGTAAACAAGGTTATGAATTAATATGGATAAAAAACAAAAATGTAAGACAGGTGTTCTGTGTGGCTCATAATGCTGTTGTTTTTGTGAGCCATTTTGCAATACTCCGAATATTATCGTGGTTTGAAAATTCCTACTGCATTATTCTTAGTAGTGTCAAATTCTATATATCATAATGAAATTTACAAAAATTGATCTTGGTATTTTGTGAATTTTAGTTTTTCAAGTGGTGACTAAATCTTGTTTTGTTAGTTTTTGATGGAATTCCGAGGTAGTGGGTACCTCAGTGCATTATACTTCAAACTGAAAGGCCGACGGTTTGATTCTGACCAGTGGTAACTCAAAAGACACTGAAAAGTATTTTTGAACAGCAAGGCTAGATGCTTGGCAGTATGAAGTGTGATTGAAAATCCTACCCCAAATGCTACAACATTTATGGGAATGTCCGTTATATTTGACTCAAGTTATTAGACCTGGGCCATATTGTAATTTCAAGTTCTGTTTCATTATGGTATTTTTAAAATGATTTACATCTGTATCGGTACGGTTGTTGGTGTCAACAACATACATGTACGCAACCCAATATCCATTATTATGCCTCACGTTTGTAACATCAGCCGTGATTGGTTAATTCGACACCTTCTAAAAGTCATAGTACTGGAGTTTTGGGGCAAAACACGGGTACTATCGGAATGTTTTTCCCTGGGGACAAGAGAACAAAGAAAATGTAAGCTCCACTTCCATTGATCAGCATCGATTGGAATTTCTCAACACCAAACGTTGGCTCCGTTTTGTTTAACTTTTTTCATCACCGGTTGACACAAACTTACCAACAAATATATCATCTTCAGTGGGTGTGTTTTCAATTTTAACTGCAAACAATGAATTCAAAAGAATCAGAAATATTAAAAACTCACATGTTGTTCACCAACTCAGTGAATCCTGAATATGAGTTATGACCTCAATCAATTATATTTCCACAAGTTTAGTAATCCCCGTCCTCACTGAACCTCCGTCTCAAGTTCAAAATAAATTGTTTCACTCCGCTTAATTCTATCAACTGCCGTCGTCCGAGAAACATGAATTTATATTCCATTAATTTATACCACTTATCACACAAGCATTCACAATGAATTATAACATGAACAGCTGTAAACACTGTCATTTGTTGATATAGAAACTCCCAAAGCGACGGCACTTGTGACAAGTCATTTTCGAAGAGACGTCATTTGTTCGAAATGATGTCATGTTTTTGGATTTGACTACATTGTTGTTACAAGACTGATGGCATGCTGCAGTTAACGCTTAACATTATAGCCATGAACATACTTTTGTACGGCATAATAAAATAATTAGAACGTTTCATTTCATGTTCTATCGGTCGATAGTACCTGAGTTTGTGTGATTTCTGAAATAAAACCTTCAGCAGCTTCGTTGCCTCAGGTTTTAATTCAGAAATCACACAAACTCAGGTACTATCGACCGATAGAACATGAAAAGAAACGTTCTAATATTATAATAGAATGGAAAAGAATATGCACAATGCCAAGTAAATCTGTCTTCAGATGAATGTGGCTGGAGAAAAAATAGATTTGAGTGCCTTGAACATGACTTGAAAAATGGCCATTGAGCAAATTGTGTCAAGTCGGTCTATATTGGAAATGCTTGTATGTGAGAATCTATTCATAAAGTTTCAAATATGGCAAGAAACTTTTCCCAAAGATTAAAATAGTCAACACACATCAGCTTAACTTTTTTCACTCAATCAGCAGGTTCAGTGTGCCTCGATTGCTGGTAATGCAACAGCAATTCAACCTGAGTCTTGATACCAGTTACGTGATGCGTCTGCTTCGTGTTGCTACATCAGAACACCGATTGTCAGCTTGCACACAATCAATTACTTAACATCGGAAATTATTCAGCCACTGAGTCCCCTAGGTGCTGTTCAAAATGACCCCTAGCAAAATGATTCATTGAGTGGTTGGCCAAAACATCCCCATTCTTGATCAAAGCAACTCCACTTATTTGTCAAAAACATCCCCACTTGTTAGTCAAAATTATTCTAATAACTATAACCAGCCTCATCACTTATCTTTGAAATAAAGAAAAAGGACCTGTAATAAATGAACATTTGTACACTACATGTATTCATCTTCACAGACACAAATGAGGACCTTGAAATTAGAGATTCAAGTCTTTGAAAGTTCAGAAAAAATCCCAAGATTTCAAAGTAAATTTTGGATACAAACCACAGGAAATGTTGAAATAATACTGATCTGCTTTCCATCGTTCCATTGTGAATGCAAAGGCTGAGATCTGAAAGTCAAAATACTGCATCTTATTTCATGGGTTTTTTTCATTTAGCCGATTGATGTGGTAACAGGTTCTTCATATTGGTGTCAAAACGTTCTTGAATCAACCCAATGACAACCTTGAAAGTTTTTTAATTGAAATTCTGAAGGTGTGAGGTGTACTCTGTAAAAAGTGACTTGAGATGTCAGTGTTGTTCTTTTTAACCTTTTGAACCAGACAGACTACTTTTCCAGTCCAGGAACATGATACGTCATAATTTCCCCAAGAAGGATGACTGCTCAGTGCATATGTGGGGTAACCAATCAATATTTTCAGTGTGCAGCCCAAATATGAAAATATAGGATAGCCTACCCAGATTATGGACTCTTCCAATAGCTGTCATTGAACTTGCTTGGAAGACACCATCAGTGTTGAAAGGGTTAATAGTCTGAACATTAAGATTAATTAAATAATTGTCAGTTACGATATTGACTCAGCTAAAGGTTAGATTGAGCTCTGAAAAAACACATTTAAGTAAACAGGATCTTATATAAAGTTTTTTAATTATACCCCCCGCAAACAAAGTTTGGGGGGTATATAGGAATCACCCTGTCCGTCCGTCTGTCCGCCTGTCCATCCTTGTAGGCGCAACTCCTTCTAAACCGTTTGAAGAATTTTCATGAAACTTTACACAATGGAAGAACTCCATATGCAGATGTGCATGAAGCAATATAATTCCGTTCTGACATTTCCAAGGGGAGATAATCTAACTTATACCGTCTGTCCATTCTTATAAGCGCAACTCCTCCTAAACCGTGTGAAGAATTTTCATGAAACTTTACACAATGGAAGAACTCCATATGAAGATGTGCATGAAGCAATATAATTCCGTTCTGACATTTCCAAAGGGAGATAATCTAACTTATACATTTCAGGCGTGGGGGGGGGGGGGGGGATGGTATCGCTTTGTGAGTTTGCTCACAGTACCTCGAGTTCATATTACTACATTTGGACACAGTTCATCACTGCTGCCTGCTTGTTATGTTTTTTGTAGAGCTATTCGGTTGTGTAATTTTACTTAGGTTTTGGTTGTGGTGTCGGTTGTGTTAAAAGAGTCAAGCCGAGTCGGTTTCGAGTTTTGTTTCAAATTATTTAAGCAAACAGGGAAAACTTAATAAAATCTCAAAACTGTAACAAAAGCCACTTTTTGAAACTTAACCCTTTACCTAATATGAAAAGCAGACAACACTTGCAAATAAAATTCTTGAATAACTATTATTTTCATTTTTTGTCTCAAAAACATAGGTTATGACCCCTCATTGGAACGAGCTTGATGAGCTCGTTCCAATGAGGGGGTCATAACCTATGTTTTAGAGGCAAAAAATGAAATAATAATGAAAATTAATTGGCTATTTTTAGCTCAACTTGACAAAGTCAAGATGAGCTATTTCCATCACTTCTCGTCCGTTGGCGTACGTACGTACGTACGTCCACAATTTCCTTTGGCACACAGGTCACATTTATGATCAGATCACTTTGAAACTTAGTACGCTTGTTTGGGTTGACCTCTAAATGGGAGCTATCGATTTTCTTTAATTTGCATAAAAAAATGTTGCCGCGGCCAACGTTCTCAGAACTTAGTTTAGTCAGACCTCAATATTTCCCTTTGGCACACTCTACAGGGCACATTTATGATTGGATTGCTTTGAAACTTGGCATGCTTGTTTGGGGTAGACCTCCAGATGGGAGTTATCAATTTTCTTCCATTTCTGTTAAAAAATGTTGCGGTGGCCAACTTTCTTAGAACTTAGTTTAGTCAGACCTCAATATTTCCCTTTGGCACACTCTACAGGGCACATTTATGACTGGATTGCTTTGAAACTTGGCATGCTTGTTTGGGGTGACCTCTAGATGGGAGTTATCAATTTTCTTCCATTTCCGTCAAAAAACGTTGCCACAGCCAACATTCTTAGAACTTAGTTTAGTCAGACCTAAATATTTCCCTTTGGCACACCCTACAGGAGACATTTATGATCGGATTGCTTTGAAACCTGGCATGCTTGTTTGGGGTTACCTCTAGATGGGAGCTTTCAATTTTCTTCCATTTCCGTCTGTCAAAAAATGTTGCCGCTGGCAACGATCTTTGAACTTAGTTTAGTCCAGCATCAATATATTCCTTTGGCATGCCCTACAGGGCACAGATCGGTTTGAAACTTGTATTCTTGTTTGGGGTTACCTCTAGATGGAAGCTATCAATTTTCTTCGATTTCTGTCAAAAAATGTTGCCACTGGCAATGACCTTGCGATGAACTTAGTAAAAACTTAGTGCAGTTAAGCATCAATATTTCCCTTTGACACACCCTGCAGGGCACATTTATGATTAGATCGCTTGCAAACTTGGTGTGCTTGTATGGGGTGACATATATATGGGAGCTGTCGATTTTCTTCCATTTCTGTCAAAAAATGTTGCCGCTGACCTTTGAACTTAGTTTAGTCAGACCTCAATATTTCCCTTTAACACACCCTTAAGGGCACATTTATGATCGGATCACTTTGAAACTTGGTATGTGTGTTTGGGGTGACTTCTAGATGTGAGCTATTGCTTTGATTTCATTTCCATAAAAAATTATTGTTATCATCAGCCTTTGAACTTACTGCATTTATGCATCAACTTATCCCTTTTGCACTCTCTGCAGGGTATATTTATGAATTTCCTTAACCCCCCCCCCCTCCGAAAAAACCATTGCCACAAGCAATGACCTTCTACTTAGTGCAATGACCTTCTACTTAGTGCATTTGTGCATTAACATCTTCCTTTGGCATGCCTCAGAGGGCACATTCATTATCAGGTTGTTTTGAAACTTTGTATGCTTATGCAGGGTGGCAAAGATAGGAGCTTTTGATTTTCTTTTCATTTCCATCAAAAACTGTTGCTGTTAGCAACAATCTTTGAATTTATTGCATGTGTGCATCAACATTTTTTGACATGGCCTACAGGCCACATTTATCATAGGATTGTTTTTGAACTTGGTGTGCTCATAGGCAAGAAGACCTTTATATAAGAGCTATTGATTAGCATTCATTTCTGTGAAAAAAGTTGCCATTTACAGTAACCTCTGAACATACTGCATTTGTGTATGAACATTCTTCCTTTAGCCAGTCTCACAGTTTACATTTAAAAATGCATGGATTACTCTGACATTGTTGTGCATGTTAGGTAAAGGGTTAAAAGGATTTCCAGGGTGTTCCTGATGTGAACCTGTGACATGCAGTTTTTTTGTACATATCAGTATACAGAACAAGGAACATTCCCAAATAGTGTGGATCCCCTCCCCTCCCCTCCTCCACATCCCATGCTTCTTTTTGTGTTCGACTTGTTTTGATACTGCAGATGGCAACAGTGACTGTGAATCTCAAAGTGTTAACTCCCCATGCATATCACATCACACTCATATTTGATTCCAAAAATCCTCGATCGTAATTTTTAGTCAGATATTGATAATCACATGAGTTTTTAACATTTGATTGGGAATTCCAACCAGGTCGGATTCAACAGCACATTTTGGCCACTCATTTAAACAAGGAAACCGAAAGAGGAAAGTATCAATGTTAACATTGAGGAGTTTAGCACAAATTACTTACAGAATAGATTTGAACAATGACCCTGGTCCAGTGTATACTGAAACTTGACATTTGGCGAAATCACGCATTCACCTTAGGTCTGCTTTTTAAAGCTGCCTTCGCTTCCAAAAACTTCAGGTCTGCATAAACAACTTGGTTCCGCGATTCAACGTTATGCTTCAACTGAATAGTGTTTCCGTATTCTCACTATTCTGTCGTAATCTTCTTAAAGAGTTTACATGTGGCATATTTTTTCTTTTTAACGGTTTTTCAAGTATATCTGCACAGGCCATTTATCGCCCTTTCTAGCATGTTATGTTTCATCATCGATAAGACACAACTGCTGTGCTTTGACTCAGAGTTAGATGTAAATACATAAAACTGAGAGTATGTTTTTTTGAGACATGCATGGTTGTCAGTTTCTGTTTTTCCGATAATGGACATTGAGTAGATTTTTCCTTTAATCGGACAGCCCTAAGTTATAGAAGTCTGAGAGTGATCAAGAGGCATGACAGATTAAATGTTTCAGTTCCTAAGATGATGACATGAAGAAGGAAAATCGTGAATACTCGTAGGTATTAGATTGTGCTTTCTGTGAAAGTTTTCATTAGTGCTCAAACAATTAGTTGACTAGTCGACATCGACATTTATTTCACCTATCGTCGACTCTGGTTTTTGTCGTCGACTAGTCGAAACACAGTAGGAGGACTCGCAATCCAACAAAATCTCCTTAGAAAGAACAATGAATTCACATCTCCAGGGAAATAGGGTTACAAAATGCTTGGAAAAAAACGTGCTGCCGATCGCTGGCTTTAGATAGTGGACGCGACAATGTAACAACCGACCGGAAACTCGATAAACTTCAAAGAACTTTATAGACAGTTTGTCCACAGCACGTGTTGTGTCACGCTCCCTGACTCCCACGCAGTGTCTCGGTGTCTTGGTTTGACTCTTCCAGTGCTGATGCGCCAACATCAAAATATAAATCGTTGAATGTTTCTCGTAATACAACTGGCCCTCGACGTTCATTTTTTCCCTCTTTTGTTTATGTGGTAACCCGGATGTACCGGAACCAATCATTTTCGATCTTTTCTAAAATTACTTGGTTCCATTTTCTGTACTTTGACGGCACCGAGTACCGACTACTTTTTCTGTGAACTGAACAGCTCTACACTAAAATAGGGAGGTTTATGTGTTTGACACGTTTGTTTTACCACAATGCATAGCTCATGGTTCGTCCTTGTAATGAAGCAGGGGGTAGCCTGTTAGGAACTAAAAAAAGAGTCTTTTTCTCGTGTAACGTGGTGTTGTTGCCCGGTTACAAGCGCAAAATTCCGAAGTTAGTCTGGCTTGCCCATTAGTCGACTCGACTTTGGGGTGTCGACTAGTCGACTTTGAAATTCCATAGTCGTTTCAGCACTAGTTTTCATAAGGTCATGAACCTGGTGGGTCATTAACCCTTTGAACCCTGGTGGTACCTTTCATGTCAGTTCAATGGCAACAAATGGAAGAGTCCATATTCATTATTTGGGGTAGACCAGTTAATATTGTCAACGTGCAGCCTTAGGGCTGCACGTTGAAAATATTAATTGGTCAACTGGATACATGCAATAAGCAGCCACTCACTTTATGACTACATGTCATGTAACAATCTGGGACAGAAAAGCAGGCTTTTGGGTTCAAAGGATTAAAAATAGAGAAAAAGCAGAATTAAATTTTTCTTCAGTTAATATAACATTAAGATGAGTTATATAATATGCTCCAGAAGATGCAACTATTATCTTACTTGACTAATCGTAATTCGTGTGAGTGGTATTTTGTTAGTTTCGAGAAGCTGGGAGGTGAGATGTTAGGATACAGGAACATTTCTGTAGTTTTTCAAGGTCGAAGATCAGAATTTTTGTGTTGTATCAATTATTTTTAATGTTCAATTTTGTTTCACAATGAATGTCTGTTATGAATACAATGTCGAAAGTTTCTAATGCTAGTGTACTATTTCATGTTTTGTTTGGTATCTAATCCTTCCTTTCAGATGCACTAAAAATTCTTTTCAGCATTAATATTTTCATGTGATTATCTGTGTCAATGATCACAAAGACAGACTATTTTTGTTATTTTTCATAAATCTGTTCAGTAAATAGCATATAAGTAAAAATAGAATAATTTAATTGTTGACCTTATCCTGCAAAACCACTGATTTCATTACAACTGGATTGCTGGAAAGTCTGTAAAATGTTGACAAATTCAACCTGCCCATCCCCAAAGATGGTGTCTGTTCAATCAACACAAGAACTCTCCCATTGGTTGGTAATTGACGATGTGAAAGCTATTAAACTGTGACTGCAGTCACAGGTAGCATCTTTCACTCCATCAAATCTTAATGATGTGTACCTTGCACAAAAACTAGTTACACAGTATTAGCTTTCCAATATCGACACTTGTTTTTTGTTAATAATGTGTATTGTCAGGAAAAATGTGCACATCATCAGCATATTCATTTTTCACAGATGACAATGTATTTTCGTTAAAAAAACAAAAACAGTTACTTGTGATTAACCGATAAGGATTTGCGACCGTCATCTGCTTGCTGATTAGTTGAGCACACAATCTGCCGATTTTGAGTTCCGATGTCAGATAGTAACAACCAAAAGCAGTAGTATGTTTAAGAATGCATAGAACAGGGTTACTTTTACAGTGCAATCAGGTGGATTGGTTTGTTGACCTGAAGAGTATGTCAGTGTGTGTACTAAAATAAAAATACATCAGTGGAAACAAGTTAACAGTGCATTGTCTTTGATGAACGATCAAAGAAGCTGCACTGTTAACTTGTTTCTGCTGATGTCGCATTTCATTGAGTCATCACACAACACGTGGCATGTGTGTCATGAGCAGCAATCAAGGGGAAGATCAGACCAATCAGTGAGATAAGGCTCTTGATTCCTGCCAATTATTGTGGCAACTTATTATGTTTGTTAATGCTGGTATGAGATTGTCAATCAAACGTAAATACAAACAATTTTGATCCAGCGGTGTTCCATGTAACCATCGGCATGGACCGATCTTCAAACACCTCTACCGATGGCTTAAAATCAGCCGACATCAAATGCGATTGCCAAACATCGGTTAATCACTAATGATTACAAAGCATCATAAAATTGAAAAACTCAACAAAATTTTATTTGGTTGAGCATTTGCTTATATATAGTAACAACCTCCCCCACTCCAGATAGCAGCGGGTGCTCTGTATGTGACTATTATGCAATCCAGCAATCCAATTGTATAAGAGATTGGTGTGCAAAAGTCACAAATCTTTTGGCAAGCGAAAGATAACCATTCTGGTTGTGTACGTGTTTCATAAGCAGACTCATTGCTGGAGTTGTGTCTTCTAAAATGTATTATGATCTATCACAAGGTACTTCCATGGGAAGTGGAAGAGTACTTGTGGAAGACAAATTTTTCACTCTGATAATAGGACCCAAGAACCAACACCAGGGCTGAAAGTCCTTTAGACTAGAATTAATTATAAATTGCCTATTAGGCTTGACATTATTGTTCTATTGTGGTCACAATATAGCCACAGATGTAGAATGTGGCCCAAAACCCCCTTGAGCAAATGAGCATAGCAAACTTCATTTGAACAAACTTTTTTAATTCTCGTAATGTCTTCACTTCAGCGATCAGAAATTCAATGAATAGTTTTTTGTTTGACAGTGCTCACAGTGAAAATGTTCTGACTCTATATGACCCTGGCTGTTGACATTTTTGCTAAACCCCAGTAAACAAACAACTGAGTTTATCCCTTTACCCAACGAATCGGCCACATCCGTCCGCGTAATATGCAAATTCAGCAATTGAAAAAATTCAAACAATTTCAACAAAACCGTATCATGTGACCCCTTGTTGGAACGAGCTCATTCCAACGAGGGGTCACATGATATGGTTTTATTGAAATTTTTTGAAAAATTTGAAAAAATGGTATTTAAAATAAGAAATTTTGTTATCGTCTGCATTGGGTAAAGGGTTAAAGACCTATTTTTGAGATGCAGAAATCAGTTTTATTGACAGAAAACAAACTCCATCATTGAGTCTTTCATCAACATTAAAAAGATTAGTAATTTTAGTTTGGTACAGTCCATATGGTTGCGTAACCAAACTTTTCGTCCCCTGAGTTCCAATGTGTTCTATGTGCCAGTAGGCACATAGAACTCATTGGAACTCGGAGGACAATTTGTCTGCAAACCACTGCTGAACCATAGTACTTGTGACTTCTGCTGATACGAAATAATGTTCCATAAGCATTTTTCATAGAGCCTGTCAAATCTCGAATTTGGGATATGTTCTGATCATATCAAGTAGTCTTGATGACACTGAGTTGAAGCTTCACAGGCCCCTAATTTTTCAGTGAAAGTTTTTGAATAGTTTTTCCAGAATCACAGATTGCACATTTATCATTTGCTGAGTATCATAGAGAAATGAAAAACTTCAAAATATTTTTTGTCATCTGCGGCCAGCTACATGATAATGTTAACATTTTTATGCAATGAATTACAACTTTTGATATTTTTTTCCAAGTTAAGGGTATTTTTTTGCAACTCGACTGTTGTTATGGTGAAGGTTGGTCGCCGTGTGGGCCGCCCTTTTTTGTGCTTATAACTTAGTTGTTTCTGGGTGGATTTTTATAATATTTGATATGTGACTTGATATGCATGTTCAACACCCGCTGGTGCAAAATGGGGTGTGTCCATGCTTTTTGCCAAGAGTTATGGCCCTTTGTTAAAATCGACTAATTTTGAGCTTGATAGCGCAATAACTTCAACAAACATCAACAGATTCGACTGATATTTGGCACATGGGTTTAAAGGAGCTATGTCTTGATCAGGTTCGAAAATGGGCTCGGCCTGACGTATGATTTTCACAGTTATGGCCCTTTGTTAAAATCAACTAATTTTGAGCTTGATAGCACGATAACTTCAACAAACGTCATCGGGTTTGACTGGTATTTGCAACATGGGTTTTTACGGAACAATGTCTTGCTTAGTCATTTTTTGCAAATTAGTTATTTAGAAAAGGTACTCTGATGCTTTTTAGTTCATAGCCACCAGTGCGTTAGCCACGAAAATTCAACCCCACATCGGCAATGCGAACCCTTGCATCAAAATTCACTGCCCATCTGTCATACAAAATTCTCATCATTTTGAACTTTTTGTTAAAAGTTGACACCAGTGCCTAAAAATAGTAAGCACAGCTTTTTCAGTGCCTCTCAGAGAGTAGTCTTGTTGCAAGCCTGAAAATAATCAGACTGTCATCTGCAAAATGAGGTCCCCAGAGGGTGAATTTGGTGATGCTGCCCTGCACAGCAGGGTAGCATCACAAAATTTACCCTCTGTGAACTTCAGTCTGAATTAAGGTCTCAAGCCAAAGTAGAAAGATGTACCTAGAGGATAAATTGCCCACTGTATGGGATAGCATCAGCAAATTCACCCTCTGGGGACCCCATTTTGCAAATGACAGGTTGCTTATATTCAGGCTTGTCTTGTAGTATTCTTCATTCTATCTGTTTGTCCATCAATGCATTTACCAGGTATCTTTGCATCTAACTATTGACAGCTTTTTGCCCAAACAAAAATATTATATGCTATTTCACCAAACTTAATGTGTTTAGAAATTTTGAGGAAGGGTAACGTTGCATAATACAATAATGTTAACGTGATTTTCTCTCTGGTTTTTGGCATACCATGTGAAATTTTTTCAAAGCCCATTGACTGTAATGAAAATGCAGATCCCCAAACTTTATACATCTTTGGGAAGAGAAGTGTCTCATTATCTAAGAATAAGTCATGTTGATACAGTTTAATTCTCTTCAAAATTCTGTCTGATTCCCTACAGTAATTCATGCAGAGAAAGCAACTCTAATATACATGTACATTTGAGTTAGTCACTTGCATTGTTTTACTTAAGAAAGACATTTACTTTGATCGAATCTCCATTAAGCAACAAACTGCCACTTTGATATTGTTTTGAAAAAATTGCCTCGAGTGTATTCTCACTCGAGAATTTGATGGATAGGCTGCATTTATCTCTTCAGTGTTTTTACATCATTGTTGGCTGCCTGTACAGAACAACTTATCTGAGGCTTTCAATTGGTAAGATCTGATCTTTCTCACTTGCTTTATGTCTCAGAGGAGCAAAAACCTCCCTTGGGCCTTTGGAGTTATCTAATTTGGCCACAAGAGGGCAGACATGTCAAACCCCAGTATGACTATGCTTCAGTTCGTTGGGGGAGAAAAACTGTTGATATTTTTGCCTTCTCGGCATATGATTGCAATGCTTTTCATTTTGCAGCACCCTTGTTATGGGACTTCCTTTTTGTATGTAGTTAGCACCTCCTGAACATATGTAATTTTCTCTGTTAATGTAAAATTCTATTTAAATATAAATAAAGTTGAGTTGAGAATGACTGAGTTACAAATAAGTCAGAACACCTTTGGCCATTATAGTAAGCATGTTTTATTTTACTCAGGCCTTTCAATTCTTCTCAACTAACGATGGTAAACGCTGTGCCCAAATAAGATAATTGCACCCAAATTATGCAGAGTTTGAAACTTTTCCAAAGTTTTGCAGTGTTTCGGCAATATATAGTTTGGCCAGATTTCCCTGATGCTTGCAATATAGCTTAGAACTTATCTTCGAATCAAAAAATGCAACAGATAAATAATTTTTTTAAAAACCCACAGAGTTTGCCATAGAAAAGCAATCGGCGAATTCCATATGATCATGCACTTAAAGTTTGAGGTCTATTATATTCATGTTTGTGGCATTTCTCAGTAAACGTCATGCATAATTTACATTCAAATAGACCTTTGGCTCGACACTGGGAAACTAAGAAGCCTTCTCGAGTTAATCGAGTAAACTAACATCAAAGGGTGGTGAGAGGGAATCAGTGATAATGGTGAAGACCTATAACAAGGGGTTGTAAACTAGCATTTTAAGACAGAGGACTTAAAACCTAAAACAGACGCCAAGAAGAAGAAAATAGCGGTGCTTTTTCTCCAACCATTCAGGCCACATCCATATTTGCCATTGTGTCCAAATTAGACTGATCTAAGGGTTTGATTTTACTTGTAAAATAAGACTGTAACCAATGCCTGCAATAGATGTCCTCTGCAGTAGATGGCATAGGTATAAACGAATGGTTAAACTTGACTTCATAATTGTGTGCAGTCCTGATATAACCATAGCTGCTGAAAGTAACAGTGACTTTAAACACCAATAAATACAAATATATGATACTCGGCAAGTCTTATTGTGTGCGGTATAACACCTGATGTGATCTAATGTGATTTTTACGCATCTTTTGATCAAAGCTTAGAAATTTTGCATTAGTTTCATTTGCAGGATAAGTGTCTGAGGTTATTTCAAATAAATCGCATATTTTTTTTAAATGCAATCTACACACAAACATAATGTAACTTAAGTAATTTGAAAAAAATTTTTTTTCGAAAAGTCAATTTCTGCAACTTTCAAATATTAAGTAATTAGCTCTCAGTTTCTGAAATTCCAAGTAATTGCAAATTCGTAAATAATTCATGTGAAGTCTATTTGGTAACAATTAATTTCATGTAGAGATTTCATATAGTGAATGAAAATCATTTATTTTGAGTTATAAAGTTAAATTAAGCTATTATTAACTAATTAATTTGTCCCTTTCCAAAGAAGAGTTTAGCAGAGAGACAGTGTTCTAGACCACCTGGTTGAAAATGTTGAGTGCAGTCATTAACGAGCAATGTTATACAGAACACTTACACACATGCCATTGGATTTAACAGTTTTAAGCCACACTGGTTATGACATGGGCATCATATGATCAATTGTACATTTATTTTGTTTGTGAGTAAAGCCTAGACTGTTTATCAATGAACTATTCAGGGCTTCTGTGTCCTTGCCTATCTATCTAGGCAAACATTATTCTTGAATCTTTTCCACACCTGACTTTTTCACCTCTGATGTCACCAATACATTTGCAAAAGATTTTTGTTGAGTATGTACTGAGCTAATAATTCTTTAGTTCAACAGTTTGCTGCAGTGCTCAATCACAGGGGTAGAAATGAATTTTTCATCACTTATCCATTAAACTTTAAACCCTTGTATTTAATGGAACCGCTGCTATGACATAAATATTTTTGTATTTAACTGGTGATGTACAAGCCGGAACTTTGTTTCTCGCACCATTTAGACCAGTTCCTTTCCCATCGAGTCATTAGTTACTCTTTGAAAAGTTTCCAAATTTCGTTATACAATTATTGACTGTCTGTGCTTCTCCCAGCTGTTTTGCAGATCTGCCCAAATTTGTACTTATATTTTTACTATCAGTAATAGCCACCAAATCGTTAGGCGTGAATGGAACCAGCCAAAGAGAAACAGCGATACGAGTTTCAACAAACATGCTCAATCAGAAGATAACAAATGTAATTTATACTGGTTCCCTAAAGGTTGTTTTGATTTTTTTTATTGATCCATTTGATCCGTACAGCTACAAATGAAATTAACAGACTCTTCACCTTTAAGTTTAAACATCGGAATTGAGATTTGTTTATTTAAATGAATTTTAATGCATGGAGATGTGTAATAAACACAGAACGTGATGTGTGTTTGAATCGGTGGGTGTTTTACATAACTAGTTGGAATCGCATAGTCCTATTTTGCTTTAGCCTATGGCTTTTGCGAATTATGACTACACCATTCCAACAAGTTATGTAATAAAACACCCACTGATTCAAACACGGCTCGAGCAAAATGTGACCATACCTTCCAACTTTGTAAAACACCCACCGATTCAAACACGGCTCGAGCAAAATATGACTACGCCATTCCAACGAGTTATGTAAAACACCCACTGATTCAAACATACATAGTGTTCTGTCTATGTATATTATATCTCAGTTGCCTATCCCTTCCTGTAATTGGCTGAGAAGTACTAGACAATTCCCGATAGTTTTCCAACTGAGGGCTCTAAAAACACTGATAGTTTTCCAACTGAGGGCTCTGAAAACAAATTATGAACTATTCCCATGAATTAGACACTTTAAAAATATCTATGTGCCATGTTCAAAAAGGAAAACATCTGTTTTGGCCATGGTCATTCAGGTTTTGTATTGGTCAACCTTTTCCCAGCAGGATCTAGCAGGCCAGAATATTTCAAGAATAATGGGAAACCAATTTTCGTTTTCGTCATTTTCAGCTATGGGTAGTGATGGGTAACCAAGTTTTGGTGCTGTCAGTTTTTTACATTTACCCTTCACCTAGCACGAAAAGCAGATGACAGTTGTAAACAGAATTCTTGAATAACTAACATTTATATTTTTTATGTCAAAAACGTAGCTTATGACCCCTTATTGGAACGAGCTTGTTCCAATAAGGGGTCATAAGATATGTTTTTGAGACAAAAAATGAAAAGTGTATGGTGATTTTTGTGAAGACCGCTGGCTGGTTTTGGATCTTACATTTGGTAAAGCGTTAAAATAGTTACTGCCACAGCCCTCATTACTATTAATGTTGCCTGTGTTCTGTGAACCACCAAACAGGAGTCATTAACAGAAATTGCAGACGACCGTGTCTGTTGTCATCGTGGCGCAGCAGTCTGCAGTGAATGATGGGAATTTAACTTAGAAAAAAATTGTAATTCACTGATTCTGAGTACTCTGTGGGCACACTGAGATTGAAATATGTTCTGGAATGACATAAATACACGTAAACATACCTTTGTAAGCTCAGGATATCATCAACCCAGGATATCATCAACCCTGCCAGTGTGTGTATATAAAATTGTATACTGGATTTCATGTGTCTGTCCGTCTGTGCATCCATCCATCCATCCGGCCGCACACACAAATTACTATTTATGTGGCTACGAGTTAGTAAAACAGGATACTTATGTGGTTAAAATCTGTTACGTGGCTAAATGTAGAGTAGGGTTAGGGCATTCTGGGGTGGGGTGGGGGTCAGTGAAGGGGTGTTAGAGTTATGTAGCTAGGGTTAGGGGTGGCTAGGGTTAGGGTCAGTAAAGGGTAGGGTTAGGGTAAGCTGACCCCCCAAAAATTTTTCCCCCAAAAACTTGTTTTATTATGTTGGACATGTGTTTTAGGTTAGCCACCTAACATGTCCATAAAATAGCCACATAAGTAGTCATTTGTAAGAACGTCAGTGTGTCGAGTCCGTCCGAGAATATTCATAACTTTCATAACTTAAGTAAATTATTATGGAACTTGTTTTCTATAATATTTGGTCATAGGTATGCCCACACTAGGCGGTACACCATGTGGGGGTATGCACCGGATGACAGTCCAGCTCTTGTTTACCATGGCAGGGGTTCGATCCCAGGCCAAGAGAGTTTCCTTCGACACCAACCACCTATTGACAGTCCCCTCTATGGATGGCCAAGTGGTTTGCATGGTTCAGTATAGTTTTGAAAGGTGATTGGTGCCGAAAGAAACTCTTGGTGTGGGTTCAAACCCCCGCTATGCCATTGTAAGTAAACTTGAATTGCTTGTTATCAATGAAGATTGCTTGTAAACAGTAACGAAGGCGAGTTACGTGTTGAAATCAAATACTGATAGTACACTTGTGCCCTCTGTCACAATGTATTGTAGTGATCCTCATTGTTAAGGTACAATTGCTTACTGTATAAAGTGAAAGAAATATAATTTTTGGTCAGCTGGAAAAGTTGAATGTAAGGCTATTAGAAAAAAATACTTTCTTCTCGGACATGCCCCTCTTCACTAAAAAGCTGCCCCAATCACTCCTCCTTTTATTACTTGGAAATATCTTCATTGATACAATTTTGCACATGTAGGATATATTTGACAAATTACATCTTGTTTGACAGAGCTCGCTGTGCTCTGTCAAACAAGATATAGTTAGTTAAATTTGCAACAGCATTATGGGAAATTTTCAATGGAAAAAAAATTGCTTTTTCCACATAAATAGCGGAAGAAATTAGACAACTATTTTCAGGGCTGTTTCTGGATCAACAAGGAAAGAAATTTTTAAAAAAATAAAAAAACATCCCTCCCTCACCATACAATTGAAAGCAAATTGCCTGAGAAACCTAAAAAATGTATAGGCAAATCAAAGTTTTTTAGAAAATGTAGACAAATGCTATTGGTGACATCAAAATACCCAAGGCTTCCTGAAAGCCAAAGAGTGATTGTATTATGTGTGACAAATTTTTCATTTATTTATTTTTTTTTTTACCCTAATTCAGATAGTTTTATTTCGGCCAGGTGCAATTTGCTTGAAATATGCAACTCTTAACTTGTATAAAAATCGTTACTAGGAGCTTGAATATTTTGAGAATTGGATGCACAGATAGTTTCATTTCGGCCAGGTGCAATTTGCCTAAAATATGCAACTCTTAACTTGTATAAAAATCGGTTCAAAGAGCTTGAATATTTTGAGAATTGGATGCATAATCTAAATGCAGTAATAAAAACATTTCCGACACTAATTTCTTACTTGTCATACAAAGCAAGAAGAAATAATTCAACCTTTCTCTATTTTTCAAGTAGAAATCCTTTTAACTTTATGTAAATAAATTCTTCATATTTATAGCTTCGAAATCAGTCACAACTGAGAACTCAATATTTTGGACATTTTTAGCTCAACTTTGGCGAAGCCAAATTTGAGGTATTGTCATGGCCCGTCGTCCATCTGTCTGTCTGTCGTGCCATCAACACAGCTTGGGCTAGAGGCCGTATTTATGAACCGATCTTTACGAAACTTCTTGGCTACCTTTGTTATCACCGTGGGATGAGAACGAGTGTTTTGGGGACTCTTCCGAAATTCAAGATGGCCGCTGGCAGCCATTTTGTACAAAATTAGGTGCAATCAGATTTTTGCGCAGAACTTCCATATGAAAGCTCTGATTTGAATAATTTTTTGTATGAATGTTTAGTACCATGGGATACATCACATATAATACAGGTTTTTTTCTTGTGCATAAATTATGCAAATTACAATAACTTTGATTTATTTATTGTTACTTTCAGCACTGTAAGTGCAAATGCCAATACGGCTTGGGCTTGAGGCCGTATTTATGAACCGATCTTTACAAAAATTCTTGAGTACCTTTGTTATCACCGTGGGATGAGAATGAGTGTTTGGGGTCCGGTCTGAAATTCAAGATGGCCACTGGCAGCCATTTTGTACAAAATTAGGTGCAATCCGATTTTTGCGCAGAACTTCCATATGAAAGCACTGATTTGAATAATTTGTTTGTGTGAATGTTTAGTACCATGGGATACATCACATATAATATGGGATTTTTTTCTGTGCATAAATTATGCCAATTAGACTAACTTTGATGTATTTAGTGTTACTTTCAGCACTGTAACTGCAAATGCCAATACGGCTTGGGCTAGAGGCCGTATTTATGAACCGATCTTTACGAAACTTCTTGGCTATCTTTGTTATCACCGTGGGACTAGAACAAGTGTTTTGAGGTCTGGTCCGAAATTCAAAATGGCCACTGGCGGCCATTTTGTACCAAAATTAGGTGCAATCAGTTTTTTGTACAAAACTTCTATATGAAAGATCTGATATGGATAAATTTTTGTACGAATATTTAGTAACATGGAATACATCACATGTATAATGTTTTTTTTCTCGTGCATATATTATGCGAGTTACTCTTTTTCTCTTATTCATTATTGTTGACTTGGTCACAACAAATACTGATTCCTGTCATATTCATTATTGTTGACCTGGTCACAGCAAATACTAATTCCTGTCATATTCAAAGTTAAGCTACAGTGTCATTGACACTTTCATTCTCTTTGGAATCAATGAAAAATAAAGCAATGCTGAATTCATGAGTAAATTGAGTTCACTGCTCCAATTAATGCAACCCTATTAAGAATCCATGATTGGATGAATGTTTTTCATAACTGCATTGTTTTTTTTGCATACAAAGGGTAGCAGTGCTTGCATACTATGTTCCATTAAGACTAAAATCGTCGCCCTCTGATTGGACGAGAACATGCATTTTTTCTATGTTTGTGGCTCCTGTAGCATACGTTACCATTTGATGTATGTTATCATTTGATGGCCAGGCATATCAGTTAACAAATTATTTTCGGATTTCTGTCTCTGATTTATTGATTATTTGTCCAATGACATCATGGGGTACATGAGAGGTTTATTCACGAAACCTGTTATCATTAAAAGTTGCCTTGTTCAATTCACAATGTGGGTTTTGGGCTATGGGTAGGGTCTTGATGGAACATGAATGTTATTGTGATGAACTGATGGTAACATGGTCTGAGGTTTGCGATTCAGAGCCCATGTGCAATATTGACACTCTGCATCTTTGTTGAACATAAACTCCCAAGCCACAAACCTCAAACAGTATTACTGTTAATTCATCACAATAACTTATAATGTTAGAGGAGGTACTCTGCTTGGAGAATGGGGCAAGGTTCCAGGCAGTCAAAACCTGAAGTAAGAGTGCTGTTCTATGGACAATTTTTTAAAATGTAAGAATAAAAAGGTATGAACAGATAATTATGTCAAGTCACATAAGCACTTGTTATTTTTTATTTATTCAATTTTTGCTTTCAAAACGCCACTTGTGCCCCGTAATTGGAATAACCTTGTTGTTTTGTAACAGGGTTTAATGACCCGGAGAGAACAACCGAACAGTGGCGAGCATTGGTTGAAAACAATTGCACCATCGACGTGCAGTACACCTTAGCACATGGCGCCACTGTGCCCCCACATGGGCAATCAGGATTAGCCCTTTACCCTACGAATCGCCGACATCCGCCCGCGTAATATGCAGATTCAGCAGCTGAAAAAAAGATTATTTTTCAGAAAATTTCAACAAAACCATATCATGTGACCACTCGTTGGAACGAAAAAAAATTAAACGATATTTAAATTAATAAATTTTGATATCGTCTGCATTGGGTAAAGGGTTAAGTGCCTTGCCCAAGCACGCAATGCAGGAATCCCTGGCAGGGATCAAACAGTGAACTTTTCAGTTTGAATTACAATGCTGTAACCACTGGGCTACCATGCTCCCAGTGAGGGTCATAATCTCTGCTTGGGAGGCAAAAAAATTAAAATTTGTAGTTTTTAGCTCAACTTGACAAAGTCAAGCTGAGCTATTGCCATCACTTCTCATCCGTCGGCGTACGTACGTACGTACGTACGTTAGTACGTTAGTACGTACGTCCACAATTTCCTTTGGCACACCTCACAGGTCGCATTTATGATCAGATTACTTTGAAACTGGGCATGCTTGTTTGGGGTGACCTCTAGATGGGAGCTATCGATTTTCTTCAATTTCCGTCAAAAAATGTTGCCGCGGCCAACGTTCTTAGAACTTAGTTTAGTCAAACCACAATATTTCCCTTTGGCACACCCTACAGGGCACATTTATGATTTGATTGCTTTGAAACCTGGTATGCTTATTTAGGGTGACCTCTAGATGGGAGCTATCAATTTTCTTCAATTTTAGGCAAAAAATGTTGCCACGGCCAACGTTCGTAGAACTTAGTTTAGTCAGACCTCAATATTTCCCTTTGGCACACCCTACAGGGCACATTTATGATCAGATTGCTTTGAAACCTGGTATGCTTGTTTGGGGAGACCTCTAGATGGGAGCTATCGATTTTCTTCAATTTCTGTCAAAAAATGTTGCCGCGGCCAACGTTCTTAGAACTTAGTTTAGTCAGAAGACTCAATATTTCCCTTTGGCACACCCTACAGGGTACATTTATGATCGGATTGCTTTGAAACCTGGCATGCTTGTTTGGGGTGACCTCTAGATGAGAGCTATCGATTTTCTTCAATTTCCATCAAAAAATGTTGCCGCGGCCAACGTTCTTAGAACTTAGTTTAGTCAAACCACAATATTTCCCTTTGGCACACCCTACAGGGCACATTTATGATTTGATTGCTTTGAAACCTGGTATGCTTATTTAGGGTGACCTTTAGATGGGAGCTATCGATTTTCTTCAATTTCCGGCAAAAAATGTTGCCACGGCCAACGTTCGTAGAACTTAGTTTAGTCAGACCTCAATATTTGCCTTTGGCACACCCCACAGGGCCCATTTATGATCAGATTGCTTTGAAACCTGGTATGCTTGTTTGGGGGGATCTCTAGATGGGAGCTATCGATTTTCTGCAATTTCTGTCGAAAAATGTTACCGCGGCCAACGTTTTTAGAACTTAGTTTAGTCAGAAGACTCAATATTTCCCTTTGGCACACCCTACAGGGCACATTTATGATTGGATTGCTTTGAAACCTTTCATGCTTGTTTGGGGTGACCTCTAGATGGGAGCTATCGATTTTCTTCAATTTCCATCAAAAAATGTTGCCGCAGCCAACATTCTTAGAACTTAGTTTAGTCAGACCACAATATTTCCCTTTGGCTCACCCTACAGGGCACATTTATGATTAGATTGCTTTGAAACCTGGTATGCTTATTTACGGTGACCTCTAGATGGGAGCTATCGATTTTCTTCCATTTCCGTCAAAAAATGTTGCCACGGCCAACGTTCTTAGAATTTAGTCTAGTCAGACCACAATATTTCCCTTTTATACACCCTACAGGGCACATTTATGATCGGATTGCTTTGAAACCTGGCATGCTTGTTTGGGGAGGCCTCTAGATGGGAGCTATCAATTTTCTTCGGTTTCTGTCAAAAAATGTTGCCACTGGCAAAAAAAATGACATTGGTACCAATGATCTTCAATTTTTCCATTTCATTTATAACTTACCAAGTTCAAGTTTGTCAAGTTGAGCTACAGTGTCATTGACACTTTCATTTAAATATTTTTTTTACATGTGTCATCATTTTCAAGTCTGTTTGGTAAAGGATTAAAACTCAGGTACGATGATCCTTTGTTACAGAATAGCCCAGATATGGGCTTCTACCAGTGCACCTGTAACTTGTTGAGTGCTAGAACCCACTATTGGGGCTTTAAAAAAAATGAGGGTACTACAGCAAAACCCAACATTTTCCTTACTCATGTTTCATATTCAGTCAAATGCAAATATTTTGTTTATATAAATTTGTTTTATCACAAATTATTGATGGACAAATTCAGACCACCAAAAATAATGTACACCTCAACCAGTTAATAAAGACAAACAGAGCTTTGTGCGCAATGATTATTGATTAAAACATTGAACTTTAAACCAAAAGGTCAAGACTTCCAACCTGACCAGCGGTAACAGCATTATGCCCTTGGGTAAAACATTTCATCCCAGTTGCCCATGTTGGAGCATGGCCTTGCTGTGTACTAAGGCGTACTGTACATCGATGATGCATTTGTCTTCGGCCAGTGCGAACTCTGCGTATGTTGGAGAGTCTGAGATTTGCTCTCCACTGATCAGTAGTTCTCTTCAGGTCCTCTGCCTTCCTCCACCCTTGAAAAATTGTCCCACATGTTGTGACCCAGGCTGTTGAAAGTGTCATTAAATCCCAATAAATAAACTTTTTTTTTCTTTTTACTTTTCTTGGGTTGAGAACACGTCCTTGTGGAAAAAAACTTTCAAGTTGAGTGTTTTAGTGAGAACCTTGTCAAGTGTGGTGGGAACTAAAACATCAGCCTGACAGAACATTGTATGGCAATTAAGAAATATGACTCAGATTCTGAAAACAACTTCAACAGTTTTTTCTTCAAATTTTTTGTCTCTGATTATTTATACAAGAATGTTAATATTATTTTTATAAGAATTTGCAAAATGTGCACTGAAGTTATTGGATAGAGTGTTGATTAGGTCAGCGGTGGAAAGATGTGAATGGTCTGTTCATTGTACATATATCAGTAAAATTCTTGTTTATATTATGGCGCAAGCATTTAGTAGATATATTTGTTCAACTATTTTAGTGCCACCGTGTGATTTTTAACAATGAAATAAGCTTTATGTATTCTGATTTTTACTGATAAAATGCTGTTATGAGATATGTTGCTGGAAAGACCTTTCTGAGAATGTTTCGATAGTGTGTCACATAACACCATGTCACCAACTTGTAAAAGAAGTTTCATAAGTATGCTATGATAAACCAAGTTACTTGAATTCGGGTTGGCACTCAAATTGTGAATAAGGCCATAATAAAATAATTCCTAGAGTTACAGTGATTCATTTCTTTATATTGAGACAGAGGAGAGAGGTTTTTATTTATATAGTGAAACCCTGATAATTGAATAATTGATAAATTCAATTAACAGGAGTATTCAATTAACAGGAATTTGGCCTTTTTAATGTATTTTAGTGATAAACTGAGGATTTATTCTATTATATCTTGTTTGACAGAGCTCCCAGAACTCTATCAAACAAGATATAATAAATTAAATGCTACTATTCGATGCACAGAGGTTGAATATAGTTAATGGAGAGTGAAGTAGAACTAAATCACTCTGGGACTGGAGTTTCCACCCAGACAATAAAAGCAATTCCAGTGATAATTCATAAAATAGGTAAGCCGAGTTTTAGCCTTTGAGTTTGAGGGTTTTTGACCTGGAGGTCCATTGGCTGAAATGTTTTTGATGCGTGGCCGAGCTCTGTCTGGATGGCATAGGATGTAATCACAAATGGACAATTAGATTTGGAAGGAGGGGTTAATACCTGTGTCACTCTGGTTGCCTGGTTTACTTCATGGGCATTCAAATGACATGACAGTTCCCAAGGCTGACAGATTTGTAATTTATCAAGATCCACTGATGGAATGTGCATCAAAGATGGTTTCTTAGATTTTTACGTAATACAAAGTGTAAATACGACAGGTTTTTTTTCTTTCTCATGCCTGTGCACTTTCCTCTGCAAATGTACAGTAGAGAAAAGCTATAGGAATTGTTTAATTGCACAACAAATCACTCAGTTTTAATTACTGGATGAATAAATGGAATATTATTAGGGAGCGTGGTGTGTCAGTAGGTAGAGATGCTGGCTGCATGCTGTGAGGTCCTCGGTTCGAATCCCATCTTGTGTCCTTGGGCAAGACAACTTAAGCCCAATTTGCCACATGGGGGCATGGTGGCATTCTGTACTATGGCATACTGTACGTCGATGGTGCACTTGTCTTCAACCAATGCTAACCCTGCTTGTGTGGAGTTATTACATTGGGGAGTCTGACAGTTGTTTGCCATTGCTTGGTGGTTCTCTCCAGTTACTCCAGCTTCCTCCGCCAAAAAAAATATCTGACACGGGGGAACCCTGGCTGTCAAAAGTGTCATTAAGCCCCAATAAAATAAATTTGTTACTAAATGCATAAATGGAATATTAAGTACCCGCAAATAAATTCTAATATTACCAGGAACGTAGATCTAGTTGCCTGTAGTGTACAGAAAGTAAATACAGTCCAGTTACAGACAGTGTAAACTGACCAAAACTGATGAAGTGAAAATAGAATAATCACCAAAATAAACAATGAAGTTAATTCTGCCCAAAATGCCATATTTATTCTAATGTTTTCTGCAGATAATGAGAATTTGTCTGCGTGGAGACTTCATTCCATGAATGATTAGTGAACATCCTCTCCATGTGCTGAAGGTCCATAAACCTGGGCAATTTAGGTGTCATCAGAGGAAATCTTCATGAGACCACAAGTTTTTTTTCAATTCAATTTTCATGAGTTGACTGTAAGGCTAAATAAAGTTACAAATCTGTTTCCCAGGCCCTCCAACATGGTCAGTTTGGCTGCCATATACTTTCTTTTTATAACCAAAAAAAAAAATGGAAATTAAATGGTTTATGTCCGATATTTTACCCAAGTTAATAAAACTGATAAATTTGTCCCTTGAGTGCAACAAAGCTTTGCAATGCTTTAGCATCATGAAGCCTTTTTGCACTCAAGGGATGGAATACACCACCACCCATGATATTCTGTAGATTATGAGGCCAAACACCTGAAACAAACCAAGAATATGAACTTTTGATGGCAAAGAAATAATTAAAAAAATGACAGTGAGTTCTGTCAAAAAAGATTTAGTTCGTTAAATTCCAAATTTCAATTTCTGGAATCATTTGCAGCTTGAAGTTTGAGATTTTGACATTAGTTTGCTTGAAGGGTTAAAAAGGCAATTTAGGCCTCGCAAAGTAGATCATCTTGCACTCAAGGGACAATTTTTTTAACTTGGGTAAAATATCATAAACCATTTGATTTAGATTTTTTTAAGTTTGGATTGGTTATAAAAAGAGTGAATGTGGCAGCCAAAAGGATAATGTGGGTGGGCCTGAGAAACAAATTTATAATTTTTTGGTGCTTTATTACCAGTATAAGAGATTGGCTAATTTCTGAATGACTGAATATAACTGTTAATTGACTAGTTTTTACCTGGAAATTGAATATTCAATTACTCCTGTATTAGACTTGACTTCCAGATGACATTTGATAAAAACTTGTTTGGAAAAACTTAACATTTCCACTTTTTGCCTCCAAAAGACATCTTATGACCTCTCATTGGAATAATCTTGATAAGCTTATTCCAGTGATATGGGTCATAAACTGCATTTTGGAGGCAAAATTTTAAAATATAATTAAATTTAAGTGGTTTTGTAAATAGTGCTGGTCAGTTATGGTCATATCTGGTGAAAGCCTAACGCTTTACCAAATGAATCGGCCACATCTGCTCACGTAATATGCAAATTCAGCTGTTAAAAAAATATTATTTTTCAAAAATTTTCAACAAAACCATATGTGATCCCTCTTTGGAATGAGCTCGTTCCAGTGAGGGGTCACATGATATGGTTTGGTTCAAATTTGGGGAAACATTTTAAAAAATATTTAAAATACTAAATTTTGATATTGTCTGCATTGGGTAAAGATCTAACAAGGTTTTACTGCATTATCAGAAGAAAACATTAATATAAATTTTCTTTTCTACCACTGGGTCTCCACTGTTATCAAATTCTTCTGAATCTGAATTTCTGTTTGGTAATTTAAAATACAGGACATTTACTGAAAATCGGCAAAAGTTTGCTGTTTTCAAGTTGTGGTAAAAGCAAGTGATGTAAGCTTGTTGTCCAGATGTGTTAAGAGAAAAATCATTAAATTTGAATCTGAAGATGGATTTTATTATTATCTTTGGAAGAGGTAAAAACATGTTGAAATAATAGTAGTTTTTGAAGGAAAACAAGTCAAGACAAGTAGCTAAGAATTATTTTATTATCGCCAAACAGAGAAAACACTGGTTTTCTACAATGGTCTGGTTTTTCAGCTAATAGAATTTTGCACAATCACTAATGAGAGAGATGGAGATTTTCATAAGAATTTGAAAGTAATTTTGGATATAATTTAATTGATCCACCAGTTCCACCTCTGGGTTTTCATTGTTACAGTACAAGTCAAAATAAGTCATAGCATAATCGCAATAAACTAAGTATACTGCAGCTTCAGTACTGATAAGATCAGAATCTGACATCATTTTCTGGAAAGCTCTCAGTGAGAGCTTTCCAGAAAATGATGTCAACTTCTGGTCTTATCAGTGTAGGAAGAGAAAGGTATATAGTTTATAGTGGTTATCCTACAAATTATTTTAACTTTTACTGTAACTTAAACGTGTGAGTGAAGAATATGTAGTTATTGAAAAAAAAGAGTATTTTTTTCTCCCAGATGTGATTCAAAATGTTGTGTATTTTGATAGCTACTAGGTCTGCGTAAAGCTTTGAAGCATTAGTACCTGAGTTTTAGGCGTTGATAAATTTTATACAAGTTTCTGCCAGGTATAATGCATGCTTCTAGGCTAAGAATAACTATTGCTGGAAACATCACACAATTTTTCCCTTGCTAATAAGCTCAGGTAATGCGAGTAAAAAATATAATACATTTTATCTCATGATCTGACCTTTTTTCCAACCATTAACCCTTTACCAAACAAATTTGCTGCATCTGCCTTCGTAATTTACGCATTCAAATGTAAAAAAAAAGTTCTATAAAACCATATCATTTGACACCTTGTTAGAAGGACTTGTACAGCTCGTTTCATTGAGGGATCACATGATATGGTTTTGTTTAAATTGTTTGAAAAAATTGAAAAAATAATCAATTCTGATATCCTGTGTGTTGGGTAAAGGGTAAACCCTTTACCTAACAAATTGGAGGCATCTGCCTGAATAATATATATTGAGCAGTTGAGAAAAAAGATTTAAAAAAAAATATCAACAAACCCCATATCATTTGACCCCTCATTGGAAAACGCTACTGAAGCTTGTTCTAATGAAGGGTCACATGATATGGATCTTTCGAAATTCTATTGAAAAATTTGAAAAAATTTAATTAAATTAACAAATTTTGATGTCTTGTGCATTGGATAAAAGGTTAGACTCATGCTTTAAAAGAGGTAAAGCATGATTATTGAGTAATATTCTGGAAGTAGATTGAAGTACATTGTTGTATACTTGCGTGAAATAATAATCATTTACAGTGACTAGCGATTGGAGAGATGAAATATAAACACATCCACTGATTATCAGAATCATTTAATGCAGTTTGAAATGTTGTTTCAAAAAATTTCTAATATCGAAGCTTCAAAGGATCTACAGTGTTGCAGAATATTTTTTTAAGCTCAGCCAACCATAGAGGATCTCTTATGATGTGCAATTTCATATGAAATTTCTGTACCAAGTTCACTAAAATCGACCTGAGCTGAAGTTTACCAATGCTCGGATCAAGCCTGAAAAAAAGCAGTCTGTCATTTGCAGAATGAGGTCTCCGAGGTGAATTTGCTGATGCTATCCCATCCAGTGTTCCAATTTATCCACTGGGTACCTCTTGCTGTTTAGGTTCGAGTCCTTGTTTCAGATTGAGGTTCAAAGAGGGTAAATTTAGTGATGCTACCCTGCTGAGCAGGGTAGCATCACCAAATTAACACTCTGGGGTCCTCATTCTGAAGATGTCAATCTGCTTATTTTCAGGCCCAGCTTGGATCGATTTTAGTGAATGAGGTTCAGAATTTTCATGTCAAATCATAACGAATTTCCGATTCTTTTTTATCACTTAATGTGTAATTTAACCATTTACCTGAAGTAATGACCAAACTGGTCAGCAATATTCACAACTTTTTTTCAACTTGTGCCTTAAACGTAGCTTATGGCACCTCATTGGAATGAACTTGAGACAAAGAATGAAAATGTTTTCTTATTCACGAAATGGTATTTTTTTTTTGCAATTGTCTGCTGTTTGTATTAAGTTTATGAAATATAAGAGAAGATTAAATCAATCCTACTGAAACCAATTCACAACGTCGACACAGACTTCTGATGCTATTCCTGAATTGTATGTGTTGCAAACAATATTTTCCTTGATAAGCTATTTGATGGTGATTATGTGATAAAATGCATTGTTTTGCAAATGTAATTCAAGGGCTTATAGGAAGAACTGTTTGTTTTTTTCTTTGGCTTGGGGGCAGTCACGATTAGCCATTGTGTAGAAACATGTGACCTTAAACACCAATAAATAAATTATTGGATTTGGGATCAGTTGATAAAGAGAATCTTCCAACACATCCACAACTTGCCCATTAATTAGGTCTGACCTAATTTACTGCACTTGTTTCATAAATTTCATTCAAAATGGGATCTCATTGGATATCCTCAAAACAGTACATGAAGAGTGTATTATCATTAAATCACCTGAAGAGTGGAGATTCCACCCGAGCAATAATTGCAAATTTGTTGCAAAGCATAACAAGCACAAGCAAGGTTACAGCCAATGGACCTCCGGGTTAAACCCGGAGGTCCATTGGCTAAAACATTGCTTGTGTTTTTTGTCCACATGTTGAGAATTTGAAAGTTATATTTTGGGTGATAACTCCACTCCATGGGTGATTTAGTTACAATCCACTCTCCACGTACTGTATATGGTGCAATGTGATTTACAGTGAAGATGCCAATTTCATGTCATATCTACACAGGCAATTACTTAACACCCTTCACTCTGATTGGGATTGAAGTGCGCAGAGTGTAAAGCATAGATATAAATGACTCTCAACTTGTCTATTACTGGTGTTAGTGTCAGTGTATAGCCATGGATGCTGAAAGTATTTTTAAACGCCATACCCATAGTCGGGGGCCTGGTGGCTCAGTAGGTAGAGGTGCATGCAACAAGCCGAAAGGTCCTCGGTTCAAATCCCACCTGCGGCAACTGTGTTGTGTCCTTGGGCAAGACACATCACCCCCATTACCCACGTGGGGGCACGGTAGCGTTGTGTACAGAGGCGTTCTGCATGTCGATGGTGCACTTGTCTTCAACCAGTGCTAACCCTGCTTGTGTGGAGATGGTATGTTGGGGAGCTGACAGTTGCTCGCCATTGCTCAGTGGTTCTCTCTGGGTACTCTGGCTTGCTCCACCCGTAAAACTGTTGTCATGATTATCCATTGTGCAGAAATATGTGACTGTAAACACCAATAAATAAATAAATAAAGACCATACCCATGGGAACCACTGGGGTGAAGCAGTGCTTGTTTCCTGTGGGGAACAAGCTCTGTTTTACTGGTGAAATAGAATCCAGTCATCAATCCTTGGGATGGAAGTGCCCTACAATGGGCAACATGGGTATAAATGATTTACTATATTTGACTTTATCTCCTTGTTGCAGACACATTTAGCCATTGGCAGAAATATGTGGCCTTTACCAAACACAGTATATTTTTATACTGTACCAATGACCCAGACTTAGCTGGTGCTAACTCTAACAAAACCAGGGCCAAACACAAATTTTGCCCCCCAATCCCCAAAATTTGCATCCAAAACCAAAAGAAATCATGTCCTATAGGACCTCCATACTACGCCCCCACTGCGCATGCGCAGTGTCAAGGACGTCCCGAAATTGGCGCCAATTATCATTCTCTGTTTGGCCCTTCATCAGTCAACATCTCACTGATCTTTGTGCTTGTAAATCTCAGTTTAAAGGATGCCAGACACGTAATTTTTGGAGAAATGGTGATTCTAAGGAGGATATAGAAGGAGGAGAGGAAAAAGGAGTGACAAAAAATAATCAGGGCTGTACTTAAAATTTTTTATGAAATTATGTTAAGTTGCCTATTTTCGAGGCATGGGCCTCTTGTTGTCATTCTTGCTAAAATGTTGCACTGCTTATTCAGTGTTTCCTCTCCCCTGGCCTTCTAAGTCCCCCCTTGCAATTCTCCCATGCTTTTGGCATATTTTTGAGAAAGTTCATTTCTAAAATTCACTTGGGAGAGTTGCTTGGTTACAGAATGTTTTCTGTTATTTTCCCCATAGTTACGTTTTCACCCATGGGTGTATAAACGTTGTGTTCTGCATCTTCCATCTGATGTTCTACAGATTCTCCCCTGGGAGTCTCTGTCTTGCATCAGATAGAGTGTAATTTTGATGACTGATTTCGGGCCAGTTTTTTCAGTGCCGGGAGTCATGTTTTCTGCTGTTTTACACTGTTTGTTTTCATTGGCAACAGCCTTTTTTGAGGGGGGCTGTTTGCCTTTGGTGTAGTTTATCTCACTATAAGATACATTTATATCATCCGTAAGTGTCTCATTAATTATTTAATATAAATTTAAAATTTTTGACCACACTTTGCCATCGGATCCATCGGGGCTCAACGTTACTTTTCAGAAACTTGGGCTTCGCTGAAAAAATATTTTTTCAAAATTATTTTGATTTGCAATTGTTTTTTCATTATTAATGGATCATGTTATTATGTATCTTTGTGTCAGGGGTTTGTGCGAGTAACTAGGACTTGTTGTTGACTTTTCACAATGAAAGGATATTGTTCAAATTGTAATGGGAAGAAATCTTCCTCTGACTTGCATCATCATTGTATTAATTGTAGTCAGTGTTCTCGCACTAATCCCTGTCCTATATGTGAATATTGGGATGACAAACATTGGAAACGTGTGTCACGGTATGTTGTTACTGGAGAAAGGGCTATGCCGGCTCTTTCTCCGCAAGGTCACTCTACTCTCTGTTTCTATTTCAGACGAACAAGAACAGGGTGATGTTTCCATGTTATCTTCTGCAAGTGCGCTTCCGTCGTCACAAATGAATTCAGAGCTAGCGGCAAAAGTGCTCATGGAGATTAAACAAATGTTGTCCGCTAGCTCGCCCGGTGTAGCGTCCATTCACCGAATGGTTCGGCAGCCGGGTTCGTCCGATGCGGTCCAGGAGGAAATGATGGGTGATGCGAGCACTATAAACATTCAATGTGCACACCCAGTGACGGCGGATAGTAAGCGAGATCGGAGGAAGCCTTTGAGTCCGGTTCCTAGCTCGTCCAGGTCCAGCCGGGCCGCGAGCGAGAGAGGCCCCTCTCTCATACAACAACATCTGGGACCAGATGTGGTACAAAATGTGTCGCAAGCGGAGCATACGTCCGTCGCTCGGGATGCTCCGTTGTATAGGCAGTCCGCGGAGACTGCTCAGGCTTCTTCTTCTCGTCAGCGCACACGACCGCACCTTGGCTGCGTGACCGCCGATATCTTACCAGCTTCGCTGATCAGGGATTCTTCGGCGACCAGGTCACACCATCCGGCAGCCAGGGACACGAGGCCGATGGACTCCGGACGTTCGCATAGAAAAAGTATGCGGGAGCCATCTGATGTGGAGCTGCCCTCGGCGAAGCAGCGAAAGACTGTGCCTCCGCAGGTCTCGATGCCGGACATTCTTGTGCAGATAGCACAGCTTATCGCAGCATCCCAGCAGCCGACAGAAACAGTGTCGGATCGGGAATTATCCGACGGCGCTGGGTCGGTACGCTCTGCCGAAGCATCGGGGGCGGACGACCGGGAGCATCATGAGGTCCGACCGGATGGTGAAAGGGATACGGATGATTTGGAGCTATCCCTTTCGGAGCAACATAAAGCTGCCATGGACTTCATCCAGCACTTTCTCCCTCAAGTTGTTCCGTCGGGCCAGACTGCTGCGGTTCCGGACAAGAGGATTATAGCGTCATTGGACTCTGAATTTTTTGAGCGGTTCAGGGACATCGCTCCCGAGTTTCCGTCGCAGTCCAATAATGTTGCAAGAACATTTGAATTATTGAACGACGCTATATTTAAACTTGCTTCCAAGACGGGGAAAACAGGTTTCTTGTCCGCCAATACTCTCAACCTGCCTTTCATTAATGCAAGGAATAAATTCGACACGGCAGGACAGGGTATTCCGAGAGTTCCTCTGCGTATGGACGACGAGGCGGAAGACTTAGAGCTATCATTACCGTCGTCGGCTTCTATTCCAACCGCGGTGTTGGAAACAGCTATTTCGTCTAACAGAGCCAATTTAGATGCCTTATCTTACGCAGATCACCTTACTAAGGCGTTATCACTGCGCCTTCAAGGGAAAGAATTTCAGGATATACAATCCTCTTTAAGACTTCTTTCAAGGGCAGTAGCTTATTCCACGTGTAACTCCGCCCTTTCAGTGGCAAACCTGGAGTTGGTTAGACGTGACGCAGCCCTAGCTACATCCACGCTAGTGGATACTAAGGTGAAGAACTCTCTTAGAGTCGCTTCGGTCTCCGGAGAACTTCTCTTTGACGGCAAGCTTTCTGCTATTTATGATAAAATTACAAAGAAAGCTTCGGATTCTCTGTTGTTCAAATCTGCTTCTAAGAAGTCGGATACGGCAGACAAGAATAAGACAGGCACTTCTGGGTCTAATGCGCCCAAGAGAGGTTCCTATAGAGGTTCCGGTGCGTCCTCTTGGTCTTATTCGAGAGACCGTCGGGGTAGCGACTCTCGTTCGGGACGTCCTTAGGGCCGGGACAACCGGTCGGACGCCCCGAGGTCGACGGGACGAGGTGCGGGTCGTGGAGGACGTGGTTTCTCCTACCGCAGGCCTCGCAGGTCCAGGAGGTGATGGCTTAAACCTCTATCGCGTACCGGTTGGCGGAAGGTTGTCGAGCTTTTCACAAGAATGGGCGTCGATTACGGACGACCCTTGGGTGAGAGGAGTGACTTCGGAAGGCCTAAAGATATCCTTCAAACGAAAGCCTCCATTAACTCGAAGTCCAAAGTGGACTCAACTTCCGTCAAATCCGCAGAAAAGAGACGCTCTATTATCAGAGGTGCAGTCTCTTTTAATGAAGAACGCGGTAGAGGTCGTAGAAAACCAGGAGACTCCGGGATTCTACAGCCATCTGTTTCTGGTTCCGAAACCAGACGGCTCGTTCCATCCAGTCATAGATTTGAGCTGGATAAACAAGCTGATCATCGCTCCGAAATTTTATATGGAGACGATTCGGTCGGTCAGAGCGAGTATTCGGGTGAACGATTATGCAACAAGCATAGATCTCAAAGATGCGTACTTTCATGTCATGGTACATCCGACATTCAGAAAGTATCTACGCTTCGCAGTCCTAGGAGTGGTGTATCAATTCCGGGCGATGTGCTTCGGACTGAATCTAGCACCCTGGGCTTTCACTCGGGTAATGAACTCGGTAATGATCTATTTCCTTGCTCATTCCTACCTGGACGACATTCTTCAGAGGTACGGCAACGAGTTAACGCTTCAGAACGATGTTCAGAATCTACTTCTATTGCTCCGACGTCTCGGTTTTATAGTAAACGAGGAGAAGTCGGATCTGGTGCCGTCCAAGTCATTCACACATCTGGGAATGAGCTTCGAGACGCACAACAATCTCGTTCGTCTGCCGTTAACCAGAGCGAAATTAGTCAGTTGTTACGCTCGCTATTGTCTGCACGCAGACAAAGTCACAGCGAGAGAATTTATGAGACTGATAGGTCTGTGCGGAGCCGCTGCGGATCTCATTCCGATGGGGCGGTTACGCACGCGTCCTCTCCAAATTTTCTTGACTCAGAATTGGAGTGTGAAAATTCATTCTCTCGACGTAGACATTCTCTTGTCAGATCAAGTGAAACAAGAGATTCAGACTTGGGCAAACATTCAGTGGTTAACTCAGGGAGTTCCGCTGCAGTTGCCGGATCCGAGTTTTACCATTATGACGGATGCCAGTCAAACAGGTTGGGGTGCATCATTGATCCCAACGGATTCGAGATGCCAGGGTCTTTGGGATCCGCAATTCCTGTGCAAGCACATAAACATCAAGGAAATGATGTCAATTTGGCTTGCGTTACGTCATTGGATGGACATTATTCACAATGCTCATGTCCAAATTCTATCCGACAATACGACAGTAGTGGCGTATATACGGAATCAGGGAGGCACTCATTCAGTTCTGTTGTTCAATCTAACGGAAAGAATCCTTCTGTTTGCGCTAGAACATCAGGTTCTTCTTTCGGTCCGTCACATACCGGGTCGTCTGAATGTGCTAGCAGACTCCCTTTCACGAAAGGGTCGCTTGTTGCCGTCGGAGTGGACTCTCAACAAACAAGTATTCAATCAGATTTGCTACCAATGGGAACGGCCAATGATAGACTTATTTGCGACACATCTCAACAATCAGTTGCAGACGTATGTGTCTCCGTGTCCGGATCCAAGAGCATTTGCAGTAGACGCTCTGTCGATCCCTTGGGACGGAATGATAGGATATGCGTATCCTCCAGCGCCGTTAATTCAACAAGTATTGCTAAAGATAAAACAATCTCAATGCAAGATTCTGTTGGTAGCATCTCTGTCGCCACAGAGACCGTGGATAAATCTACTCAGGTGTCTGTTGTGAGACCTACCGCGAAAGCTTCCTCCACGGGAGGATCTTCTTTCGCAGGGGAAATCGCGTCAACTCCATCACAACCCGCAAGGTCTCAACCTTCACGTTTTTCCGTTGTGCGGTCC
This sequence comes from Pictodentalium vernedei, assembly GCA_031216915.1. Lineage (NCBI taxonomy): Eukaryota > Metazoa > Mollusca > Scaphopoda > Dentaliida > Dentaliidae > Pictodentalium > Pictodentalium vernedei. The sequence continues at coordinate 500,890,037 of CM062295.1, forward strand.
TTCTTGCATGGCAAGCATTTTACAGGACGAGCAGTGGACGCGATTTCTAACTGTAGGAGGACCTCCTCTTCGCTAAACTATGCGGCTAAGTGGAAGGTTTTTCGTCATTGGTGTAGGGATCATTCTGTAGATATTTTTGATCCCTCTATACCAGACATTGCAAACTTTCTAGTATACTTGTTTGACGAAATCAAACTGCAGCCTGTTACTATTAAGGGTTATAGGTCTATGTTATCTGATACCTATGCACATCATGATAGTTTACAAATTGGATCTAATGTCTCTTTATCTAAGTTGGTTAGAAACTTCTCGATAAATAGACCCAGAACTCTTAGACTAATTCCTAAATGGAATTTAGCTTGGGTTCTTCTTAAATTGAAGGAAAAGCCATTTGAACCTCTTGGGACAGTAGATTTCAAATTCTTATCTTATAAGACAGCTTTTCTCTTAGCTTTCTCTTCGGCTAGAAAAGTCAGTGAGCTTCATGCACTGTCGGTGGATGATTCTCACTATCGTAGTGTCGGGAACACTATCACCTTCACTACTAATGTGGGTTTTTTAGCTAAGAATCAGGCTCCTAATAAATATCCGGAACCTATTGTTATTAAGGCTCTTCCGTCTTCAGACGGGCGTAGGCCTTTACTCTGTCCTGTTAGAGCGTTACGTATCTATAAACAGAGATCTCAGTTTATCAGAAAGGGACGGAAACGTTTCTTTCTGTCTTTGATGCCTAATAGAAGGGACATTTCGGTCCATTCTATTGCTAGATGGATTCAATTAACTATCCGTACTGCTTATGAGAGTTTATCTTCTTCTCAGCAGTCTGTGCTTAAGATTTCCGCTCATGAAGTAAGAGCTCTTGCTACTTCTTGGGCTTATGCTAATAGTATTGCTATTACAGATTTAATGAAGGCTGCTTATTGGTCTCAGCCATCCACATTCACGAATTTTTATCTCAGAAATATTGAGTCCATTTCTGGAGACCTGCATTGTTTAGGTCCGTTATCTGTTGCTCAGAATGTCGTCCACTAAACAGTTGCAACTATAGTTATGCAGGCTTTCTGTTCCGGCAGTGACTCCGTCCGGCTGCCCTCTTCGCTCTGGGCTATTTGACCCAGGGCAAGGGGAAGGGGGGGGGGGGAGGGTATTCCCTTAGGTCACCTGCTTTATAGTGAAAAGCAAGGGGATTCCTCCTCCGCAGTCAGTAATTCTGAGTCGCTTCCGGGATGGTTTTAAAGTGTAATATTAATGTTAAAATTCATTCATGTCATATTTTTAAAGTGTAGCTCGGTGTGAAGCATTTGTATAGGTCAAGTGTCAAACGGGCTTTAATATACAATACTCGGACACTTTTAAAAGATTATAAAGAGTCTCAATTCTCTGGACTACTTTATTTATTGGCTTACTTTAAAAATAATTAGTATAAGGGTTATACTGGATGTTAATAGAGAACATGAATGTTATTGTGCTCAATTATAAAGGGTATTGTATCTTTCTAATTTAATATTAAATAAGAAAGATACATGTAAAGCCTAATACTACTTTTCTCCTTAAGGGGTTACCTCTTTATTATATAGTTGAGCTTATTGGATTTTCCTCTATGTCCTAGGCCCTCCAGCCTTTTTACTATTCAGCTAAGTCTGGGTCATTGGTACAGTATAAAAATGTTAAAAAATTTATAGTAATTTATATATTTTTTATACTTACCAATGACCCAGACGGGGATGGCCCTCCCAGGAGTTGGGAACTCTTGCCTCCCCGCTGAGTACATAGCGCCGACCAGGCACTGCCAGTAAGAATGATAATTGGCGCCATATTCGGGACATCCTTGACACTGCGCATGCGCAGTGGGGGCGTAGTATGGAGGTCCTATAGGACAAGATTTCTTTTGGTTTTGGATGCAAATTTTGGGGATTGGGGGGCAAAATTTGTGTTTGGCCCTGGTTTTGTTAGAGTTAGCACCAGCTAAGTCTGGGTCATTGGTAAGTATAAAAAATATATAAATTACTATAAATTTTTTAACTTTTAAAAAATAAATTAAATTTCACATTTTTCAAAAAGAAATTTCACAATTTTTCAATAAAACCATCCACATATTGGTATCATCAGAACCAGCTCAATGACTGGGATGACTTGTGGATATCCTGGATGTATTGTGATGGGTGTCTTATTGACTGGTTCTTTTTTCTGTTGTGAAACAGTCCTTGGTAAGCAATGCCTGAAATAGAAGGCCATCATTGCTGACACTGTTAATGTAAGCAATTCATGTAGTGGTTGGCCATCAGAAGCCTTTATCTGAGTGCTGCTGAAAGTAGTAAAGTGCCTTATTTCTTCTTCGATTTGGCATTTGTTTTTCAATAAACTGCCCAGCATTTATGAACAAACTACAGTTGAAATGAAGTATACCATTGTTGTGCACATGTAACATATTGAAAAAATTGTCTAATTTCAAATTGTCATTCAAAATTGATTCAGCATTAAAACTTTATTATTAGCTTACTTGACTGAAAGTCAGGGTGAGCTATAGTGATCACTCTTTGTTGTCCGTATGTTCGGCCATTTTAATTATGTTGAAATCCAATGCTACACCCCCCCCCCCCCCTCCAGTGGGGATAAGGTGAGCGAAAATTGCCCCAAATTGTTTTTAAAATCTCACGATCCAATTGATGGAAAAGGTTGATATATGACATTCAACTTCCCTTTGGGGTGTACACTATAAATGGTTCAAAGGAAGTTTGATGGGCAATATTTTCAGTTCTGGGAAGGACAAGATTTTTGGCCCTGCCCTAAATTTGTATTTTCTGAACAAATGGGCTGATTTGAACTAAACTTGGAAAGCAGTATTATTGGGTCATAAGTTCTTGATCATGGAAAAAATGTGTCATGTGCCCTGTGGAAATCTTGAGGGCTAAAAACGAAAATTTTTCCATTGCCAATATTTCTCTGACTGCATGGAACAGAGAATTGTTATTTAGTTTGAAGCATCCTTTGCACTCGTAGAATCGAATGGGCAGAAAAATAAATTACAATATTTTGTGTCACAGGACACCACATGCGGACATCTCTTTTAACACTGGCTTTGATATTTGATATACAACATCCTTGGGACGATTAGATTCAAGTTTGTTCAAAAATAGTTGCTGGGTTCATATTTAGACTTTTAATGAACTCTGTCCAACAAGAGATGGTTAGTAAAATTTTTAGTCCTGGAAGTCAAAAATAATATGAGAGAGATTTCCAGGTAAAAAAACAAGTGTTGATGTGGATTTTGAATGACAAGCAAGGTTCCTGAGAAACAAGAATTTTTTTTAATGGCCTTAGTTTTGTTGTGGTACTGATATAGCTGTAGATGTTGAATATGTCCTTAACCCTTTACCCAACGTACTAACCAAAACCGGTCAGCGCTATTTACAAAAATCACTATTCAATTTTCATTATTTTTTTCACTTTTTGTCTCAAAAACATGGCTTATGACCCCTAATTGGAAAGAGCTCTTTGAGCTCGTTACAATGAGGGGTCATAAGCTATGTTTTTGATACAAAAAAATGAAAAAAAATTTGTTATTCAAGAATTTTATTTGCAGGTGTCGTCTGCCATTCATGTTAGGTAAAAGGTTAAACACCAGTAAAATGGGTAAATCGAAAAGTGTGTGTGCAGGTTTTAAAATTGTTCTTTCAAAATTAATTAATGATCCATTTAAAATAAAGTTTTCATGAAAGGTCACATTTAATGTTGAATAATCAGTAAGTCCAATTTTAAAATCACTAAATACCGATTAAATTAATTATAAAATAGGTACAGCAGACATGATTATATGTAATAATTCTATATTTTTGCAGTATTTTTGTTTTCAGAAACTCAGTGCAGCTTTTCGGGAGTTGTGTCGTGCTGCATTACCAGAGCAGAATGTTTTTATTTTCCACTTTAAATATTATATATGGTAAAAACTTTTTTCTCGTAACATCTTTTCTGTAAACTTTCTGAGCATTTTTTATGATATCTTTATTTGTTATCTAGTGAAGGGAAATGAGACCTAATGTTTTGGAGGTTTAACTAGTAGCATATATCAACTGGGTGGGTTGAGGTTCATTGGTAACATGTTTGACATCTGCTGGAGACATTGAGATTGAATCAGACCCCTGTTGCCTGTGCTGTTTCCCTGAGCAATAGATTTCACCCTGTTTGCTTCTGTGGGAGCATGATGGCACAGCATTCTGATGTATATGATGACATGTTGATTGTAAGCATTTAATTCATTAAGATTTAGGATTTAGACCCAATCTCCACGTTTGCAAGATTAGTAATGTAGAAAAATCTAAAGGCTCCTGGCCACACCTTTCTTCTCTCCAAAATTTGGGTTTCTGCCATTCTTAACCCCTTGAACCTGAAAGACCTTTTTTTCTGGCCAGAATTGTGATACAACCTGAATTCTTAAAAAAAATTATTGCCCAGTGAAATTGTGTGGCAGACCAATAAATATTTTCAACATGCAGCCCCAAGAAAGTATTCATTGGTCTGCTCCCACATAACAAATATTGACTCTTCCAGTTGATGGCTCTGAACTGACATGGAATATGCCATCAGAGTCCAAATGGTTAAAACTGGCCTGATGGCCGTATGCCATAAAGAAACCCAGCAAACAAATAACCCATTCAGTGCAACCTTTTATCAAAGAGAATCTCCTGGCCAACCCAATAATGTAAGTCATTCCCTGTCATCAACTGATGTGAATGATCCACAAATTTTATTTTGCATTCATTTGATATTGCAATAGCATCTGGGTGCTATAAGTTTCTTTTGCCATTGTTTTGCAAAGCAGTCAGGGGTTCTCTGTATTCTGTGCTGAAGTTTCATGAAATTAATGTTTACTCTCTTTCCTCTATGCTGAAATTCTATGAAATCAGTGTTTACTCTTTGTGCTCAATGCTCAAGTTCCATGAAATCAGTGAGTTTTGGAGAACTTTCCAAGAATCATTATCCGACTGATATTGCCAATGAAGAGAAAATATGTACAAAATTATTTTTTGTACTTGTTCTGATTGGTTAATATTTTAGTAGCTTTTTAACACAAAACGTTTTGCTACATTTAGGATTTTACTCGAAACAATTTTTTAACCTTTTATGAAAGAACATATTTTGTTCTATGCACTCGGAAACTTCCCCAAATCATTTTTCGCCATACTCTCAAGTATTTTGATAAGTGAGCTTAGAGAGCTTGGATTTTTTCTATATGTCAAATGTCTTTTCAACAATTCACAAGTCAGTCTTGTGTTCTCCACCTTTTTGGTTACAAGTCAAGATTGAAGTGTTTAATTCTTAGTCATAGCAGGCTTGATTGTTTTAGGATAGATTTTGTTCTCGCTCCCTATTGCAAAACTAAATGGAGAGCCATAATTGCTCTCCTAAAGCTATGAAAAAAGCAAATATCATTTTCACTCCTTAATGTAAATTAAATATCATTTGCCTATTAAAATCGGTCAATATGGTTCCCCCAGCTGCAGAATGATTTAAGGAGGGCCATTGTGGCTCTGATTTTCAAACGATCAGGCCTGAAGTGGCATTTTGGAAAAAAGAGCTTCTTGAAGTTTTGGTATGCTGGCATCGATATGCAGAGGGTTAATACAAAAACAAATGCCTTTATTGAATTTGTTCAAAAATAAAGAAGCCAATTTTATGGTCTCGACTGATGCTTGATTCATTCCCTTGGTATTTACTTGAAAAAGTGCAAGCTACTGTTAGTAAACATCCATCTCAGATTTATTTCAAGGTATCTTTCTGCACTTATGAATGGTAAAGCTGATGAAATTTTGATTAACTGACTTATCAGTACATGGTGATTTTGCCCTCACATAGAGTTTTCTTGTGACTTATTCTTTTAATCCTTTGCCTAAAACAACTTAAACATGAAATTTGCCAAAAATATTTTCTTGAAAAAAGCTATTAAAAAAATATCTTGTTTCTCAGTCACCTTCCTCGTCAGTGAAAGGGATATGGACACCTTCCCCGCGGGAACCCCAGGAAGTGAAGCAGTGCCTGTTCACAGCGTTAAACAGGCTCTGTTTTACTGGTAAAATAGGACCCAGTCACCAATGCTTGGGAGGTACAAACCCTCTCTAAAATGGGCAACATGGCTTATTAACGCTCACCCCTGGTCTTGAGTTGATACTCATGTTGTGGTCATGATTAGCCATTGTGCAAAAATATGTGACTACAAACACCAGTAAATAAATAAATATGGACACCTGTCCACTTGAACACCTGCCCACCCATTAAAATTAACTAAAGAGGGTATCTGCCCCCCTCCCCCCCCCCCCCCCACCCACAATCATTTTTGTATCTTGGAAAGCTGCCTCATCACTTCATTTTTTTTTACCTGGAAAACTCTTTAATTATACTATTTTGCTCTTACAGGATGAAAAATTTAACCAATTATATCTTGTTTGACAGCTTGGTGAGCTCTGTCAAACAAGATAAACTTGGTTAAATTTGCTACTGCATTATTAGAAATGTTTACTATTCAAAACATTTGGATTTTTTTCCACTTAATAGTGCAATTCGTCATTTTTTTAAATTTTATCTAGTTACAGGACTGTTGTGCTTTAATAAAAAAAAAAGCTCCCCTGACCCTCCCTCATCATAAAACTGAAGCAAAATTGCTTGAGAAACAATAATTTTTTTTTTTTTCCATAGGCCCAACTGAAAGTTTTCTCTTTTTTTATGTCTTGTAAATATGGCTAACATCCTATTTTGGTTTTGTTCAGTCAACGGTGACGGTCACGGGGAATGTTACCTAGATTCCTTCAGCACAGTGTACAGCTTGCATTTATGAAGGGATTGCATTGTAAATTGGTAGGGTGACTGGATATAATGTCTAGATGAGAATGTCCTGTTTTGGCCATGATCGGTCATCCATGACGGCCGCACAGGCTTGTGACCTAGATTTGTTTAGGACAGTTTACAGCTCATATTTATGAAGCGATTTTGTTGTAACAAGGAATGATAACTTGATATGATGTCTAGATGAGACTGTTGTATTTGGTCATGATCGGTCAGGCATTACCACCACCTGGACACGTGACCTAGATTCCTTTAGCACTGTTTACAGGTTGTTTTTATGAAAGAATTTCATTGTAACTTGGTAAGATAACTTGGTATGATATCTAGATGAGACTATCCTATTTTGTTCACGCTTGGTCAGCTGCGACTGTCTGACTGTCACGTGACCTAGATTCCTTTAGCAAAGTCTACGAGTTATATTTATGAAGGGATTTCATTGTAACTTGGTAGGATGACTCACTTTGGAATGATTTTACTGTAATTTGGTAACTTTCGTTGACATACATTAACTGTGAGGGCCACATTAACCCAGGCTTCAGTTATTTAGTACAGTCAACACCTCACATTATTCTTATTGAGAACATAGCATGCAGGGAACAGAAATTAACATATTCTCAATTAACACAATTCTTGTCTTATTTCATATTCCTTTCATAAACATTGAACATTATCCTTTTCATCAAACACGACACACAGTCAAGTTAAGCTACAGGGACATTAACACTTTCATTTGTACAAGCCATAACTTATGTTTCATTGGAATTAGCTTAAAATTGTTCTAGTAGATCATAAGATTTGTTCTACAGAATAAAATCTGAATTTTTTTTTATATGGATCAATAGACAAATTTGGTTGATGTATGAGTTAAAAGCATTGTAAGTTATTGGAATATTCTTTTCTCTTCTTTCACTTTGGAGTTGTTGCATTTAAGTTAAAAAGCAGAAGTAATTCTATATCTTGTGAGTTATTTTGGGTATTTTAATTTCCTAAGTTTACTTTCATTATTTTATTGTTAAATTATTTTTCAATACTGTAATTTATTTAATAATTTTTTTCAAGTTCTATGGAGTAATTCATTTTCTGAATTTTTTATTGAGCTTTAAGAATGTTAGCCCTTGCGCTTCTTTGTAGAGTTACGCAGACAAGAGATTACATTCACACTTTTTATCTGCACTTGTACATTAATAATAACAGCATTGTATGTGTACAGTGTTGTGCTAATGAAACTTGCTAATTTTCTTTGTTTCAGGTGCCTAAGGGTTTTTCCCCATAATTTTTTGCTATTTTTATTGTTCTGTAACCCTTGACCTGGCACAGATTTCAGATGCCAGAAGAAAGATAAGGTTCTAACCATATTTGATTGTTATATTCCCGAAACTGGTGGTTATGACCTTTCACTGGAATGATTTAAGTGAGCTCATTCCAATGAGAGACCATTAGTTATAAAGGGAAGAAACAACTAAAAATCTTGTGAGCAATTGAACAAATATTAACTCCTTGCTTACTGAGGTCAAAAGTTCAACCTGCAAATTTTTCCCATAATGCAACTAGGAATTTAACCAATTCATTCTTGTGTAACATAGCACATCGAGCTCCAACAAACTATAGCTAGATTGAATTGGTTACATTCTCAGTTGCTGCATGGGAAAAATTTGCTGCTTGAAATGTCGGTTTTTATTCAGTGTGCAGAGGCATATTTCCGACTTTTACGACTTCAGAACAGGTGCCCTTAACATGCCATTATGAGGAGGTCCTGTTGACAATAGACAAATTATGAAGGAAGCGGTTTCTAGTCAAGTCTTGGCTGCCTACAGTGCAGCCACTGTGGACTGGTCACTTTCAGTCGGTGGTTAACCCTTTACCTAATGTAATGACTAAAAACTGGCCAATGCTATTCACAAAAATTACCATTAAATTTTTTTTTCTTGTTCATGTCTCTTTCCGTGGGAAACAAGCTCTATTTTACTAGTAGACTAGAACCCAGTTACGGATTCCTGGGGTAGAAGTCCTCTAAAATGGGCAACGAGGGTATAAACAATTGGCTAGACTTGACTCAATGTCCATGTTGCAGTTGTGATTAGTCATTGTGCATAAATATATGACCCTAAACACACAATAAATAAATAAATTGGCCTCAAAAACAGCTTGGGATTCCTCACTGTAACAAGCTCAGTGCACTCCTTCCAAAATGAGATCATAAGCTATATTGATTTTAAGGCAAAAAGTAAATGTTACAATGTTCAGGAATATTAGCTACAACAACCAGCTGTTCTATATGTGTTAATGTCCATCATTTGTCTGTCTGTTGGTCAGTCGTTCTGTGACCAACAAGATTTTAAACTCAATAACTTTTAAAATACATTGTGGAATCACATCACATTTGGTATGCAAGTGTATCGTATTGATGTCAACAGGCCTGAAAATAAGCAATCTGTCATTTGCAGAATGAGGTCAACAGAGGGTGAATTTGCTAATGCTATCCCATACAGTGGGTCAGTTTATCCTCTGGATACCTCTCTGTTTAGTTTTGAGACCCTGATTCAGATTGAGGTTCACAGAGGGTAAATTTAGTGATGCTACCCTGCTGTGCAGGGTATCATCACTAAATTCGCCCGCTGGAGACCTCATTTTGCAGATGACAGCCTGCTTACTTTCTGGCTTGAATGTCAATCCTGTGTACAGTACAGTCGCTATACAGTGGTCGTATGTAATCCACGGGTGGGCAGTGATGTCCATGCATGCATTTACCAGGTTATAAAAATCATCATCAGCAAAATTTTAATTTTTGAAGCACCGGGTCGTACCCAATGCTTCTTTAATTAAATTTTTGGTGATTATTCTGGTAATTAGTGTTTGGAATCTAACATTATTGTTACGTCCATGGAAATAGTGCTCACCTGTGGAAAGTGACCAGACTACGGCGCCGTAATGTATGATGCAGGTATTAATCAGAGTATATTAGTCAGAGTTATTCCCCTTTATGGACTTGCAATTGCTTTGACGTTTACCATCAACTTAATAAGTTTAAAATTACTTCATATTTGGTATGCAAGTGTAACTTATTAATGTCCATCTCCATGTTATTCAGAGTTATTGCTCTTGATGGACTTGGGATTTGTGTTGTTTTTACCATCCATAACAGCTTGGGTGTGAACTCACACTTTGGTGGGATGGGGGTGTGGGGGGGGGGGGGCAAATGTTGTCCTCTATTTGTGTCAGGTGAAGGGTTACTACCACTAATACTTGGAACACCTCGATCGGTTATAAATGTAATATATGCACGTTTTTTATGTTGACTGTTAAGTTGTTAACTTTTATGTTGTTTATTATTATTAATTATTCTGTAGGCAGCAGTGCAGGTGGCGATTTTAGAGTAATGCACCTTTATTTTCTTTAATTATGTTTCACTGGTAATAAATGGAAAATAACTCTCATTTGGCTTGTGGGAATCATTTTTTTGCTCTGTTTAACACTTTGAACCCTAGCAGTCATTTTTCTGTACAGGAACATGATACGTCATAACGTCATTAAATAAGATGGCTGTTCAGTAAATGTGTGGGGTAGTCCGATCAATATTTTCAACATGCAGCCCCAAGGCTGCAGGTTGAAAATATTGATTAATCTACCCCAAATAATGAATATGGATTCTTCTAATTGCTGCCATTGAGCTGCCATGGAAGATATCACCATAGTTCAGAGGATTAATATAAGTACTAGGTCATCACTGTTTGTGAGGGGGAGAGTACTCAATATTTAATAAAGTAACAGTGATGCTGAGGAATGTTCTGTTTCAGTTTTTTATAGTACGAGTTGCAATAGAACTATTTTCTAAGACTACATTCATTAAAACTTTTAATTGACCTAAATTCTTCATTATTATTGGGAGTTGGTATTTGTTCACCTTTATTGTTTTCATTACAATTTATTGGTGAATGCTTGTTGGCATTTTCCACGACATGATGAGCGTTAAGATTCATATTGACAGAATGGCATTTACTGTAGGTCAAATGTGAAATTTGTACTGGATCTGTAATACAGCTGCCGTGGACTGGTCACTTTCCATAGGTGGGCAATATTTCCTTGGACGCAATAATATTAGATACCATACACTAATTCTGGGAATAATCATCAAAAATTTAATTAATGAATCACCGGGTCCAACCCAATGCTTCATTAATTAAAATGTTGCTATTGATGATTTTTATTACCTGGTAAATACATGGGTAGACATCACTAACCACGTGTGGATTATGACCAACCTACTGTGACTGTACTGTAAGTCTTGCACTAATTATGTTAAAAAGAAAGCTTTTCACATTTTACCAGGCATTTCGCTATCAACTCTCTGAAGTGCAAATATCGTGAAAGTTGAAACTTAATTGGGTATTTCATAGTTGAATAAACTGCATATGTCTTCCACATGCCAAACAACTTACCATGCCTTTATAGACTATGTTTGACCTGTTGATTACATTTAATTCATGTGTAAACTCCTGCTAATTCAATAAAAAAAATCATGAAATCTGTTGGGAAATTACCCCGACCGTCACCAAATTTCTTATGTTTATGGACCTATTTGTTCTCATTAATCCAATATAAGCATTTAATATGTTATATCTTGCTTGACAGAACTCCATAAGCTATGTCAGACAGAATGTAACAGAATAAATGCCTAGTTCCTCACCAGAATACAGGAAAATAAACAAATTCATGTTATCTGAATACCTTTCCACTGCACGAATTGTTGTGATTGAACCATAACACTGTGGAAGGGTTCCCCATGGGTACCCCAGGAAGTGAAGCAGTGCTTGTTTACTGTGGAAAACAAGCTCTGTTTTACTGGTAAAATAGGACCTAGAGACCAAGCTTGGGGTGGAAGTCCTCAAAAATGGGCAACATGGGTATAAATGATTGATTAAACTTGACTTTATATCCATGTTGCGGTTATGATTAGCCATTGTGCAGAAAATATATGACCTTTACCCAACGCACAGGATCTCAAAATTTATTGTTTTAATTATTTTTTTTTTTTAATTTCCATAAAATTCAACAAAAAACATATCATGTGACCCTTCATTGGAACGGGCGCAATGAGCTCGTTCCAATGAGGGGTCACATGATATGGTTTTGTTGAAACTTTTTGAAAAATATATTTCTTTCAACTTCTAAATTTGAAAATTACGTGGGAGGTTTCAGCAGATTCATTAGATAAAGAGTTGGAAATACGAAACTATGCAGCTTGTCTGATTACAACTCTGCATATTCATTCTGAACATCATAAAATATTAAAGGAAAGCAGCTTTAAATTCATACTCCTTACTGCATGCCTACACATTTTTGTTCATAAATTTTCTGTTTACTGAATTATATTATTCTTTTTTTTCATCTTTCTCTTTTCTTTCTTTTTTTAGATCAAAGCAGAATTCATTCAGCTCTTGAAGGAGACTTCTGGTCTTGATAGGCACTCAAGGTGGAGTGAGAGTAAGAAGAGAATTGATTCTGATCCCCGCTACAAAGCCGTTGATAGTAGTTCTCGTAGAGAAGACTGGTTTAAAGATTATACTAGACATCTGAAAAAGGAGAGAGAGAGGGAAAGAGAAGAGGTAAGTTACATGATTTGATTCATTTTTTTTGCATTTTCCGACTCGTATCTGCAGTCTTTTGTTTAACTCCTTGCATGCTGCTGGCAGATATTTCTGCCTGCCCAGGACATAAAATCTCTTGCCACTGAAATAAGAAGAATGTTGGCACATTTAATCAAATTTTTCCTGGTAAATTGAATGGACTTTCTGACTACTGATTCCTACCATTAAATTTAGATGAATTTTCATCAAATCTAGTCATGGCTGCTTAACAGCAGCCATGACAAGATTTGTTGAAAAAGAATTTTAAAATACTCAGCAGGTTAAGAGTTTAGAAATAACTTGAGTTTCAATTAGGTTTATGGATTTTTAATTATAAAGTTTGAAGACAAATTTGGCAATGCATGTTATAAATAATTTGTCTTCAAAATTTACAATTATAACTCCATCAACCTAATTGAGAGACAAGTTATTTCTTCTAATTTAATTTTTCATCTAACCCAGGGGTATACTTTTAATAAAATACACATCAACAACAACAACAAGAGAAACTATTTTTATTCAATATAGAACACAATAAAGCTTTGAGTTGTCATAGCCCCTCCCCTAATGCCGGTCACTCTATCAAATCTTGGTCAGTCTGAATCAGTAATAGTTGATACACAGTTGTGGAATTGTTACATCTGTTGTAGACTGGATGTGAGACGGTATGATATCATGTCGTTTCCGTTCGATTAAGTGGCTCGAGAATTCAAAGGCGCAAGTGCACGAGGGGGTATTCACAAGTCTCATGGCAAAAAGTTCCATAAACACCGTTATCATTCATTCTTTCGAAGTTTTATTTTTGTTTAAATTTTTGTGGGATTTTGTTTTGTAATGGTGGAACATTTTGATTTGCAGACGATAAATGTGTGTTTTCGTATTGAATGTTAATTTAATATTTCTAATAGAAACTTATTTGGCTATTTTTTTTCTGACAAAATAATTATGTACAGGCAAGTATATTTTGGTTATCTGGTCATTTCATATGTGCTTAGATTCTATGCTAAGTAGTTGTAGATCAATTAGATGGGCTATTTCTTTTGTGGGACACATAGCGGGAGTGGCTACAGCTGATAACTTGTTTTGACAGGCAGCACCAAGTTAAGTGTAGGTGTCCAACAACTTGGTAGCTGAGAGTCATTCAGAATCATTCGAGACGAGAAAATTAGGTTTATGGAGAATTAACTTTGGTTTTTCTTCGCACATCAACCAATGGCATTACTTTATTTAACTTCTGATTAAATTATTTTCAATTGACTTTGCTTTCCTTTAGTTTTCTACGTTTTCCAATAATTTTTTTATGATTCCTATATTTATCACTCCACTCTCAAAGAGATTGTTGTGGTATACTGGATTACATGTGTAATGTCAAGCTCTCAAGCCACTAGGCAAATTCTGTAAAGAAATTTGACGCTGTTATGGTCATGAACCAGTCTTGCCTTTTAATAGTCCATAGGGGGCACAGTGACATTGTGTACTAAGGCGTACTGCACGTCGATGGTGCACCTGCCTTCAACCAATGCTAACCTTGCTTGTGTGGAGTTGGTATGTTGGGGAGCTGACAGTTGCCCGCCATTGCTGGCGGTTCATTGTGGTTCTCTCTGGGTACTCTGGCTTCCTCCACCCATAAAACTGTCATGGTCATGATTAGCGATTGTGCAGAAATATGTGACCTTAAACATCAATAAATATAAATATATAATAGTCCATAGCATTCAGTTGTCTGGAATATTTCAGTTGGTTGGAATAAGAAACCTATGGGTTATTTTTTTGACCATCTAAAATATTTCAGATGATTGAATTTTTTAAAAAATAGCATAAACCTGCATAAACATTTATTTTCTTTCTTGAACGCAAGAAATGTTTCCCAATCAAGACTTGATACAGTGGAGACCCTGTTAATTGAATAGCCAATTTGTCCATGAAAATTATTCAATTAACAGGAGTATTCAATTAACAGGGATTGTGTCACTTTTCTGTATTGTAGAGAAAAACTTAGCATTTATTGTCTTATATCTTGTTTGATACTCTGTCAAACAAGATATAATGTATTAAATGCCTGTATTGAATGAACTGAGGCCAGATAGGTCTATAAACAAAGGAAAACTGGGGAAAGTCAGGTTAATTTCTCGATGGGTTACAAGATTTTTATTATTAACAGGAGTTGACTCTACAACCTATATTCAATTAACAGGTCAAATTTGTACTGGAGGTATGGTAAATGGTTTTGTGTTGGAGAAATTATATTCAATTAGCAGGGTTATTCAGTTAAGAGATATCCAATTAAGTGGGCTCCACTGTATAACCAAATCTTTAATGACTTCACACCAATATTATTAAACGTAGTTTGTTGTCTAAATGATTATGAATGAAGTCTCACCACAGCTATAGTTTTATGATTATGCAGCATAGCTCCACCAGTTGTGTTAACCCTTCGAACCTGTGAACCGCTTTTCCAGCCCAGGAATTGATACATAATAACTTCATTAACTGGTAGAGTGCTGGAACCCCATATTTGGGCTTTATTTGGAAGTACAGGTACCACAATATAAAGGATTCATATTATGTGGATGTGCTTCAAATTTTGTTTGAAGTGATATTATAGGCACTCTCCCATAAATTGTAACAAGGCAAAGACCCACGAAAAAATTTTCAGGGCGAATAATAATGTAGCACTCTACCAGTTAATTTGATTTTGTTCCCTGACCCTAACTTTACAACTTCACAGGTGCACTGCCGAGTGCCGATTCAACCTTTTCAATTTGGGGGGGAGGGGCAAATTCAAAGGGATTTGTCCATCCGATTTGTTCTCCAGAGTCTAATTTTGCAATGCTTTTGACTAAGATCATGAAACTTAACAGGTACACTGCCTGGGAGAAAGGAATGAACTCTATTGATTTGGGGTACAAAATGTCAAGATCATAAGGATCTAACCCCAAAACGGTTTCATGTCTCTTAACTTGACACTATTTAGGCCTAGGTAGAGATGGGTGGCAGTGAAAATAATTTGAGTTCAGTGTTGATATTTTTTTCTGTGAAATACTGTGGCTGCAGTATGGTACATCATCGGTATTATTCCATAATTTTGGGGTTGCGGTGAAACTATGCGGATATACCTACTATATTGGCCCTATAATTACAACATCTTCCACTAACAAGGCATCTTCTGTTGACAGTATCAGTTGAATAAATAATTATAACATATCTATGCCTGTAATGTTGTAAAATGTCAGGCCAAAAAACCAAAAACTGCATTTAAGATAACCCGACCGACCCTAAAAAATTATGGCGACCCTCAAAATTTTATCAAGTAAAAGTCTCTCATTTAGGTCATTCTAACCCAAAATTTTCATCCGACTTCAAATGTAAATTTGAAACAGATATTGATGTTCAAGCTTTTATAATTACGTGCACAATTAAATATATCGAATAGTATAAATGAAGAGCAAGTGGCAAGTTATAGTTCATCAAAGGAAACCGCATATGATAAACTGATGAACATTTTACAATGCTTCAGCCTTGGTGTTGACAGGTCATGAATATTAATGAATATCATGCTTGGTTTCATGTATTGTTACTTATTACTGAAAGCCTCAAATCTTGGCTAATTGTAAGCCTCAAATCTTGGCTTACTGTATTGAAAATGTCATTGATGCCAGTCTAGTGTACAGCATTTTTTAGCTCATCTTGACAAAGTCAAGCTGAGCTAATCTCATCGCTTCCCGTCCGTCGTCTCTCGTCCGTCGTCCGTCAACACCATGTTTTGGTCTTCTCCTCCAAAGCCACTGGGCCAATTCAAGTGAAAGTTTGTGTGAGTGATGGTCCCAAAGGGGCATTTCATTTTTGTTCAACTCAGCATGCCCAGCCTCATAGGGAGGGAGTGGGGGAAAATGCTCCAAAATATTTTAAAAATCTTCTTCTCAAGAACCAGTGTGTACAATGACTTGATATTTGCTATGGAGCTTCCATATGAGGTGTAGAATCAAGTTTGTTCAAACGAAGTTCGTGAAGTAATATTTGGCTTTGTAATAGGAGGGGTAAGATTTTTGGCCCCGCCCAAAATTTCTATTTTCTGAACCGATGGTCCGGTATGAACCAAATTTGCTTTGTGGTAGTATTGGGTCATAAGTACTTGACCCATGCAAAAAAAAAAATTCCTGCATCCCCATGGGAACCCTGGGAGCTAAAAATAGAAATATTTTCAAACGCCCATATTTCCCAAACCCCACGGAACAGAGAGCTTTTATTTGGTATGAAGTATCCTTATGACCAGTAGAATTGAATGGTAAAAAAAAATTGCCATCGGTTATGTTAGGGTGTTCTGTAATGGACATCGAAAAAATGCTGAGTCAGCATATTTGCAAAAATTTTTAAAAATCTTTTCTCCAGAACCAATCATCAGAATCTTTTGATATTTGGTATACAGCATTCATAGGAGGGTCAGATAAAAGTTTGTTGAAATAAAGCTCATTGGTTCATATTTGGGCTCTCTACAGGAGCCCGAAGTTTTAACATAGGGTAATATGGGGAATATTCTTTAAAAATCTTCTTCTTAAGAACCACTAGTCAGAATCTTTTAATATTTGGTATACATCATTGTTATGAGGGTCAGATTCTAGATTGTTCAAACCAAGTCCCTAGGTTAATATTTGGGCTTCCTATGGAAGCCCAAATTTTATCTTTGTTCAATATGGAGGGTAATTTAAAAAAATCTTCTTCTTCAGATCCATCAGTCAGAATGCTTTGATATTTGGTATGCAACATCTCTATGGGGGGAAGATTCAAGTTTGTTCAAATCAGATCCCTAGGTGTATATTTGGGCTCACTATGGTAGCCCAAATTTTTACTTAGTGCAATATGAGAAAATTTCTTTAAAAATCTTCTTCTTCAGATCCACCAGTCGGAATGCTTTTATATTTGGTATACAACATCTCTAGGGGGGTCAGATTCCAGGTTGTTCAATTTGAGTGCCTAGGTTAATATTTGGGCTCCATATGGGAACATGAAATTTAACTTAGTACAATATGAGGGAATTTCTTCAAAAATCTTTTTCTTCAGATTCACTTGTCAGAATGCTTTCACATTTGGTATACAACATCTCTAGGGGGGTCAGATTCAAGTTTGTTCAAATCGGATCCATAGGTCAATATTTGGGCTCGCTATGGTAGCCCAGATTTGAACTTAGTGCAATTCGAAGAAATTTCTTTACAATTTCTCTTCTTCAGATCCAACGGTCAGAATGCTTTCATATTCGGTACACAACATCTCTAGGGAAGTCAGATTTAACTGTGTTCAAATCAAGAGCCTGGGTTAATATTTGGGCTCTCTATGGGAGCCGGAATTGGCCATTTTGCTGAAGAATTAAAAATTTTGTATTCAGTACCCTCTAGAGGTACTAAGATTAATCCACATAGGTTGTATCAAGGGGCTTCATAGGGGAGCTCTACATTTTACTTACGATCAACTGAAGAAAAGGCATGATGCCTAGATTATTTTTGTCACTCCTGAGGGACTCAAGGATTGACAGTGTAGCCTATGGAGATGGCTTGCTTAATGTAGACTCATTCTTGGACTCTGTTTAAATTGTGTTCTGTACAAGATGAGCGCTTCAGGCCCCGTGGGGCCTCTTGTTTTTTAATTCCATTCAAACGTATTCAGTAATTATTTTAGGGTGGCCAGCAGATTAGTAGATATTGCATTTATTATACCCCCCCCCCCCCCCCCCCCACCCCCACAAACAAAGTTTGGGGGCGTATATAGGAATCACACCGTCTGTCCGTCTGGCAACTCATCCTAAACCGTTTGAAGAATTTTCATGAAACTTTACACAATGGAAGAACTCCATATGAAGATGTGCATGAAGCAATATAATTCTGTTCTGACATTTCCAAGGGGAGATAATCTAACTTATACCGTCTGTCCATCCTTGTAAGCGCAACTCCTCCTAAACCGTATGAAGAATTTTCATGAAAATTTACAGAATGGAAGAACTCCATATGAAGATGTGCATGAAGCAATATAATTCCGTTCTGACATTTCCAAGGAGAGATAATCTAACTTATACCATCTGTCCATCCTTGTAAGCGCAACTCCTCCTAAACCGTATGAAGAATTTTCATGAAAATTTACAGAATGGAAGAACTCCATATGAAGATGTGCATGAAGCAATATAATTCTGTTCTGACATTTCCAAGGGGAGATAATCTAACTTATCCATTTCAGGCACGGGGGGTGGGGGTATCACTTTGTGAGTTTGCTCACATTACCTCTAGTTATGAAGTGAATTATGTGGTCATTCTGGTATTTCGATATTATGTACAGCATCTTAAAACACACTGGAATTTTAAAACCGAATTTGTGGTTGTGTTTATTGGAGTGCGGTTGCGATACTCGGTAGTCTCTCACTACCGATCATGACCTGTGGTTGCGGTTAACCTCCCAGCTCTAACTGGTAGAGTGCCGGAAGCCCATATTTGGGCTTTGTTTTGAAGTGTAGGTACCACAAATTAAAGGCTTTTATATTCAGTGCAAGTGCTTCATATTATCTTTGAAGTGAAATTATTTCCTCTGAATTGCACTCTCCCATAAATTGTAACAAGACAAAGGCATGTGTAAAAATTCTGATGACCAAAAATAATCTAGCACTCTACCAGTTAAGGTGTTCCAGTAGGAGAGAAAGCATCTTTGTGGTTTCTGTGATTCGTGAATGTATTGATAAATTCTTCTCCCCAACTGAAGATGTTTGAATTTCCAAACTGCATAATACCACAGAGAGATATATAATCTGCACACTAGAACACAACACTGTATGGGGTGATGGCTTAATGAGAAGGAGCTGCTGTGGTGCGGAACACAAAGTTGACAAACCCAAACATGAAAGGGAAAATTAAAACATTAATAGAAAAAGCATGTCACATCCCTTGTAATCAGTTGTTAGATAAAAAACCAGACAAACTTTATTTCCAGCTATACAACGACAAATTTCAGGTGGGGAGGTCAGCTCTTTTTTTTATAGTCATTATTTCTGCATTGTGAAAACTTGGGGGTTGGTGTTCCAAATGCAGGGGTGCATTTTTTCCGAGTTTTCTCTGATTTCAGAGATTTTTTCCCCATTCAAATTCAATTATTTTTCCTGTTTTGTGTTTTTTCAGGTTTTTATAATTTAAATTTTAGCAATTTTTCCAAGACTTCAAAGATTTTCTTTTGGTCTGGGCTCATGCCTGCATATGATTGAACCATTCTAACTTTAGCCTAAATTAAAAAAAGTAGTCTTCTGAACCCAGTCATTTTGAACAGATTAGACTCACACTGCTGAAACCATTAAATTGGGCTATGGATAAGACATTCAACTGCCAAAACATTTGATTTTGTGGACAAAATGCCTTTCAATTTTTTTTTTTTTTTTGGGGGGGGGGGGGAGGTGGAAGGGGGCAGGGGGGGGGGGGGAGGGTGTCTTGAAGCATCCAATGCAACAAAGTCTCAGCCATTTTGAAATTGATAGTGACTTGACCTGGGTGCATGTTAACTAATAACTTTCAAACATTAATATTTGATTAGAAGGTTCCTTCAACTCATGGAAAAACAAACGGCCTACTTTGTAATGAGTATATGGGTGAATACACTGAATGGCTTGATGCATGTTTTATTGTTTAAACAGATTGATTGTTTTCAGTTCAGTACATTCAGCAAAATTGATTGTTTTCAGTTCAGTACATTCAGCAAAACAGGAACATGCCTCTGTCAAAGGAAGCCTGTGCTAGTGTTCAATCGATTACCAAAAATGGCCGCTGACTGATTACCAGTTATTTGAACTCACTACCAGTTATTTGAACTCACAATCGGCTGATTCTGATGCTGATTCTGATTGTAATACTGTGCACTACTAGACGAGTCACGGCTTGAAAGAACTACATTAAATTTAACATATTTCACAGTGTTAAACATTGTTGACTCATGTTGCAGTAAAATGAAAAGACACGCACACTTGGGTGGTATAGGTGGTAGACTGGTAATTTTACTGCGACCTGAGTCAGTAGAGTGCAAACTTCACTTTTTCCGGTATGAACTGGCGATTGTCGCAAGTACGCTCAATTGTAAGTTTTACATGTCGTTTAACTTTTATATTCTCTAAAGGGGCATCTAGAGAAATTAAGAATACACATTGTGGTTGTTTCTTATATTTATTGAATGGTATCATTGACATCATTTTACATTAACAATTGGACCATTGCAGAAGATAAAAAAATGTGGTTAATGAATCATCACAAAATGCTTGGCAACAATCGGTTGAACTGATCCAGGAGCCATTGTCATCTGATTGCCCACAATCTGCTGTTTGTGGTGGCCGATTCCAATCATCGGTTGAACTCGAGCCTGTGCACATACTCATTGTTAACTTTGTACATGTATTGCTTAATACAGAAAATTTGTATGGAATTTACTCTCTACTTTTTGTCACTTAAAGTATTTGATTCATTCTGATTATGAGCTTCATGATGTTGGGGTTTTACAAACTTTATCAAGTTGAAAATTTAGGAATTGGAATATTTTTTATATAAAATGATTTTCAAACTATATATAGTAAAATCTGCTCAATATTAAATGTATTACATGCTTCAAAAATCTTTTGTTTAAGGTTGGATGATCGATTTTGTTAGAGGCATTCGGAACAAGTGAAAAATTATTGTAGTGAAAAATTATTGTAGCTAAAAATAGCGACAGCAAAAAAAGCCGCCATCAAACTTCTTTAAGAAGGCACTTGCGATGACATTGTCAGATGTCAAATCCCCCCCCCCCCCCCCACATCCTGTCCCTCTGTATGCTGAATTTGCAGCGTTTAAGCGGAGTTTCTGCCATTTTTGGCACTGCTGCCAAAGAAACCCTTCCTATTTTGAGTTTGAGGCAGGAAAAATAGAAAAATGATGTGCTAACGAGCATTAAAAGATTTTTTCTTGGCAAAGAAATACCTCTCTTTTTCTCAATTAAAGCTTGATTCCGATGATGATGAAGATGACAGAAAGGAAAGAGAGAAGCAGGAAAGAATAGAAGCCAGTTTGAGAAAGCGTGAAGAAGAGGTGCAGCGTACATTGTCATCTTCCCTGAAGGAGCGTGATAAGGAAAGGGAGCAGCACAAAAAAGATGAAGCCATTCAGCATTTCAATGCACTTTTGGCTGATCTGGTAAGACAAAACTTGTGTGAAATGTATCTTAACCCTTTACCCAACGTAACGGCCAAAACCAGCCAGTGCTATTCACAAAATTTACCATTCAATTTTTAATACTTTTTCATTTTTTGTCACAAAAACATAGCTTATGATCCCTCATTGGAACGAGCTCAACAAGCTTGTTCCACTGAGGGGTCATAAGATATGTTTTTGACGCAGAAAAATCAAAAAAATTAGTGCTTCAAGAATTTTATTAGCAAGTGTCATCTTCTTTGTGTGTTAGGTAAAGGGTTAAACTTTTCCAATTATTTATATGTAAATATTCCTCCATTTCCATTTCTCTGAAAAAAATTCAAGGGATATATCTCCAGTACAAGGATGCTGGATTATTACTAAACACACACTGGATGTTTTGCCCACAAATTACTCTGTGACATTTAGCACAAAGAGCGTGAGCTATTTTTTGGCGATGCTGCATTCATGCAGATGGGGCATCAAGTTTTTCCCAGACCAGCCTGTCATTCCCTACGTCCAGCAGTACATCAATCTACACAAATTTATTTCGCATGATACCTTCAGTTTCTTTGGCACATGTTTATTTTCAGCTGACAACCATAGCCCAAAGGTCACAGTTGATTTTTGGAATTTGTGTTCATGGCATTTCAGACTGCATTACCTTTTTCCAGTGTTGGAGGGGGTTGCATTTTTTCCCCTTTTCACCTTGTGTTTATGAGCCAACATCCCAGTTGCTTGATAAGGCCTAAAAAAGTTGAAAATCTATTTCTACGCCCCCCCCTCCCAGCTCCCACATTGTCTTTTTGGCTGCCGTATGCTATCTTTTTATAACCAATGACCACTTGATAAAATAAAAATTAAATGGTCTATGATATTTTACCCAAGTTAATAAAATTGATAAATTTGTCCCTTGAGTGCAACAAAGCTTTGCAATGCTTTAGCATTGCAAAGCCTTCTTGCACTCGAGGGATGAAATACACCAATACCCATGCTATTCTGTAGATTATGAGGCCTAAAACATAAACCAAACCAAGAACAAAAACTTTTGATGGCAAAGAAATAAATACAAAAATAAAAAATAAAATAAAAAAAACATGCGCGCATGCAATTTTACAAAAAATGGCCTGAGAAACAGAAGATCTACTTTGTGGGGCCTAACCTTGCTTTTGTAACTGTGTCTGTTCCTGATTCCTTTTGCAAAGCTCAATCTATCTCTTCCTTTGGGAGTTAAACTTTGCTGTTGAAAAGATGCAGGTGAGTTCTCTATATTGGCCAGTCACATAACATTGTGCTATTACCTCAAAAGAAAGAAAATTCTTAATAATGTGCGCTGGTTTTGTTCTAGATGCCTCGTACCAGCTATGAAATGAGGGTTGCTGCCAGGCATTGAATTCAAGAAAGGGCTTTGAATTCGACAACTGGTCATTCCAGATATTAAAAATCTGGAAAATTAGCCGAAGGTCATGAAATAAAAAATGCTGAAAAAAACATGTCATAGCTATATAGTTTTACATGCCATAGTTTGTAAAGGCATATCCCTAACCCTCCAGTCTTTAACCACTCCTTCCACTTCCCTTTAAGTAATAACGGAAGTGGGAGGAGGGGGGTAATGATCGGAGTGTTCAAGTTAGGACTAGGATTCCTACTTGATTTTTGGCCCTTTCTTTGAGAAGAGCTTGAATTTGTTTCTATCCTTGAAAAGTACTTGATTTAGCACCACCTTCCTTGTGAAGTTCTGAAATTCAGACTTGGATTCACTTTACCTAGGACTTCTGAGACAGGAGGGAGCGTGGTGGCTCAGTGGTAGACTGTTGGACTTCAATGCTATAGGTCACGAGTTCGATCCCCGTCCAGGACGACCCGTGTTGCATCCTTGGGGAAGGCACTTTATCTCAGTTGCCCACATGGGGCACAATGATGTGGTGTACTAAAGCATACTGCACATCGATGGTGCACATGGCTTCAACTGTGGTAACCCTGTTTGAACAGAACTTGAACAGAGTTAGAATCTTGAGGTGCTGACAGTTGCTCGTTGATGCTCGGTTGTTCTCTCTGGGTACTCCGGCTTCCTCCACCCTTAAAACTGTCATGGTTACGATTAGCCATTGTGCATAAGTACGTGACCTTAAATACCAGTAAATAAATAAATAATTCTGAGACAGGAATAACCCGCCTCAGTCTGATGTGTAGATTCTAGACCGCTTCAGTTTATTTTATGAGCTTCTGTCATTTGTCCGATATATCCTGTGATGTAATGAACTGTTGGAAAGGGCTCCGAGAGCCCTTTCCAACAGTGTATTACATCACAGTATTTCATTATGTCATAAACAGTAGGCGTGATCATCATTATAAAGTAGATCGTGGTTCTGGGAGAGGTTACAAATGAATAAAATGGCAATTTGAGTAAAGATATATGTCGAAGTCAAGTTAATTAATGTAGGTGATTGAATAATCGGTCACCTTATTTCTTTTTAGGAAATCGGCAAGTGAATGAGAAGATCATTCACCGAATTTGTGTTGATAGTCCTTGAAAAACATCATCACATACCTTAAAAAGTTCTTACATAGTGCTTAACTGGTTGAGTGCTACATTATTTTTGGAAGTCAGAATTTGTTCATCAATATTTGTTTTATTAAAAATTATTGGAGAGTGCCTGAAGGCACTCTGCAATAATTTTTAATAAAACAAATATTGATGAACAAAATTGTATTTGCTTGTGGTTGAATGTGAAACTTGAGTAACGAATGTGAAGACTTTAGCATGATACCCTTACTTTTCTTTTAAGCCATGATAGTGGCTTCCAGCACTCAACCAGTTAAATTTTATTCTCTGATATCAGTCTAACCCTGTCTGTGGAAACAAGTAGAGGAGCTTTGTAGAATGATTTACTGTTCACTATTTATAGGTGCGTAATTCTGAAGCCACCTGGCGGGATACAAGAAAGCAGCTTCGAAAAGATCACAGATGGGAACTTTGTGAGCAGATTGAAAGAGAAGAAAAGGAGAAGATTTTTGAGGACCATATTGAAAATTTGTCCAAGAAGAACAAGGAAATGTTTCATAAGCTTCTGAATGATACACCTGGGGTGAGTGATGGGTTTTGAGCATCTAAGTTTTTCTTGTACATTACATGTACTGCCTTTACAAAACCAGGCAGAAATTTCGACTGGATCGTGATCTGTTTGAAATTCCCTGTTCGGTTTCCTTCCGAACAAGTTAATATCACAACATTCAAAAAGGAAACATGAGAACAATGAATGACATATGATAATTCGGTTTGCTTTCTGTTGATTTGATTTTGATTTTATTTAGGAAATTGTAATCCACCGGAGTAAGTGTATCTTAACCATATTGTGATCTAATTGAGAAAGAGGCAGGGAGAGGATCCGAAACAAGGTGACCCTGGCTGTCAAAAGTGTTGTTACACTCCAACAAATGAATAAATAGAGATAGAGTGTGCGGTGGCTCAGTGGTTACAGCTTGTACTTCAAGCCGAAAGGTCAATGGTTTGATCACCGCAAAGAGTTACTATGTTGTGTCCTTGTGCATGGCACTTTATCCCGATCCCGCAATAAAGTGGTCATCTATACTCTTGACACCTCATTCTATTGTATTTTTAGCTATATAGAACAATACAATAATTCATTATTTCATCAGTTTTGCATTTTCATATTCTTCAATTCATGTAACTCCTCTTAAGAGTACTGGTCTTTTCAAATGACAATTTGACCTGTTTTATGATGATTTTAGACCACATGAGATTCTGTATTACACTTGCTTTCTTTGTTTATAATATGTTAATTCTTGTTGCAATGATGAAATACTATGTTGTTGTCTGTATTTCCAGGTCTTCCATGATATTGTTGGTTATCCAACCTTTCATTTACTGATATTTCATCTGAGGCAACCGAATTCAATCAGTTACAATCAGTTACAACTAGTCTTATAGTTTCCCCTCTACATAGTAGCCATGGGTCATTCATCTTTTGGCCCAACCTTGTTGTACCTTGCCAACATTGTGCCATCATATGTAACGCATCCTTAGCCTTATATGTGATTTCAGAAATCCCGAAAAATTAGCTGTCCAAATTGGTACAAATGTTCACACTATGAAACGTCCAAGTACAAAAAGTCGAGATGCCCTTCTTTAGGAGATTCAGATATTTTAACCCTCAAAGGCCAATATTCGAGTTTTACGACCTCAGAACAGTTGCCCTTAACATATCATCATGAATATGTCCTCCTAACAATAGACAAATTACGTAAGCAGTGGTTTCTAGTCAAGTTTTGGCTACTTGTTAATAAATCACTGTTGAGCCACTGGACGTATACAGGCTGTGGTCAGGTGTGAATTCAGAACAATTGTCCAGGCTCTTAATGGTTGAAGGAACCGTTATCTGCTTTTACATGCACCATAATAATTCTTTGATTTACAAAATTCTGTATGGATTACTGTGTTGACAGCATATTCACGTATTTTAACACAGGTGGTGGAGCAATAGTTGGAAAGTTCTCATAGTTGGAAAGTTCTCATCACTGTTCACTTTTCCGCATTTGACAGATAAGTCTCATATATATAATTTTTGACACTTATACACTATATTACAGAAAAAAAGTGGGGTATACTGGAATGCGTCTGTCCATGCATCCGCCTGAATGTCTGTCTGTCCGCACTCAGATTCTGTTCGCATTATAACTTTAACATTACTGCTCAGATTATGATGAAACAGATGTTCACTATCATGAGGTCTTTAAGTAGCATCAGCCATTTTGCTGTTGGAATATTTTTTCTGTGAGTTATTTCCCTTTGAACACACAAAAATAGGCTATATTTTGTCCGTTTGCTTTGTATCTCAGCTTATTGAATCTTAATGAAATTTGGAATGAAGATTGTTTATGGGAAAGGCTTTCAAATGAGTCATGTCCCTGCAGTAAAACAAAGAAAATACATGCAAATCACCTCCCCACAGGTGGCATTATGTCTTTGTTCTACATCTCTTATGTGGATGGTCTGATCATCACTAGACTTCAGTAACTGTGGGTTTTGGCCTTCACAATTACCTTGCTGTAAAACAAAGACAATAATTTTGCTGTTTGCCTCGTAAAATAGCCAATTTTTTGTCTGTTTGCCTTGTATCTTTGGTTTGGGGTTAGTGGGTCTCATTGAAATTTGGAATGAAGATTGTTTATCGGAATAGCTTTCACAGTATCATGGTTCATGTCTTCTCTTGTCATTGTTTGGTTGTATACACCGTGGGGGTATGCCCCGGGCCGTGGCCCCCCTCTTGTTTGATATTGTATATTTTTATATTCTGCAATGAGTTAGGTTCTGTTTACCAAGATGATTTCAAAATTAACTGCACCTTTATATGCATATCTACTTCTCTGTTTTGTGTTTAAGATGTTTTATCATAAAATGGGGGGGGGGGGGGGGGGATGGACAGGGATGCAGAGGATTGTTTACTAACTTTGTGGTTTACTTTCTCTGGATGAGATAGTGTTATCAGCTCCTTTTGTGCTGTTGGTACACCACATTCAAAACCAATGTTTTGGTATTGGAGTTTATCACATAAAATTTATTATTAATACAATCATCTTTTATACAGTAACTTTGAAGAACAACTTGCACGCCCTACCAAAATTCATAAACGCTCGTTCAAGAAAGAGAACATAGATCGCTTTAAACGACTCTTATTAGGCAGTGATTTTTCTAGTGTTTATGACGCTTCCGATACCACCCTGTCATACGACAAGTTTTTGGACACCTTCTATAAAGCATTCAATGAAGCTTTCCCATTAAAAGCAACACCAGTTCCCTCGAAATATATTAAACGCTCGCCCTGGATGTCAGCTGGACTATTACAGTCTTCTCTACATAAACAAAAATTGTACTCCAAAAAGTTAAAATCTCCAACAGCTCAAAATACTACAGCCTACAAGCAATACTGTCAAATCTTCAATCGGATTAAACGGGCAAGCAAATCAGATTATTACCATAATATTTTGCTGGAAAATAAAAATAACCTTAAAAAGTCGTGGGAAATCCTACGTAAAGCAATTAATAAATCAGACCGAAAAATAGAATCACCCGATACTTTTTTTGATGGTGATACCTTGTAACGGATCCCAAAATCATTGCCGATAGATTCAATACATTCTTCGCAAACATTGGAAAATCAGTAGGTGAACAAGTGCCCGATACGAACATCCATTTTTCACACTACATAAAGCAAAGAAATGGAAACTCTTTATTTTTGACTCCAACAAACACCCAGGAAGTTATTCATAACATTTCTATGTTGTCCTCGAAACCAACAAGGGATCAGGGCGAACTGTCCACGAAACTCCTGAAAGCAATCGCTTATGAAGTTGCCAGTCCATTAACACACATCATTAATACTTCATTTTCATCTGGTCACGTACCATTCAAAATGAAAATAGCCAAAGTTATACCAATCTTCAAGTCTGGTGATCCTCAAATCTTTAACAATTATCGCCCTATCAGTATCTTACCCACGTTCTCAAAAGTACTTGAAAAATTAATGTACAAAAGACTAGTGGAGTTTATTGATAAAAGTAATATCTTATACAAGTACCAGTTTGGCTTTAGAACAAAGCATTCGACTGTCCACCCCATATTGCACTTGCTGAATAGCGTGGTAACTGAAAATGATAAACCAACAAAGAACTGCACCCTTTCTATATTCTTAGACTTTTCGAAAGCATACGACAGCATTGACCACTCAATCTTACTCCAGAAACTTGAATACTATGGTATTAGAGGTATAACCCATCAGTGGTTTCAAAATTATTTAACCGACCGAAGCCAATTTATCTCGTTCTTGAATATTGTTTCAGAAACCTTAACCATAAACACCGGTGTACCTCAAGGGTCTATTCTTGGTCCTATTCTATTCTTGTTATACATTAACGATATTAGCAACTCCACTGTGCTTAATCTACTTTCCTTTGCCAATGATACAACGGCATATAGATCAGGCAACAATCTAGACACACTTACAGATAGTGTAAATTCCGAATTAGACAAAATAAATCGCTGGTGTTCTGCCAACAAATTAGCCCTTAACCCAACTAAAACTAAATATATGCTTCTTCACCCACAAAATGATTTGTATAGGGTAAACAACGTTGAGTTATCTCTGAATAATACAAATATTGAGGCCGTTGGGAACGAACAGGATCAAGCCGCTCTAAAGTTCCTCGGTGTGTATATAGACGAAAATATGAAATTTAAACACCATGTTTCTGCAGTATGTTCAAGAATGGAAAGTGCAATTTTTGCCCTAAATAGGGCAAAGAAATTTCTCCCCGCAAAGGCAATGAAAACTTTGTACTTTTCATTGATCCACTGTCATCTCATATATGGTATTCAGGTTTGGGGTCATTCGAGCTACACCAACAGAATTTTCAAGCTGCAAAAAAGAGCCGTCCGAATCATTACTAGGAAGGCATATAACTCGCACACAGACCCACTTTTCAGAGATTGTGGTATTCTGAAATTTAAAGATCTCTACAGCCTTCACGTCTCCCTCTTTATGCATGACTGGATGAACAAAAAACTCCCAATGTCATTCGATAACACCTTTCAGGTCTACAGAAACCCTTCGGGGATGAATACAAGGCAGACTGGTAAAATAGAAACACACAAACCAAGAACACAATTTTCTGCAGAATTGCCGTTCCATTCCTTCCCAAGAATTTGGAATGGTATAGACCCTCTAACTCAGCAATATAGTAGACCCAAGTTCAAAAAATCATTAACGCATAAAATTTTAAGTACTTATACTAGCCCAAACGTCAAGTGCGACAACCCAACCTGTCCCGATTGTATCAGCCATCAAAACTCTCTGGTATCTCATCCTCCTCCCAGCATATGACCTATTGATCCCATCTAGCCACATGATTCATAAACAAACTATAAATATTCCTGTCTTTGAAAAGAATTTTTGTTACACTGATGCCAAACCGAGTTGATATATATATTTTTTTTTTTATGGGAATGGCAGGAAGACAGCCTTTTAGGCTATGCCATTTCCATGCTGTATACTAGGTTATGTTCTTGTAGTTTGTAATGTTATCTCGTTGTTAATGTACTAGTATACTGCAGAATAAAGATATATTATTATTATATTACAGTGTTTGATGATATGTCTTGAAGATAAAAGGAAATAAAAGTAATTCCAAAATGGGATTCTGTTAGGCCCCACGAAGTAGATCTTCTGTTTTTCACTGCATTGTTTGTAAAATTGCTTGTGGGTGGGCATATAATTATTATTATAGCCCCACCCCTAGCTGGGGTATATAGGATTCCTCTTGTCCTTCCATCTGTCTGTCAGTCTGTCCATCCATCCATCTGTCCTGAAATTCAATCATGAATAACTTGTAAAGTACATGGTTGAGTGACTTAATAATTGGTATGCAAGTGTATCCCATTGCTGTATACCCATAGTGAAATGCAGGTGTTGTGCAAGATTTTATTGCCAGAGTCATTGCCCTTTATGGACTTAGAATTTGTCCGCCTTCAAATTAATTCATGAATAACTTGCAGAGTACTCAATGGAATGACTTCATATTTGGTGTGTAAGTCTATCCTATTGATGTCTACTCACAGTGCAAGGCAGATGTTATGCAGTGTATTACTGTAGGAGTTATTGCATTTCATGGACTTGGATTTTATCCATGCCAAATTTCAGTCATGAATAACTTGTGAAGAATGTTGTAGAAAGACTTGATATTTGGTATGGAAGTGTATCCTATTGAAGTCTACACATAATACAATGCTGATGTTACTGTTGGGAGTATTATTTTCAGAGTTATGGCCCTTAATGGACTTGGTATTCATCATCCCAAAATTCAATCATAAATAGTTTGAAAAAACTTGGTGGAATTACTTGGACTTTCAACGCTGTACCGGTCAAGATCAATTTACACAACAGAATCAACTGGAAAAGACATTAATGACAAAATGGTCATGAAGCATCTCTATCTGCTAGGGAAATTGAACCTGGTATCCATCCATCTGGGAGCACGGTGGATCAGTGGAAGACTGTTGGAATTCTATGCTAGAAGTCCCGAGTTTGATCCCTGTCCGAGACGCCCCGCGTTGTGTCCTTGGGCAAGGCACTTTATCCCGCTTGCCAACATGGGGTCATGATGATGCTGTGTACTAAGGCGTACCGCACGTCGATGGTGCACATGTCTTCAAACAATGTAAACCTGCTTTAGCGGAATTTGAACAGAGTTAGAATGTTGAGGAGCTGACAGTTGCTCATTGATGCTTGGTGGTTCTCTCCAGGTACTCTGGCTTCCTCCACCCATAAAACTATCACGGTTATGATTAGCCACTGTGCATAAGTATGGGACCTTAAACACCAATAAATAAATATCCATCCATCTCTCTCTCCAACTATCTATATACCCAAAAACTGTATCACTTATAGTCAGGCTTGCATTTGTTAAATAATTTATTTTCCTTTCCTTTTCTGAGTATCAAAATGAAGCACCTATACAATGTGCTAACATATTTTTAAAGATCGACTTGATAATAATCTTCATTTTGAGTTGGCCTGCACATTGCGGGCATATTTTGTAACTGTGCTTACGAACAGATCTAGTTATTTTATTTTTTATTAGTCCCCTACCGGCATCGCCGGAGGGGACTA
This sequence comes from Pictodentalium vernedei, assembly GCA_031216915.1. NCBI lineage: Eukaryota > Metazoa > Mollusca > Scaphopoda > Dentaliida > Dentaliidae > Pictodentalium > Pictodentalium vernedei. The sequence continues at coordinate 500,921,360 of CM062295.1, forward strand.
TAGGTTTGCACTCCATCCATCTGTCAGTCTGTATGTCTCTCAGTCTGTCAGTCTATCTGTCAGTCACACTTTAGTTTTCCAGAGTTTTTTTGGAAACGCTTCAACGGAATGATTTCATTTTTGGTAAACTACTATAGAACGATGACTTACAGATCAAGTTTGAGTTTCATGCTGATTGCATTATTCTTGTGTGAGTTACGGCCCTTGAAAATATGGGAAAAAGCACCAAAATATCAGTTTTCCGGAGTTTTTTTGGAAACTCTTCAACGGAATGATTTCATTTTTTGTAAACTACTGTAGAACGATGACTTACAGATCAAGTTTGAGTTTCTTGCTGATTGCATTATTCTTGTGTGAGTTACGGCCCTTGGAAATATGGAAAAGCACCAAAATATCAGTTTTTCAGAGTTTTTTTGGAAACATTTCAACGGAATGATTTCATTTTTGGTAACCTACTATAGAACGATGAATTACAGATCACGTTTCATTTACACTCTGTCCATACATCCGTCAGTCTGTCAGTCAGTCTGTCGGTCATACTTTAGTTTTCCAGACTTTTTTTGGAAACGCTTCAACGGAATGATTTCATTTTTGGTAACCTACTATAGAACGCTGACTTACAGATCAAGTTTCATTTACACTCTGTCCATCCATCCGTCAGTCTGTCAGTCAGTCTGTCAGTCATACTTTAGTTTTCCGGACTTTTTTTGAAACGCTTCATCGGAATGATTTCATTTTTGGTAACCTACTATAGAACGATGACTTACAGATCAAGTTTCATTTACACTCTGTCCATCCATCCATCAGTCTGTCAGTCAGTCTGTCAGTCATACTTTAGTTTTCCGGACTTTTTTTGGAATTGCTTCAACCGAACGATTTCATTCTTGGTAACCTACTATAGAACGGTGACTTACAGATCAAGTTTGAGTTTCATGCTGATTGCTTTATTCTTGTGTGAGTTATGGCCCTTGGAAATATGGAAAAGCGCCAAAATATCAGTTTTCTGGACTTTTTTTTGGAAATGCTTCAACGGAATTCATGCTAATCACATCTAGGTTATAACATTTGTGTAATTATTAATGCTCATTAGTCCGGTAGGGGACATTGTATTGCTTGAGCGATACGTGCACTCTTGTTTTTGTAATTATTTCTTTGCCATCAAAAGTTCATGTTCTTGGTTTGTTTTTAAGTTTTAGGCCTCATAATCTACAGAATAGCATGGGTGGTTCTGTATTTCGTCCCTTGAGTGGAAGAAGGCTTTGCAATACTAAAGCATTGCAAAGCTTTGTCGCACTCAAGGGACAAATTTATCAATTTTATTAACTTGAGTAAAATATCAGACATAAACCATTTAATTTTTATTTTTTAAGTGGTCATTGGTTATAAAAAGAGAGTATGCGGCAGCCAAAAGGACCGTGCAAGAGGGCCGGAGAAACAGATTTTTAACTTGTTTAGGCCTTCTCCATTCTTTGTCTTTTCATCTACCAATGACTAATCAGTGTTGCTAGGTTTAGAGAATTGTATTTATTCATTCTCTTTTAGAGATTAAATGCTACTGGAATTAATTATACAGCCTGCTTTATGTACTATAGTCCTGGTAATTCATCTTTGTTTCCTCGGCAGAAAAATTGCTGTGTAAAACTGGTGCTTCTACAGCAATTGCCCTGAAGCCTGTTCGATTGTGTAAAAATCATCAGGGGGAAGGGCATAGTCTCAGTTGCCATGTATATGTAGTATACAGCGAAGTGAAAACTTTCAAGTAACTTTATCATGTGAAAGTAGTTTGAGATACATGTGTGTGCAATAAACAATCATTGCGGAGAATCTTTCACTCAATTAGATCATGCCAATATCATGAACCATGTGAATGCTGAGAAAAAACCTTGGAAGTAAGCAGGCAACTTGTTCAATATGTATAGTAGAGTGAAAATAATATGCAGCATAACCATAAACTAAGTATCTCACTGCTTCTGTGTTGATAACATCAGAATCTGACATCATTTTCTGGAAAGCTCTGTGAGAGCTTTCCAGAAACTGATGTCAGATTCTGGTGTTATCAACACAGAAGAAGCAGAACATATAGTTTCCGGTTGTTATGCTGCACCTTATACTGTAAATTGTAAGATTAGCAATACAGTGTAGTGCAAACCACATGTTTTCATTCCTTGTGTAACCTGGAAGGTGTGCAATTTCTGCCACCACAAGGCTTTCTGAAGAAGCCATCCTCTGCAGTATTTTTGTTGTGGATATTTTTAGTTTCCTAGGCATTTTCTCGGCACTGCTTATTGTGGGGGGTGAATTACCAGGGCTGTGTACTATCCTTCTTCCTGTTTGGTCCCTCTGCCTCTTAGTTACTCAACTATAGCCCAAGAACATTAGGTTTCACTAGGGAAAAAAATCGGAGAAAGCTGATTTTTTCAGGGAATGTTGAGTACATGTCACTGAACGATTAGACAAAAGTCCCCTAAAATCCCAGTTGAGCTTTTTTTTTTACGGCCTTTTTTCGAAAACGCGTTTGAAAAAAATTAAAAAAAATCGCACAAACTTTGTAACCTCGAATTGATCCAACTGTATTTTTTGTTTACGCGTATTTCGAGCTACATAATGTCTAATATACATTTACCTAGAGGAAAATGTGCATTCTGTGACAATTTCTGCGAAAAATTATTGAAAATTCACAAAAAAGTATCGGATTTACGCAAAAAATGACGATTTTCCTAACGGATTTGCCCAAAGGGTCGTAGTACAGAACGGGATGTTAGTTGGACAGACGATAAAAAATCCACCACCATTTGAAGACTTTTATCATTGCTTACAAAATAGACATTATGGAAGACCCCCTCTGCTTCTGGCCGAGTTCCCCTTTTGGCATAAAATTCGTCAGCATGAGAACTCAACTATTTTCGGGCTTGGGACCGAACAGACACGTCTGTGTCTGGCAGCATTAGATCAATAAATAATATTTACAGAATGTACAAAAATCAATAAATAATATTTACAGAATGTACAAATCAATCAACATGGATTAAGTTACATTGACTATTATCAACGCTATATACAGAAATGACATGACCTATATACATATTATTCATCGAACTCAGAAATTTCCGACAGGACAGTGTTTCTGTGGTTGTTACAAGAATCCGAACTGCAATTACACAAACCTGAGCAAGAGAGTCCTGCCTTCTTACACCCACACCTTTTTGTACAAGCACTCTTGCAACCACAACTGATCAGATTCAGTAGGTTATCAGGGGCACATGGCTTTGTGGCTGCAGTTGGTACAAGAAGTCCATTGTCTAGCGACCACCCCCAATCCGTCGGAGGAAGCGAAGTGCCCAGCCATTGTTGGACCTGGAGATAACATCTGTAGACATGTTGTTGTGCAGCATCGCTGCTTGGTGGGAGTGAGGCTAGGTCGATGGGTTTATTCAGTTTAGATTTTGCTACATAACGCTTGTAAGTGACATATCTATATTGGTCGAGAGAGGAAACAGTTTTACTCCCGTATAAGATCAGGAGAAGTTGTTCCCCGGCAACGACTACTGCACTTGGTGTATTGTCATCCGCCAAAATTGTGTTGACATACTGTTGTGAGTCGCTAGTAACATCGGAGGCAATTGTACTGAATACTTTCTTCTTACCAACTCGAAAGAGTGCAGAAGTAGTGTCACAACCACTTATAGAATGTGCTACAAGGAGGTTGCTTCTATGGTCACCCATTTTGGTTGCTATTTCACTAACTGAAACTAGTAAGTTTGGGGTAATGGAATACATCATGTGAATATTACATCCCGGTTGAACTCGAGAGGTAAGAATGACTAACAAGTCTGTGTCTGTTCCCACAACGACAACATTGTTGTCATCTTGAGCGATGTCAAGTGCAGTTTCGGCTATCAGTACATCAGCATCAGCCTCGGCCTGCTTGGACTGAATATTGATAGCAGATAGCTCCTGCATTAGAAGATCGATCAGTTGGGTTTTGTTCTTGGCATTTGCAAGGAAATCGGATTGGGGTGTGGTGGCTGGTAACTCGGGTGAGATATTGATACCAATGGAATACCTGTCTTTAGATCTACGGGCTTGTTCCATGCCCTTTGTCGACATTGTACAAGCATAACCATCAAAAACAACCATGACGTTCGCCCCAAAATGTCTCACTAGATAATTGGAATATGATGTACATATGTCCTTATTTGACGACTGTTTAGGCCATACAACTGCCCTCAATAAAAATCCACCATCTACAACAAACAGAGAATGTTCTGGGATTTTAGTTTGCTCGGAACCGTATGTTTTGAGGATCTTACCGAGCGTGCTTTTCTGTGTCTTCCTCATTCCAGCAGAATCAAACAATGCTGGTGGTTTCGGGGCGAGTTCATATTTGAGATACTCTTCCATCTCTGCTTGTGACTGAATAACACATGTGATGCCGTTGAACAGAATTGTGGGGTCAATCACTACCTTACTTCCACGGACTTTGATGCTATTTGCCAACGATGCGAAAGACTTCACAGTGTCAACACGTCGTAGTTTGATGCTGTTGAACGTTTTGCTTACAACATTCGATACGCAACATTCACCAATTTTGCGAACTTGGTCACAGTTCACAGTTTCGTCGGCCACAAGCCCGGTCGCTATAGAGACTAATTGTAGTGGATCTCTATTCTGAAAGGGGGAATGCACTCTGAGCCAGTTCAATAATTTGGTGATATCATTGGCATCAGTCAATTGTGAACTTTGACGGAGATCCCGATGTTGTTCGCCATGACCAGTGTGAACATGAACAAAATTTTCGAGAGCATTACATATCAGAAGGCAAAGAGGTAGTCCATGTACCCATTTCGCAACAGTGCTATCGGTTATTCCCCTGCCATGTGTGAGACCACCAGGGAGCTTGAACATTCTCATTAAACACTGCTCTATGGTCTGATCAGAATATATCCCATCCCAGAATTTATCTGAGCGCCTTATGGTAAAGTAACCTTTCTCAGTGAACAACTTCAAATCATCCTGTTGCATTATTTCTGTTAGCTCATTCATCTGCTGCAAATAGAGATGAGAACTTTTTGCGTATGCAAAATGACCACCTGCGTGAAATACTGGAATCATATTGCGAACACAATATGTGTGGAGTTCCCAGTCGCCTGTGCACTCTGCTCTCAAGAACAACTGGAGAAGACCTATTTGCTCGTAGTATTGTACCCAAATCAAGGGCGTGCACACATTACATGCCAATGCATCTTGAGTGTAGGCGAACACCACATTATGTGATTTAATCGAACATGGAAATTGAAACAATGATGCTATAATACGGTATTTGAATGAGAAAAGTCGATGCCGTTTGAATTTGAGTTTAGGGGCTGTGGTTAATATTTCACACGTTTCACCAGTTCATTATGGAATAAATGACTATTGTTATATATCATTATAAAGCCACTGCTTTTTTGCAATTTTTGATATATAATTTAACTCCCAAAGTAGTCGTAGATTTGATTTCACTTTTTTTGTAATTTTGTACATTTTCGTGAATATTTCACCATTGAGTGTGAGGATTGGTACAAAGTTGGCATTTTCTGTTGGGGATATGTAGTCTCAATATAATTCAGCACGATATTTATGATTCTCACCCTACTAAGGCGAATAAGAATGAGAAATATGGAGCTGGGTCGAATTTTTTTTTAATTTTTTTTTTTCATAAAAAAAACGCTATAACTAAAAAAAGCTCAACTCGGATTCGCGGGGACTTTTCACACTTTATCCGCAATGTGTGTCCCGGAAACATATAAAAAAATAAGCTTTCTCCGATTTTTTTCCTTACTTTCTCATTTTTATGTCTAATGTGCCTGGACTACTAGTGGTAATGGTTATATGGCTCCACAAAGTAGATCTGTTTCTCAGGCCATTTTTTGTAAAATTGCATGTGGACGGGCGGTTTTTATTTTACTTTTTAGTCGAGTTGTGACGAAGTCAAACTCGACTTACAGTTTGGTGAATGGCGGGTGGGCGGGCGGGCGGGCGGGCGTAAACAATTGGTTTCCGGATGATAACTTGATAATGGTTCATCCCATGTTCATGAAACTTCATAGGTAGGTTGGTATCGGTGAGAGGAAGAACCCTATTAATTTTGGACTTGCTTGGTCAAAGGTCAAGATCATAGTGACCTTGAACATAGTAAATTGTAAACAATTGGTTTCCGGATGATAACTTGACTACAGTTCAACCCACATTCATGAAACTTCATATGTAGGTTGGCCTTTGTGAGAGGAAGAACCCTATTTATTTTGGACTCACTAGGTCAAAGGTCAAGGTCACAGTGACCCTGAACATAGTAAATCAAAACAATTGGTTTCCAGATGATAACTTGATAATGGTTTGACCCATGTTCATGAAACTTCATAGTTAGGTTGGCATCAGTGAGAGGAAGAGCCCTATGTATTTTGGACTTGCTAGGTAGAAGGTCAAGGTCACCGTGACCTTCAACATAGTAAATCGTGAACAATTGGTTTCCGGATGATAACTGGATAATGTTTCGACCCACGTTCATGAAACTTCATAGGTAGGTGGGCATCAGTGAGAGTAAGAACCCTATTTATCTTAGACATGCTAGGTGAAAGATCAAGGTCACAGAGACCTTCAACATAGTAAATCATAAACAATTGGTTTCCGGATGATAACTTGATAATGGTGTGACCCACTTTCATGAAACTTCATAGGTAGGTTGGCCTAGGAGAGTGGAAGACCCCTATTCATTTTGGACTCACTAGGCCAAAGGCCAAGGTCACAGTGACCTTGAACATAAATCGTAAAAAATTGGTTTCCAGATGATAATTTGACAATGGTTCCACCTACGTTCATGAAACATCATAGGTAGGTTGGCATTGATACAAGAAAGAGCCCTATTTATTTTGGAATCGCTAGGTCAAAGGTCAAGGTCACAGTGACCCTTCACATAGTAAATTGTAAACAATTGGTTTCCGGACGATAAGTTGATAATGATTAAACCCACTTTTGTGCTGTCACAACTCGACATTGGATCGGTGATCCTATCGGTATTTTTATAGTTATTTCTTTGCCACCAAAAGTTCATATTCTTGGTTTGTTTTATGCTTTAGGTCTCATAATCAACAGAATAGCATGGGTGGTGCTGATTTCAGCTAAAGCATTGCAAAGCTTTCTTGCACTTTAGGGACAAATTTATCAATTTTATTAAATTGGGTAAAATATTTTTGCTTCTTCAAGTTTGCATTGGTTATGAAAAGAGAGCATGTAGCAGCCAAAAGGACCATGTGGGAGAGCCTGAGAAACAGATTTTTAACTTTTTTTTGGCCTACTGGAAATTGAAAATAACTTCTATATTCTGGGCTTATATTTCATTAAAATTTGGGAGAATCCATTTCGATTCTCCCAAAAATAGTTGAGATTATCCATACTTTCAGAGAGTGCCCCAGGTTCCCATGAATCCACCATGGTTGAACCCCTGTTGTACTTAGATAACACATGTTAACTCGTTATCCAAGACAGCTTATTAATTTTTAAAATCAAAACTAAATTTGATAATTTTTAAAAAATATTTTGACGAAAATCCAAGAATAGATTCACGCAAAGGTTTGCGTTAATCAATTCTCTGATTCTCGATGAAATATAAATCCAGATATTTATTATACCTGCCACTGACCCAGGCAGGATGTGCCCTCTAGTGAGTTGTTCACTCACACCTCCCCACATACAACTATAAACACATAGCAAGCATTACAAAGGAATGGTTACTGGTGTGTTTGGAAGGACTTTTTGATCTTCTGAACGTCAATCTATGGAGCATCACACAAGACTCTTTCTTTTTTGTTATTTGGTTTAATTTGGAGAGATTTGGAGGGTCTAAAAATTAAGTGTTTGACCTGATTCTTATAAATAAGCAAGCTATCTAGTTGGTAGATATAATAAACATAGAAATTACTTTAAATTTCTGATTTTTCTCATTGAGGTTCCACTTAATTTTTCTTGGCAATAAAATATTTCTTTTCCTCTACAAACTTAATCATCCTTTTTATTATCCCCTGCGAAAAGAATTTTGCAGGGGATATAGCAATAGGCTCCATCCTTCCATCTGTCCATCCAGGCTCATATCTTAGCTACCATTGGCCAAATTTCCATGAATCTTCACATTCATGCATCCTATGATAGTCATTCGTTGTCAATTGAAAATTGTCTGCACATTGTTCCCAGAGCTATGTCCCTTTGACTCAGAATTTTTCAACTAAGGCAACATATGACCAAAGGTTGTCTGGGGGATAATTTCAACAATTACCAGTGGATTTCAAATATTTTTTATATGTGACTTTATCTCCATGTTGTGTTCACAATTAGAAGTATGTGACCTCAACCACCAATAGATAATATTAATAGTTTTTTCAAGAACATGATGTGTCACAAAAGGGATAATCTCAGAACTTGAAAACAGTAATTTTCAATCTGAGGATATTTCATCATCAATATTCATTCAGTCCTGGTAATTCATCCTTGTTTCCTCGGCAAAAAAAACGCTGTGGAAAACTGGTGCTTCTACAGCAATTGCTGTGGAGCATGTTCGATTGTGTAAAAATCTTCTGGGCTGGGCAGAATCTCAATTGCCAAGTATACCGGTATGTAGTATGCGGCGAAGTGAAAACTTTCAAATAACTTTAACATGTGAAAGTAGTTCGAGTTACATGTGTATATATTCACAATCAACATGCAGAATCTTTCACTCAGATCATGCCAATATCATGAACCATGTGAATGCTGAGAAAAAATATTAAGGAAGTAGTGTGTGAAAATAAGATGCAGCATAACCAGAAACTAAGTATCTCACTGCTTCTATGTTGATAACACCAGAATCTGACATTAGTTACAGAGCTTTCCAGAAACTGATGTCATATTCCGGTGTTATCAACATAGAAGAAGCAGAACACTCAGTTTCTAGTGGCTATGCTGCATCTTGTACTGTAAATTGTAAGATTAGCAATACAGCATACTGCAACCCACATGGTTTGATTCCTTGTGTAACCTGCAAGTTGTGTAATTTCTGCCACCACAGGGCTTTCTGAAGAAGCCATCCTCGGCAGTATTTTTGCTGTGGATATTTTTCGTTTCCTCAGGATTTTCCTAGGCACTGCTGATTGCTGAGGGTGAATTACCAGGGCTGTTCATTTGATTATAGTTTATTGGTGAGTGTCTGTAGTCCAATAACTTTGAAGAAAACCAACTCAAAAGAATATATTGAGGATATCTATGCTGTTTTGGTGAATATCTGGAATTATCTCATGAGTGTTGACCCGAAAGATTTAATTTTCATGAGTGCTTGCACGAGTGAAAAATAATACTTTCAGGTCCACATGACCAGTATCACTAAAATAGCATAGATTTTCTTTTTGTATGCTATGTGACATTTTACTGCTCAATATTCTGCCCAATTTGACAGCAGTTTCAAGACAATAACAAAGATCTGCTGATCGTTCCTTCAAGGCGACATCATGTGCTGAACCATGACATCATTTAGGAAGCTCCTGAGGGATATTTCTCAATATCCATCAAGTTGATGGATATCGAGAAATATCTTTTAGATAATTTGCGATAATTCACTGGCTAACATATAAAATATTTCGCTTCTAACATTATGATGCTCATTCAAAGAACATAAAGCGTATTATTGCTTACCAGTACTTAACTGAAAGTTTTAAATGTGGCTTCCAAACCCGAGACAGTTGTCAAAATTGCTGTGTGTTATATACCCTTTGATTTGTCCCAAAGTAATAAATGTTTTTAGCTCACCTTGATAAAGTCAAGCTAAGCTAATCCCATCGCTCCCCATCCATCGTCCGTCAACACCATGTTTTGGTGTTCTCCTTCAAAACCAATGGGCCAATTCAAGTTAAAGTTTGTGTGAGTGATGGTCCCGAAGGGGCATTGCATTTTTGTTCAACTCAGCATGCCCAGCCCCATAGGGAGGGGTGGGGGAAAATGCTCCAAAATATTTTTAAAATCTTCTTCTCATGAACCAGTGAGTACAATGACTTGATATTTGTTATGGAGCTTCCTTTTGAGGTGCAGATTCAAGTTTGTTCAAACGAAGTTCATGAAGCAATATTTGGCTTTGTAATGGCTGGGGTAAGAGTTTTGGCCCAGCCCACAATTTTTATTTTCTGAACTGATGATCCGGTTTGAACCAAATTTGGTATGATATGGTAATAAGCACTTGACTCGTGCAAAAAAAAAATAATTCACGCATCGCCATGGGAACCCCAGGAGCTAAAAATAGAAATATTTTCATACGCCCATATTTCCCAAACCACACGGAACAGAGAACTGTTATTTGGTTTGAACCATCCTTAGGACCAGTAGAATTGAATGGTAAAAAAAAATTGTCTTCTGTTATGTTAGGGTGTTATGTAGAGGGCATCGAAAAAATATTGAGTCGGCATATTTGCAAAAATTTTTTTAAAATCTTTTCTCCAGAACCAATGGTCGGAATCTTATGATATTCGGTATACAGCATCCATAGGGGGGGGGCGGGGGGGGAGGGGGGGCACATACAAGTTTGATAAAACTAAAGCCGATTGGTTCATATTTGAGCTCAATACAGGACCCCAAATTTTTATCTTGGGGCAACATTGGGAATATTCTTTAAAAACCTTCTTCAGAACCGCCAGTCAGAATCTTTTAATGATTAGTATACATCATTGTTGTGAGGGTCAGATTCAAGATTGTTCAAACCAAGTCCCTAGGTTAATATTTGGGCTTACGGAAACCCAAATTTTAACTTAGTTTAATATGGGGATAATTTTTAAAAATCTTTTTCTTCAGATCCACCAGTCAGAATGCTTTCATATTTGGTATACAGCATCTTTGGGGGGTGGGGGGTGGGTGGTGTGGGGGGGGGGGGGTGGTGCAGATTCAAGTTTCTTCAAATGGGGTCCCTCGGTGCATATTTGGGCTCGCTATGGAAGCCCAAATTTTAACATAATGCAATATGAGGAATTTTCTTGAAAAATTTCTTCAGATTCACAAGTCGGAATGCTTTCGTATTTGGTATTCGACAACTCTATGGAGGTCAGATTCAAGTACGTTCAATTCGAGTGCCTGGGTTAATATTTGGGCTCCATATGGGAACCTGAAATTTAAATTAGTACACAATATGAGGGAATTTCTTAAAAAATATTCTTCAGATTCACTTGTCAGAATCCTTTCATATTTCGTTTGCAACATCTCTAGGGGAGTCAGATTCAAGTTTGTTCAAATTGGTTCCCTGGGTTAATATTTGGGCTTCCTATGGTAGCCCGATGTTAACTTCATGCAATATGAGGAAATTTCTTTAAAAATCTTCTTCAGATCCACTAGTCAGAATGCTTTCATATTTGGTATACAACATCTCGGGGGGGGGAGGGGGGGGGGGGGGGGGGGGGGAGGAGGCGGGCAGATTCAATTTTGTTCAAATCGGGTCTGTAGGTTAATATTTGGGCTCGGGATGGTAGCCCAAATTTTAACTTCATGCAATATGAAGAAATTTCTTTAAAAATTTTCTTCTTCAGATCCAGCAGTCAGAATGCTTTCATATTTGGTATACAACATCTCTAGGGACGTCAGATTCAACTTTGTTCAAACCGAGAGCCTGGGTTAATATTTGAGCTCCCTATGGGAACCAGAATTGGCCATGTAGCTGAAGAATTAGAAATTTTGTATTCAGTACCCTCTAGAGGTGTGTAACTGAGATTAATCCACATAGGTTGTATCAAGGGGCTTCATAGGGGAGCTCCACATTTTACTTTATGATCAACTGAAGAAAAGGCATGATGATCAGACTATTTTTGTCACTCCTGAGGGTCTCAAGGATTGACAATGTTCCCTATGAAGATGGATTGCTTAATGTAAACTCATTTTTGGACTCTGTTTATATCATGTTCTGTTCAAGGTGAGCACTTCAGACCCCATGGGGCCTCTTGTTTTCTTTTGTTTTCGTCTTTCACTCAAATCATCTGTCCAAAACATTACATTAGATACTAGTATCAAAGAAATTGATTTTTTATAAAATCTAATTTCAGTTAACTTTGACGTCATCATGGAAAGAAATAAAGAAAATGATCAAAGAAGACCCAAGATACAGTAAATTTTCATCAAGTGACAGAGTATGTATTACAAGTCTCTATTCTTTGCTTTACCCTTGATGTTTAACTCTAACTTGGACAACTTTTCTTTCCTCAGAACAAGCGCAATCTTGAGTTAATCTTTTAGACAATAGTTAACTAGAAGAGTGCTAAATTATATTTTAGAAATGGACAATGCACCAAAAAACCAAACCGATACCGATATCATGGGCATACCAAAAACTGAACCCAACCAATCATTTAATACCAAAACTGTCAGAATTTTCAAATTTTCCTACATTCCCTTTTTATAAGGCCCTGTTGAGGATTGATAGCAATTGAAGGTTTCATTTTCATGAAAGAGGTGGCTGATTTTCTTTTCGATTTTGTTAACTTTCAAATGGCCTGGGCAGTTGACTTGAAGTCTCACTAGACTACAACCTGTACTTGTCCAGCTGTTTAACCCTTTACCTAACGTGAAAAGCAGGCGACACTTGCAAAAAAAATTCTTGAATAACTAATTTTTTTCATTTTTTGTCTCAAAAACATAGGTTATGACCCCTCGTTGGAACGAGCTCGACGAGCTCGTTCCAACGAGGGGTCATAACCTATGTTTTTGAGACAAAAAATGAAAAAAATAGTGAAAATTAATTGGCGATTTTTGAGAATAGCGCTGGCCGGTTTTGGCCGTTACGTTGGGTAAAGGGTTAACAGTGATTTCTAGCCAAGTCTTGACTAACAGGCAGTCAAGACTTGTCCAGAAGCCACTGCCCAGGTGCTTGGTCTATCGTCAGCAAGACCTCTTGAAGACGGCATGCCCAGGGCACATGCTCTGAGATTGCATATGCCTGAAATATGGCTTTAAAGGTTAAGGTGTGTTTAGAACAAGTCACAAAATTACTGTAGATATGATTGGTTTTCATAAAAGAAGGCCACTGTTCAGCTCATTGGCAGTGGCATTAGTGGTGCTGTCGTAGAATGATACAAGAACAACTTAATCTGTATTTTCCTGATGTGAATTCCCCTATGGTACTATCAGCAAATCACAGTCAAGTCAGATACTGAATTCCAAGCCGATACAGAGGTATACCCCCTCAAAAATACCAAAACCAATACCAAACTTCAAATTCCAGGAGGGGGGGGGGGGGGGGGGCACGGTTGCATTGTGGTAACCGGTTCTCGTTAGATCACCGAAGTTAAGCAATGTCGCGCCTGATTAGTCCTTGGATGGGTGACTGTCTGAGTGATTGATTTGGACTCCTGCATTGTGTCCTTGGGCAAGGCACTTAACCCCGATTGTCCACATGGGGGCACGATCACGCCGTGTACTAAGGCGTACTGCACGTCGATGATACGCATGTCTTCAACCAATCTAACCCTGTCTGTGCTGCAGTGCGGAGTTATGATGTTGGGGAGCTGGCAGCTGCTCATCGTTGCTCCCTGGTTCTCTCCGGGTACTCCAGCTTCCTCCACCTGTAAAACTGTCACGGTCATGATTAGCCATTGTGCATAAGTATATGACCTTAACCCTTTACCCAACGAATCGGCCGCATCCACCTGCAGGCCTTGCCTTTTGAGGCGCGCGATCGCGCTTGCGCGTCATCGCGCCCGCGAATTACAGTCAGGGGGCGCACCGAAACGCGCTCGTAAAAAAAACGATAGTTTATCTTATCAAACTCCTTGTACGTTCGAAGAATGCACTCTGTGACACTCATTAGTGCTTCTTCTTTCAATTACATGACGTCAATCATGACATTGAATCTTAATTCTTGCACGTAATTATGATTATTGTGACGTTGTCTTGCACCATGCCATGCATGTTCACTGAGCTGATAATTGATTGAAAATAAACAACACTGACGCTCACTGTGCCCTTTCGTATATTTAAAGCGTAAAATGCTGAATGAGGGGCCTTTAGGGGAGAATTTCGACGAAACAAAGGATCCTAATATCAAGGGGCACCAGGTCCAACTGAATACATTTCTAAAGTGGAATGTTGGAAATCTCATCGGCTGTAGAACAGTTCGCGACGAGAGACGTGGAATAGATTTTGTGACAGAAGTGTACTGCAAAACATGTGCTAGAATGATTTCCGGGATAAATAAATCAGATAAACTTCGTGGAAGAGCCTTAGTAGAAGTCCAAAAGTATGTGCAAGGGATGCAATTTGTAACCAAACATACCGTGAAGAGACACCTCGATTCTAATGCACATTTGATTGGCATACAATTGGAGAAATTGTCAAATTCCAATCCTCGCGCCGGTTCTTCTAATATATCCAATGAAGAAACATCAAGTGTACAAAGTTCTGACGATGCGCCCCCATCAATTATTGGCCCTGTGGGAGTTAAACAGCCTAAAATTAACTTTGCTATTCAAAATCAGTCAAAAGATGCATACGGAAAGCTGTTCACAACTGCATATTTACTGGTCGTTGATGGTCAACCACTGACAAGTTTTGAAACAATGATTAAAATACAGAAGGCCAATGGGGTTAATTTGATTCAGGGGATTGAGAATTCTAAAAAAGTCCGAGAGTTTATCAACTTTATTGCTGATGCCATTCGCGAAAAATTAGCAAGCATTTTAGGCAACGTTAATGCGTTTTCATTGATGTCTGACGGGTCGCAAGCACGCAAGACAGGGTCAGAAAAGGAGCTTGTGTTAGTTAGGGCGGTTGTGGATGGTACTCCAACAATTTATTTACTTGCACTTCAGGACATAGACAGCTTCGGTGATGCCAGTGCTGAAAACATAAAAAGGGCAATTGACGAAGTTTTCCAAAATAAAATTCAAATTTCACAAGATCATTTTACACACAAACTTATTTCTGCCACAGCAGATGGTGCAAGCGTTAATTTTGGCAAGTATAACGGCCTTCTGACTCGGATTAAAAATGACAGTCGGCCTTGGTTATTAACAATTCATTGTGTGGCACACCGCCTTGAGCTGGCTATAAAGGACTCTATTATGAGTCAAAAGGAATTTGAAGAGGTGGATGAACTGATGAAGGGGCTGTACTACTTTTTCAAGAGGTCAGGGAAATTTAAGAGACATTTTAAGGCAGCTGCGTTGGCACTGGAAGTTCAAGTATATAATTTCCCCAAAGTAACTGGTACCAGATTTATAAATCACCACTGGCGAGCAGTTACTCATTTGATAAATAACTGGGTTGTTTTAGCTAAGGTTTTTGAGGATTCAATAGCCGACCCGGACTATAAATCTGTATCCTCAAAAATGCTTGGATATTTGAAGAAACTTCAAAGTGTTAAGTTTTTAACAGTCTGTTGTTTGTACCAGGGAATTATCGATTCTGTGTCCAAGATGTCTCTCCATTTCGAGAAGTCGAATATTTGACATATTGCCGTCGGTAGATAAGACCAAACGTTCTCTTAGTCAAATGCTTGACGCAAGTCATTCTCTTGATCAAATTACTTCCAAGGCTGGTGTCGTACTAACTGAAACTGCTGGTGGCAATAGCGGGGGTAGATCTATTTCTCTTGAAGTTACAATGCCCAAAATTGGCACAATGAAGCGAAAAATAGACAATCGCGAGTTTGCTAAATTGGAATATGAAAGGTTGCCATAGCGATGATATGCATTCTAAAATTGAACAAGAAATTTACAAGCTCTCAAAAACCACAATTGATTGTTTGCATGCATGTATCAACAGGCGGTTTTTGGGACTCGAAAATGATATATTTGAACATATGTTATGGGTCGATCTCGCGAATTGGCAAAGTATTTCACAGGACATGGTCTCAATTTTTAAGGTGGTCGAATATTTTCGAGCTCCCCTAAAGTTTGCCGGTTTTGACGATAACAGGGTGAAACTCCAAACAGAATGGGAGGATCTTGTGTGCGTCACGAAACACTATTACCCCAAATTTAAAGTTAGACAGTTGTGGGAAAAGCTTATGGCTTTTCGACGTGAGCAATTTCCAAATATTTGTTTGGTGGCAGAAATTATTTTGAGCATTGCTGTTAGCAACAGCATCGTCGAAAATGCATTTTCTCATCTAACCGCAATGATGACTGACCAGCGTCTATGCATGTCACACAAAACAATCGAAGACCCGCTTCTTATCCGAGTTAATGACCATGTTTTGTCAAACAAAGAAAAAAGCCATTATTGATTCGGCTTTAAATAAGTATCTAACCAACACTCGCCGCAAACACAAACTTATGTCAAGTGATGGGGGGGGAGGGGGGGGGGGGGGAACAGAATCTAACTCTTAAAAAAAGAATGAAAAAACTGACATCCGAGTCAGACTCTAGTATGGACTCAGATGACACTGACAGCGGATCAGATTTTGGTGGCAACATGACTGAATAAACATTCACTGATCCCTTATAAAAAGTACCATGGTACAACCATGGTACACCACGGTATGTCCCAAAATACCGTGATATTACCATGGTACCATGGTAATACCACAGCATTTTGTGACATACCATGGTGTACCATGGTACATTTTCATAAGGGATAACCTTAAACAGGCGTTGGGACCTGATTATTATGTGAAGACTGAGAAATTGCAAGTCCTCCCCGAACTTACAAGTCAACTTCCATTGCAGCACTGAAAAGCCTAGTATCTGGACTTCATTGATTTTATTGTGGAATTCCATGATAAAATAAATGGATTCCAGGTACTAAGCAAAGCTCAACCCTTTACCCAACACCGACCCTATAAAAATTTATTATATTTTTATACTGTACCAATGACCCAGACATAGCTGGTGCTAACTCTTAAAATACTAGGGCCAAACACAAATTTTGCCCCCCAATCCCCAAAATTCGCATCTAAAACCAAAGAAATCATGTCCTGAAGGTCCTCCATACTTTGCCCTTACTGCGCATGCGCAGTGTCAAGGACGTTCCAAAATTGGCGCCAATTACCATTCTTTGTTTGGCCCTTCATCAGTTAACATCTCACTGATCTTTGTGCTTGTAAATCTCAGTTTAAATGATGCCAGACACAAAAATATTGGAGAAATGGTGATTCTAAGGAGGATATAGAAGGAGGAGAGGAAAAAGGAGTGACAGAAAATATTCAGGGCTGTAACTTCAAATTTTCTAGTGAAATTATGTTAAGTTGCCTATTTTCGAGGCATGGGCCTGTTGTTGTCATTCTTGCTATGAAGTTGCACTGCTTATTCAGTGTTTCCTCTCCCCTTGTCCTGTAAGTACCCCCTTGCTATTCTCCCATGCTTTTGGCATATTTTTGAATAAGATTACTAATTAAAATTCTTGGGAGAATTAGCTTGGTAACAGAATGATTTCTGTTATTTTCCCCATGTTTATGTTTTCACCCATGGGTGTTTAGACGTTGTGTTCTGCATCTACCATCTGATGTTCTGCAGATTCTTCCCTGGAAGTCTCTGTTTTGCATCAGATAGTGTATATTTTGATAACTGATTTCGGGCCAGGATTGTCAGTGCCTGGAGTCATGTTTTCTAGTGTTTATACACTTTTTGTTTACATTGGCAACAGTCTCTTTTGAGGGGGGCTTTTTGCCTTTGGAGTAGTTTACTCATTATAAGATACATTATTATTTTCCGTAAGTGTTGCATTAATTATTTAAAATAATTTTAAATTTTTGGACCACACTTAGCCTTGGGATCCATTGGGGCTCAACGTTACTTTTCAGAAACTTGGGCTTCGCTGAAAAAATATTTTTCAAAAATTTTTTTTGATTGCTATTGTTTTTCCAATATTAATGGATATGTTATTATGTATCTTTGCTTTTAGGGGTTTGTGCGAGTATTAGGACTTGTTGTTTTTTCACAATGAAAAGATATTGTTCAAATTGTAATAGGAAGAAATCTTCCTCTGACTTTCATGATCAGTGTATTAATTGTAGTCAGCGTACTCGCACTAACTCCTGTTCAATATGTAATTTTTGGGATGATAAACATTGGAAACGTGTGTCACGATATATTGATAGCGGGGAAAGGACCATGCCGGCCCTTTCTCCACAGGGTCACTCTAGTCTATCAGTTTCTATTTCAGAGGAACAAGAACAGGGTGATGTTTCCATGTTATCCTCCAAAAGTGCGCTTCCGTCGTCACAATTGAATGCAGAGCTAGTGGCAAAAGTGCTCATGGAGATACGACAGTTGCCTAAGAGGTCCCTAGTAGGATCGACGGCGCTGTCGTCCGCTAGCTCGCCCGGTGTAGCGTCCATTCACCGAATGGTTCGGCAGCCGGGTTCGTCCGTTGCGGTCCAGGAAGGAGTTTTGGGTGATGCGAGCACTATAAACATACAAGGTGCACACCCAATGACGACAGATATAAGGAGAGATCGGAGGAAGCCTTCTAGTTCTGTTCCTAGCTCGTCCAGGTCCAGCCGGGTCATGAGCGAGAGAGGCCCCTCTCTCGTACAACAACATCTGGGACCAGATGTTGTCGTACAAAATGTGTCGCAAGCGGAGCACACGTCCGTCGCTCGGGACGCTCCGTTGTATAGGCAGTCCGCTGAGACTGCTCAGGCTTCCTCATCCTCTCAGCAGCGCACTCGACCGCACCTTGGCTACGTGACCGCGGATATTCTACCAGCTTCGCCGATCAGGGATTCATCGGCGACCAGGTCACGCCATCCGGTAGCCAGGGACACGAGGCCGATAGACTCCGGACGTTCGCATCGGAAGAGTATGCGGGGGTCAGTTGATGCGGAGCTTCCCGCGGCTAAGCAGCGGAAGACAGCTACTCCGCAGGCCTCGATGACAGACATGCTAGCTCAGATAGCACAAATTATCGCAGCATCCCAGCAACCGACAGAATCGGTGTCGGATCGGGAATTATCCGACGGCGCTGGGTCGGTACGCTCCGCCGAAGCATCGGGTGCGGACAACCGGGAGCATCGTGAGGTCCGACCGGATGGCGAAAGGGATACGGATGATTTGGAGCTATCCCTTTCGGAACAACATAAAGCTGCCGTGGATTTTATCCGGCACTTCCTTCCTCAAGTTGTTCCGTCGGGCCAGACTGCTGCGGTACCGGATAAGAGACTGATAGCGTCATTGGACGCTGATTTCTTCGAGCGGTTCAGAGACATCGTCCCTGAGTTTCCGTCTCAGTCCAATAATGTCACAAGAACATTTGAATTATTGAACGACGCTATCTTCAAGCTTGCTTCCAAAACAGGCAAAGCTGGTTTCTTGTCCGCCAATGCTCTTAACCTGCCTTTCATTAATTCAAGGAATAAATTCGATACGGCAGGACAGGGTGTTCCGAGAGTTCCTCTGCGTCTTGACGACGAGGCGGAACACTTAGAATTGTCATTACCGTCGTCAACGTCCATTCCAACCGCAGTGTTGGATACGACAATTACGTCTAACAGGGCCAGTTTAGATGCTTTATCTTACGCAGACCACCTTACTAAGGCGTTATCACTACGTCTGCAAGGGAAAGAATTCCAGGATATTCAATCTTCTTTAAGACTTCTTTCAAGGGCAGTGGCTTATTCCACGTATAACTCCGCCCTTTCAGTGGCAAACCTGGAGTTGGTTCGACGTGACACAGCTACATACACACGCGTGGATAGTAAGGTGAAGAACTCTCTCAGAGTCGCTTCGGTCTCCGGAGAGCTTCTCTTTGACGGCAAGCTTTCTGCAATCTACGATAAAATTACTAAGAAAGCTTCGGATTCTCTGCTGTTTAAATCCGCTTCAAAGAAGTCGGATACGGCAGAAAAGAGTAAGACAGGCACTTCTGGGACTAATGCGCCCAAGAGAGGTTCCTATAGAGGTTCCGGTGCGTCCTCTTGGTCTTATTCAAGAGACCGTTAAGGCAGCGACTCACGTTCGGGACGTCCTTCGGGCCGGGACAACCGGTCGGACGCCCCGAGGTCGACGGGATGAGGTGCGGGTCGTGGAGGATGTGGTTTCTCCTCCCGCAGGCCTCGCAGGTCCAGGAGGTGATGGTATCAACCTCTATCGTGTTCCGGTTGGCGGAAGGTTGTCGAGTTTTTTAGAAGAGTGGGCGTCGATTACGGACGACCCTTGGGTGAGAGGGGTGATTTCGGAAGGCCTAAGAATATCCTTCAAACGAAAGCCTCCTTTAACTCGAAGTCCAAAATGGACTCAACTTCCGTCAAATCCGCAGAAAAGAGACGCTCTGTTATTGGAGGTGCAGTCTCTTTTAATGAAGAACGCGGTAGAGGTCGTAGAAGACCAGGAAACACTGGGATTCTACAGCCATCTGTTTCTGGTTCTGAAACCAGACGGCTCGTTCCGTCCAGTCATAGATTTGAGCTGGATAAACAAGCTGATCGTCGCTCCAAAGTTTTATATGGAGACGATTCGATCGGTCAGAGCGAGTATTCGGATGAACGATTATGCTACAAGCATAGATCTCAAAGATGCGTACTTTCATGTCATGGTACATCCGACATTCAGAAACTACGCTTCGCAGTCCTAGGAGTGGTGTATCAATTCCGAGCGATGTGCTTCGGATTGAACCTAGCACCCTGGGCTTTCACTCGGGTAATGAACACGGTAATGATATACTTCCGAGCTCATTCGTCTGCGGTAACGTCGGCCTACCTGGACGACATTCTTCAGAGGTACGGCAACGAGTTAACGCTTCAGAACGATGTGCAGAATCTGCTTCTATTGCTCCGACGTCTCGGTTTTGTTATAAACGAGGAGAAGTCGGATCTGGTACCGTCCAAGTCATTCACTCATCTGGGAATGAGCTTCGAGACGCACAACAATCTCGTTCGTCTGCCGTTAACCAGAACGAAATTAGTCAGTTGTTACGCTCGCTATTGTCTTCATGCAGACAAAGTCACAGTGAGGGAGTTCATGAGACTGATAGGTCTGTGCGGAGCCGCTGCGGATCTCATTCCGATGGGGCGGTTACGCACTCGTCCGCTCCAAATTTTCTTGACTCAGAATTGGAGTGTGAAGATTCATTCGCTCGACATAGACGTTCTCTTGTCAGATCAAGTGAAACAAGAGATTCAGACTTGGGCAAACATTCAGTGGGTAACTCAGGGAATTCCACTGCAGTTGCCGGATCCGAGTTTTACGATTATGACGGATGCCAGTCAAACAGGTTGGGGTGCATCATTGATCCCAACGGATTCGAGGTGCCAGGGTCTTTGGGATCCACAGTTCCTAAGCAAGCACATAAACATCAAGGAAATGATGTCAATTTGGCTTGCGTTACATCAGTGGATGGACATTATTCAGAAAGCTCATGTCCAAATTCTGTCCGACAATACGACATTAGTGGTGTATATCAGGAACCAAGGAGGCACTCATTCCGTTCCGTTATTCAATTTAACGGAAAGAATCCTTCTGTTTGCTCTAGAACATCAAGTTCTACTTTCGGTCCGTCATATACCGGGTCGTCTGAATGTACTAGCAGACTCCCTTTCACGGAAGGGTCGCTTGTTGCCGTCGGAGTGGACTCTCAACAAACAAGTATTCAATCAGATTTGCTACCAATGGGAACGGCCAATGATAGAGTTATTTGCGACACATCTCAACAATCAGTTGCAGACGTATGTGTCTCCATGTCCGGATCCAAGAGCATTTGCAGTAGACGCTCTATCGATCTCATGGGACGGAATGATAGGATATGCGTATCCTCCAGCGCCGTTAATGCAGCAAGTATTGCTAAAGATAAAACAATCTCAATGCAAGATTCTGTTGGTAGCATCTCTGTCTCCACAGAGACCGTGGATAAATCTACTCAGGTGTCTGCTGTGGGACCTACTGCGAAAGCTTCCTCCACGAGAGGATCTTCTTTCGCAGGGGAAACCGCGTCAACTTCATCACAACCCGCAAGGTCTCAACCTTCACGTTTTTCCGTTGTGCGGTCCTTCTTGCACGGCAAGCATTTTACAGGACGAGCAGTGGACGTGATTTCTAACTGTAGGAGGACCTCCTCCTCTTCGCTAAACTATGCGGCTAAGTGGAAGGTTTTTCGTCTTTGGTTTAGGGATCATTCTGTGGATATTTTTGATCCCTCCATACCAGACATTGCAAACTTTCTAGTATACTTGTTTGACGAAATCAAACTGCAGCCTGTTACTATTAAGGGTTATAGGTACAAATTGAATCTAATGTCTCTTTAAGTTAGTTAGAAACTTCTCGATAAATAGACCCAGAACTCTTAGATTAATTCCTAAGTGGAATTTAGCTTGGGTTCTTCTTAAACTGAAGGAAAAGCCATTTGAGCCCCTTGGGACAGTAGATTTCAAATTCTTGTCTTATAAGACAGCTTTTCTCTTAGCTTTCTCTTCTGCTAGAAGAGTCAGTGAGCTTCATGCACTATCGGTGGACGATTCTCACTATCGTAGTGTCGGGAACACTATCACCTTCACTACTAATGTTGGTTTTTTAGCTAAGAATCGGCTCCTAATAAATATCCGGAACCTATTGTTATTAAGGCTCTGCCGTCTTCAGACGGGCGTAGGCCTTTACTCTGTCCTGTTAGAGCTTTACGTATTTATAGACAAAGATCTCAGTTTATCAGAAAGGGACGAAAACGTTTCTTTCTGTCTCTGATGCCTAATAGAAAGGACATTTCGGTCCATTCTATTGCTAGATGGATTCAATTAACTATCCGTACTGCTTATGAAAATTTATCTTCAAGTCAGCAGTCTGTGCTTAAGATTTCGGCTCATGAAGTAAGAGCTCTTTCTACATCTTGGGCTTACGCAAATAGTGTTGCTATTACAGATTTAATGAAGGCTGCTTATTGGTCTCAGCCATCCACATTCACGAATTTTTATCTCAGAAATACTGAGTCCATTTCTGGAGACCTGCATTGTTTAGGTCCGTTATCTGTTGCTCAGAATGTCGTCCACTAAACAGTTGCAACTATAGTTATGCAGGCTTTCTGTTCCGGCAGTGACTCCGTCCTGCTGCCCTCTTCGCTCTGGGGTATTTGACCCAGGGCAAGGGGAAGGGGGGGGGGGGGGGAGGGTGTTCCCTTAGGTCACCTGCTTTATAGTGAAAAGCAAGGGAATTCCTCCTCCGGAGTCAGTAATTCTGAGTCGTTTCCGGGATGGTTTTAAAGTGTAATATTAATGTTGAAAATTCATTCATGTCATATTTTTAAAGTGTAGCTCGGTGTGAAGCATTTGTATATGTCAAGTGTCAAACGGGCGTTAATATACAATCCTCGGACACTTTTAAAGAATATAAAGAGTCTCAATTCTCTGGACTAACTTTATTTATTGGCTTACTTTAAAAATAATTAGTATAAGGGTTATACTGGTTGTTAATAGAGAACATGAATGTTATTGTGCTCAATTATGAAGGGTATTGTATCTTTCTAATTTATTATAAAATAAGAAAGATACATGTAAGCCTAATACTCCTTTTCTCCTTGAGGAGTTGACTCTATGTTATATAGTTGAGCTTATTGGATTTTCCTCTATGTCCTAGGCCCTCCAGCCTTTTTACTATTCAGCTATGTCTGGGTCATTGGTACAGTATAAAAATGTTAAAAAATTGTTAATAGAGAACATGAATGTTATTGTGCTCAATTATGAAGGGTATTGTATCTTTCTAATTTATTATAAAATAAGAAAGATACATGTAAGCCTAATACTCCTTTTCTCCTTGAGGAGTTGACTCTATGTTATATAGTTGAGCTTATTGGATTTTCCTCTATGTCCTAGGCCCTCCAGCCTTTTTACTATTCAGCTATGTCTGGGTCATTGGTACAGTATAAAAATGTTAAAAAATTTATAGTAATTTATATATTTTTTATACTTACCAATGACCCAGACGTGGATGGCTCTCCCAGGAGTTGGGAACTCATACCTCCCCGCTGAGTACATAGCGCTGACCAGGCACTGCTAGTAAGAATGGTAATTGGCGCCAATTTCGGAACGTCCTTGACACTGCGCATGCGTAGTAAGGGCAAAGTATGGAGGACCTTCAGGACATGATTTCTTTGGTTTTAGATGCAAATTTTGGGGATTGGGGGCAAAATTTGTGTTTGGCCCTAGTATTTTAAGAGTTAGCACCAGCTATGTCTGGGTCATTGGTAAGTATAAAAAATATATAAATTACTATAAATTTTTTAACTTTTTTTTTATATTTTCGCAAATTTTCCAAAAATTGTCGGCAAAACCACATCATGTGACCACTCATTGGAACGGGCTCGTACATGTATTCAAGTCCTCTTTAACGACAGAACAAATTTCGGCATCACTTGGTGTGCCAAAACACTCAATTTCCGACTCGACATTGTTTACAAATTCTAATAATTCGTCCCTACACATATTTGTGGGTGTTTCAATGTCATTTGAAAGTTCCGAGTCCTCTAAATCATCTACACTGCTAGCCTCACAGAAACCACCTTTTTTAAAACAGTTCACAATTGTACTTTGTTGCACACACGACCATGACAATTTTAACAGGTGTACAGATTCTAACAAGTTAACTTTTTTTACAATGTCACTTGCTGTCACACTGGGATTTGAGTCAATCTCACTTATAACTTTACGAACAATTTCCTTTCGATAATTTCTTTTTAAGTTACTGATTATACCTTGGTCACATGGTTGAATCACTGAAGTGGTATTGGGTGGCAAGAATTCAACTTGTACGTGTTGTAGACTGTCGGCATAATTCTGAGGATGGGCAGAACAGTTATCGACAAGAAGTAAAATTTTGCGTTTCTGCCGTTTCATTGACTTTTCCAAGTCCTTCAACCACTCAATAAAGATCTCACCTGTCATCCATGAGTTTTTATTATTTTTGTATTTCACAGGCAGTGTATTTTTGCCCCGGAAACACCTGGGGTCTTTTGATTTGCCAATCACCAGCAACTCGCGCTTATCTGTCCCTGACATGTTGCAACACACGAGCACCGTGTATCTCTCCTTTGCTTTTTTTCCACCGCTTGCCTTTTCACCTTTTGATAGAAACGTTCCAGTTGGTAATGCCCTGTAGTATAAACCGGTCTCGTCGGCGTTGTAAATGTCATCATGTGAATATTTATTTAAAAAACCTGGAAGCACATCCTTCAGCCATGTGTCGGCAGCTTTGTTATCTGCATCTTTCTTTTCTCCGTGAAGCTTTTTGTAGCTTATTTGATTTCGTCGCTTCCATCGTGACAGCCATCCGCTTGTGGGGTTGAAGTCAGGCTTTTCCAGGTGTTGGGCCAAGTCTGTGGACTTTTCCATTAATAAATCACCAGAAATTGGAATATCTTTTTCTCTGGCATTTCTGAACCACACGGACAATGCCTGCTCGACATCAGCTGCCTTTCCCGTCCGTTGCCTTTTCCTGTCTCAATTTCCATCAAACTCCCATTTCTTTTGGATCTCCTCGCGTTGAGAGGAAATTTTAGAAATTGCGGCCTGTGAACATGAAAATCTCTTCGAAAGCTCTGTCTGAGTGTGTTTTTTGGCCAATAGTTTAACAATCTCATATTTATCATCGAGTGACAGATCTGTACGTTTACGTTTAGACATTTTGAATGATTTGACCCTCGCAACAACCCCGTCCCTGTTTTATGTAATTTTGGGCTACCCCTGTTTTTTCTATTGAACAAATAAATCACAAACAGCTTTCTCTTCCTTTGCAGAGAAAAACAATACCTTTTATTAAGTGATAAACAAACCTGAAGAGAACTGAGGGCTACTTTGTTTTTACAGGGTTACAAATAAAGAACAAACAACTTAACCGCAGACAAACTCAATTGCCCTTCAAAAGCAATCCAACGCATCAAACAAAACAACCGACAACAATAATCACAGCTTGGGAAAGCCAGGGAGTTCCTCAATTTTCCCAGAATGAAATTTTTCAAAATGGCCTTACATGCACAAATGTACACAATCAGCTGGTTATTTTTAAACAAAATTGGACATTAAAAGACAAGAAAATGTTTCTTTGGTATGTTTGTTGAGTTATTCGAATTGAAAGTGTTGAAATGCTTATGAAACAACTGTCTCCAAAAGTATGTATATTTTTATCGAAGCCCTTCATCGATGATGACCACGTTGCGTAAGTGATGTTGACATGCAGTAAGGCCAGGTTCACAATATCCCCACATGTGCTGAAACTATCGCCGTATGAGCCGATGATGGATAGAATATTTATTAAAACTTATTTTAAGGGTAAAAAAAAATAGATAAAAATCAACAAAATGATGCAAGAATATCGGGTATGATAACAATTTTGCATTACATAAAACGAAAATGCAAAATTTTTTATTACATTAAGCAGTAAAAAAGTACATGAAACGTGATGAAAATGGTTTGGTGCAGAGCATTTTTATTATAATAAACGAAATATTATAATAGCCGTTATTATAATAAGTGTAGCCGACTGTAAGCGCAACTCTTCCTAAACCGTTTGAAGAATTTTCATGAAACTTTACACGATGGAAGAACTCCATATGAAGATGTGCATGAAGCAATATAATTCTGTTCTGACATTTCCAAGGGGAGATAATCTTACTTATACATTTTAATGTACCAAAAAGTCTGCAACTGAGGCGCGTGGGGGTATCACTTTGTGAATTTGCTCACAGTACCTCTAGTTATTTATTGGTAAGTGCCTATAGGCACTCTCCCGTAAAAGGTAACAAAGCAAATCCCTACAGTTGGAATACTTTCACTTCAAAGATTAAACAAAACACATCTGCAGGCTACCTTCACACTGATGTCCAAACACCAAAATTTCAAGCAATCATTATTTCCCATAATGCAACTCAAAATTTAACCAATTCAGTCTTGTTTTACAGAGCTTGGTATGCTCTGTGGAACAAAATTGAATTGGTTGAATTCTTAGATGCATTATGGGAGAAATTTGCTAGTTGAAATTTGAATATTATTACCTCAGAGTTCTGGCAGTTAAGTTGTAGTATCTGCACTTAAGAATAAACAAATATTAGTCTCCAACACTTTACCAGGTAAACATCCCAACAGTTGTTTCTTGTGAGGTCTTAGCTTCGTATAAGGGCAGCCAGAATTTTACCAGAAGCAAAACTGCCAAGCCACTAGACATACTGGTTGCAATATGGTAATTGTCCATGCCTTTAAAATTGAACTCTTAAGGTCCTGTTTCTGACTTGATAAACCGACTCCCCAGGATTCATTCAGTAATGAGAATGTTTTAAGACAAGAATAGAATTAGTCTGACTACTCATAATCAGCCCTCGAAATTGGCCACAGCAATCGGCACTGCTATGGTGAATGCTGTACTAAATTGGTTTCTCCACGGCACATTAATGCTGTGGTAACATTTTCCCCAGATGCTCAATTTGTAATATTTCAATAATGTGTATTAGAAATCATGAGCTATGTCCCATCCAAAATACCCTTGTGCAACACTCTTAATTCTATACCTCAAGTATTGAATATCAGGACTGGCAGTTACCTGCGAGTCCTGATATTCAATGCTTGAGTTAGGAAAGGCTACATGCACTCCTAGTACTTGATTTGTGATGTTCTTTAGTTCAAACCATATTTATTTCCAAGAAGCCAAGTCAACAAATCTTAAACTATACAAACAAGGTCATGGATTAGACATAATGCCCAAGGCTTGCAACTCATCGTTTCCACATAATGTACAGAATTGATTTTCGTGTCTGTGATTGCTGTGGCAATGCCGTGGGAAATGGAATTTACCACAGCAATTGATTGCCATGGTAAAATATTTCTAATTTCAAGGGCTGCATAATCAAGTGTTACTTCATATGCCAGTAGCTATTACTTGATTTAACTCCTTGCATGCCGCTGGACGATATTCCTGCCCAGCACAGAAAATCTTTTGCTACTAAATAAAGTATAATTTGAGCACCTTCACCTCTGATGTGAAGCTCTTGTTTTAACTTCTCAGTTTGTACAACTACTACATGAAAAAATGTTCAACCTGTCAGTATGACACTGGATGTCAGGCATCACTTAACACCAGATAACAAGGACGCAGTTAGAATTAATGAATTTGTTTCTGCAGCCTTTTATGCAACAGCATTAACTGGTAGAGTGCTAAATTATTTTTGGTCATCAGAATTTGTTCATGTGTCTTTGCTTTGTTACAATTTATGTAAATTGTAACAAGGCAAATCCTAACAGACTAAATAATTTCACTTCAAAGATAAACCGAAGCACATCCACTGAATATGAGGCCTTTAAGTTGTGGTACCTGTAATTCAGAGTAAAGCCCAAATATGGGCTTCCAGCACTCTACCAGTTAAACTGACTCTATCTAATTCTTCCTAGAATTTCCAAAGTAGATGTACACTACAGCGCACAACAACCTGGTGCTTCATTAATTAAAATTTTGCTAATTATGATTTTTATTACATGGTAAGCGCATACATGGACATACTTCCCACACATGGACAAGTCCATGGTGACTGTACTGTACCTGCATCCAGTCAATAATTAACTTGGCAACCTTGGGAAGTGGAGCTGTGCTTATTTACTTTTGGAAAGTGTTGAATTTATTGATTTATTGATTTAACCCTTTACCCAATGCAGACGATATCAAAATTTATTATTTTAAATATCATTTTTTCAAATTTTTCAAAAAATTTCAACAAAACCATATCATGTGACCTCTCGTTGGAACGAGCTCATTCCGAGGGGTCCCATGTTATGGTTTTGTTGAAATTTTATGAAAAATAATATTTTTATACTGTATACCAATGGCCCAGACTAGCTGGTGCTAACCCAAAAATATCTAGGGCCAAACACAAATTTTGCCCCCAATCCCCAAAATTTGCATGCAAAACCGAAAATTAGAAGTCCTATCTGGCCCTCCATACATTTACCCTCCGCGCATGCGCAGATGCCAGGAAGTCACCAAATCTGGCACAGACATCATTATTTGTTTGGCCCTTGTCAGATATCGACAAACTGACATTTGTGCTTTTTAAATCTCAATAATGATGCCAGACACAAATCAATGGTTAAATTGGTGGATCCAAGGACACAACTGGATGAAGGAAGGAAGAAACGGTGGTTTGAAATGTTCAGGGCTGTAATTTTATAATATTTATAAAAATTAGTTCATGTTCCCCAATTTGGGGACATGGGCCTGACGTCATCATTCATTGATAATGATTTGTCCACTGTTTGTTTAGTATTCCTTCCTTTTCTTCCCTTGATCCCCCCCAGTTTAGCTCCCAAGCTTTTTGGCTGGTTTTATTGAATTTTTTTATAAAATTTCTTGGGAGTTTAACATATTATACAGAAGATTATTCTGTACATCCCCAGGGTTACGTCCTCACCCTTGGAGTGTTTGGGCATTTTGGTCATGCATCATACATCCGAAGTCTCGTTTTTTCTTCTGATGAAGATTTTGCTTTACATCAGATAGTCTTGTTTCTGTTACTGACTTCGGGCCGTGTTGCCTGGGGTCTTGTTTCCGGTTTTTGTTTACATTGACAATGCTCTAGGTAGTTTCATATTAATTTTAGGAACAACAGTTGTAAGTAAGTTGTCCACACTTAGGCTTTTTGGGGCTCATCATTCCCTTTGGAACTTGGGCTCTTATTTAAGAAAAATAAATTTTCAAACATTTTTTTTGAAGGAATTTTTCTTTTGGATGTGTTTATTTCATCGATTTTATTTTAATGTTATCTTATTTATGTAGATTTGGTGGTGGTACAATCACATATATTAGATTTTAGGTAATTATATTGATCTAATAGTAGGGCAAATAGAGGAAGCCTTTCCTCTATTTACATGTCGAGTATTGTTGATGCACTATCACTAATTCTTCCTCCATGTGTCAGGTTTGACAATGTTGATGACGGGTGTCATGGTTTGTGTTAGGCAAGTGGACACTATCGGTCCTATCGCGGCGAGGGGACACTGCTGGTCCTCTCGCCAAAAATGTCACTATAGTTTTTTAGTTTCTATTTACAGAGGAACAAGAACATGGTGTGGTTTCGTGACGCCGTCAGGGAGTGTGCTTCCGTCGTCACATTATACTATTAGAGCTTGTGGAAAAGTGCTCAATGATATTAGACAAGGGCTAGGCTTTTGAACTAAGGTTTACATCCCTTGTCTCCAGCTAGCTCAACCGGCAGATCTATCACGTAGACTAGTGGTGTGACGCCGGGTATGTCCACAGCGGTCGAGAAGAGGAATAAGGGTGTAGCGAGCACTATAAAAATACGAACATGCTCACCCTGCGACGACGGAAAGGAGGAAGCATGGGAAGGGGGAAGCAGACAAGTTCTGAGGTATGCTTGTCCAGGTCTACCGTGATCACGTGCAAGAGAGAGGCCCCTCTCTCTTATAATAACATCTGGGGTTAGAGGTTGTTAGTAGGAACTTTTGTCAGTTGGAGCTTACGTCCATGCCTTCCTGTCCGGCACGCTTCTTCTAATAGGCTGCTGGGGTCGGCCAGTCTTATAGCTTCCTCTACGTTCAAAAAGCACACACGACCGCACAAAGTCCGTTGTCGCCAGCTAGCTCGACCGGTGAAGTGGTTACTCAGGCCTCTGAGAACTGTGACGCCAGATGTATCCACTCCGGGCTAGGAGATGATATAGGATGGAGCGAGCACTAGAATATGCAACCATGCTCACCCAGCGATGACGGAAGGAGGAAGCCTGCAAGTTCTGAGGAACGCTCGTCCAGGTCACCCAGGACCGCGAGCAAGAGAGAGGCCTCTCTCTCTTACAGCATCATCTGGGGACAGATGTTGGTAGGAACTTGCATCAGTCGGAGTATACGTCCATGCCTCCTGTTTGGGACGTCCCGTCTAATAGGCAGCCGGGGTCGGCTAGTCTTGCGGTTTCCTCTACATAACGGACAAAGTGCTCTTATATTGCACAGAGCTATAAACCGCGGCGAGTGGTTTCAGTTCCCTGACACCGGTGAAGTGGTTAAGATTGAATATGAGGACCGTGACACCAGATGTGCATTGTTTTCAGAGCTAGCAGAAAAGTGCTCAATGATATTAGACAAGGGCTAGGCTTTTGAACTAAGGTTTACGTCCCTTGTCTCCAGCCAGCTCAACCGGCAGATCTATCACGTAGAATAGTGGTGTGATGCCGGGTATGTCCCTAGCGGTTGAGAGAGAATAAGGGCGTAGCGAGCACTATTTAATCCAATCATGCTCACCCTGTGTTGATGGAAAGAAGAAGCCGTCAAGTTCTGAGGTACGCTCGGTTAGGTCTCCCCGGACCGCGAGCAAAAGGGAGACCCCTCTCTCTCTTTTAACAACATCTGGGGCCGGGTGTTGTTGGTAGGAACTTGCGTCAGACAGAGCTTACGTACATAGCTATTGTCCGGTACGCTTAGTTCAATTCTTAGCCAGGGACGGCTACAGTTTGGCTTCTTTAGCATCTACCAAGCACTCCAGACCGCACCCTGGCTAAGTGACTTAGGATATCTAGTCTGCATTGTCAAAAGGTCCATCTTTTGTAAAGAAAGTGCACCATCTAGTAGCCAAGGAGATAAGGCTTCATTCATCGGGATGTCTGCAGTAATAGCTATCTCGGACACACTGTCCCAGGAGCAACCGGCGGACAAGCAATTCATGACCGCTGCTCCTCAGGCCTCCGTAACAGACTTGTCGCATATTGCGCAGCTAATCACAGTATTCCTACTGAGGCAGAAGCACTCCACGTTAGTCTCAAAACTTGAGCTGTTGAATGGTGCTTGATCGGTCCAGTCATCTGCCTGTTCAGATGCCGGTGACCGTGATTCTAACTGATTTAGACGAATGATGAAAGTGATACGGAAGAGGATAACTTTCCCTTTCGGAACAACTCATGGATGTTATGGATACTATACATTATCGTTTCCTTGAACTTGTTCCAGTGAATCACAATGCTGCAAGTAATTGTGAGAAACCGCTACCGTTGTTAGATGCTGACTTCATCCGGACAAAGAGCAGGATAATAAGATCTCTTTCCAGTTAAGTCAACACGGGTGTCACATGTCTTTGATTGTGTAGACGACACCATATTTAACTTCCTGTGGGAAAAAGTAATACGGTTTCTTATCGTTTTCTGTATTTTTAACCGTTTGTGTTTGTTCACATACTTTTAAAAAACGACAGGGGAAGATGTGTTGAGAGTTTCTCTGCAGGCTAAGATCTTAGTTGTAGCCTCACCTTCATCATTTAGCTGTTCGCTCGGACACAATTGAGAAGATAATTTCTTATTCAGAGCGAATTTAGACTCATGGTCTTATGTACTTCAATTTTAAGTACTGTGATGCTATGTCTATATGGAAAGGAATTTTGTGGTCATTTGTTCTCTTTAAAAATTCCTTCCAGACCTATTATATATATATCTCTGTCTTAACAAATGTTAAGTGGGAGTTATTCTGATGTGACGAAGCCTTGCGCCTTTATATTAACATTTGACTAGGTGGAAAACTTGCTACAGGTCGCTTTAGTTTTCCAGACTCTAATCTTTGTTGGTAAGCTTTCATTAATGTAGGATTAAGCTACAAGAAAGCATCAATACTCAACTCTTTAAGTTGGGGTCCAATCGACCACATCAACAGAAAGAGTAGGAGAGGTTGTCCTTGACTCAGATCCTCTATAAGGACTCATAGCGAAGGTATAGGTATCTCTCCTATATATTTCTGTAGGGATTGTCTATACAGCCACTTGGATGGGGGTTTACGTCTGTTTGAGTTACTGATCAGACACCCCTGAGCCGGTGGCTCGAGGCTCTTATTGAGCTTGCTCCAATCGATTTTGACTGGAATTGGATAATTAGGTTATTTATTATTATCTTTCACTCGAAAAGCGAGCGTTCGGCGATGTAGCGAGTATAGTTCTTTAGATCACTTGAATTGTGAACTAGATAATGTCTCATGGGATTAATGATAGGATACACGTATCCCACAATTCATTTTCAACAGGCTGGTTCGTCTGTTGTTTCACAGAGCGAATTAGCCAGCTGTTTGGCTCGCTTTTATCTGTTATCTGACGCATCAACAGTGGAAAATTTTATGCGCCAGATGGGGTTGTGCTGAGCGGTTATGAATGTTATTTCGATAGGTCGCTAATGCTCACGTCCCCTCCTGTTATTCTTAACTGGAGTGGTAGACGTTTTTCGCTCTAGACCTGTTTTGTTTTAGAGAATTTTTTAACATAAGGTCAAGTTTGGGCATATATTTAACGGTTTTCTCAGTTATGAGGGACGTGAGTTCATATATTGATTGAGTTACAATCCTGAGTCTGATGGTCTCTCTATGCAGGGATCTTGGGACCCTCGATTCTTGGAAACCACATATTCAGAAATGATGTCTCATTGTTTACGCTACATCATTGAATTATATTATTACTGATCATGTATTTATAGACACAGATCAGAGTTTATCAGAAGAGAAGAAAGGCTTCTTTTGTCATTAATTTCCAATAGAAGGTACATTTAGGTTCATTCCATTGTTAAATGAAGTCAGTTAGCTATTCGTACTGCTTAGGTAAATTTATCTTCCGATCAGCAGTCGAGCTTAAGATTCATTGCATGAAGTAAAGTGCTGGCTACATCTTGGGCTTATTCTAACTGTATGGCTATTACATGATCTTATATAGGATCAGGATAGTTAAGTTTGCGGCGCACAGGAATAACAGTTTCCATTATTTGTGTCGCCAGTATTAGGCTTTTGAACGCATACATTTGATGCTCAGCAGTTTTCATGGGAATGAATGATAGGATATGTGTATCTTTCAATTCATTTGTTTCTGTTCATTACATTGAGGTTATGGTGTCTGTTATTGAACATTCGCCAGTAGCTTCCCCCACTAGAGGGTTTTCTTCTTCAAAGGAAGTTTTGTTCATCACGCCATTCTCCGCTCTCAGTGGCACTACGGAGTATGTCAGACGTGAGAGAGCTTTGTGGTCACTATATTATTGCTGTCTGGACCAGCAATGGTTAATAATGTGGGTGAGGAGGTTTCCGACATATATTCGAATCCCCCCCCCCCCCCCCCCCCCCCCACACTCACACACTGTCGCGTATATATATCTTAAATACATACATACTATGCGTTTAGGTCGTGTTGCATGGCGCCCTCATATACGCAGTTCTGTTGCATTAGTTTCTGGTGTTTATTTTCTGATTTTTAATATACAAGAACTTATTTAATCATCATATTTGCTGCTATTTGAGTTCATAGGTGACTGCATAACCATTTAGTGATTTTTAGATGATTACAGACTGGATTTTTATGCACTCACGCAATATTTTATTACGCTATCACTTTGATGGACCTAGAAATTATTATATATTTCGGGGGCGGTCTGTCTTGGAGCCTGATAATCATACCTACCTCCATTTCTAAATCCTGGTCTCTATTTTATCCTTTCTCAAATCGCATATTCTCACGTGTTTTTAATTGTAGATACGGAATAGTACACGTTGGAGAGTGTTCTTACAGGATTTAATTGTACCGAGGCCTCCTGTGAATGATCTTTGCATGTGTATGTTATATTATTATTTCCCTGATTTCGTCGTACCTGTATATGCTGTCTGCAGTGCATTTTTTGTAGCGAATAATGTTATTCTTCAAATTGTCGCTATAGCCTTGGCTTGTGAAGTGGCATTAAGCACCATTTATTATTCATGAATTAATTTTTGAGTACCTCATCGATAATTATTTATATCGTTTCTGGATACTGCTTATTGATTCCAGAGCTCTCCCCTCTTTCTTTTGAAGATATGTTCTAAAAGGGGGGGGGATCATTTTGTCCACTTCTCTGGCTTATTGGGTATG
The DNA here is from genome assembly GCA_031216915.1 of Pictodentalium vernedei. Taxonomy (NCBI): domain Eukaryota; kingdom Metazoa; phylum Mollusca; class Scaphopoda; order Dentaliida; family Dentaliidae; genus Pictodentalium; species Pictodentalium vernedei. The sequence goes on from CM062295.1 coordinate 500,956,156, forward strand.
TAACTATCAAGGAAGCTGTTTTTGTCTGTACTATATTCGGCGTTCAGCTGTTGTATTATTGTATGGCATAGGTTTATGGGCAATTTTCTCTCATTCTCAAATATGCCATCCTAATTTTTAGGACTTAGTCCAGACTAGCCTTAAAAATTTGTGAACTCGTTACATCCTATTTAACATGATTTCATGCTCAGATTTATGATTTACATAATTGGGATCCATATTAGGATATGTCTCTTCTATTATAGTATAAAGAGACATACATGTAAATTCTAATTATTATTAATTTTCTTCATCATGGATTGAAGGATTTGATCTATGTTGATCTACTCTTTCGGAAGTTCTATCCCCTCCACCTTTTTACGATTCAGCTAGTCTGGGCCATTGGTACACAGTATAAAAATATGAAAAAATTTAAAGTAATTTATATATGAATGATGTTGGCGCCAGATTCAGTGACTTCCTGGCATCTGCGCATGCGCGGAGGGTGAATGTATGGAGGGCCAGATAGGACTTCTAATTTTCGGTTTTGCATGCAAATTTTGGGGATTGAGGGGCAAAATTTGTGTTTGGCCCTAGATATTTTTGGGTTAGCACCAGCTAGTCTGGGCCATTGGTAAGTATAAAAAATATATAAATTACTTTAAATTTTTTAATATTTTTTCAACTGCTGAATTTGCATATTATGTGGGCGGATGCGGGCGATTCGTTAGGTAAAGGATTAATGAATATTTTTGGTTTGACAGAGACGAGAGAAAGAGTTTGACAATTATATCCATGAGAAACTGGTTCAGGCAAAGACAGAATTTAGAGAACTCATGAAGGAGACAAGATTAATAACATACAAGTAAGTGTGAATTTTTTTCACTTCTAAAAAGTTGATGTGTTAAGGAACATATTTAGAGAGATATGTATGAAGAGTACATTCCAAATCATTGTTCAACCTATTACCAAAAAATGGTCGCTGACTGATTACCAGTTATTTGAGCTCACAATCAGCCAATTCTGATGCCGATTCAGATTGTAATACCATGCACTACTAGACAAGTTGAGGCTTGAAAGAACTACATTAAATTGTATATTTTTCAGTGTTAAACTGCTATGACTGGGGTCGCAATAAAATTATTAGTCATGCACTCTTGGGCGGTAAACGTAGCTCTCAGAGCCACATGTACCACCTAAGTGGGTGCGACTGGTAATTTTACTCTGACCTGAGTCAGTGGAGTGGAACCTTCACTTTGCCGGTATGAATTGGCGATTGCCGCAAGTACGCTTAATTGTAAGCTTTATATGTCGTTTAACTTGTATATCCTGTAAAGGGACATCTGGAGAGATTAAGAATATACATTGTAATTGTTTCTCAACTTTATTGAATGGTATCATTGACATCATTTTGCCTTAACAATTAAACAATTGCAGAAGATAATAAAATGCAGTTAATGAATCATCACAAATTATCGTGAAAATTTAATAACAGTTACATCGGGTGATCTCGCTTTGTGGAGATCGCCTGTTGGTAGTTGCTATTTATTTGGGCAAAATTTCAGATGTATGGCATGCCATTCTATTGATATGTGGTTGAAAATTGAACTGTTTGAGTCGAGCTAGTCCCGATTGAGTGTCAAGTCTGACAGACAAAACATTTGGGTTAGGTTGATGTAACCTCTGTATAACATATATGATCACCCGTGGGTTAATTTAAACAATATTTATTAAGGAAGATTCCCCGTGGGAACCCCGGGAAGTAAGCAGCACTTGTTTACTGCCGTAAACCAGTTCCGCTTTACTAGTAAAATAGGACCCAGTCACCAATGCTTGGGGTGAAAGTCCTCTAAAATGGGCAACATGTTGATCAACGATTGACTATCCTTGACTTCATCGCCATGTTGTGTCACGATTAGCCATTGTGCATAAATATGTGACGTTCACCACCAACAAACAAACAATATTAAGGAAGATAGTTGAAACAATCCTACTTGAATTATATATAATACCAAAGGTACAAATTCATAAGTAATATATTTCAGTATATAGAACATGGGCTGAAAAATTAGAACAAAATTAGATTAGAGGAGCTGACAGTAAGCATATTGCTTATTTGGGTTGTATCCTCTGTTTGGGTCGACTTCCCTGTGTGTTATTTCAAGGACTATGTATAGTGTTTTTTGTATGTTTATCCCCCTTGAAAAAATTTGGGGGGGGGGGGGGGGATATAACCGTGGCACTGTCCACCCATCTGTCCATCCATCCGTCTATCCATCTGTAGATGGAGTTGGTTTCTGCTCTCCAACTAAAATTCCACTGGGCTGACTGTAGCCAAACTTGGCATGTGGGTTAGGCATGATGAGAGGAAGAACCATATTTATTTCGGGATCATTGAACCAAAGGTCAAGGTCACAATGACCATCAACTTTAATTTTTATCAGTGTTTATTTCCGCTCTGTAATTAAAGTTCCGCTTTGTTGACTGAAACCAAACTAGGCATGTGGGTTAGGCATGATGAGAGGAAGAACCCTATTCGTTTTGGGATCATTGTGCCAAAGGTCAAGGTCACCGTGACTTTAAACTTCAATTTTTATCAATGTTGGTTTCCGCTCTGTAATTAAAAGTTCCACATGGTCGACTGAAACCCAACTTGGCATGTGGGTTAGGCATGATGAGAGTAAGAAACCTTTTCATTTTGAGGTCATTGTGCCAAAGGTCAATGACACAGTGACCTTGAACTTAAACATTTCCTAGAGCTTGCCTCTCTGATTGAAATTTTGCTTCCCTGTTCAATACTAAACTTAGTGTAAGAGTTGAGCATGATGAAAGAAAGAACCCTATTTATTTTGGGGTTTATTGTGTCAAAGGTCAAGGTCACAGTTACCTTGAACTGAAAAATTGTTCAGTCCTAATCGAAACATACAGGTAATGTTATCTGTATTATTAACAGTGGCTGTGTAAATTTAATGTAATTTATAACCAAGATTACTGTATCGGTGATTTTTCAGAAAGATTGGCCACCTCTGGCAGCTACCTCTAGTTTCGGATGATATGATTGGCAGAACTTAATGATTTATTCTCGTATTTTTTTTGACAGATCCAAGAAACTGTTAGAAGATTCACCTGAATCTCATCTTAAAGATATCGAGAAAATCCTTCAGGTATAAAACATAACATGTTTTTTTTTATTAGGTTTATTTTTAATGCTGACATTTCAGTTTTTCATGGCTTACCTCTTTTTCCTGCTTTTCTTTCCTATGAATATATGTTTTCAATAAGAATTGGCTGAATTTAGCAGGGTTGGAAATGTTTTCCAAATTTTCATGCCATGTAAGATGAGTAAAATCATAGAAAAGTGTTAAGGATTCTCCAAAAGCTCTCATTCTTACTTGTAACATTGATTCATGGAAAACTCGCCCATTTATGAAACCTTCTTAATTTCGTAAATAATGTTATTGCATAGAGTTATCAGAGATTAATTATTTGGTTGAAGGATATAGAAGCATGTTGTGGTTAGTGCCTTCAGTCACTTAAATTGTATTCTTGAGCAAGCTGCCGTGTTCTAGAGCAACTTAGAGTGTACAGGCTTTCATCCAGTACAAATAAATTTGGGAACCAGATTAATTGAATAGAATAGCCACTAGCACAAGTAGCTAGTAAAAACTGCTCAATTAACAAGTGTATTAAATTATCAGATATTGATTAGGCCTAAAAAAAATTAAAAATCTGGTTCTCAGGCCCTCCCACATGGTGCTTTTAGCTGCCACATGCTCCTTTTTCATAACCAATGCAAACTTAAAAAAAATAAAAATTAAATGGTTTATGTCTGATATTTTACCCAAGTTAAAAAAATTGATAAATTTGTCCCTTGTGTGCAAAGCCTTCTTGCACTCAAGGGACGAAATACACCACCACCCATGCTATTCCGTAGATTATGAGGCCTAAAACTTGAACCAAGAACATGAACTTTTGATGGAAAAGAAATAATTACAGAAATAAAAAATACAATAAAAAAACGCCTGCATGCAAATTTACAAATAATGGCCTGAGAAACAAGATCTCCTTTGTGTGGCATTATCTTTCCTGTATTCTGATGATCAATTGAGCACTTATTCTGCCATATCTTGTTTGAGAGAGCTCAAGGATCTCTGTCAAACAAGATACATTAAAAGAATAAATGCTTAGGCTGATCTTTTGATTCTCAGACAGCGGCGCATTCGTTTTTTCGGTCTGCGTTCAGCGTATTTATTTCGGAGGCCAAATTCAAAATGTATAAAACTACCATAGGGTGTGATTTTTATGGTATCGCATCATGATTTGCGATGCAATATGTTGTATAAATTGATACAGTATTGTTATTCTCTTCGTGAAATGTGACACGATTTTCATATTAACTGGTAGAGGGCTAGATTATTTTTGGTGGTGTGAACTTGTTCAACAAAGATTGTTTTATAACAAATTATTGGAGAGTGCCAAGAGGCACTCTTCAATTATTTGTAATAGAACAAATTTGTATAAACAACTTATTATTTACGTTTCACTGAATACGAAACATGCACAAGGAATATGTTGGCTTTTGTTCTTGTACCCTCATTTTTAGCTCAACTTTGGCAAAGCCAAATTTGAGGTATTGCCATGGCCCGTCGTCAGTCTGTCTGTCCGTCGCGCCGTACACATGGCTTGGGCGAGAGGCCGTATTTATGAACCGATCTTTACGAAACTTCTTGGGTACCTTTGTTATCACCATGAGACGAGAACGAGTGTTTTTGGGTCCGGTCCAAAATTTAAGACAGCCGCTGGCAGCCATTTTGGACCAAAATTAGTTGCAATCAGATTTTTGAACAGAACTTCCATATGAAAGCTCCGATTTGAAGAATTTTTTTGTATGAATGTTTAGTACAATGGGATACATCACATATAATACAGGTTTTTTTCTCGTGCGTAAATTAAGCAAATTAGACTAACTTTGATTTATTTAGTGTTACTTTCAGCACTGTAAGTGCAAATGCCAATACAGCTTGGGCTAGAGGCCGTATTTATGAACCGATCTTTACAAAACTTCTTGGGTACCTTTGTTATTACCGTGGGACGAGAACAAGTGTTTTGGGGTCCAGTCTGAAATTCAAGATGGCCGCTTTCGGCCATTTTGTACAAAATTAGGTGCAATCAGATTTTTGCGCAGAACTTCCATGAGAAAGCGCTGATTTGAATAAATTTTCTGTGTTTAGTACCATGGGATACATCACATATAATACGGGTTTTTTTCTCGAGAATAAATTATGCCAATTAGACTAACTTTGATCTATTTAATGTTACTTTCAGCACTGTAACTGCAAATGCCAATACAGCTTGGGCTAGAGGCTGTATTTATGAACCGATCTTTACGGAACTTCCTGGGCACCTTTGTTATCACCTTGGGGCGAGAACGAGTGTTTTTGGGTGCAGTCTGAATTTTAAGATGGATGCCGGCGGCCATTTTGTACCAAAATTGGTGCAATCAGTTTTTTGTACAGAACTTTTGGATGAAAGTTCTGATTTGCATAAATTTCTGTATGAATGTTTAGTAACATGGAATACATCACATATAATACAGGTTTTTTCTCGTGCAAAAATTATGAAAATTAGATGAACTTTGATTTATTCAGTGCTACTTATACACAGTAAGTGCACATGTCAATATGGCTCGGGCTAGAGTCTGTATTTATGAACCGATCTTCACGAAACTTCTTTGATACCTTTGTTATCACCTTGGGATGATAATGAGTGTTTCTGGGTGCGGTCCAAAATTCAAGATGGCCACCAGCAACCTTTTTGTACCAAAATTAGTGCAATCAGTTTTTTGTACAGAAATTATGCAAATTAGATGAACTTTGATTTGTTCAGTGCTACTTATGCACAGTAAGTGCACATGTCAATACGGCTCGGGCTAGAGTCTGTATTTATGAACTGATCTTCTTGGGGTACCTTTGTTATCACCTTGTGACAGGAACAAGTGTTTTTGGGTGCCTTTGTTATCACTTTGTTATCACTGTGCTATGAGAACAAATATTTTTGGGTTCAGTCAGACCCACTCTGATGGCTGACAGTGGCCATTTTGTACCGAAATTAGGTCCAATCAGTTTTTTGTGCACAACTTCTATACAGCCCAGGCTAGAGGCCGTATTTGTGAACTGATCTCTACGAAACTTCTTGGGTACCTTAGTTATCACCATGGAACAAGAACGATTGTTTTGGGGTGCAGTCCAAAATTCAAGATGGCCACCAGCAACTTTTTGTACCAAAATTAGTGCAATCGGTTTTTTGTACAGAACTTCTATATGAAAGTTCTGATTTGAATAAATTTTTGTAGGAATGTTTAGTAACATGGAATACATCACATATAATACATGTTTTTTTCTCATGCAGAAATTATGCAAATTAGATGAACTTTGATTTGTTCAGTGCTACTTATACACAGTAAGTGCACATGTCAATACGGTTCGGGCTAGAGTCTGTATTTATGAACTGATCTTCTTGGGGTACCTTTGTTATCACCTTGTGACAGGAACAAGTGTTTTTGGGTGCCTTTGTTATCACTTTGTTATCACTGTGCTATGAGAACAAATATTTTTGGGTTCAGTCAGACCCACTCTGGGACTGACCTACACATTTGTTACAGGCTACGGTCAGCATTTATGTACAGACTGTTACAATACTTTACATGTACCTTTGTTATCAGGTCATTACCTAGATGTTTGTCATTGCTGTGTCACATACTATACATGTACATGTCAAACAAGTTGCGCTACAGTGTCATTGACACTTTCATTTGAAAGGCCTGACTGTGACTTCTAACACTTAACCAGTTAAAAAACTCCTTATTTTTTTATCTCCATTTTAGTTGCTCTATATTGTTTTTAGCTCATCTTGACAAAGTCAAGCTGAGCTAATCTCATCGCTCTCCATCCATCGTTCGTCCGTCATCCATCAACACCATGTTTTAGTCTCCTCCTCCAAAGCCACTGGGCCAATTCAAGTGAAAGTTTGTGTGAGTGATGGTCCCAAAGGGGCATTGCATTTTTGTTCAACTCAACATGCCCAGCCCCATAGGGAGGGAGTGGCGGAAAAAGCTCCAAAATATTTTTAAAATCTTCTTCTCATGAACCAGCGTGTACAATGACTTGATACTTGCTATGGAGCTTCCTTTTGAGGTGTAGAATCAAGTTTGTTCAAACGAAGTTAATGAAGCAATATTTGGCTTTGTAATGGGAGGGGTAAGATTTTGGGCCCCGCCCAAAATTTCTATTTTCTTAACCGATGGTCCGGTTTGAACCAAATTTGGTATGTGGTATTATTGGGTCATAAGTACTTGACCCATGCAAAAAAAAAAAATTCCTGCATCCCCATGGGAACCCTGGGAGCTAAAAATAGAAATATTTCCTAAACCACATGGAACAGAGAGCTGTTATTTGGTATGAAGTATCCTTTGGACCAGTAGAATTGAATGGTAAAAAAAATTGTCATCAAAAAAATGCTGAGTCAGCATATTTGCAAAAATTTTAAAAAATCTCTTCTCCAGAACCAATCATCAGAATCTTCTGATATTCGGTATACAGCATTCATAGGGGGGGGGGGGGGGGGGGGGGGGGGGGGGGTCAGATACATGTTTGTTAAAATAAAGCCCATTGGTTCATATTTGGGCTCAATACAGAAGCCCAATTTTTTTACACAGGGTAATATGGGGAATATTCTGTAAAAATCTTCTTCAGAACCACCAGTCAGAATCTTTTAATGTTTGATATACATCATTGTTATGAGGGTCAGATTCAAGATTGTTCAAACCAAGTCCCTAGGTTAATATTTGTGCTTCCTACGGCGGAACGGAAGCCCAAATTTTAACTTTGTTCAATATGGGGGAAAATTTAAAAAAATCTTCTTCAGATCCACCAGTCAGAATGCTTTGATATTTGGTATGCAACATCTCTAGGGAGGGTCAGATTCTAGTTTGTTCAAATCAGATCCCTAGGTATATATTTGGGTTTGCTATGGTAGCCCAAATATTTGCTTAGTTCGATATGAGGAAATTTCTTTAAAAATCTTCTTCTTCAGATCCACCAGTCGGAATGCTTTCATATTTGGTATACAACATCTTTAGGGGGGTCAGATTCCAGTTTGTTCAATTCGAGTGCCTGGGTTAATATTTGGGCTCCATATGGGAACCTGAAATTTAACTTAGTACAATATGAGGAAATTTCTTCAAAAATCTTCTTCAGATCCACTGGTCACAATGCTTTCATATTTGGTATACAACATCTCTAGGGGGGTCAGATTCACGGTTGTTCAAATTGGATCAATAGGTTAATATTTGGGCTTGCTGTGGTAGCCCACATTTTAACTTGGTGCAATATGATGAAATTTCTTTAAAATTTCTCTTCTTCAGATTCAACAGTCAGAATGCTTTCATATTTGGTACACAACATCTCTAGGGAAGTCAGATTCAGTTGTGTTCAAATCGAGAGCCTGTGTTAATATTTTGCTCCCCATGGGAGCCGGAATTGGCCATTTTGCTGAAGAATTAAAAATTTTGTATTCAGTACCCTCTAGAGGTGTGTAACTGAGATTAATCCACATAGGTTGTATCAAGGGGCTTCATAGGGGAGCTCTACATTTTACATTATGATCAACTGAAGAAAAGGCATGATGCCCGGATTATTTTTGTTACTCCTGAGGGACTCAAGGATTGACAGTGTAGCCTATGGAGATGGATTGCTTAATGTAGACTCATTCTTGGACTCCGTTTATATTGTGTTCTGTTCAAGATGAGTGTTTCAGGCCCCGTGGGGCCTCTTGTTGTGTTGTATGAGTACTGTTACAAAAAAAAACTGTCAGTGAAATCAACCTCGAAGCTCTAGTATTTAATTTTAGGCTCTCACAACTGGATTTTAGGCATCGGCGACCAATCCATCAGGAATAAAAATTAAAAGTAAAAAATTGCCTGAGAATCAATTATTTAATTTTGTTTATATAGGATGAATAGAGACCAAAGAGGTCATATTATTGGAGTAATTCTTTGATATATCGTAAGATTACTAAACAGAAATTTATTTGATAACCTATATGAAAGAAAAAAGTTAAATTTCAGGCCGGGCATTCTGAAAAATTCAGGAGGGCAAAAAATCGCTCTCCTCAATCAGCTTAGGAGAGCAATTAGCTTTACACAGCATTTTAAGTATCCAGTTGAACGAACTCATTGAAATTGAAACCAACAGACTACATCAGTGATTTTATTAACTTTACTAAGGTAAAGCAAAATCTCTTAGACATCTAGATGTCTCACTCAACAACCGAACACATACTTGACAAGACCTGTGTGTGTACCCAGACCTGTTGTCCAAGAAAGTCATACGCCTACCACTATCACCTTCAACCCCCCAAGGGGGATTGAAGGTGGTAGTGGTAGGCTTATGACTTCCTTGGACAACAGGTCTGCTGGAATCTACAGTCACATCCTGGTGCAAGTGCTTCAAGTGACAGGATAGTAGTAATGGTAGTATATTATAGTGTCAATATTCCTTGAATAATTACCCCTCAAACTGTGAGGTCAGTTGTTGAACTTGAAACTGACAGAAAAAAAAAAATATTGCTGTGAAACATTTTGCTTCAAATGATTGCAACTGTGTTTGCGTATGGTTGCAGCCATTACCTTTTACCACTAAACCATTTTCAAAATGAAATTACGTGATGTTATCTGACTTCGAAGTTAAATTACATTTTTGCTTTACAACAAAAATTTAATGTGAGCATAATACATGTAATCTCAATCATCCCAGACCAAAATATTTAGGAGGGCAATTTTTCACTCTCCTTAATTCTTTCAGGAGGGCAGTAAGGAGAGCAAAAAAATCGCTCTCCTGAAATTGCCAAGCCTGAAATTTGTACTCCAAGTCTGGTCCATGGTTCTTCAATTAAGAAATATCTAAGTGAGTTGAACTTAGGGCCCGGTGAATTACGATGTTACTCGCGATCAGATCTCAAATCAAATCAAGCGAAAGGCTTAAAACCAAACTGAATTCACTTTTCAGTTATTACAATAATACGGCCTACTGATGCTGTCTATCTCCGTTGTGAACCCAATATCAATAGGCATACTAGATTGTTATAAAATTGCCAGGTATCACAAAGGTGATCTAAGAAAAAGCAATTTATCATCCTTTCAGTGTAACAAGGTGCCATCTGCAATTGCCTTGGTGCACTTAATGGACAATGTTTTGTACAAACAAGCCATAAGGCCTAAAAAAATTAAAAATCTGTTTCTCAGGCCCTCCTGCATGCTCCTTTTGGCTGCCACATGGCATGCTCTTTTTTTATAAAAATTAAATGGTTTATGTCTGATATTTTACCCAAGTTAAAAAAATTTATAATTTTTTTTCCTTGGAGTACAAGAAGGCTTTGCAATGCTGTAGCATTGCAAAGCCTTCTTGCACTCAAGGGATGAAATACACCACCACCCATGCTATTCCGTAGATTACGAGGTCTAAAACTTGAACCAAGAACATGAACCTTTGATGGCAAAGAAATAATTACACAAATAAAAAACCACTCGCCCGCATGCAATTTTACAAATAATGGCCTGAGAAACAGAAGATCTACTTTGTGTGGCCTAACACAATCTCCAGGATCACTTCAAATGGCATTTTTATGAATTTTCTGACTAAATTTGTGCTGTCTAATTAGACGGGTTACATTCAATCTTATCAGAAAACTGCAGGGTGAGATTTTTTTTAGAATGTCGACATTAAAGAATTGTATGAAATCCAAATCTTTCCAAGATTCATTTTTTTAGCTCAACTTTGGCGAAGTCAAATTTGAGCTTTTGTCATGGCCTGTCGTCCGTCTGGCCGTCTGTCTGTACTTCAACAATTGGATACGGCTCGGGCTAGAGGCCGTATTTATGAACTGATCTTTACAAAACTTCTTGGGTACCTTTGTTATGACCGTGGGACGAGAACAAGTGTTTTTGTGTGCGGTCCGAAATTCAAGATGGCTGCCAGCCGCCATTTTGTACCGACGATGCAGAAATCTGTTTTTTGTACAGAACTTCCATATGAAAGCTCTGATTTGAATAATTTTTTGTATGAATGTTTAGTACCATGGGATACATCACATATAATACAGGTTTTTTTATCGTGCATAAATTGTGCAAATTAGACTAATTTTGATGTTTTTTGGTGTTACTTTCAGCACTGTAAGTGCAAATGCCAATACGGCTCGGGCTAGAGGCCGTATTTATGAACCGATCTTTACGAAACTTCTTGGGTACCTTTGGTATCACCGTGGGATGAGAACGAGAGTTTTTGGGTCCTGTCCGAAATTAAAGATGGCTGATAGCCGCCATTTTGTACAAAATTAGGTGCAATCAGATTTTTGCACAGAACTTCCATATGAAAGCGCTGATTTGAATAATTCTTTGTGTGAATGTTTAGTACCATGGGATACATCACATATAATACAGGTTTTTTTCTCGTGCAGAAATTATGCAAATTAGATGAGCTTTGATTTGTTCAGTGCGACTTACACACAGTAAGTACACATGTCAATACGGCTCAGACTAGAGTCTGAATTTATGAACTGATCTTCACGAAATGTCTTGGGTACCTTTGTTATCACCTTGGGACGAGAACGAGTGTTTCTGGGTGCGGTCTAAAATTCAAGATGACTGCCAGTGGCCATTTTGTACCGAAATTAGGTCTAATCAGTTTTTTGTACACAACTTCTATACAGCTCAGACTAGAGGCCATATTTATGAACCAATCTTTGCGAAACTTCTTGGGTACCTTTGTTATCACCGTGGGATGAGAGCGAGTGTTTTTGGGTGTGGTCCGAAATTCAAGATGGCCACCATCAGCCATTTTGTACCAAAATTAGTGCAATCAGTCTTTTGTACAGAACTTCTGTATGAAAGTTCTGATTTGAATAAATTTTTGTATGAATGTTTAGTAACATGGAATACATCACATATTGTAAGGGGTTTTTTTTCGTGCAGAAATTATGCAAATTAGATGAACTTTGATTTATTCAGTGCTACTTACACAATGTAAGCACACATGTCAATACGGCTCAGGGTAGAGGCTGTATTTATGAACCGATCTTCACAAAACTTCTTGGGTACCTTTGTTATAACCTTGGGACGAGAATGAGTGTTTCTGGGTGCAGTCCAAAATTCAAGATGGCTGCCAGTGGCCATTTTGTACCGAAATTAGGTCCAATCAGTTTTTTGTCACAAGTTCTATACAGCTCGTATTTATGAACTGATCTTCACAAAACTTCTTGGGTACCTTTGTTTTCACCTTGGGACAGGAACGAGTGTGTTTTGGGGTGCCTTTGTTATCACTGTGCTATGAGAACAAATATTTTGGGGTTCAGTCAGACCCACTCTGGGACTCAAAGATTTCTTTTCTAGTTTAGCATCTGACTGTCACCCACCTTTACAATACTTTACCTATACATTTGTTACAGGCAACGGTCAGTATTTATGTACAGACCGTTAAAATACTTTATATGTACCTTTGTTATCAGGTCATTACCTAGATGTTTGTCATTGCTGTGTCACATACTATACATGTACATGTCTTGACAAGTTGAGCTAGTGTCATTGACACTTTCATTTTGAATAATCGTGGTGGTTCCGAATCGAATCCAATTAGTGACAAGATTCAAAATTGAATCAAATTTCGAATGTTTGCTGGATCCTAGTTTAACTGTAATACTAGGACAGGCTCTTAATACTGTTGAAATGTGTTTGAAGTTTGTTTTCTGACTGTTATATATCCTCTCTTTCCAAATAGTATCCGGAGAAAGATTACATAAGCATAATTCTTGCTGCTGAATCCAATTTCATGTTCAGTATTATGCAGTTTTTGTATTTATTTTGTTCTATGCAAATATCTATATTATGGACTGAATTTAAAGTTTGTTTAACTAATTAGTATCTGCTTATTTAAACATAAGATAAAAAATAGGTTTTTCCCAATTTATTGAAGAGATCCAATATGGGCAATCTTCAGTAAATTATGAAAAAATATTGTTTTTTACAAACAGAATACAATTTGAAATCAAAGTAAGCATTCTTTTGCCAATTGATAATAATAATATAATAAATGCAGTTTAGAGTCATGAATCCACAATATTGTACATGTATTATAAAGTTGATACAAAGTTAATGAACACCGAAAGCACAAAAACTTCTGAAGGTTTCAAGTCTTTAATAACATAATAACCATAGCTGGTTAGCCCACTCAGTGGTGCAGCCTGGGTGAGGGTGTATGGCCCTCTGTCCCAATGTAAGTTTCACATTACATAGAGCCCCCAAAATGGTCTTCAGTATAGGTCTACACATGCTACAGATGCCTCAGATATGCTCTCCAAGCAGTTTGCAAAATTTTATCTGGGAGGGGAGGCATAGCCCTGACTAGGACCCTCAGGTTGTTACCTCTCCCCATGGGAGGAGGGACAATGACCACAGGATCATAGTTATGACTGGGGGAGCCCCTCCCCCCCACACACAACGGTCCTCTGAATATCATGTTTGCTCCCTCCACCCCAAAAGAAAAAACAGTGGATGGGGTACTCCCCTATTATTATGGAAGCCTGGTTATGCCCCTGAGCCCTCTTCATAAAAATCAATATTCATTTTATACACTCTTTTCAATTTTTGTCTCCTCAGCACTGATGGGTCATAAGCCATGTTTTTGAAGCAGGAAATGTTATGGCTATTGCTGTCTTCTAGTTCTGTTACGTTTAAGGTTAAAAGCCTGTTTCTAACTTTGACAAACTTCTGTGGTTTCAGGACAGATGTCCCAGCATGCAGTCTTGAAAAATACAATAAGACTGCAAGAGAGTTACCTTGGCAATTGTTTCTGGGCATGTCTTAGCTGCCTATAGACCTGTCTGTAAATCACTGCCACCACTGGACGTACAGGTTTTGGTGTTTTGGAAGTTTTGGAAAGTGGCCTTTTCTTGATGGTTAACTGAAGGCATGGTGGGGCGCTGGGGAGTGGATTGAGTACAGCAGTGTGACCATAAAAGTGGCATTTTTCTTGCTCATTTCATGATAGGATCATGAAAAATTTACAAACTTTACAAAGATTTCTTATAATGTTGCTAGTGTTCAACCGATTACCCAAAATGGCCACTGACCGATTACAGGTTATTTGGGCTCACAATCGGCCGATTTCGATGCCAATTCCAATTATAATACCATGCGCTACTACAACGAAGCTCGAAAAAACTACATTAAACTGAAATTTTTTCGCAGTGTTAAACTTTGTTGACTCAGGTCACGGTACAATTTCCAGTTGCGCACACTTGGACAGTAAACATGGGGCTCTCAGAGCCACGTGTACAGCCCAAGTGCGCGCAACTGGTAATTTTACTGTGACCTGAGTCACTGGAGTGCAACCTTCACTTTTCCGGTATGAACTGGCGATTGCCACAAGTACGTTCAATGGTAAGCTTTACATGTTGTTTAACTTGTATGTCCAGTAAAGGGGCGTCTCTAGAGATAAGAATACACATTATGGTTATTTCTCAACTTTATTGAGCTGCATCTTGGACATCACTTTACGTTAACAGTTGAACAATTGCAGAAAATAATAAAATGCGGTTGATGAATCATCACAAACTGCTTGGCAACAATCTGTTGAATCGATGTTCCAGGGGCTGTTGCCATTGTAAATAGCAACTGTAAAGGAATTGGTGTTCTTCCATTTGTTTTCCAATGAGTGCAGTTTTATGGTGTTGTGGGGAGAAAAGTACAAAGATAATTGTGACCGGATTGCTCCCCAATTGTGATCCGGTAAAAATTCTCAATCCGCTTCTTTTTTGATCACAGTACTGTAATGTGTCATTTGCAGAATGAGGTCCACGGGGGGAGGGGGGGGGGGGGGAGGGGGGGCCAATATATCCTCTGGGTACCTCTTCATGTTTAGGCTTACCTTAATTCAGATTGAGGCCCACAGTGGTTAAATTTAGTGATGCAACCCTGCTGTGCAGGGTAGCATCACCAAATTCACCCTCTGGGAACCTCATTCTGCAGATGACAGTTCACTTTTTTTCCAGGGGTGGTAACATGTGTTGTCGCATAATCGCATTGAACAAAAATTTAACACTGCCCACCGCAATCTTCTTAATTTATTTTGCTCCTGTCTGAACTGTAATGTCCCATGCAACAGTGTTTGTATATGATACTGGAAAACTCGAAAAATATTGGAAAAATGGTTTTTCATTTCCAGTCCTGTAAAAATGATCTCAAGTTGGTAAATACTGGAAATATACTTGTAATTGTAATTTTTGTTACCCCTTCACTAATTTACCACTCCAAACAAACTCTTGCTGATATGATAAATTGAAGTTGTTTGGCATATATAATGCTTGGTACTTTCATTTCGTCTGCATCTTTGGAAATATAGCATATTTAAGCCTGAATATAAGCCATCTGTCATTTGCAGAATGAGGTCCCCAGAGGGTGAATTTGCTGATGCTATCCCATACAGTGGGCCAGTTTATCCTCAGGGTACATCCTTCTGTTTTGGTTTGAGACCTTGATTCAGATTAAGGTTCACAGAGGGTAAATTTAGTGATATCACCAAATTCATCCTCTGGGGACCTCTCTTTGCAAATGACAATCTGCTTATTTTCAGGCTTGAGTATATTACTTTGTTATCACAAGTTTAAGTAATTGTATAGCCAAGAACTTTGAATACAGTACTGGAAAATTCTCAATGGACTCTGGAAATATACTGGAAACGTACTAGAATTTCAACCAAGTTTGTGTGTATGAACCCTTGTGCAAAGCTGTATGGCATTTTAGTGCCTGTACCTAACACGAAAGGCAGATAACACTTGCAAACAAAATTACTGAATAACTAATTTTTTGAGTCAAAAACATAGCTTATGATACTCAATAGAATGAGCTCCCATGAGCTCATATCAATGAGGAGTCATAAGCTATGTTTTGGAGACAAAATAATGAAAATTGAATGATTTTTGTGTAAAGATTACCTTATACAAATTGTGTGGCACTTGTGATCGGTTAGTAAGTTGAAAGTCTGACAGTTACTCTTGGTACTGTCATTTCCTCTGACCTCAAAACTGTTCACCATGATGTAATACTGACTGCTGATAGTGTTTTTGAATCCCAATGAACAAGCAAACCGACAGCCATAATATTTAAGATGTATTCATTTTTATTATCTTTTTAGAATGACAAACGTTACCTGGTACTAGATAGCTTAGAAGATGAGAGGCGGAAGATACTAGTAGCCTACATCGACGACCTCGACAGAAAAGGCATTCCTCCTCCACCCACTGCTTCAGAGCCGTCAAGACGTAGTGTGAAGCAGTAGAGTATTATTGTTTGATAAATGAATGTTCGCGAGTGTATGTAAAAAAAAAGAATGAAGCATCATGTGCAGCAAGAGGAAGCTGATTTGTACATCATCTCATATTTGTCATGTCATTCCTTCAACACTATTGTATTTTTTACTTTATCAGAATGCTTAATTTGTTTCTTTACTAATCCCTGAAATTATACTTCTGATGAGGTTACCTTCTGGCCTCTCAGCAGGATCAGCACTGTAGCTCATCCTCTCATCATGCAACTAACTCTCAGTTTCTCACAAAATCAAGAACTACGTGTAGCTAGGGCATCCCCTATTTTTTTTTATTATTATTATTATTATAGAAACCTGCCTTTGCACCTGAGCCCTCTTCATAAAAAAATAACATGCAGGTTAGTCCCCACAAAGTAGATCTTCTGTTTCTCAGGCCATTATTTGTAAAATTGCATGTTGGGCGAGCGTTTTTTTTATTTTATTTTTTATTTCTGTAATTATTTCTTTCCATCAAAAGTTCATGTTCTTGGTTTATGTTTTAGGCCCATAATCTACGGAATAGCATGGGTGGTGGTGAATTTTGTCCCTTGAGAGCAAGAAGGCTTTGCAATGCTAAAGCATTGCAAAGCCTTCCTGCACTCAAAGGGACAAATTTATCAATTTTTTTTAACTTGGGTAAAATATCAGACATAAACCATTTAATTTTATTTTTTTTAAGTTTACATTGGTTATAAAAAGAGAGCATGCGGCAGCCAAAGAGACCATGTGGGAGGGCCTGAGAGATAGATTTTTTATTATTTTTTTTTAAGCCTTATACCCTTTTTTGTTACTTTTTACCTCAACAACTTTGATGAGGCTATTGTTTTTTGGGCTGCTACTATTTGGTTATTCATGAGATGTTTTGGCTACTGCTGTCTTCCAGTTCTGTTACATTTAATGTTAAAGGCCTATTTCCAATTTGGACAAACATTTTTGGCCTCGAGACAGATGTCCCAACATGTAATCATGAAAAAGACAATAAGACTGCAATATTTGGCATTTGTTTCTGGACAAGTCTTAGCTGTCTACAGAGGCAACCTAGACCTGACTACAAATCACTGCCTACCACTGGACTGATAGGTTTTGGTGTTTTCGGAGTTCTGAGTTGAAGAAAATTCACTTGAGCCTCCAGAGCTTTAGATTGGACTAATTTGGGGGCATCACGGACTTGTCTGGTCGATTACTGTCGATTACTGTTCATCCCTCAACAAAAAAAACTGGCTGAAATGCTGTTTTTGGAGGGGCTTCTCAGAGCTGTTTTTGAACTTCAGAATATATATAACCCGACAGGCCCGAATTCCAACTTTGATCAGTTTTTACTTCAACAAAACATGCTCCAACATACAGTCTCTCTGTAAAATCAAAACATAAGTACCTAGGCAGTTTCTAGGCAAGGCTTGGCTAGAAATAACTGCTATGTCAAAGGATGTAAACTGTCGTTTTGAAGCAAAAATGTATAAAATGTCCTTCCCCTTAAACTATATTTTTTTATGAAATGAAATTGGACCGAAAAGCTGAAAAAACAGACTATACTATACGTTATTCCATCTAATTTGGGAAGATTTCTGTGATATGTGTACACAGGTTACTGGAGTGAGTTTCTTGGAATTGAAAGTCCTGAGTCTGGAGTTCAGAAGTCATTGATAAGGGGTCTATCCTTGTTGATTGGGGTATATTTCTCTGATAAGTCTGGATTTTACCTCTATTTGATAACAGTGTTTTTGTACTGGGCTGGAAAGTTCACTAGAAGCAGGCCAGTACTTAACTGATAGAGTGCTAGAAGCCCATATTTGGGGTCTATTTAGAAGTACAGGTACCAGTACTTAATAGGCTTCAGATTCTGTGGATGTGCTTTATTAGCTCACCTGGCCTAAAAGGCCATGTGAGCTTTTCTCATCACTTGGCGTCCGTCGTCGTCCGGCATCCATAAACTTTTCACATTTTCATCATCTTCTCTGTAACTGCTGACCCGGTGTGAACCAAACTTGGCAGGAATGGTCTATGGAAGGACCTCTACAAACGATCCTAATTTTGTTCCCGTCAGATGAAAAACATGGCTTCCAGAGGCATTCTTTGATTCTGGTTGGTAGATTTTCAAAAATCTCTTCTGAAACTGCCAGGCCAAATGTTTTGAAACTTCACATAGATGATGACTGGGATCCCCTCTACCAACGATCCTCATTTAATGTTGATTGGGACATAAACATGGCCACCATTGCGGCTTATAATTACAGTAGAAACCCTATGAGAAATCACATTTTCATCATCTTCTCTGGATCTACTAAGCTGACATGAACCAAACCTGGCAGGGGTAGCCTATGGGAGGTCCTCTACAAACGATCCTCATTTTGATTCCATGGGTTTGAAAACATGGCTGCCAGAGGCATTCTTTGATTCTGATTGGTGGATTTTGAAAAATCTTCTCTGAAACCACAGGGCCAAATGTTTTGAAACTTTGCATGGTTGATGACTGGGACCCCCTCTACCAACGATCCTCATTTAATGTTGATTGGGTTGCAAACATGGCTGCAATTGCAGCTTATTGTTACTATAGAAATCCTATGGCAAATCACATTTTCATCTTCTTCTCTGGAACTACTACTGAGCTGACATGAACCAAACCTGGCAGGAATGGTCTACGGGAGGTCCTCTACAAATGATCCTTATTTTGTTCCCGTGGGTTGAAAAATGTGTCCTCCAGAGGCATTCTTTGATTCTGGTTGATGGATTTTCAAAACTCTTTGAAACTGCCAGGCCAATTTTTTTGATACTTCACATAAATGATGCCTGGGACCCCCTCTACCAAAGATCCTCATCTAATGTTGTTCGGGTTGTAAACTTGGCTGCAATTGCGGCTTATAGTTACTATAGAAACCCTATGGGAAATCACATTTTCATCTTCTTCTCTGGAACTACTGAGCCGATGTGAACCAAACCTGGCAGAGATAGTCTATGGGAGGTCTTCTACGAAGGCTCCTCATTTTGGTTACCGTGCATCGAAAAACATGGCCTCCAGAAGCATTTTTTGATTCTGATTGGTGGATTTTGAAAAATGTTCTCCTGAAACCACAGGACCAAATGTTTTGAAACTGCATGGTTGATGACTGTGACACTCTCTCCCAACTGTCCGCATTTAATGTTGATCGGGTTGCAAACATGGCTGCAATTGCAGCTTATAGTTACTATAGAAACCCTGTGGAAAATCACATTTTCATCTTCTCTGGAACTACTGAGCCGACATGAACCAAACTTCGCAGGCATGGTCTATGAGAGGATGTAAATATGTGGCCACCAGAGGTTATAGTCTAATGTTTAACCTAATGCCAAAAATATTGTGTATACAGTACAAGTCAAAATAAGTTGTAGCATAACTGCAATAAACTAAGTAAACCACTGCTCCTGCACTGACAAGATCAGAATCTGACATTTTCTGGAAAGCTATCAGTGAGAGCTTTCCAGAAAATGATGTCGGCTTCTGATCTTATCCGTGTAGGAAGAGAAAAGATACATAGTTTGTAGGATTATCCTACAACTTATTTTGATTACTACTGTAAACAAGTGCAGCTGTAATTATGTTAATACATGTATTACTCTCAAGTTACTTATCTGAAATACTGTTTGATGACAGGTGTTTGGAAAAGTATGGAAGTTTTGTTTATTTTCTTTTCCCAGTGGCTGTCCAGAAAAAATAAAACATTTGAGATATTACAAAGTTGGAGTAAAATGTGTTTCCTGTAACCCTTTACCTATCCAAAGCTATTTGAAAGAGAATACTGTCTGATAAAATTGTAATTTTCGAAATATTTAACCTTTTACTGATTTTTTTGTTGAAACAGAATTCATAAAAGTGTGCATTTTCAAGAAATCTTCTTTGAAACTACAAGGCCAAATGTTTTGAAACTTAATGTAACTGATGACTGTAATCCCTCTACTAATGATCCTCCTTTAATCTTCATAGGGTTGCAATTATGGCTGCAATTGTGGCTTACAGTTACTATAGAAACCCTATAGGAAATCACATTTTCATCATCTTCTCTGAAAGTAGTGAGCCAATGTGAACCATACTTGGCGGGCATGGTCTATGAGAGGTTCTCTACAACTGTTACTCATTTTATTCCTGTTGGATGAAAAATGTGGCCACCAGAAGCATTCGTTGATTCTGATTGGTCAGTTTTGAAAACTCTTCTCCTCTGAAACCACAGGGCCAAATGTTTTGAAACTTTGCATGGTTGATGACTGGGACACCCTCTACCAACGTTCCTCATTTAATATTGATCGTGTTGCAAACTTTGCCACAATTGCAGTTTATAGTTACTATAGAAAAACCCTATGGGAAATCCCATTTTCATCTTTCCTCTGGAATTACTGAGCCGACGTGAATCAAAACTTGGCAGGAATGGTCTATAGGAGGCCCTCCACAAACGATCCTCTTTTTGTTCCTGTTGGTTGGAAAATATGGCCACCAGAAACATTCTATGATTCTGTTTGATGGATTCAGATGTTTTGAAACTTCTCTTGATTGAGGACTGGGACACCTACCAATGATCCTCATGTAATGTTGATGTGATGTTGCAAACATGGTCACAATTGCAGCTCATAGTTACCATGGAAAGCCTATGGGAAATCACATTTTTATATGTAGTTCCAGGTGAGCGATTATAGGCTGTTTAGAGCCTCGAGTATTACGTTTTAAGAGAATTTATTTAGTCTGTGTGGATCTGCTTTGTTACAATTTATGGGAGTGCACTCTCCCATAAATCGTAACAGGACAATGACACTTCAGCAAATTCTGACAACCAAAAATAATGTTGCACTCTACCAGTTAAATGTACTGTCCTCAACAACTTACTGATTCTCACAGTTTTGATGAATCCAGTTTGATAATTGAATTTCTCCAATTTTTGTACAGTTTTTCACTATATTGTCACCAGAAAAGTTGTGGCATTATTTTTGACAATCAATGCAAAAACTCTGTGCTCCAGAGAGAACTAACCTCTTTTGTCAGTATTTTGTGCAGATTCTGCCAAGACAGTATTTTTTGAATAAAATTTAACAAGGCAACCTAAAATAGATACCTGGTAATCAGTTTTCATATTAGAATGCACATTCTCTCCAAAGTTCTGAAAAGTGCATATATGCATTTATAATCCGGTAGGGGGTCGGGTGTTTAGCATAATTGCATTATAAGGCCAAACAAAATCATTGAATTGATTCACAGGCAATTGTTTTTTTCAAATTTAACTTTTTCTTGCATATATCAAGCAGAGATTGAGAGGCTTTCTGCTGTCTTTTCATACACAGATTATACACAAAGTGAATAATCATACAAATTAACTGATTTCATTTTAACTCTCAAGGGTCAAAAATTCTGTCTGTGATCACTTTTACTGCAACAGAACATGTGCCCCAACAAGCAGTTTTTGGGGAAATTGCAAGCAACATTCTAAGTGCCTTGGCAGTTGTTTCTAGACAAGTCTTGGCTGCAAACAACAGCAAAGCTACAGAATATGCTCTTCACATTGCAGTTATATACTCAATAAAGGTTAAAAGTTTTGAGTCTCCCGAATTTGTAGTCATTTTGGAAGAAATGAAAGCCAATAACATCTGATTTGGGGGTTCAATTTCAGGAAGGGATTGCCTGAGAATCAATTTTTTTTCCCTTTGGCCAACTATTTGAATTTTTTTTGTAGACAAACTTTTAGTCCTAATGTCCCCTAATGCCAGTAACGTGAGGTGCACAGAAATGGGCGTGAATGCTGCAGACAGCCCCTTATAGAAGAAGGCAGTGGTATGCCTTGAGTTGTCCCAAAATACATTGGCACACCAGAGTAATTACATGATATACCATATATCTACTAGAAGCATGCAGAACCCCTCAGCAGCCATGCCCCCCCCCCCCCCCCAAATCGTATTGAATTCATGTGCCCACCCCCAGCAACCTTGATTACAATTCCTCCCTGCAGGAACACCAGATGGTAGAGCAGCTCTTTAACTGCAGTAGATGAGTTCTTGGCTTTACAACAGGTACTAATGCTTGGAGTGGGAGTTCTCTAAAGTTGATAACACAATTATAAACCTGTGTTGTGGTCATGATATACCCATAAATGCTCAAAATGATCTTAACCCTTTACCCAACGCAACGACCAAAACTGGCCAGCTCTATTCTCAAAAATCGCCAATTAATTTTCATTATTTTTTTCATTTTTTGTCTCAAAACATAGGTTATGACCCTCATTGGAACGAGCTCGTTCCAATGAGGGGTCATAATCTATGTTTTTTGAGACAGAAAATGAAAAAAATTAGTTATTCAAGAATTTTTTTTTGTAAGTGTCGTCCTCTTTTCATGTTAGGTAAAGGGTTAAACATCAACAAAAATAAATTTGAAAAAATCATAACCAGTGTATCTACCCATGGAAATAACATGCTTAGGTCAGAAAAGAATTCAAATGCACAGAAACAAAATTGCCGCAATTCAAATTGCAGTAGTTTCTCTTGATTTTAGATTTTTTTTTAATTACGTCTAGTCTGATCTGTAGGTTAATGTTTGTAAAAATTAATAGGTATTTGCAATTGCTGCTTTTGCGAGAGTACTTCGGTTCCACATGATTGACACTGTCTAACAGGATATGACTCTGGCCATTGAAAGTGGTGCAGTTGAATGAAAAAAAAAAGATGGACGAGTGTGACTGACCGGTGAGTATGAATGGTAAGTAAGAAATTCATTATAACAATCAAGTTTTCAAGCTACTAGTCAAATTCTTTTGGGAATTTAATGCTGTTATGGCCTGGAACTGGTCTTGCCCTTAAATAGTCCCTTGTCTATGGTTTGGATTCAGTTGTCTGGAACCCTGTCTGGGACGACCCGCATTGTGTCCTTGGGCAAGGCACTTTATCCCTGTTGCCTACATGGGGGGCACGATGACACCGTGTACTTCACGTCGATGGTGCACATGACTTCAACTGCTGTAACCCTGCTTGAGCGGAGCTTGAACAGAGTTAGAATGTTGAGCTGACAGTTGCTCGTCGATGGTTGGTGTTCTCTCCAGATACTCCAGGGTCCCCATGCGCCTGGAAAAGCCTGGAATTTCAATAATGAAATTCAAGGCCTTGAAAAGCCTTGATTTGGCTCCCTGGGCCTGGAAAAGCCTTGAAAAATGAAGCATTGCGCGCCAAGTTGAGATGAATGAAATACGTCTGAGATGGTTCGAGTGGTTCAACTACGATAAGCCTGGAAAAACCTTTAATTTAACTTTCTATTAGCCTTGAAACTCCTTGAATTTGGGGTGTATATGGCCTGGAAAAGCCTGGAATTTAATGTCAGGTCAGGTGCAGGAACCCTGTTTCACTCCGGCTTCCTCCACCCGTAAAACGATTAGCCATTGTGCATAAGTATGTGACCTTAAACCTCAATAAATAAATAAATAGTTGTCTGGAAGATTTCAGTTGGTTGGAAAAGTGAACCTGCAGTTCGCTTTTCCAACCAACTGAAATATTTGAGATGATTATATCTAAAAATACCATAAAAAATTCTTCTTTTTTTTCATCAAGGCAAGAAATGTTTCTCAATAGAGAATTGATTTGACAGAATCTTTAATGACATTACAATACAGTTAGACATATTTGTAAACTAAATACACACTAGTGAACACTCACCACAGCTGTAGTGTTATGATTATGACATGCAGTTCACCAAATTTGTTAATATCTTGATGTTTTCAATAGTGATTAACCGACAAGGATTTTCGACCGTCATCTGCTTGCCGATAAGTTGAGCACACAACCTGCCGATTGTGAGTGCCAATGTCAGATAGGAACAACCAAAAGGAGTAGTATGTTTAACCCTTAAGGGCCTGGGCAAGTGTCCTGAAATCCCACCAGCTCGCAGCCTCTACACATCCAGTGGCTTAGCAGTGATTTCTAGTCAAGTCTTTGCTGCCTTAACCCTCTGCACTCTGATGTCAAAATGGCAAAGTTTTCAGCAGCAAATATTTCCCATAATGCAGTTTGATATTTAACCAAATATACCTTGTTTGAGAGAGCTTGATTTGGTTAAATTCATAGTAAAACAAGAGACAAATGGAGTGATTGGAGAAAATTCTGTTATTCTACCAGAGTGCTGGGAGTTAACAGGCAGCCAAGAATTGACTTGAAACCACTGCCTACCTAATTTGTCTGTTGTCAATGTGACCTCATGATGGCATGCTAAAGGCATCTGTTCTGAGGTCGGAAATAGGCCTTTGAGGGTTAAGAATACATAGAACAGGGTTACTTTTACGGTGCAGTCAGATCGATTGGTTTGTTGACCTGAAGAGTATGTCAGTGTGTGTACTAAAATAAAAAGACGACATCAATGGAAACAAGTTAACAGCACAGCATCTTTGATCAACGATCAAAGACGCTTCACTGTTAACTTGTTTCTGCTGATGTCACATTTCATTGAGTCATCACACAACACGTGGCATGTGTGTCATGAGCAGCATTCAAAGGGAAGATCAGACCAATCAGTGAGATTAGGCCAATCTTGATTCCTGCCAATCATTGTGGCAACTTATTAAGTTTGTTACTGCTTGTATGAGATTTTTAATCAAATGTAAATACAAACAATTTTGATCCAGTGGTGTTCCATGTAACCATCGGCATCGACCGATGTTCAAAAACCTCGACCCATCATCAACCGATGGCTTAAAATCGACCGATGTCAGATGCGATTTCCAAACATCGGTTAATCGCTAGTTTTCAATGTGAAATAAATAATTGTCAAATAGGGTATCTCTGACTGGAGCATGAAAGAATCTGTATATCTTTGAGAGTGAACGGACATCACATTAAATCAATAGTAGTCCGCATGCAAACCCCACAAAAAGTGGGTAACAAACAGCCCACAGCAGCATCAGTTCTCTTATGGAATTGGACTGGTGGCCTGAGAGCTTGTACAACAATGTGTTTAAATGTTTTGTTCATCATGAATATTTATGCGGTCTATATGTTGTGTTTGGATTGGTTGACTGTTTAGCTTATTTAGTGTAGGTTTAATCTGGAGTGATTGTTTAGCCATTTAAATTTCAGTGAGGGGTCATAATTTATGTTTTGAAAGAGAAAAAATGGAAATATTCAGTTCTTTATAGAAATGCATCACCACAAAAATTATGGGCAGGTGACTTAGTATGCGGATCTGTGTGTCTTGTCAATCAGTGTGTCACATTCATCCATCCCCATTCTTGCTCATAACTTCTATACTCCTTCACTTGGGTTACCAAAATTGTTGACAGGAAAAATCAGGGAATTTTTCACTCATATCTGCCATGAAAAATTATTCATGCAGCTTTGTGAAAACTGCAGGAACCTTTTCAATAAAAGGAACTTCAATGATGATTTGGGTCTCTCAGGACTGGCAGGTTCTGTGTTATCAGAATTGTACAGAATATTTGTTCATTATAACTCAATTTGTTGGACTGAAGAATCATTTATTTATGTCTATATGTAATGAATCGGCCACATCCACCCTGTAATCCACAAATTGAGAATTGGAATAAAGTTATTTTTCAAGAAATTTCAACACAACCATATCATGTGATCCTTCACTGCTTGTGGAGCTCGTTCCAGTGAAGTGTTGCATGATATGGCCGTGTTGAAATTTTTTGAAAAATTTGGAATAAAAATTATTTTTAAAAAAATTAGATATTGTGTGTATTTGGTAAAGGGTT
The DNA here is from genome assembly GCA_031216915.1 of Pictodentalium vernedei. Taxonomy (NCBI): domain Eukaryota; kingdom Metazoa; phylum Mollusca; class Scaphopoda; order Dentaliida; family Dentaliidae; genus Pictodentalium; species Pictodentalium vernedei. The sequence goes on from CM062295.1 coordinate 500,982,251, forward strand.
AAACAGCAATCATGAAAATTGATTTTGAATTTCATTTAGAGAAGTAGATGATCAACAAATACCCACACCAACATTTTTTTTTTCTTTTGTCAATTATTAACTTTTAATTCTATTTTATCTTCTGTGTATATTTGTGTTCATTTTTATCACCATCCATTGTGAATGACAAAATCATGTGCTAACATTTCATTGAAATTGTAGAAATAAAGTGTACGAAAAAATACCCTGCTGTGTTTATTTTTTTTTATCACATAGAACAAACAGTACTAGATTAGGCTGTGAGCGTGTGGTAAAATAGATAGTGGGGAGGGGTTGTAAACCTCCTACAAACTGGCTGGGTTGGTCAGACTTGGTTGTAGTGAGTTACCGGTAGTCATTGGTTAGCACAAACGACTTCTGATCGAGAGGACCTGAGAAGTGTGTGAAGATTTAAAATTTTATTTGTGTTTTGTGAATCAAACTTTTATTTGATTCAATTTCAGATCTGTAACATCTAATCTTTTGAATATTTCTCAAGGACCGATGCTTCAAATTACAAATAGTGCTGATAGAATGTCATTTGTACGTTTTATTTCCTCTAAAACGATCACCTTACTCATTACACATGGTGCTGTAGATTGTTGTGATGTTTTGGGCATCGTAGACTTAAAAAAATTCAGAATCACGAGAATCTGTTTTGATCCTTGCAAACCTCCAAGCCTGGAAATAAGCAGACTGTCATCTGCAGAATGCGGTCACCAGAGGATGAGTTTGGTGATGCTACCCTGCACAGCTCTGTGAGCCTCAATCTGAATCAAGGGCTCAGCCCTATACAAAAAGAGTTACCCAAAGGATAAATTGGGAGATTCTAGCCCACTGTATGGGATAGCATCAGCAAATTCACTCCTGGGGACCTCATACTGCAAATGACAGATTGCTTATTTCCAGGCTTGCAAAAAGCTGCTGTGAGATTAACTTTTAGTTTTTATACCCCCCCCCCCCCCCCCCCCTCCCCACTCAAATTTTTTTCTGGGAGATATATAGCCGTGGCATTGACCGCCCGTCTGCAGACAGACCAGAGTTGGTTTCCGCTTTCTAAATTCTGCTTGGCTGATTGAAATCAAACTTGGCATTTGGGTTAGGATTGATGAGAGGCAGAACCCTATTTATTTTGGGATCTTTGTGTCAAAGATCAAGGTGACAGTAACCTTGAACTTTAATTTCTATCAGTGTTGGTTTCCGCCGTGTAATTAAAGTTCTACTTGGCCAATTGACACCCAACATGGGATGTGGACAAGGCATGATGAGAGGACGAACCCTATTTATTTTGAGGTCATTGTACCAAAGGTCAAGGTTACAGTGACCTTGAACTCAAACATTTACCAGAGTTGACTTCTCTAATTGAAATTTTGCTTGCCTGATCGATACTTAACTTGGCTTATGGGTTAAGCATAATGAGAAGAAGAACCCTATTTATTTTTAGGTCATGAGGCCAAAAGTCAAGGTCACAGTGACCTTGAAATTGAAAATTTATTGGTCTGAGCTGGATTCGGCTCTCTTAATTATTAAAATTATGCATTCCCAGTCGGAAACCCAGCTTGGCATGTGGGTTGAGCATGATGAGAGGAAGAACCCTACATATTTTCAGGTCATTGTGCCAAAGGTCAAGGTCACTGTGACCTTGAACTTAAAATTTTAATTAAACTTGACATGTCATCAAATACAGGTGATCTTATCTATATTATTTGAGGAAATAATACCAACAGTGACTGGGTTAATTTAATGTAATAAAGTATTACCAAGATTATGTATCCAGGTGATATCCGGCCCTTGGTGGCTACCTCTAGTTGAGTAATTTAGAATTTGAAAGTACTGTAAAACAATGTGTGTGCAGACAGTACACATTCCATTGTAAAAGTTAAACCTCATATTTATATATATACAAAAATTTAATTTTTAACTGGAAGAGTGCTGAATTATTTTTGGTCATCATAATTTTTATGCCCCCTGCCAATTTGGTGAAGGGGCATTAAGTGTCACCTTGTCCATCTATCCATCCATCCATCCATACTTAGACGTATGTATATAATGTCCGTCCTGAATATTGTTTCTGGATGATAACTAGTTTGACTGATGAAAATGAAACGAACATTTTTGCATAGGTTTATAACCACATAATACAGGTTGGGACTGATAGTGGGCTTTGTCTGATATTTTTGGGTGGAGTTGAGGCCCCTTTTAAGCGGGGGCATTAGTGTCGCATGGACACATTTGGTGGCCTGCTGTATTGGTACTGTGGTTTAATGGAGATAAGATAAGATATTTATTAATTCAATATCAACAAAGATAAATGACTAGAAACTCATGCTTGGCAGGGGGAGGGGATTTCATAGCCACCATTGTTTATTTATGTGTCTTTGCCTTGTTACAATTCATGAGAGAGTACCTTTTGGCACTCTCTCATGAATTGTAACAAGGCAAATACTAACAGACAAAATTATTTAAATTCAAAGGTAATATGAAGCTCATCCACCAAATATGATGCCTTTAAGTTGCAGTACCTTGTTGAATTTTCGTTCTTTACAAGTAACGCATGTCAGCATACTTTTGGTGGTCTTGCAAATCGAAATTACAGTACTTTGGCTGTAGTTTGTAGTGAAGTCTTGTCTGCATCTCAAGTGTTATCTTACTATGAGGAATCCTGTGGGAACCCCAGGAAGTGAAGCAGTACTTGTTTACTGTGGTAAATAAGTTCTGTTTTCCTGGTAAAATTGGACCTGGTAACCAATGTCTGGGGTGGAAGTACCCTAAAATGAGCAATGTGGGAATAAGTGATTGACTTGATAGATAAATAAATATTTAGAGGGAACAATAAATATTAAGTAGAATTCTGTAGGCCTTCAAGGATTCTTTCAGAACCTATGAGAGGAATCAAATAAATGTTTTGCAAGAATCAAAGTTAATTCTCATTGTTTTCCATTCGAGAATAGATTTTGATTCCCAATTGAATTTTAAGCCCTGTATCGGCTGATCATATCTCATCAGATTTGCTGCAAGTTCATTCAACTTTTGAAATAACGTGTAGACATTGCAAACCAACCAACAAGGTGTTAAGGCCTGAAAAGGTTGAAAATCTGTTTCTCAGGCCCTTCTGCATGGTCATTTTTAACTCAACTTGTCAACGTCAAGTGTGAGCTATTGTGATGGGTTGTGATCCGTCGTCCATCTGTCCATCCGTTTGTCCGCCCATCCACAATTCCTTTAGCTCACCCTACAGGCCACAGCTCTCGCCCGATCAGTTCCAAATTTCATATTTGGCTTTGGGGCAATGTCAAGTTGGGAACTAACAAATTTTTTCTCGAATTTTGTTGAAAAACATGGCCGCCAGTCACCATCTTGGATTTGGATATAAATTGTCCAGCAATTCATTTAGCACACCCTACAGGTCGCAGCTCCCAACCGATCTGTCCCAAATTTCATATGTAACTTTAGGGCAACGTCTAGATGGGAGATATTGATTTTTTCCGAATTTCGTTAAAAAAAACATGGCCTCCAGTGGCCATCTTAGGTTTGGCATATAAATTGTCAATCAGTTAATTATTGTTTTCAATGCGAGAATAGATTTTTATTTCCAAATGAATTCTAAGCCGTGTGTCTGCTGATCATATCCCTGAGGTTTGCTGCTAGTTTATTCAACTTTTGAACTCATGTCTATGTAGATCATGCAAACCAACCAACAAGGTTTTAAGGCCTAAAAAGGTTAAAAATCTGTTTCTCAGGCCCTCCCACATGGTCATTTTGGCTGCTGCATGCTCTCTTTTTATAACCAATACAAACTTAGAAAAAAAAATTTAAATGGTTTATGTCTGATATTTTATTCAAGTTAATAAAATTGATAAATCTGTCCCTTGAGTGCATCAAGAGATTCCAGCTTGTTCAAACTAAGTCTCTCTGTTAACATTTGGGCTATCTTTGAAAGCCAGTATTTTAACTCAGTGCTATATGAGAATATTCTTTAAAGGGGGCTCTTCACAAAACTACCAATTTCCTCGTGCTCACTAAACCCATGCGCAACTTCAAAAACGACAACTTGTTGCTTGAGGAACGCCGGGCGCTCAATAACCTCAAAAACAACAAAACCATTGTTATTGAAAGGTTTGATAAGGAATCTGGAGTGACGGTAATGGACAGACAAGATTACATCCACAAGGCTCAATTAAGCAACGATAGAATTTCCGTGAAAACACCCACTGATTTCACACAACATCACAATGATTGAACAATAGCAACTATCAGCCACTAATAGCACCAAAGCAGGCCTTCTGAACCCGCACCCAAGAACCCCCGGATTGTACGTGTATTTACTACCAAAAGTACTTAAAAATCAAACTAAGTGGAAGGTACCAGGTAAACCTAATATTGCATTTGCGCGGTGGATACGCACCCACAAACCACAACGGGACATCTCTCTATCCATCCTCAACCTTTTTAAACTCCTGCATTTAATAATTTTACATTAAACGGAAAAAAAAATTACCTTGGCAACCAGGGTAGCGCCTAATTTTGCCACCATATTTAGAGGGGGGGGGGGGGGGGGGGGCTCGAAAATAAACTATTACGCAACTCAAAGCTCAAGCCAGAAGTTTATCGTAGATTCAGAGATGACATATTTCTCATCTGGACCCACGGGGAACAAGCCCTAATAGAATTTATTGAGTATGCAGCAGTGCACATCCAACAATAAAATTCACTGCAGAATTCTTATCCTCCTCTGTGAACATTCACAGACACATACGCCTGCTTATGCCCAGGCTGACTCCTGCCACACACACAGCCAAATTAAAGGCGTACATGTACCATATCGCCAACTAAAAACCCTTTGAACTCGAGAGGCCGGTTTTCCGGCCCAGAGACATGATCTAAGCTATAATTTCATTAAGGATGACTGCTAATTGAAAGTGTTGGGTAAACCAATCAATATTTTGAACGTGCAGCCCCCAAGGCTGCACGTTGAAAATATTAATTGATCTACCCTCAAAAAATGAATATGGAATTTTCCAGTTGCTGTTATTGAATTGACGTGGCAGACACCACGCATATGCAGGCTATGATGAAGAACTGCTACAAACTACCTGCAATAGTGTGGCACAAATCGACATTCACCTATTGATTGTGGCGAAACCAGGGAGACCGAGACAAACCGCAACCCCTTTGTTACTGACTACCATCCAGGTAGTATCAATATTTACAAACATACTCACAAAGAAAAAAGTTAAGCACACCCTGGATATTTTACGATGATAAATGTGTTGCTTTATATCAGTAAAGTACTAGCAAAGTAAGCTTCAAAAACTGAATGCTATCTATCTTGAAACAACATATTCAGGCTATACGAACACACAAAAATCATAGTCTTCTTCATCATTTCAATAACAGTAACAGGATTGATGAACCATCAAAAAAGTAACTGCTGGAGCAAAATACGGTATACGTTTCAGTATGGAACTGGAGAGTCGACAAGGCAACATAATTTGGCTAAAAATGGATAAAAATGTCATTTGTAACCTCCAGGGAACATGAGCCAGTGTTAAAGTTCAATATCTGCTGTATCCCCCGTGCGGGCGGATGACAGCTTCTACCCTACGTCACCTCCAGTCAATCGCCGTACCCGTTGCAGAGGTAACTGTCGCCATTCCAGATGCAAAGCTACTTCCAATTATCGCAGAGTTTGTACTGGAGGTTCTTGCGCTTGTGTTCGACGCCCTAGAATGTCCCAAATGTGCTCCAGTGGATTCAGATAAGGACTCATGGTAGACCAAGGAATGGTTATCAATGCAATGCTTTGAATGAAAAATATTCTAAACACCAAGCCAAACGTACTTCTGGGTGATTTATCTCTTAGTAGAGGACGTTTGATGACCCTTCTGGAATTCAATATGGCTTTTCCAGGCCGTTCCTGGCTGTTCTCGTAAACATACATCGATTTGGTAACCACAGACTCTCCAGAACAGTACTCTAGGTGAATGGTTGTGGTCGCACCAGCCTCAGAAGTACCTTGTTTTCTCGCTGTGATATCACGGGGCTCGTTCTGACCGTGGATGGTCCTTAGCCTCATTGGTTTGCATGTGTTTGCTCACGAAACGACTGGTGACTGTGTAATAGATGTCGAGTTGACGACCGATTGCTTTAACCCTTTACTCAACGCAGACGATATCAAAATTTATTAATTTAAATATCGTTTTTTAATTCTTTTCGAAAAATTTCAACAAAACCATATCATGTGACCCCTCATTGGAACGAGCTCGTTCCAAAGAGGGGTCACATGATATGGTTTTGTTGAATTTTTTCGAAAAACATATTTTTTCAGCTGCTGAATCTGCATATTACGCGGGCGGATGCGGCCGATTCGTTGGGTAAAGGGTTAAGGATATACCGGTGGAATGCATACGAATAATTTGCCATCTTTGTGCATATATACCACTAAAAAAAGTAGGGGATATTTGATAAATGTGAGATATATGAAGAAATATATTTATATTTTCATCAAAAAGACAGTTGAGGCATTGCACTATGACATCTGGTGAATGATTTCGGCGATAGTTGGATGTCTGACAAGCACACATTCCACGCACTGAGCTACAGAAGACATGGACGGTCAGTCAGAGAATTTACCACATTCAGTCCAAGACCCCAATACCTTGTAAATCCTCCTCGGTTTGCGAGACAAGCGCAGTTCCGACGTGGCATACACCTCACCAAACGCTTGACTGATGTTATTCCATTCTTCCTGCGGTGCAGCGGTGAATTCCTGGACATTGGTAGGGGGACTATTGGCGTTGTCATAGGCGCCTGCGAAGCATATCCCAGACGTGCTCGATTGGTGAAAGGTCTGGACTTAGTACTGACCAAGGCAGTGTAGTGATGTTCTGCTCCTGGAGGAACTCTGTAGTGACACGGGGCTCTGTGGGCTCTTGCATTGTCATCTTGGAAAATGAATCGACGGCCGTGACGTCGCGCAAATGGCTCCACATGAGCTGCTAACATGTTGTCGCGGCAGTACTGCCCTGTGACACGCCCTTGGATGACACGTAATTCTGTTCTGCTTGTCGTGGTTATGCCTTCCACACCATAACCGATCCACCACCAAAACGATCGAGCTGCCTAAGGGTTACGTCATGGTATCGTTCGTTCCGCCACCGCCACACTCTGTTTCGCCTGTCGTGGAAGTCGTGACTGAACCTTGATTTATCGGAAAACATGACGTTGCTCCGCCGACGATTGCACCAGCGCTGTCGTGCACCACACCAATTACGCCTTGCTGCGATGTTACGTTCAGTCAAACGTGGAATTATTCGAGGTCGTCGAGCGTACAAATTTCGGATAGTCTGACCAATGACTCGCACATATGTCGCTCGGTGCAGCTACTGTCCATTTTCTGAGGCACTTTGATGGCGGTTACGTAATGCTGTGGTTCGGATGTAACGATCCTGGTTGGCAGTTGTTACCCTTGGACCACCTGGCCGACGTCTGTCATCAACATTGCCTGTCTGACAACAGTGTGACCACAACCTGATAATCACCGATTGAGTAACGTTGAGAATTTGAGCCACTGCAGTCTGGTTGTTGTAGCTCCCAACATGTCAACGGCACGTACACGTTCGTCACGTGTCAGTCTTCGCATACCTCAAAAGTTACGTTTCGACCAGAAACTATTGACGAAGGAGTTTATACCAAGAAAAGAACGATGAGACCTCCGAAAAAGCCTGTCCAGTGCAAATGAAAATTTCGAAACGCACCCCACAGACATCACCGCGGCGCTCGTGCGAAATACCTGCACGAAGTTTTCGTGGGCCGGTGACATTCATGATCCACACTAACTTGGTAACACATTGATGTGTCCAATCACGCGTATCCAATACCATTTTCCGAAAATATCAACATCAGTTAGGATATCCCCTACTTTTTTGGAATAGTATATCATCCTTCTTCATGTCATGGTGTTTATTTATTTATTTATTTATTTATTTATTTATTTATTTATTTATTTATTTATTTATTAGGGTTTAACGACACTTTAACAGCCAAGGTCATATCGTGTCAGAGACAGTTTTACGGGTGGGGGAAGCCGGAGTACCCGAAGAGAACAACCGAGCATCCTCACAACGGCGAAACTACCACCTCTATACCAGACTAGATCAGAATTTCAACAAAACCATATCATGTGACCCTCTTTGGAATGAGCTCGTTCCAATGAGGGGCCACATGATATGATTTTGTTGAATTTTTTTGAAAAATTAAAAAAAAATGATATTTAAAATAATAAATTTTGATATCGTCCGCGTTGGGTAAACGGTTAAGTAAGTTCCCGGAGTTCCTATTTTGGCTCCCTATGGAATATGAGTACAATATGAGTGCCATATGGGTACAATACAATATGAGTACAATTCATTAAAAAGCTTCCTATTCAGATTCACCAGTAGTCCAGGCACATTAGACATAAAAATGAGAAAGTAAGGAAAAAAATCGGAGAAAGCTGATTTGTTTATATGTTTCCGGGACACACATTGCGGATAAAGTGTGAAAAGTCCCCGCGAATCCGAGTTGAGCTTTTTTGGTTATAGCGTTTTTTTGATGAAAAAAACAATTTAAAAAAAAATTCGACCCAGCTCCATATTTCTCATTCTTATTCGCCTTAGTAGGGTGAGAATCATAAATATCGTGCTGAATTATATTGAGAATACATATCCCCAACAGAAAATGCCAACTTTGTACCAATCCTCACACTCAATGGTGAAATATTCACGAAAATGTACAAAATTACGAAAAAAAATTTATTGTTTTCATACACACAACGGTATACAACGTCCATTAAATCAAATCTACGACTACTTTGGGAGTTAAATTATATATCAAAAATTGCAGAAAAGCAGTGGCTTTATAATGATATATAACAATAGTCATTTATTCCATAATGAACTGGTGAAACGTGTGAAATATTAACCATACCCCCTAAACTCAAATTCAAACGGCATCGACTTTTCTCATTCAAACTGAATGTGAGAAACAGGGACTGAACGTTTGTCCAGTGACGTTTGACCAACCACTTTATATCAAAGCAGTGGAGATTGTGTCTTCGTCAGATAAGTTGACAAAAGTTTTCGTTAGACTCGGCGGCTTCCATATGATTATGTCATATTTAGGGGCAATTGGTTCGATCATGGCTGGTAGCGGCTTGGATGAACTTTGGGGGACTGTTTATGCTGGTGGGTCAATCCATCATTTGATCAGTGGTCATGCATATTCAAGAGCAGTTCGTGCCCATTTGCGAACACAAATTGCCATTACAAAACTTGTGTTTGAAGAAAGCCGAACACTAGATAACATAGACTGCACAGAAGTCAATGAAATATTCTGTGGACTTGCCAGAGGTGACTGCATTACAGCTGACGCTGTCAATCAAGAAAGTGTCAGCCATCTACTGTCAAAATTACACGAACTGCTCCAGAATGCGTCCGTAGGACGCACAGGAAAGCTTTGGGTACAATACTACGAGCAAATAGGTCTTCTCCAGTTGTTCTTGAGAGCAGAGCGCACAGGCGACTGGGAACTCCACACATATTGTGTTCGCAATATGATTCCAGTATTTCACGCAGGTGGTCATTTTGCATACGCAAAAAGTTCTCATCTCTATTTGCAGCAGATGAATGAGCTAACAGAAATAATGCAACAGGATGATTTGAAGTTGTTCACTGAGAAAGGTTACTTTACCATAAGGCGCTCAGATAAATTCTGGGACGGGATATATTTTGATCAGAGCATAGAGCAGTGTTTAATGAGAATGTTCAAGCTCCCTGGTGGTCTCACACATGGCAGGGGAATAACCGATAGCACTGTTGCGAAATGGGTACATGGACTACCTCTTTGCCTTCCGATATGTAATGCTCTCGAAAATTTTGTTCATGTTCACACTGGTCATGGCGAACAACATCGGGATCTCCGTCAAAGTTCACAATTGACTGATGCCAATGATATCACCAAATTATTGAACTGGCTCAGAGTGCATTCCCCCTTTCAGAATAGAGATCCACTACAATTAGTCTCTATAGCGACCGGGCTTGTGGCCGATGAAAACTGTGAACTGTGACCAAGTTCGCAAAATTGGTGAATGTTGCGTATCGAATGTTGTAAGCAAAATGTTCAACAGCATCAAACTACGACGTGTTGACACTGTGAAGTCTTTCGCATCGATGGCAAATAGCATCAAAGTCCGTGGAAGTAAGGTAGTGATTGACCCCACAATTCTGTTCAACCGCATCACATGTGTTATTCAGTCACAAGCAGAGATGGAAGAGTATCTCAAATATGAACTCGCCCCGAAACCACCAGCATTGTTTTGATTCTGCTGGAATGAGGAAGACACAGAAAAGCACGCTCGGTAAGATCCTCAAAACATACGGTTCCGAGCAAACTAAAATCCCAGAACATTCTCTGTTTGTTGTAGATGGTGGATTTTTATTGAGGGCAGTTGTATGGCCTAAACAGTCGTCATATAAGGACATATGTACATCATATTCCAATTATCTAGTGAGACATTTTGGGGCGAACGTCGTGGTTGTTTTTGATGGTTATGCTTGTACAATGTCGACAAAGGGCATGGAACAAGCCCGTAGATCTAAAGACAGGTATTCCATTGATATCAATATCTCACCCGAGTTACCAGCCACCACACCCCAATCCGATTTCCTTGCAAATGCCAAGAACAAAACCCAACTGATCGATCTTCTAATGCAGGAGCTATCTGCTATCAATATTCAGTCCAAGCAGGCCGAGGCTGATGCTGATGTACTGATAGCCGAAACTGCACTTGACATCGCTCAAGATGACAACAATGTTGTCGTTGTGGGAACAGACACAGACTTGTTAGTCATTCTTACCTCTCGAGTTCAACCGGGATGTAATATTCACATGATGTATTCCATTACCCCAAACTTACTAGTTTCAGTTAGTGAAATAGCAACCAAAATGGGTGACCATAGAAGCAACCTCTTTGTAGCACATTCTATAAGTGGTTGTGACACTACTTCTGCACTCTTTCGAGTTGGTAAGAAGAAAGT